>CM050165.1:259634024-260346524 GCA_027410445.1 Discoglossus pictus | reverse complement strand
TTCTATTTGCCTTCCTCTGGACTAATTAATAATAATAAAAAAAAAAAAACATTAAATAATTGATTAATAATTAATTAACAACTAATGAATTAATAGTTAATCCGCATATTGCAGATCAGAGGATATCTTAAAGGTTTAACTTGATGGACTGAACGTCTTTTTTCAACCTTAAATACTATGGGCCTCATTCTATTATCGGCCGTAAATCGGCCGCAAGGCTGCGATTCCTTGCGGGGGTTCCGTTATCTTGCAATTCAATTATACGGCAAGGATCTCCCCTTACGTTAAACGCAGAGTGCAGGATGGCTTTATTTCGGCTTTATAATGTGCTTAGTTGGTGCTAGCGGGACCTTTTTCCTGCAAGTAAGCTGCGGCTCGGTTTTAGCCCTGCAAAGAGGGTTCCCGGAGCAATTGAATAGCAACCGGGATTTTCTTGCGCCGAAACTCTTGCGGCCGTTTTAGATCAAAGGCTTTCCTCCGGCGCGAGCGGCTGCAAGGGATAGCAAGGCGCCGGCCGCAAGCCTGCCGGAATCCCCGTCCAGAGGGCAATAGAATAGCCGAACAGCTTGCGGCCGGTCCTTGCGGCCCCGCATCTCCTACGGCCGATAATAGAATGAGGCCCCATGTAACTATGTAACTATGAGATGGAGTATATTCTATCAACGGGAGCAACACGAAGGGTATGACCCTGAAATGGTCTCAATGGGATGAATATATGGAGCTGGAAAATAGGAAGATCCCTTGATAGGGTAAATTTTCTCTGCACCTTATTGTTGTAATGTTAGGTATGATTCTGTGTGATAGGGGGTCTGATGTTGGTCAGACTTCACTATGTGTTGTGTTTTGATACTTTTTTTCGTTGTTTTTTCTCAAGATTTTGTACTAAAAAAATATATATATATATATATATATATATATATATATATAAATATTAGTGGGAAATTAGGTGTGAGGAAGCCTGTGTTATGCAGTGATATGATAGTGGGGAAGGAGGAAGTTTATGTTATGCAGTGATATGATAGTGAGTTGTGAGGAAGCTCGTGTAATGCAGTGGTATTATAGTGAGGAGGGAGGAAGTCTGTGTTATGCAGTGATATGATAATGTGGAGGGAAGAAGCCTTTTTTGATGCAGTGTTATGATAGTTATGCAGTCATATGATAGTGAGGTGAGGGAAGCCTGTGTGATACAGTGATATGATAGTGGAATAATACATTTGCAAAACATACCAGTAAATTCCAAGCTATCAATAGCTACAGAACAAATACATTTCTGTCATTTCCTCTGAATCAGAATTTTTACTGCTTTGCATACATGTTGTTTATTTATAGTTATATGTACTGTATATAATTACATGGGGAACAATGGGACATTTCTAGTAGCATAAACCCTTATGTAGCATCTCTTGTTCCCTTTTATCTCTACTATCTCCCTCCCTCTACCCTCTACCCTCCTCTCTATCTCCCTCTCCATTTCTCCCACTCTCTAGACCTTTCTCTCACTCTTTCTTTCCCTTCCCCTTATTTCGCACTCTTTTCTCGTCCCTTTTCTCTACTCCCCTCCCTTCACTTTTCCTTGTCTCTTTCTGTTGCTTCCATTACATTTTGCTCTTTCTCTCTCTTTCTCTCTCTTTCTCTCTCTCATTCTCTCTTTTTCTCTTTCTTTCTTTCTTTCTTTCTTTTTTTCTATCTTTCTTTCTCTCTTTCTTTTTTCTTTCTTTCTTTCTCTCTCTCTTTCTCTCTCTCTTTTTCTCTCTTTCTCTCTCTCATTCTCTCTCTCTCCTTTCTTTTTATCTCTCTTTCTTCTTTCTTTCTTTCTCTCTCTCTTTATTTCTCTTTCTTTCTTTCTATCTCTCTCGTTCTTTCTCTTTCTCTCTTTCTCTCTCTCTCTCTCTCTCTCTCTCTCTCTCTCTCTTGTTCTCTCTCTTTTTTGTCTTTCTCTCTTTCTTTCTCCTTTGTCTGGCCTCTTCCCTGATTTGATGACAAATAACTTTCCCGCTGGCACAATCTCCTTAGGGTCAGTTGTCAAGGAACTGTTGGGGAAAAACAGAGCAGGACTCTCTGGATGGAGACCCTTTCCTGATTACATTTTGCTCTTTCTCTCTCTTTCTCTCTCTTTCTCTCTCTCATTCTCTCTTTTTCTCTTTCTTTCTTTCTTTCTTTCTTTCTTTCTTTTTTTCTATCTTTCTTTCTCTCTTTCTTTTTTCTTTCTTTCTTTCTCTCTCTCTTTCTCTCTCTCTTTTTCTCTCTTTCTCTCTCTCATTCTCTCTCTCTCCTTTCTTTTTATCTCTCTTTCTTCTTTCTTTCTTTCTCTCTCTCTTTATTTCTCTTTCTTTCTTTCTATCTCTCTCGTTCTTTCTCTTTCTCTCTTTCTCTCTCTCTCTCTCTCTCTCTCTCTCTCTCTTGTTCTCTCTCTTTTTTGTCTTTCTCTCTTTCTTTCTCCTTTGTCTGGCCTCTTCCCTGATTTGATGACAAATAACTTTCCCGCTGGCACAATCTCCTTAGGGTCAGTTGTCAAGGAACTGTTGGGGAAAAACAGAGCAGGACTCTCTGGATGGAGACCCTTTCCTGATTTAGGCTCACCCAGGGTGGCAGACTTTAATGGGGTTGGTAGCACCTTGGGGTTATTATCCTCCAGAGCTGATATGGTTGTGATCACCTCTGTAGTTAGGGTACGCTGTGTAAGGTAGTCTGGTTCCTTGGGACGCTTGCCAATATCCTTTAACTCTGGGGCTGCCTGGACTGAAACAATCCCTGTCAGCCCTGCGGGCATCTCTGCAGGGCTTGGGAGTGGAGCCTCAACTTTCTCCTTCAGGGTCTTAGGACAATTGACCTCACCTGAACTCCCACACTTATTTAGATCCACCTGATCCATGCTGGGGAAGAGCTTCAGGGTTTCAGGGGATGCCCCCTCTCCTGATAGCCTCATGCCCCGATCTGGAATCACACTTTCCATTACTGTCAGCATTGGCATCACCACCTGACTTTCCTGACCGCCTGGACAGCAGCAGTCTGTAGTTCAGGATAGGTAACAGTCCATGAGTAGTTGAGCAGACTATCAGGGCTTGCACCCTCTTCTGCCGACTGTTAATTCTCAGCTCTTTGCCCTTGGTTAGCGACCATAACTTCTCTGTTTGTTTGTCATCTCCCAGTGACTGGTGCTACTTAACACTGCTCCCCGGTCTTGCAACTGCCAGGGTATGGACTGTTCTCCTGGCCTCCCTATCCTGGTGAGTTCCCAGCAGTACCTCTGATCTTGCCTGTTCTGTAGTGGTCAGATATCCAGGTACCTTCTGGTTTCCTTCCTCCACCTTATAGGGGTGTAGCCAACAGTCCATTTCCTCTGGCAGTGTACCCTCTGCTAGCTTAGCTGGTGAAGCATGGAGTAACTCCAAATACTTGAGCCAGGTCCCACCTGGCACCACCTCCTCTAGCAGTGCCCCATACTCCTTTTCTAAATCCATTTCTTTATGGACAAACGGTTTGAGCATCATTTCTTCTCCTGTCCCTGGGACTATTTCCATGTCCTTTTGGCATCTTGCCAATAGGATTTCCCAGCACATTGTAGTTCCAAGGCAACACTTTGGATCTTCCGGTAGCCTTTCCACCAGTCCAAGCCTTTAGTAGGAGGGTCATTGTGAAAAAGTAGCTGGAAGCATCAGGTCCTCATACTGACCTTCCAAGTCAAGATCCATCCACAGCAGGTCCTCAAGCACCCTGCTGAAGCCCCAGGGAAGGCATCCACTGATTCAGAAGCGCTGTTCCCCGATCAAATTCTGTGGCAAGCCATTGCCATCGCCGCTTCTGCATACTGGTGATCAGGCACCATTTCTCCTGGATCACCTCCAACCTGCAGGTATCCATGTGACCAAACATGTCATCAAACCAGTAACGGTCTGCCTTGGGCTTGTAGGTATGGGTAAATCGATGATAGGTTTCTTCATCCCCTCCCAAGCGGCTGAAAAAAATGGACTTCATTCTTGCATAGGTCATATGCCATCCTTCATCTGCTGGTTACAGCACTGAGATGCCACCACTGCCAACCAGTTGTGATGATCCAGGGGTAGAGGTTAATACTGCCCAGGGCCACCTGCAATAGACTACAGGTTAACTACCCACAAGGACCGTTGGGTTCCTGGAAATCTCGGCACCAGCATCCTGACATCTGGCTTCTGTATCACTCAGGGTCTCTCCATCAGGAAACAGCACTTCCAGGAGTCTCAGTAAACTTCCTGTGATAGTGACCAGGACAAGTTACTTGCAGGGTGGAGATAGGATCAGTATTGCAGCCACTAGGAGCAAATAAGAGAACATACCATTTCTATATGTCTCAGCAGTGTACTGATTAATTTTTGGAATGTCAACAATATGTATAGGGGTTAGATACAGAGGGGGGTGTATACAACACAACAATGACAGGGAGTGGCAGACAAACACAGGAGATTGACTCCACGTGGGGTCTAATAGTCTGGCATCCTGTCTGGCAACTTTGAACAATAGGCTAATTTCCAAATACATATAATGCTGTCTCAATGTCTAGTGGTCCAGACCTCAAATAGAGTACATTAACTTTATCTGGCAAACATTGGGACAAAACAGATTACATTACAATGGATGTGGTTATGCACATAGTCCAGTGGCTGGAGCCAAGCAGACTGTCTTTTATGGTGGGTAAAGATCCAAAAACAGGAAAAGGGGTTATTTTAATACACATATGAAAGATTGTACTTACAAAACATAAAAACTACAGAAACATCTTCACAATCTCTGACTTTACATGCAAAAACCTTGTTAAGATAAACAGACCTTAAAGACACAGGGTATGAGATTAATCAAAGGTTATCTACTTAATACAAAAAAAGTAGATTATCTGATATGATAAATATGCAGAACCACGTTTTTCAGTTAAAGCTCATAAAGGTGAGCTTTAACTTAATACATACATGAAGTGTTTTATGTTAATTTACTTTTTTTTAATTTTTAACATATTTTTTGTTTTGTAAGAACAATATTTATCCATGTATTAAAATTACCCAAACTACTTCACCATATATTTGTTTCCATTTTTATCCATACTTGGACCTGGACTGATACTATTAAAATTGAGGGAGAATCTGTATTGCCTTCCATTAGTGATGGATAAGTACTATTCCTTTTATATTTATTGGAGAAATAATATACATATTCTTATATTTATATCGTATATGTATATATACAATTAGCACTCTTTCCAATTAGTGTGATATTTGGCTGGCTGCGAACAAGTAATTTTCCAATTGCAAGATATTAGGTATGAAATAGTTAAATACATATGACCCATGACATAGCGATTTCATTTAGAGACCATACACAGGTTTTTATTCATAACAATATATTTTTTATTTTTAGGCTGACAATGGTGTTTGTCACAAATTGTGAACCTCTCCCCCCTCTACTTTACTGGCCTTGTGATGACCACATTCAGCGCTCATCACGGGCCTCGCAATAATCATCTTGGGTGCTCATTGCGAGCCCCCCGCTTTCCTTCCTCTCTCTTCCCCCCTCCCCCTCCCCTGTGTCTCTTCCACCTCCTCTGTCTCTTTCCCCACTCTCCCTCCCTTGTTTCTCCTTCCTCCCATCTCCCTCCCCTGTGTCTCTTCCCCCTCTCCCTCCCCTGTGTCTCCCAACCCACTCCTCCCTCACCTTAATGCTGCGTGCGCATGCATGTGTGCACAACTTCCGGTGCGCTCATCCCTGCTCGTGTGAGCGCATTCCAGCTCGTGCACGAGTATGGAGCAGGGAGGGCAGCGAGCCCTGCAATGAATTGGTGGGGGTGGATGTGGTGCGATCGCTAACATCAGTTGAGCAGGGGGAGCCATGGCAGGGGAAATTTTCAAACCGCAAGTAACGACAGCTCGCAGTTTGACAATTATATGTGATAAAATGTAATTGGCTGTGTAATGATTGTTTTTTATTGTCTTATATTGTAAACAATATAAAAGACTATTAGCCTTATTAAATTGTGATTCGGGCCAATTGAATAGGGCTCTATATAAGCACATAGAATTTTTTTGTTACAGATATTTTTAGTTAGTGAGCTTCTATCCAAAAGCAAGGTCTTCACTAACTAAAAACTTCTGTAAAAAAAAATGCTCTGTGCTAATATAAAGCTCTTTTCAAATGGCCGAATTGCAATTTAATAAGGCTGTCCCTCTCCTGTGTCTCTTCCCCCTTCTGTCCCTCCCTTGTTTCTCTTCCTCCCTTCCTCTCCCTCCCCTGTGTCTCTTCCTTTCCCCTGTCCCTCCCCTGTGTCTCTTCCCCCTCCTGTACCTCCCCTGTGTCTGTTCCCTCCTCTTGTACCTTCCCTGTGTCTCTTCCCCCCTCCTGTACCTCCCCTGGGTCTCTTCCCCCTCCTCTCCCTCCCCTGTGTCTCTCTTCCCCCTCCTCCTCCTCTCCTGTGTCATTCTTCTCCTCCTCCTCTCCCTCCCCTGTGTCTCTCTTCCCCTCCTCCTCTTGCTCCCCTGTGTCTCGCTTCGCTCCCTCCTCTCCCTCCCCTGTGTCTCTCTTCCCTTCATCTGCCTCTCCTGTGTCTCTCTTTCCCTCCTCCTCTCCCACCCATGTGTCTCTCTTTCCCTCCTCCTCTCCCTCCCCTGTGTCTCTCTTCCCCCTCCTCTCCCTCCCCTGTGTCTCTCTTCCCCCTCCTCTCTCTCCCCTGTGTCTCTGCCCCCCTCCCCTGTGTCTCTCTTCCCCCTCCCCTGTCTCTCTCTTCCCCCCTCCCCTGCGTCTCTCCCCCACTCCTCTCCCACCCCTGTGTCTCTCTTCTCCCATCCTCTCTCTCCCCCATGTCTCTCTTCCCCTCCACCTACCTCCCCTGTGTCTCTCTTCCCCTCCAGCTCTCCCTCCCCTGTGTCTCTCTTCCCCTCCTCCTCTCCCTCCCCTGTGTCTCTCTTACCCCCTCCTTTCCCTCGTGTCTCCCTTCCACCCTCCTCTCCCTCACCTGTGTCTCTCTTCCCCCCTCCTTTCCCTCGTGTCTCCCTTCCCCCTCCTCTCCCTCCCCTGTGTCTCTCCTCTCCCTCCCCTGTGTCTCTCTTCCCCCCTGTGTCTCTTTCCCACTCCTCTCCCTCTCGTGTCTCTCCCCATTTCACCCTCAACCTAATGCTGTGGGCACGCTTGTGCGGCCGGCTTCCCGTACGTGCGCCCCTGCTCATGGGTGTGCGCATCCTCGCATATTTGCGAGTATGGACTAGGGAAGGCAACGAGTGCTGCAATGAATTTGTCGGGACTGATGTGGTGCAATGAGCACCTAGGACCTACGGTGCTCATCGCGAGCATCAATGGGGTAGGGTGAGCCGTGGCAGGGGGAGTTTTCAAATTGCGGATTGTCATCAGTTGCGGCCCTACTTTGCGAGGGCCGCAAAGCATGACGACAACTCGCAGTTTGACAATTATAATACCGTATTTTTCGCCGTATAAGACGCACTTTTTCTTCCCCAAAACTGGGGGAGGAAAGTTGGTGCGTCTTATACGGCGAATATACCTTTTCAAACTGCCTCTGTCCTCTTGATTTCACCCCAGCGCTTCCTACCAGCATCGCGTCGGCCGGTGCGTCCTAGTGACGTCACACACGCAACGCTGCAGTACACGTGGAGTGCTGGTAGGAAGCGCTGGGGTGAGATCAAGATGGCAGAGATCAGAAGAAAGGTGAGGATCAGGGGGATCAGGGGGGTCAGGGAGGATCAGGGGGGTCAGGGAGGGTCAGGGAGGGTCAAGGGCTCCCAAATGCTCCCAAATGCTGCAGTATATGGATATGTATGTGTGTATGTGTGCATGTATGTGTGTGTATATTTGTATGTATGTGTATGTATATTTATGTGTGTATGTATATGTATGTATGTGTATCTATAAAGGTGAGGATCAGGACGGTCAGGGAGGATCAGGACGGTCAGGGAGGATCAGGAGGGTCAGGGAGGATCAGGAGGGTCAGGGAGGGTCAATGGCTCCCAAATGCTGCAGTATATGGATATGTATGTGTATGTATGTATGTATGTGTGTGTGTATGTATGTGTGTGTATGTGTGTGTATATATGTATGTATGTGTATGTATATTTATGTGTGTATGTATATGTATGTATGTGTATCTATATATATATATATATATATATATATATATATATATATATATATATATATATATTTGTGTGTAATGTAGGTGTGTATCTGTGTGTAAAGTGTATTTGTGTTTGATTCAGATTTTTTTTTTCTTGTTTTCCTCCTCTAAAAACTAGGTGCGTCTTATCTGCCGGTGCGTCTTATAGGGCGAAAAATACGGTATGTGATAAAATGTAATTGGATGTGTAATGATTGTTTTTTATTGTCTTATGTAAACAATATAAAAAACAAATCAGCCTTATTAAATTGCGATTTAACCAATTGAATAGGGCTCTATGTAAGCACATAGCAAATTTTTTTTACAAATGTTTTTAGTTAGTGAACTTATATCCAAAAGCAAGGTCTTCACTAACTAAAAAGTTCTATAAAAAAATGCTCTGTGCTTATATAGAGCCCTATTCAGTAGGCCAAATCGCAATTTAATAAGGCTGTAAGTCTGCAGTTTTTCTCAGTTGCCGCCCGGTAGGTGATTTGGTGGCAGTCATTTTGGGTGTATTTGTTACTAATTCACGTTTCTTTTTTTATTAAAATCTAATAATGAGAAATAAAAAGGACCCAGCTGGTCTCGGTGTCATGTCTGTGTTTCAGAGTGAGAAGTGGTCTGTGAGTATGATATTTCCCCATCATATTCTAACACAGTTTGTTTATATTGTGTAGTATGCCACTATTGTAAGCGTTCTTTATCATTTTTGGTTAACCTACCCTCTCTACTCTCAGGACAGGCAGCCTGCAAGGGAAGAGTTGAATTGCACCACACAGTGAGTGCCACAGGTTTTTTGTCCCTAGAAACTCTGTCCCACCCCCCCACCCAGATATTTTGGGCCCATGCCTGGGGGTTATACTTAAGATTTCCATTGGGGTCCTTAGGAAACAAGTTAATTTTTATTGCCATGGGAACTACCCAAAATAATGTATATCTAGTGGGAGCTCCAGTTATACGAGAACAAGAAAATTGATAAAAATAATTGAAAGAAGCTATAACAGACACAGCAAGCCCTTGTCTTTTTACAAAGGTATGTCTATAATGATACACTTAGTTCTCTTTCGGTGCTAACAACACTGTTTTTCTAGCAGCTAAAAACATGTGCTTTTCAAAAATGCCATTTATACCTTTATTATGTGCTTCCTAGGTGCTAATTAAATGCAGTACTGTATGTGTATGTCATTTCTTTCTTGTTTTGAACTGAAGAGATCACACTTGCCTTAGATGTGTTGCTAAATCCAAGAAAATGATTGTAGAGATAAGTCAAAACTTGTCAAACGAACACACGAGCATAATACAACAACACAAATATATTTTTCTGTATTGTTGGGATTGAGCTGAATGGCTACAGATCCTCCAACTCACTCATAATTAGTATATTTTAAACATCCTTCAACTTCTTCACCAGTATTCAGGTTCAGTGTTTGTGTGTGCTTATACAACAAGTTTAATGAGTAGAAAAAAGATTAATGCTGCTGAAGTAGCACTCAGAATCATCAAAAGATGCCAATAAACATTACAAACATGATGTTGACATTGAGTGCACAAGTATGTTGGTGCATAGTTTAACTATAATATAGAAAAGTCCTTTGCACTAACATTGCATTGACCTTGAATAAGTGGGTCTGGAGTATGCTATGGGCTCATTATCGAAAAAACACTTCATTAGGCTATTATAATGTAAGAAAAGTTATGTTTTATTTTCTAGGGACAGAAATTATATCAATAAGCACAGAGGTTATTCATTTTTTATTACCTGCACATCATATTTCAACATAGAACATATGACAAATTGCCAGTAAACATTCTGAAAGAATATCATCATAAGAAATGTAAATGATCACACAGATCTAGCACTTAGTTTATGAAAATAGGTGTTACCATCTGGTGTATTTTTTATTTTGATTTACCAAAAGGTCAGGAAAGTAGTTTAAAAAAGTGTTGATCTGAATAGAGGAATTCACGTGTCATTTTTTCAACTTAAATTAAATGCAATATTTGAGACCAAGAATTCCTCCCACAGTCCTCCACTGTTTATGTGCCCCTCTTGGCATTTTTTTCGTGTTTTTTTGCCTCACAACCTGGAATTAACATGGATTGTTTGAGGATTTGCATCATTTAATTTACAGAACATGCCCACAACTTTCAAGATGTTTTTTTTTTATTGTGGAACAAATAAAAAATAGGACAAAATAACAGAAAAAGTAAATTTGCATAACTATTAACTACCCTAAAGTCAATACTTTGTAGAGCCACCTTTTGCGGCAATCACAGCTCCGAGTTGCTTTGGATAAGTCTCTATGAGCTTGCCACATCTTACCACTGGGATTTTTGCCAATTCCTCCTTGCAAAACTGCTTCAGCTCCTTCAAGTTGAATGGTTTGCGCTTGTAAACAGCAATCTTTAAGTCTGACCACAGATTTTCTATTGGATTGAGGTCTGGGATTTGACTAGGCCATTCCAACACATTTACATGTTTCCCCTTAAATCACTCAAGTGTTGTTTTAGCAGTGTGTTTGGGGTCATTGTCCTGCTGGAAGGTGAACCTCCGTCCTAGCCTCATATCACACACAGAGTGGTACAGGTTTTGCTCAAGAGTATTCCTGTATTTAGCACCATCTTTCCTTAAACTCTGACCAGTTCCCAGTCCCGGCTGCTTTGTGTTCTTTGGGTGATGTGAGGTGTTGGGTTTGCTCCAGACATAGCATTTTATTTGATGGCTGAAAAGTTCAATTTTAGTCTCATCAGACTATGCAAAACTTGCCATTTTCTTGTTTCTGAAAGTAATGGCTTTCTTCTGGCCACTCTGCCATAAAGCCCAATTCTATGGAGCATAAGTCTTATTGTCGTCCTTTGTACAGATACTCCAATCTCTGCTGTAGAACTCTGCAGCTCCTCCAGGGTTACCTTAGGTCTCTGTGCTGCCTCTCTGATTAATGCCCTTCTTGCCCGGTCCGTGAGTTTTGGTGGCTGGCCGTCTCTTGGGGATCATAAAAGATTTGGATATTTTTTATAATCTAACCCTGACTTGTGTTTCTCAACAAGTTCCTTGGTCTTCATGGCAGTGTTTGGTTAGTGGTGCCTCTTGCTTAGGTGTTGCAGCCTCTGGGGCCTTTCAAAAACGGTGTGTATATGTAATGACAGATCATGTGACACTTAGATTGCACACAGGTGGACATAATTTCCCTAATTATGTGACTTCTGAAAGTAACTGGTTGCACCAGAGCATTTTATGGGCTTCATAACAAAGGGGGTGAATACATATGCACTTGCAATTTTTCTGTTTTCCATTTCTAAAAAAAGTTTTATGTATATATTTTTCTCGTTTCACTTCACCAACTTAGACTATTGTGTTCTGATTCATCACATGCATTTCAGATTAACAAAACATTGAATTTAAGGCTGTAATGTAACAAAATAGGTAAAAAGTCAAGGGGGGGGGAATAGTTTTGCAAGGCACTGTATATATATATATATATATCACATATTATAATTGTCCAACTGCAAGTCGTTGTCATGCTGCTTGCGTAGTGCGTACGACTTAGCGATGAGGCAAGCCATTAAACACGTAGCACTTAGGCAATGAGCGATGACGCTATGCGAGCCGTTAAACCCGTAGCACTTAGGCAATGAGCCTTGCATAGCGAGGCGAGCCGTTAAACCCGTAGCACTTATCGGGACTTACACAAACAAAATACAAAAATATGAGATGAAAAAAATTACGAGATTAGCGGCGGAACAAAAACAATAAATAACATACACATAAAAAATTACAAAAATAACACTTACAGCATGGGGAAACAGGCAGGACATCTGTGAGTGAGGTGGAACTCCAATTAAACTCGATTTAGACAATTTACAAACATCGAAACAAGCGAGAAAAAAAATGGGCGACGAAAAAAATGAAAACGAGGCTACACTACAACGAAGTGCGTAAAACACAGCCAGAGACGTATGTGGTCGAGAAATACCGATAGGAAGGCTGCTAAATAACCGCGCAATGCGTAAAACAGACACTAACGCCGCCATTTCACAAC
Source organism: Discoglossus pictus (assembly GCA_027410445.1). Taxonomy (NCBI): domain Eukaryota; kingdom Metazoa; phylum Chordata; class Amphibia; order Anura; family Alytidae; genus Discoglossus; species Discoglossus pictus. The sequence goes on along the minus strand of CM050165.1, from coordinate 260,334,359 downwards.
ACAAACTTACACATTTACACATTAACAGGGTGAAATGGCGGATTTCCTGCCTAAAAAAACGGATTTGTCTTGCGCACAAAGCCTATATATAGGGCACACTTGACACATAACTGACACTTTCTCCTCAGGTGATGACAGTCTGACTGGACATTTTCTGCTGCCGGAAAATCAAAAGAGATTGTTAGCTCTTCAGGATACTGCTTCATGAATATTACATTAAAAAAGGTACACTACATTAACAATCATTAATGATTAATTAATTAGTTAATTGATTAAAAAAAAAAAAAAAAAAGAGAGGAATTTGAAATGTATTTAATTTAAAAATAATACTGTGCTTACATGTTTGAAAGAATTGAATAATTAACTAATAATGTAGTTTAATTAATTAATTTGTTTAATAATGTGCATAAAAAAAATGTACACATTGCTTCATTAATTATTAATGTACATAATTTTAGTAATTCATTCGTAATATATTCATTAAAACCGACCCCCAAAAAAACAAAAATGTTTTGGGGAATATAGTCATGCTTACATCTTTACGTTATATTTAGTCAGTCATTAATTTATTATTAATGGACATTAATTGATTCTTCTGTAAAGACTAACAATAAAAAAATGTCAAAGAAAAAAAATAAAATAATCTGGGATGATGTGGATTGACTAATAGGGATTAATTAAAATATTAAAAATAATTTCATTTCTTTTGAACACTTTTAGTGACGCTGCTGATGAATCAACACAGACAGTGACCTTTGCAGCCTTTCAACAGCAACTTTACATGTATATAATTCAATGATGTGCTTGGGGGCAAAAAACATTTATAAATCTTCATATTTGTAATTGATGACAGTTACATTATTAAGGTGTATTAATATTAGTAACAAGGACCTAAAAAATACATTGATGAATATTGATTTTATGTTTTTAATCTATGCTAACATATCTGTGTTCATGATGATTGATTGATAGGGATGAAGCAACATATTATACATTAATTTATTATTTTTTACCACTTTCAGCGGACCTGCAGCTGAATGAACACAGACAGTGATGTTTGGAGGCATTGAACATCATAAGGATAATCTTGACAGGTATAGAATTTAATTACATTCCTACTGCAAAAAAAAAAAAAAATATATAACAATTTTAGAATAATTAATGTATATTAATTAAAAATTAGCAATCATAGTAAAAAAAAATGATTTTACAATACATTGAGGAATATGCTTTTAGGTTTTGCATCTAGCCCATTATATGTCTGTTGCTGCTGAGTGAATGATAGGGATGAAGCAAAATATTAAAAAGGATTTCATTCTTATTTCACAGTTTCATCGGATCTGCAACTGAATCAACACACAGAGGTTGCAGCCTTTCAACACCATAAAGATCACCTTCACAGGTATAACATTTAATTCTGAAGTTATGGAACAAAAAAGGCTACATTACATTTTGATAAAATGGATAGCACTTATTGATTAATTAACGTATAATAATATTTGAATTAATTAATAATTAGTCATCAGTTAAAAAAATACATGCTATAATATAACAAAAATTTATAACATGCACTTATGTAAATTTGTGAAGAGAATAATAATTAATAATAATATAAAAAATACAACAATAAGGTTAGAAGACTTTGGAAAAAATGTAATTAAATGTATGCAGTGAAGTCAATCAAGAATGAAGGAATTGAAGGATTAATAATTATTTACATGCCTTTGCTATTTATTATATGTCAATAAAAAGTATTGAAATGGTTTCATTTATTTCATTGTAAAAAAGTACAAGATTTAAGAAAATTGAACAGTCTTTTACAATACATGTATACTTTGTTAATAGCTGTTTATGTTTCAGCTTCTTTATGACAATATAAGTAACTTTGAAGGTTCTACATTTATCCAATTATTTAAATCAGTCAATAACGGACATTCATATTACTTTAATAATTAATTCATAATTACGGTAGCAAAATATATATATATGTGCAGGCCTTTGCTATTTAATATATGTCAATAAAAAAGTATTGAAATGGTTTCATTTCTTTCAGTGTAAAAAAGTACAAGATTTTACAATGGTGGATTTGTTCATTCATCCAATTTACTTTTACATTGGAAACAGGTAAAAACAATATGTACAGAAAAAAAAAAAACAATAATTACATCTCTATTTACAATTACAGATTACAATTAATGTAGAAGACAAAATTGAACGCAAAAGAAGATCGGCAAGGGAAAGGAAACAAAGGTGGAGAGATGCACAGTCACCTGAAACTTCCCAACGCTTGAGAGAAGAAGATCGACAGAGACTTTTAAATAAAAGAAAAATGAGTAAGAAAGCAGCAAGTGAGTGTGCTGGGGCTTCCAAGAAAAGAAAAAGTAAACAAAAACATGTCTGAACCATTGCCCAATGATAGTATATTGCCTACTGACTCCAATGTGGAGACACATGACACCAATGTAGATATAGAAAGTTATTCTGATCTCTATGTTGAGAAAGTGCATGACAATGTGTTTAGTAGAGCAGTACAAGTAGACACTCATTATTGTGGAATACTTAATGTTGTTTGTCAGTTTTGTGGGGCCTATCATTTTCTAAAGGAAAGACCTACTGACCGAGATTTCATTAGTTGCTTTTCAGAAAGGAAAGGTAAGACTTCCACTAAGACACCCATTTCCAGATTATTTGGAAAGTATCATGAGCAATCCAACATTTCCAAATTATACTAATTAAAAAAAAAACATAAGGTCTTATAACAGTGCAATTTCATTTGCTTCAATGGGTGCAAATTTACCACCGAACTTCCCATTTACATCCACAAGAAGGAGAGCAAAGGAAATTTGCACAGTAATATGTCTTAGATACAATGGAAGCTGTGGAACAAAGAATGACGCTTCCAGAAAATAAACAGTGTTTGCGCATAGTCTTTGAACAGCTGGATAAAATATGGCTAAAAACCCATACAGTCAAGCATACAAACAATTAGCACAGCTTGAAAAAGAACTACAGGAACATGCTCAAAGACATCAATTGCCAACGCCAAGAGTAAATATGGCGTTAAAAAGAGATTGCAACACTGATCAAAGACGATATAATTTACCAACTGTAAATGAGGTTGCCTTGGTGTTTAAAAATGAAGATGGTGAATCAACTTTTCAGCGGGATATTAGAATATATACACGCAATGAAGAACAACCATTTATCAACATAAATATATTAAGTTGTAATTTAGATCCAATGACATATCCCATTTTCTTTCCAAATGGGGAACCTGGATAGCAACCAAAATTACAATTGCAAAGTTATCCCAATAGTAAACTTCGTGTTAGATGCAATATTTTGATGCTGGAATATAAAGTGGCACAAACTGCTATTCGGGATTCTTTTAATCCCATTTGGGGGCAAACTCACTCAACAATGGATTATTGATTCATACCTACAATTTGAAGCAAATAATCAAAATTTCATTACATTTCAACAAAATAAGTTACGAGTAGAACAGTATTGTGGATTGATGGATTATGTTGCAGAATTGGCAAACAGCAAAGAAATTCCAGCTGGAAGAGCAATTATTTTGCCTTCCAGTTTCCAAGGATCTCCTTGCAATATGCGAGAAAGATATAATGATGCCATGGCTATTGTCACAAAATTTGGAAAAACAGATTTATTTATTAAATTCACATGTAATCTCAATGGCCAGAGATCAAAAATTTTAATCTGGGACAAACTACTTCTGACCGACCAGATTTAGTGGCAAGAGTATTCAAAATCAAACTCAATTCATTAATACATGATATCACTAAAGCACACTTATTTGGACAATGTGTGGCTTTTGTTTATACAATTGAATTTAAAAAAAGAGGACTGCCACATGCTCACATACTTTTAATACTGGAGGAAAAAGATAAGTTGAATACTGCAGAGAGAGGGGATTCAGTCATTTCGGCTAAATTGCCAGAGCAAGAAAAATATAACAAACTTTGGGAGATTGTTACACACAGAATGATTCATGGCCCATGTGGAGAGACGAATCCTAATTCACCATGTATGGAAAATAAAAAATGTACTAAAGAATTTCCTAAACAATTTCAAATGCAATCGTATGCAAATTGTGATGGATACCCTTTGTATAAAAGAACACAAGGAAAAATTATTATACGTGGGCATAAGGTTGATAATAGATTTGTTGTTCCATACAATCCACATTTGCTCTAAAAGTACAATGCACACATAAATGTGGAAGCTTGCACTTCTATTAAATCAATCAAGTATGTGTATAAATATATATACAAAGGATATAGTTACATAGTTACATAGGGCCTCATTCTATTATCGTCCGTAAAACGGCCGCAAAGCCGCGATTCCTTGCGGCCGTCTTACGGCCCCGTGTAGAGCTACCTTTGCCTTGCAATTCAAATAGACGGCGCCGCAAGGATATCCCCCTTACGGCCGGCCGCATATCATGCAACCGGCCGCAAGGTCTGAAAACATTAAATGCAAAAATAAATTCAAGATGGCACTGTAAAGCTCTGTAAATGCTAGGGATCATAATGGGGGACATGAGGATTAATAGCAACCCCCTCTCAAGCTTGCACATCAGCCCAAATCCGATATTTCATTAACGGTTTATTTTACGTCCCGCAGCCTGGGCAGGTCTGAGGTGCTCCAAGCCCTCGGGACTTTGTCCACGGATAGTTGACATGAATTAAAATAAAAATTATTTGCGGATTTGAGTGTAGGGGAATGTTGTGCTATGAATGCTAACACCCCCAATCACTTTATCGTCTCATAAGAATGCAGGATGGCTTTATTATGTGCCTAATTGTGTGCTTACGGGACCTTTTTGGTGCAAGTAAGCTGCGGCTCGGTTTTAGCCTTGCCGAGAGGGTTCCCGGAGCAATTGAATTACAACCGGCTTTTCTTGCGGCCGAAACTCTTGCGGCCATTTAAGATCAAAGGCTTTCCTGCGGCGCGTGCGGCCGCAAGGGATAACAAGTCGACGGCCGCAAGCTTGCCGGAGCCGCCGGCCAGAAGGGAATAGAATAGGCAAATAGCCTGCGGCCGGTCCTTGCGGCCCGCATCTCCTACGGCCGATAATAGAATGAGGCCCATAGTATTTAAGGTTGAAAAAAGACTTTCAGTCCATCAAGTTCAACCTTTTAAGATCTCCTCTGATCTGCAATATGCGGAATAATTATTAATTAATTAGTTGTATAAAAAAAAAAATCACTTCCCTCCTGATCCCAGACACCGGCGACCGGACTTCTCCCTGGATCAATAATGCCTCTCTAATTATCCATGATAACCCTGAATTCCCTTTTTAATTAGAAATAAATCCAGTCCCCTTTTAAAGTTATCTATTGAATCTGCTGTCACCACCTCCTCTGGTAGAGAATTCCACAGATTAACCACCCTTACTGTGAAGAACCCTTTTCTTTCTTTAAGGTGGAATCTTTTTTCTTCTAACCTCAAGGGATGTCCTCGTGTCAGTTGAAAACCTCTTGGCACAAAGAGTTCCCTTGACAAATCTTTATACTGATCCTGGATGTATTTATATAAGGTAATCCTATCTCCTCTTAGACGCCTTTTTTCTAGAAAAATAAGTTTAATTTGGTTAGTCTTTCTTCATAACTTAGCCCCTCCATTCCCCTTATTAGTTTTATTGCCCACCTCTGTACCTTTTCCAGCTCTAAAATGTCCTTTTTATGAAGTGGTGCCCACAATTGTACTCCATATTCCAAATGAGGGCGTACTAAAGATTTGTATAGTGGCAGAATTATATTGGCTTCCATGGCTTCTATACCCTTCCTAATACATGCTAATATTTTATTTGCCTTTGTAGCTGCTGCTTGGCTTTGAGCACTGTTACCTAGGTGGTTGTCCACAAGCAATCCCAAATCCCTTTCAATATCCGATACACCTAGATTTGCTCCATTAATATTATAAATTGCATGGCTATTTTTCCTTCCCAGATGCATAAGTTTACATTTATTTGTATTAAATCTCATCTGCCATTTAGATGCCAATTCCTCAATTTTATGTAAATCCCTTTGGAGGGAAAGCACATCCCTATCTGATTTAATTACTTTGCACAACTTTGTGTCATCAGTGAAAATAGAGACACCACACTCCAATCCTACCTCTAAGTCATTAATAAATATGTTAAAAAGGAGAGGACCTAATACTGAACCCTGAGGAACCACACTTACCACATTAGTCCAATCAGAGTATGTTCCATTCACAACAACCCTTTGCTTCCTGTCTTTTAGCCAGCTCTCAATCGATGAGCAGATATTTACTGCAATTATTGTATCTCTTACTTTGCACAATAGTCTCCCATGTGGCACTGTATCAAAAGCCTTTGCAAAATCCAAAAAGACCACATCCACTGAGTTGCCCTGATCCAGGTTCCTACTAACCTCCTCATAGAAACGAATTAGATTTATTTGACATGACCTATCCCTCATAAATCCATGTTGACTCCTACTTATAATCCTGTTCAAATAGACATATTCTTGTATATTATCCCTTATTAACCATTCTAAAAGCTTCCCGACTACAGAAGTGAGGCTCACTGGTCTATAATTCCCTGGATTTGCTCTTTCTCCCTTTTATAAATATAGGTATCACATCAGCTTTTCTCCAGTCATCTGGTAGAGACCCTGTGTTGAGTGAATCTTGAAAAATTAAATATAATGGTTTGGCTATTACAGAACCCAGTTCCCTTAGTACCCTTGGATGTATTCCATCAGGACCCGGGGTTTTATTAACATTTATTTTTTTCAACCTCTTTTGGATTACTTCCTGTGTTAACCAATTATTTGGCAAAGGTAGTGTAGCCCCATTATGTTGCCGTGTCCCAACCACTGGTACCTTCCTTGTGTATACCGAAGAAAATAACCTATTTAGCTCATCTGCCTTTTCTTGGTCACTAATTATCAGATGGCCTGTGTCACATTGTAATGTTCCTATAGCTTCCTTCCACGCCTTCTTCCCATTAATATACTTAAAACATATTTTAGGGCTACTCTTACTCTCTTTTGCAATTAATTTTTCATTTTCTATTTTAGCCAGTCGAATCGCCCTTTTGCAAGCCTTGTTGATTTCCTTGTATTCCTTTAAAGCAGTCTCTGTCCCCTCTTGTTTGTATAATTTAAATGCCTGTTTTTTACTCTGTGTCTTGATCTTTAAATCATTGTTAAGCCATGTTGGATGAGATTTACTCCTTTTACTTTTATTCCCACACGGTATATTCCGATGTGTATGAATATTTATTAAGGATTTAAATGTTGTCCACTTGTGGTCAGTGTTTTTACCTGCCAGTTCTCTGTCCCAGTCTATACTTTGTATTGCTGCCCTTAGACCGTTCAAATCTGCCATTTTAAAATTAAGAGTTTTTGTTGGCCCCTTACATTTTTTTTTTTGTTCAATCTCAAACGAGACTGTGTTGTGATCACTGTTTCACAAAGGTTGCCCAATTCCAATATTAGATACTGTATCAATATTATTTGTGATGAGTAAATGTAAGATAGCTTCATTTCTAGTAGGCTCTTGTACAACCTGGGCCAGATAATGATCCCTGAGTGTACTCAAGAACCTGCTCACCTTAGATGAACTGCTGGTCTCATTTATCCAGTGTATTCCAGGGTAATTAAAATCTCCAGTTATTAGAACTTGACCATGCCTAGCTGCATTTTCAATCTGTAACAATAATTGTATTTCCTCACTTTCAGCTATATTTATGGACCCTGGATAATCTGCTCCGGTATTGCATACATATGACAGGATGTACACTGAGTGAGTTTGCCACTGGACTGACTCATAATTTTTATTATTGTCTACAAAATTTCAATGGGAAAAATAAAGAATATAAAATAATATATTTGTATAAAGTTTTCTTATCTGTAAAGGAAAATCCACTTGTAAACAGGCCCCAAAACAGCTCACAAACCTTTTATATTAGTTAAACAGTCAAGCCACACCCCTCTCACCTGGGCACAATTAGTGCACTCTTCAATTTATCATCCTTTATCTGTAAAGGAAAATCCACTTGTAAACAGGCCCCCAAACAGCTCACAAACCTTTTATATTAGTTAAACAGTCAAGCCACACCCCTCTCACCTGGGCACAATTAGTGCACTCTGCAATTTATCAGCCTTTATCTGTAAAGGAAAATCCACTTGTAAACAACTGTTGTTGTGCAAGGTGCTGCAAACGAAAACGAAAATCCAATTTTACATGACGAACTATCAAATTATTTAGATGCTCGCTATGTCAGTGCTCCTGAAGCAATGTGGCGGTTTCTGAAATTTGAGATGCATGATCGGTCACATGCTATCTATCGTTTAGCTGTACATTTGCCTCAAAGTCAGTTTGTTTGCTTTACTTCAGGCAATGAAAGAACTGCATTAGCTCAAAGTGAACACCGAGATACAACACTTACTGCATGGTTTAAATTAAACTGCCAGGGTACGCAGGCAAGACATTTTTTATACATAGAGATACCATATCACTATGTATTGGTTAATGGTCTATGGCGACAACGAAGTAGAGATACACATAAAATTATACCACAAATTTATACCGTCTGTCCAAGGGACATTGAACGTTTTAGTTTAAGATTACTTCTTTTTCATGTTCCCGGTGCACAGAGTTTCGAGCATTTACGTACAGTGAATGACATAGTTTATGATACATTCCTATTAGCTGCAAGACATCAAAACTTCATAGCTGATGATACAGAATGGGAGAGGTGTCTAGAAAGAAGCAGCACTATGTCAAATGCCAAAGCAAATGAGACAACAATTTGCATTCATTTGCATCTTTTGCAAAGTACCTGATGCATTTACTTTGTGGGAAACATTTAAATTACATATGTCCGAAGACTTCTTGAAACGTTACAATGAGCCAATAGCACTGTTAAAAACCTTGATGGAAATACAAGAAATATTGTTTGCTCATGGATTAAATTGTGCAAGTTTTAATTTGCCTGATCCAGGACTTATAGATGACATCAACTTTGATGATTATGACACTGAGCTACAAAAACAAAAAACTGAAGAAAAACTGGCAACTTTAAATACTTTACAGTTACAAGCATTTGATGCCATCACAAATGCTACAGATTATGAAATGGTCAATGACCGGTATTTCTATCTAGACGGCCCGGGTGGATCAGGAAAAACGTATCTGTACAATTGAGTTATATTCGAGCACAGGGTCAGATAGCTATGCCATTTGCAACAACTGGAATTGCTGCACTTTTGTTAGATGGTGGTAGAACTGTGCATATTGGATTTAAGCTGCCAGTTCCCATTTTGGAAACATCAGTGTCAGATATTCTACTCAATTCCATACAAGCAAAAAAATTCAAACTAACTAAACTAATTATCATAGACGAGGCAACAATGATGTCATGTCACTGCAATGTATTGACAGATTCTTAAAAGAAGTGATGGATAATAAGTTGCCATTTGGTGGAAAGGTGATGCTGTTAGGAGGAGATTTTAGGCAAACATTACCTGTTGTGCCACATGGAAATAGAACAGAGATCATTGAAACATGTATCCAGACAAGTAAACTGTGGAAAATATTTACACATCTGAAATTAGAATTAAATATAAGATCTGAAGGCCAAAATGAATTCAATGATTGGCTCATTAAAATCGGAGAAGGAAAACCTCCACAAATACATGATTTACCAAATAATAATCAGAAATGGTTTGCAACGAATCACTCATATCAGCCATATTTCTAGACACTCTTAATAACGATGATTACTCAGACAATGCAAACAAAGTGATATTAACATCAAAAAATATAGATGCCTTGAATGTAAATAGCAAAATGTTAAAATACATAAATGCACCACAAAAGAATTATTACAGTGCAGATTCATTTCTGGCTGATGATAAAGACAGTGAATCGAATTTTAGTATCGAATTTATTAATTCTTTAACACCATCTGGAATGCCACCACATATTTTACAATTGAAAAAAGGGGCAATTGTCATGTTATTGAGAAATATGAATCCAAAAAAAGGACTTTGTAATGGGACAAGATTAATTGTGCATGAGTTAAAAGATAATTTTATACATGCAGAAATTATAAATGGGACCCATAAAGGTGAATGAGTTTTTATACCAAGAATTGATTTAGCTCCAAGTGAGAGTGGTTTGCCTTTTGTCCTTCAAAGGAGACAATTTCCAGTTATCATGACATTTGCCATGACCATCAATAAATCCCAAGGACAAACTTTTAAGTCTGTTGGTATTTTTTTAAAAGAACCAGTTTTTGCACATGGACAACTCTACGTTACTTTTTCAAGGTGCACAAATCCAAAGGAAATTAAAGTGCATGTTGAAGAAAACCAATGTCAGGGTCATTTATTGGAAGATGGATGCGTTTATACCAAAAACATTGTGTACTATGAGGTGCTGTAAATATAGACGACAGTGGTTTCATTTCCACGACAACTTTTTATGGTACTCAATCTGATTTCATAAAACCACTATTTCAATAAGAAACTCTATAGAATGGCAAAAAACCCATAGAGAACAGTGGTTTTACTTCCAGTACAAAATGTAAGTACTCTGGGACTCTTTAAATAGGGGGCCACTATTTCACTTAGGAAACTCTATGTTCCATTTGCACAAAGTACAACCAGAAAAAAAAACAACTAAAAAAACAACAACAGTAAAACATCCTTAAACAGATTGGAATGTGTTAAAAGTTACCTTTTTTACATGATTGGCCGCACAAAACAATTATGTGACATTTTTTTGACTTGCAAAGGTTAAATGTTATTGGTTTATGTTACTATTTCACATGTTAACAGTGAATTTTCAAAGTTTGGGAAAGTTATTTCAATATATATGTGATATAGTCAAAGATGTATATTACTACAAGTTTCAGCATTTGATAATACTTTGAACTGTAAAATTTAAAGACATAGGGCCTCATTCTATTACGGCCGCAGCCGCTGCGGGGCCGCAAGGACCGGCCGCAAGCTTTCCGGCTATTCTATTCCCCTCCGGCCGGGGACTCCGGCAGGCTTGCGGCCGGCGCCTTGCTATCCCTCGCGGCCGATCGCGCCGGAGGAAATCCTTTGATCTAAAACGGCCGCAAGGAAATCGGCCGTAAGAAAAGCCTTGTTGCGATTCTATTGCTCCGGGAACCCTGTCTGCAAGGCTAAAAAGGAGCCGCAGCTTACTTGCAGCAAACAGGTCTCGCTAGCACCAATTAAGCACATAAAATAGCTCAAATAAAGCCATCCTGCACTTTGAGAAGACTATAAAGTGATATTCGGTGTTAGAAAAAATAGCACATAATTACCCTATACTCAAATCCGTAAAATATTTTATTTTTAATATCCGTAAAATATCCATGTAAAAAGTCCAGAGTGCTTGGAGCACCTCAGACACGCCCACGCCGCAGCCGGAAAATAAACAGTTAATTTGAACTCGGGTTTGGGCAGATGTGCAAGCTTGAGAGGGGGTTCCTTTTAATCCTCATGTCCCCCAATATGATCTCTAGCATTTACAGAGCTGTACAGTGCAGGCTTGAATTTATTTTTGCGTTTTTATATTTCTGAGCTTACTGCCGGTTCCAAGATATGCGGCCGTCCGTAAGGGGAGATCCTTGCGGGGCCGTATAATAGAATCGCGAGTTAACTGAACCCCCGCAAGGAATCGCAGCCTTACGGCCGAATTACGGCCGTTAATAGAATGAGGCCCATAGTATTGATTCAGGGAGTAATCCGATCACCAGTTAATGGGGTCAGGAAGGAATTATTTTTCCCCCTCTTTGATACAATTGGAAAAGTTGAAATGTTTTTTTTTATTGTTTGCCTTCCTCTGGATTCAATGCCAATTTAGTTTAACAAGAGTTTAACAAAAATTTAATGAATGTTACAAAGTATGTAATTATTAAAAATATTTAGTTACTCAAAGTTGACATAGTCCTCTGTTACTCATGGATAAATATCAATTAAAATTGTTAGTATTGTTAGCAAAAAGTTTAAAGATTGTTTAATATACAAGTTGCATGTTACAAACTTTTATGTTATACTTTACAGTATGTATGCATGAAAAAATCAGACATTGTTATATTGTTATTATATATATCACAATTAAAAGATTTAAGATTGAAAAAAAAAATAGACACATGTTTGTCAAATATAAGTTGGAAGTTAAAAAAATAAAATGTTCAAATCAACATTTTGTATTTCTTGGTATATAAAAAAGGTTACAAATGTAAGATACTCATATTGTGTGGGAAACACTTTTCACAGAATTAACATTTTATTGACCGTCATTTTTTGATGGGCAAGTCGCTAGTATATACTGTATATATATATATATATATATATATATATATATAGTAAATAAAAAGTACATATGTGTTCACATTTGTATCTCTAAAGCAAGTTAAAAAACCTGCTTCCAGCTCAGAGTTCCCGAGAAAAACAGTTATTACACTGCATTCTGGGAAGTTGAGCTGGGACCCACAAATATGGCCACAAATGCCTCGCTCTTCATTCCGTAGCCATTATCAATCATGGCTTCCTTTAAGCTTATGCATGCTGTATTACACAGCTTTAATGCAAAGCCAAGGTTGGAATAAACACAGGCTGAGTATCCAATCCATGTACAGCTGTTTCAAGCTTACTGGCTATCATCAGCATGGAGCAGGATCTCAGCCTGTGTTGTGGAAATTATGAGTAGGTAGTTCACCACAACAATCATTTATAATATGGTGGGCAAAAGAGCGATAGAAGCCCTCCACCGTACAGTAGTACAGTAAATAAAAAGTACATATGTGTTCACATTTGTATCTCTAAAGCAAGTTAAAAAACCTGCTTCCAGCTCAGAGTTCCCGAGAAAAACAGTTATTACACTGCATTCTGGGAAGTTGAGCTGGGACCCACAAATATGGCCACAAATGCCTCGCTCTTTATTCCGTAGCCATTATCAATCATGGCTTCCTTTAAGCTTATGCATGCTGTATTACACAGCTTTAATGCAAAGCCAAGGTTGGAATAAACACAGGCTGAGTATCCAATCCATGTACAGCTGTTTCAAGCTTACTGGCTATCATCAGCATGGAGCAGGATCTCAGCCTGTGTTGTGGAAATTATGAGTAGGTAGTTCACCACAACAATCATTTATAATATGGTGGGCAAAAGAGCGATAGAAGCCCTCCACCGTACAGTAGTACAGTAAATAAAAAGTACATATGTGTTCACATTTGTATCTCTAAAGCAAGTTAAAAAACCTGCTTCCAGCTCAGAGTTCCCGAGAAAAACAGTTATTACACTGCATTCTGGGAAGTTGAGCTATATATAGATTAAAGTATTGCTGCAGTTTTTTTATAAACTTTTAATTTATTATTTTTGTAGTCAACTTAAAAATTTCCAACTAACTTAGAGTGGGAGTGCAATGGATTGGAGTGAGTGTGACCTCTGCTAATTATTTTATCTTTTCAGGAATGAAGAGAAAGGGAGGGTCAGGAAGAGGGGGTTTCATGTGTTTTTGGATGATAAGCTTTTAGCATTTGACACTTCCAAATGCTCAGGAGCAGAATGTCACACTTAAGAGACTGGATTTTATCCTAGCTGCTTTTATACATTATCATTGTGTGTTAAAATTAAGGTTGTATCTAACTGTTATTGTCATGAACTGCCTTTTGAATAACAGTTTTTCAATATAAAATCTCTAAAAGGCTCCCTGGAGTAGCAACGCAATCCATCAACTGTCCCTGAAACAATAGACTGTTCAAGGTTATAAAAGCCTTCCGAGGAGAGGCACATATATTCTTTGATGTATAAACCAGATAGGGACATAGAACAAACTTGAGACTGTCCTTCCACATTCAGGGTAGTTAAGTTGAATTATTTATTTTATTTATTTCTTGATTTGTATATGAATGATAAACTTACCTGATATTGTTTTGTGATGGAATTATCTGACTGTATATTCCAAATATTGAGTTATCTGAATGATTCTTGTTTTTTTGCAGATGAAGAGCCTTACAGATCTAATAAATCAGGACGATGGTAGGATACATGTTTCAAGACTGTAAATCTTCTCAGGAATGCACTTTTAAAGACATGAAAATAGTTCCTGTTCTGTTCCAGCCCGTGAGGTGCCCAACGTAACCCTGATCCCAAATGAGAGGTATAAATGGAGGGATCCTTACAGTACCCAACCAGCTGACCATGTATTGAAACATTTATGTTCATGGTATAGCTTACACGGCTGCTAATGATGTTCGCTTATTATCCTGTCAGATTTTGTCCCCAAACTGCAGTCGTCCATTAAATTTCATATGTAAATCAAATGAATAAACTAGATGGGCTATTTTTCCTTTGCTTCCCAGTCTGAAACAACAATATGTCACCATTGATTACACTGTGCTGTCTTCAGTAAAGGCCAGGGGAAACATTTCTTCATTTTAAAAGACAGCATTTAATTTACATTTTTTACTAATAACATATATAGTTGTGAGCATGCGGGTTATTGCTACGCTTGTGGGCTCGCGTAGCTAGCCCGCCGCAACTGCGGCCCTCGAGAAGCGAGGGCCGCAGTGGCTGGCAAGGAGCGCTGTGCGCTGGTAGCGATGAGCGCTGTAGTGAGGGGCCGTATTTGCGGTGGTGGAGGCTCCCACGTCGGCTGCAAAGAGGGACTTACAACGGAAAATTTACGGACTTAGCATAAAAAAATACGACACATGGGACTTCAGCAAGTGAAGTTACACTTCATTTTAAATTAAAATTCCAGAGTTTAGACACACGAAAATCCCCTAAGCAAGAGAAAAAATGGCTGCCAAAAAAAAAAACGAATACGAGGCTACAGGACCCTAAACACGCAAAAAGCACCAAGCACATCCGGATTTTCTAAAATGCTGTATGAGGTACAAGAAACACTATTAAGAAGGACGCTACATCATACTCAGCCGCGTACCACATACACATTAGCTTCCATTTTGAAACACTAACTTACACAATGCGGAAGTACACAGCTACCCTAAAGGCTTTCCCTCGCGCACGCAGCCTATTTACACTACACACTGCACACATTGCTGACACTACACAAAAACAACAAAAAAAACCTCACAATAAACACAAAACCCATTCACTGTGCGACTCACAGCGAGTGGTAACGCTGTTCATAGCCTTGCAATAAGCGTAAAAAGCAGATCAACGCTAACAAAACAATAACAGCAAAAGCGCCTATCAGAAAAAAAAAATACAACAGCCTCGTAATGAGCACCTGAAGGCACTCAGCGCGAGGCTCGCAATGAGGGCCAAAAGATCTCGGACCACCAACAAACTTAATGTCTCCCCCAAACAGCATTACCTGCCTTACAATTTCATTGCCATCATTTTTTGATGGGCAAGTCGCTAGTCAATATATATTATTCAAATGTATTTTTAATATGATGCGAGTTGAGAAACTGCATTGACCCACACATTTTAAAACTGTCTCATTAGTCCTTTACACACTCCATGAAAAGGTTAACTTGTATATTTTAGAAAATTATAAATAAATTGTTGAAAATTACATAGAGGTAAAGAAACATAAATAATGTTTGCAAGATTTGCATTCTACAAAATTATAATTAGAAGTAATTATTCATTACTTTGCAGACATGAAAGGTCTACATTTGTGTATATAAATTCTATGCTAATGAAATAGTTAGAATTACTATAATTACCACACTGGTGAACCATGATGACCTTCAATAATAAAAATGTCACACTTGTATAACCTATTCATATTTTATAACTATATGCTGAGAAAAATATGCTTAGGGAGATTACTTCTTAAGCTAGGATACTGTAGATGATGTGAAGAGAAAGTAAAATTCATTCATATAAATTACAAAAAATATAACAAACTACTCAAAAACTAAAAATCTTACAATGCCTATATATAAAAATGAATTTAGACAAGCACATATAACGAGTAAATGAAATTCTCAGAACTCTATAAAGCCAATCATTTTTCTTTACTGTTTAAATGGATGCGATTAGAATACATTTGTTGTGAATGGATGAAAGGCTCTCATTTTTTAGCTTAATAAAATGTTATGGATCACTAGAATCAAAAACAACACTGCAGTGTGTGTTTATTACTCTTGAAATTAAGAATGTCTTGCAACACATTTCATTCTATATACTGTATTTCACGATTGTTTGCGAGTTTTCAGTCTTGCATGGTGCTTCGGGTAAGTACTATGGACATAGGATTCTAAGCTCAAAGACAAGGCCTTTGCAGCTTGTTAATATTATAATTGTTTTTGCCTGGAACTTAACCCTGTAAAGCGCTACGGAATATGTTGGAGCGTTACAAATAAACAATAATAATAATAATAATGAGGGTTGGCCTTATGTACTTGAGACAGGATCACAAATGATTTTGTTAATGTGCCAGAAAACCCAAGTCCTTGTTAAGTCATGTATCTTAGGGGTGAAGAATGTGATCATCTATATTTCAAATATTTGCCTCTTCTGGATGTTTTTTTTAAATTTGATTTTCAGGTTTTGGATGTAGTGATCATTTTGGGTTGCAAGGTCTTGTACCATTTTCTCTGTTAGGCTGTTCATTGGCCAATCTTCTGCTGACCAATGTTTGCTTGTTTAAGGTTTGGTGGCAGTCTAAATGCAAGAATGGGGGATATATATTTTTGTTTTGCATCCTACTAATGCAATGGGAGGTTTTGCAACTGAGCTTCCCGTTTTTTGTAAATAAGTACAATATTGACCATTAAGCATGATTCTGTCCCTTGCTGCTATCATGGAGGAAATTTGTGAAGCATGTCAAGTGCATCTCCTGGTTTACTATGTAGTATTTCCTATAGGAAGAACAGTCCTACTTGTGTAATTTCAGCTCTTCTTACTTCACCTCTGGTTAGAAAGTACTTAATAATTTCCTCTCCCCTCATGTCTGTTTTCTCTAATATAAAGTCATATATAAAGTAGTTATAGCCCCTATAAAACTACATTTGACCATTTGATTACAGATTCTTCTTTCTTGTTTTATTGTTCATTTGAAATAAACATACTGTACACTGTACATTTATAATACATATTATTATTATTATTATTGTTATTATTAAAAGTAATAATAAACACTAATACACACTACTATACTATTTTCTTTCATGACTATACTTAGAATTTTCCAGTTTCTTTAATATCTGATTTGAAATGTATATTGTCCACAATATATGTAGAAATCCTCAGACCAAGTGGTTCTAGAACCATGTTCTGTAAAGGAACACTATCTTGCATCTTGTTTTAAACATTGTAGTTTGCTGGCATGAAAACTACGGTATCTGTAATCTAGACATGTTATTTGTACTAGGAAAAACAGCTTTCCACTGACAAAAGAGTGCAATCATTTGGTATAAAATAGCATACTTCATAAAGTCCTTGACCATTTGCATACTTTAATCCTATTAGATTTTTTTTAAATCAATCTTTTAAAAACATTCTTCCTTTTAAACTATTATATATTAACAAAAAAACAAGTAAATACATTCACACAAATGTATTCAAGAGGATTTCATCTTCCACTGACTGATGAGAAATATAAGAATTAAATGGTTGAGCTGTTAATGCCTCTTCAGTAGAGCGCTCATCTTAGAGAAAAAAAAACAGGTAACCGGACACCTGGAACCATAATACAAATAGTTGTAGAGGTGCTTTTTGTCCTGCAGCCCCAGTGGAATATGTGATAGATAAGTGATATGCTTTTAAGTTAATGGTATTTATTACAATCCTTGATATGTCCTCATGATTTATTTGCAGTAATGCACTTTAATTGTATTTACTTTAGCATTTTGTGCTTTTCAATGAATAAAGTCAGGCATATCTTAGAAGGCCACTGTAATGCCCCATCACTCTTGTAATATATCTTGTGGAGATAAAGTTCCCTAAAAGTGCCTAACACTTTTTGTAATACTAATAATCAAGAATAGGGAATGAAGTATTTACAAATTTATAAAACTATTCATATTTACTATAAACAGTACCTCAAAAAAAAAAAAAACACTTTTATAAAACACATATTTAAAAGAAACAAGTTCTTGATATCCCAAATTTTGCCAATTTTTGTAGGTATAAAACATAACATAGAATAATACAGCACAGGCAAGAATTTGGAGGTTAAAAGGCCACAGCTCCTTTATTAATTCAATTGATAAACAACTAAAGAACAGATAACAGGAATCGAGAGGTGGTTACCCACCCATAAACACCACTCAAGGAGACCCCGTGCTCCAGGAGTGAAACCACCCAGAGCTTAACTTGTTGCTCCAAGCCACCTAGTGGGCAAGCACGACCCACAATGAGTGCCACTGCCCTAACAAGGTGCGCGCCTTCACTCTGCGATGGCACAGTCCTAACAAGGTGCCAATCACCCACACACGAGGCACACCACCCTAAAATGTTGTGCCCTAATCCAAGGAGGCTATGGCCTTAACAATCCCTTCCTTCAGGGCCAAACTGAGCAGATGAAGTAGAAATCACTGGCATCAGAGCCATCAAGATCAGTATGTCTGACAGATGAACCCCCAAGTTCACCAAAAAAGCTTGCTATTGATTTATTTACTCTCTTTCAGGACTTTTCCATAAAGGAGTGATGAATAGGAGGACACCATTGAAGATGAGGCACAATCTCAGACCATAATATATGCATATCAGTGAATAAATAATGGAGTCCATCAAGGTCCAGTTTTATGTTATAAATTAACTCCCTCAGAGGCATGAATTCCCCCAGCATAAATTATTAACATATTGGGAAGGGGAGCTATATGTGGATATTGCAGGACCTCACTAACTATGGCCTCCCAATGCATCCCTCTTATACCAAACCATTTAAAGATCATGTCCTTTGGTGCAAAGCCTGACTGCCATCAGCTGTCATTAACAGCTGCTGTCCTGCGGGAATGGCCCATACTGGTATTGGCGACCCAGTGAAATGATGTAATGAATAGATTACAAACACAAATGTGTAACCGCTCCCCAAAGCCAAACATTAACAAAAGCATATATCCAGAATTCAAACATATAAATAAAATATTTTTTTATTGATTTGTTTTAAATGCAATAGGGAAGGAGAAGGAAATGCAACCTGACTCCACCACAGAGTAAGCTCCTACTCTAGGCGCTATTCCAGTGAGTAGTATTACAAGGATCAGAGTATTCCCACTCTGCCCATGTCACTCTCCTGCTCCAGCCAGATAATGGTTAGGGATCAGTGCCCAAACTCCACAACTCCTCCGGCCAAGGTGTTGGCAACAAACTTGATTAGGGAGCAAGCACCCTGAACCGCCGCCATTGTCTTCTTGATATTGCATCTGCAATAACATTCTGACAACCTGGCACATGAACCAGCCTGGACAAAATATTATTCCTTAGTCAGGCAAATAATAACTTCCGGAGAAGACGCACCACCAGTAAACAAGAAGCAGATAAGCGATTAGCATATTTTACAACTGCCAAGTTGTCACAACATGCTGATCCCACAGCAGGTCACCCCAATTATAATTGGACACAACAATAGGAAACAGTTCAAGGAAAGCTAAATTCTTGACCAAACTAGATGTAAACCACAATGAAGGTCAACGTCCCCAACACCACTGCCCTCTAAAATATGCCCCAAATCATTCCCCCGCCCCACATCAGTGAAGAGCTCCATATCTGAAGTAAAAATTTGTTTAGCCATGAGCAAAGTCTTTCCATTAAAATATTCCAAAAGTGATGTGGTTGCTTAATAACTGCTGAAGCTAAGGACAATCATCTATTAAAGATATGACCTATAGCAATAACTCTGCAAGCAAAGTTCCGTTTACTACATAGGGACTGAAGAAGGGTAATCTTATCATGGGAAAGAGCATTCCTAATTGATGACCGTATATCTTGTAGTTTATTCTCAGGCAGAGAACACTCAAACTTCATAGAATTAATAGCAATGCCTAAGAAATGTAGCTTACGGGTAGGACCTTCTGTCTTGTCCACCGCAAGGGAATGCCAGACTCCTGGGCAACTTTCACAAAACAGCTCATCAAGTGCATAACCTCCAATGTACTGGAGCCAACCAACAGAAAGTAATGAAGGTAATGCATTATACACTTTCTCTAAGAAACAAATTGGAATACCCATTGCAAAAATTAGCTGAAAATCTCAAAGTAAAAATATGAGCACCCTATAGGAAGACATAAATCAAATAATTACCATGAAATCTGCAACCTAAAAGACAATGGGTGTACTGGAAGAAGCTGAAAGGCCAACTCAATATCAAATTTAGCAAGCCAAGCCCCCCTACAGATCTTCTGGACTAAATTAGCTGCTTTGTCAAAAGATACATAGTGAACAGTAGACAAGCTCTTAGGAATGCCATCATTGACAAGTGACCCCTTTGGATGAGACAAATGGTGAATCAGCCTAAATTTACCAGGCTCTTTCTTTGAGACAACCCCAATGGAGAAATATGTAGATTATTGACAGGAGGATTTGGAAGAGGACCAGCCATTTTACCTATAGCTACTTCTTTATCTAATTTTTCTAAACAACACTAGGGTGTTGTGTAGCAGAGATCAGATTCCCAGAGCAGTGAAGTGGTGAAGAGAAACAAGAAGGAATGACAAATCCGGAAATAAAACCACACAACAGCAGTTCAGCTTTCTATGAAAACCCAGGCCTCTTACCGTTTTAACCACGGCTGCATCTTTTCAACAAGAATCGGTGTCACCGCTCTTAGCAGCATTTTCAGTGGATTTCCTGAATTTCCTGAAGCAATGGAACAATGGGTGTTGTTTTCCGCACTCCGAACCTTTGTACCAAAATTTACAGGGAATTACTCCATCTGCATGCGCTTTCATTGTATTGAAAGCAGAATCTTCTCCTGACATAGCCAGACTGACACTGACTGGGTGTTCTTGGTCCGAAGATCTGAAACAGGTGACGATCTTAATCCGAGTACCCATGTCTCGCAAGACAGCCATACACTGATGTAAATGCTCATCATAAGATCACCAGGCCATCCCGCCATTTGTTCTATGTATAATCTCTATCTTGTCAAGGTAAAAAAATGTATGAACTCCCTTCTGTATATTATTTTCTTAACAGGGACATGCATCCCCAGAGGTCCCAATTGACACAGGGATGGCCTAGCATGAGCCATATCAGCCACAACTAGGAAATCACGTTTTTAGATTTGTTATCCTTGTCTGTGCTAACGTCAGGTTGTCCTTCTACCTGACCTACATCTGAATCCTTATCCCTCTCCATTTCCACTGCAATATTACCTGAAATTACCCTCTGTTGATGAAGAACCAAAGCTCCCATGCAATTGTCATTCACTAAGGATGTATACCCCAACTTTGTTAACATGGACTTAAGCTTATTAGATAAAGACACGATAGAAGAGAAATCCCCCGATTCACTAGTTAAGGCAGATACAGGAAGCTGAAAGTTTCATCCCTAGATACCACAGACCTCAATTCTGCCCTTTTTGGATTAATGTCACTCTTTCTGCAACGGGAAGAGAGACTCCTCTGCCTCTTAGCGTTACACTCAAGCCTACACGCTTTGACTGTAGGTGGGGTTTTCCCTGGCTTGCTCTGCTGATTACTACTCAGACTATCAAACTTATTATGAGGAGAAGGCAATCTCTCCAACCCTCTCTTATTATTACTCCCTCTCCGGTGTGAGGTAAGATCCAGGCATGGAGAATTATCTGTAATAAAATCACTTTTAATTTCCAAGTTTGCAATGGCATCATATTCTCCTGAATCTTGTCACACAAACCTTTGCCAGAGTCAGAGAGGGAAGAGTCAGAGAGGGATGAACTGATATCCTGACCCAGCAGCATGGTTTGAACATTATCCATGACAGTAGCATGAGCCCACTCTTGGGAATAACCTTCATTAAAAGCCTTATCCATTTCTATGAGTTTTCTTGAATTAACTGTCTGTCTCTTTCCTGCCTGCACAGGCAGTGTTGTCTATGCTGAGGCTGCCCCCCACCGCCCCACCCCTCGCATTCATATGCACTCCCATTATTCCCAGCTCCTTCCTCACTGTCACTGTAATTTCCTGCCTGATAGTTTCCTATCATATCTTCATCCCTCCCTTCTTCCATCCCAACAGTATTTATTTCCACCTTATCCCACCCTTCCATTGATTTTATTGGTAAAAGTGACACCTCTGGCCCGTCCACTCCTTGACCCCCCCCCCACTCCATTTGAACACTACTAGGAAATCTTGGATGGCCTAGCATGCACTACCCAAATTTCCTGCCATCCCAGGATTAAACACCCCTAACTATACCTCCCGTTATATTTTAATGCCACCTACTTAAAATGTAAACCCTTCCAATGACAAGCCCAGTCAAATTCCCATTATCCTTGAAGGGTCACTTAATTTAGTACAATGCAGATCACACCAATGTAAAGCTCTCTTAACCGCATGTTTAAAAACTTTTTAAGTTTTTGAAATCCATTCTTTTTTTTCACTGAGATATTTATTGACTAAATGTAAGTTTGCATGTATCATTGGCAAGCTGTCAGACCGACCACCAGCAAGCTCCAGAGCAGAGGAAAACTACAGTTAGCCCTTTATAAATTCATCTGTGAATAGAAAGGAGTGTTAGAATCTTAAAAAAAAAAGTTATTTGTGATTTAACTACTGGGCTGTAGGATTCCTGAATGCCAATAAAAACATATAAATCATTCTCTGCACCGGAGCTACAAAGGCGACGTTGTAGGCAGATATCATTAATCATGGAATTGTAAACAGACCTAATACTTTTGTTTTTTTTAACTGTTATAAGTGTAATTAAAGAAAAAAATGTTTTTAAATATAAAATCCTGTACTCTTTCACACCATGAAGAGCACTTATGATGAGGCAATTGGCCCTTTAACTTTGTGCAGTCATGGGATTCCTCACTTCACCCAGATCATTAACTTCTATAAGTGTATCAGATTGAATGGTTACTGGCTCCTTGATGTAAAATTTTACGCTGGTGTGAGGTGTGATAGCATAATGCTAGAGCGGCCTGTAGGCATGCTGTACACAGCCTCCAGGCTTCTAAAATGGATGTTGTTACAATTCTCATCTTGTACTTATGCTACACAGTTCAAAGCAGTTTTCTCACTCTTGTCTCTGATAAATGCTATAACAAACAGCAGTTCCCATTTGGTTGCACAGAAATGCAAACACAGACCACCCCCTTGATGTAAGCTATGTATCCTCTTTACAGTCTGCAATCAACTATTAGAATGACCATGAGCTAGTGTCACATATTTATGACTAATGATATTTCTCCATTCTGGTATCAAATGACATATGTTGTAATACTGTATATTCCTATGTATGAGTTGAGTATATAAGTATAACCGGAAGAAAGCAGGCTGGGTCCTCCTTAATTCACCATTGATACAAAAGGGTTCCTATATATATGATCTAATAAAGGTATCTTCTGCTTGATTGAACCAGACCTGTATCAATCCTAACTAAGAAAAGTCCCCTGAATATACATTGACTGTCTGTATGTATATTTGATCAGCAGTTGTGTGGTTTTTCTGTTGTGTTGTGTCATTGTAAATCCCCTGCTGTTACTGCAAAATGATAATGATCACCTTGAATAACACTAGAATAATGTTATGAATAATGTTATCACACTTTTTTTCACCAAAAATAAGAGCTTTGCAAAATTTGCAAGAAACAGCTCATTCACAGGGAGCAAAAAAGAGGAGATTTTCCTTTATACGTTTTCACATTAAAAACAAATATTTTTATATTACAGTAAATAAAAATGTTGTTTACAAGGTTATTTACTACTGAAATGTCCACATTGCTTTTTAGTTAAATTGTCCCTTTAAGTGTATTGATACAAATAAATAATGCTGATAATACAGACACATCAAGTTAGCTACTCCAGTTCTTGATTCCTTTTAAAAGACTAGAATTTAATTATACCGCTGCTCGCACACAGATGGGCAATCACATCCACCATCATTTTGGCTGATCCACCAGTTGTCAGTCTGGGAAATGTTTTAAATGTTGCTCCATGACAGTCAACACTGCCCACTCTTACTCTTATCCATCAACATGGATAATCACAGCGAGCTCCAGTATACCGATCACAAATATAATTGATATGGGTGTTAATTTCCTATTTAACAGTTTTACAGAAAGCCAATTAATAATGTAACAGGTAACCTCTTCTCCTATCTTAACCACATAGCATTGGATTATCCACATGAGGGCAATAGAGTATGGTGCAGATTGTAAAGAAGCATAGTTTAACTCTATATTACTATTATTTCTTCCAAAGCAATTCAATTCCCTTATTACTTTGTGTTTTTTCTTTATTTTTCTGCTGGATCCCTGGGAAAAGAAGCAATTTAGCCTCACAATAAGACTATAACAATTATATTGCCATTATAATTTATTCATAATACACCATCAAATTCGGCAGCACAACTCAGTTCTTATTTTTAAACTCAAATAGAAAATAAATACAGAGCAAAAAGTTAAACGTCTGCAGCACCTCTCTCTCAATCACTCCACTGGCTTCCAGTAGCCTCCAGAATAAAATTTAAAATCATGACCCTAACTTACAAAGCCCTCAACAACACTGCATCCCCTTATATCTCTGCTCTCATCTCCAAATATCCCCCCACCCACCCTCTTCGGTCTGCAAATGACCTTCTTCTTTCCTCCTCTCTTCTCACCTCCTCTCACTCCGCCTTCAGGACTTTTCTCGCGCTGCCCCTGTTCTGTAGTACTCCTTGCCTCGCTCCACTAGACTATCCCTGCTTCAAATCCTTAAAAACCTCACTAAAAACACACCTGTTTACAGAAGCCTATAATCTCCCTCCTTATCATGCACACTGCATTTCTCACCCTGTACCACACCCAAAACCTTTAGATTGTAAGTCTCCGGGTTTTCAATATTGCAAGGTGCTTTGGGAAAAGCACTATGGACACTGGATTATAAGCTCAAAGACAGGGCCCTCCATCTTTGTAATGTGTTAATATTGTTTTGCCTTGATCACAACTTATGTATAGAGCTACAGAATAGGTTGGCGCATTACAAATAAACAATAATAATAACAATAATCCATTTACAGACTAAGGGAAATACAAAGTTCCTCTTTGATATATTTATATATATATATATATATATATATATATATATATAGTGACAAGGATGGCCATTTACCACAGTGATTTTTTAACAAAAGGTTCAGCAACACGCAGATTTATGATTCACAAGACTTGTTTATTATAGGTCTCATAAACAAGGGTCCAGATGTAGTAATGAATTTTAAGAAAAAGAAAATGAAAATCTACCTAAACATTCTTACTAGACATTCAGGAGCACCCTAACCACACCCGGGCAGCTTCTCTGCACCTAAAAACAAAAAAATAATTCACAAAAAAATGTAATCCTGTTGTACTACTTCCAGTATACTACTTCCAGTGGAGGTTAGCAGGGTTTGCCTTTTCCCAGAGTCTCAAGTCTTTTTGGAGAGCAGGAGCATCAGTTTCCTGAATTAAGTAGATTTAGTATCGCCACCTTGTGGATAGGATACAAAACTGTCTCTGGTATTTTGTATAGTGCCGCCTTGTGGCCAGGATACAAACGATCTTTGATATATGGTATAGTGCCACCTTGTGGACAGGATACAAATGGTCTCTGATATATGGTATAGTGCCAACTTGTAGCCAGGGTACCGGCCCACCCTTCTCTCCGAGTACCCACCCCTGGGAACCCTTGTAATGAGTACCAAGTGTACTGTAAAAGATAAAGTCTTGTTAAGCACAACAGTTTCTTCCCTGGGGTTAATAAAGAAAACAAAAGGAGTTTCTGACCTTGCAGTAATGTAGTCGGCCTCGCAGGTGGCTTTAGTCTGCAGCACAGGTTCTCAGCAGATTGGACTTGTTTCCGATAGCAGTTTCCTTGGTTGTCTCTCTCTCTCTCTGATTCAGCACCCAAACTTCCTGTGTCTGTCCTCTTACTTTCCCCAGACTCCATCACCTGGCTGTTAGATCCTGGGATTTAAATAGTTTGCTTGTTGCTTCAGGTGCAGCTAATTACTTTAACTCTGTCAGCACTGGACTAACGGACCTGATCAGCCTAGTGCTGAGATATTTTCTTTATATAATATCTTCCTTCTATAATGTATCCGTGGGTCCGCCTGACTTTGTGACACCCGCCCCTCAGCTCAAAACCAGGGAGTTGAGCAACCACCGAGAGGCAGTGGAACTGGGAAAGGGCATCCGCATTACCCTGGAGACTCCCTCGTCTGTGAACCACATCAAATCAGAAGGGCTGTAGGGACAGGAACCAACTCATCATTCTGACATTGGATCCCTTGTTGCGGTGCATCCACTGTAGCGGGGCATGGTCTGTGATCAGTGTGAATCGATGACC
Organism: Discoglossus pictus; assembly: GCA_027410445.1. Classification (NCBI taxonomy): domain Eukaryota; kingdom Metazoa; phylum Chordata; class Amphibia; order Anura; family Alytidae; genus Discoglossus; species Discoglossus pictus. The sequence continues at coordinate 260,307,902 of CM050165.1, read as the reverse complement.
CAAAAGGCAGTACCGCAAGGCATCCACTGCCCATTTAATGGCCAACATTCCTTCTTTACCACCGAGTTCTTCCTTTTCCTGGGTAACAGTTTCCGACTTAAATAAGGACCGGGTGTTCATTTCCCTGTTGCACTTGCAACAACACTACCCCAAGCCCGACCTCAAAGGCGTCTGTCTGTAGAAGAATTGGCTTGTCGAAAACAGAAGCCACCAACACCGATTCACTGCACAAGGCTAACCGCAGGGATTTAAAGGATGCGTCTGCCTCTGGATTCCATTTGACCTTTTCAGGAGCTCTAGACTTGGTCAACTGCTATTGTTACGAAATCTTGTACAATTCATCAGCAGTAGCCCACCAAGACCGAGAAAGCACGGATCTGATTCTTCCTTAGGGGTTTTGGCCATGCCTGTATGGACTCGACTTTTTGTAATTGAGGTCGGAATAATCCACAACCTACTACGTACCCCAGGTATTTCACCTCCACCTGTCCCAGGTTACACTTGGCAGGCTTCACAGTTAGACCAGCCTTCCTGAGGCTTTCTAAGACTCTCTCCAACTTCTCCACATGTGTATCCCAGTCAGGGGTATACACAACGATATCATCTAGGTATGCGGCTGCGTAGTCTCGGTGAGGTTGTAAAATGTTATCCATGAGTCACTGAAAGGTGGCTGGGCTGTCAGGTGTATAAAAGGCTGTCTTCTCTTTGGCAGATTGGGCCAATGGGACCTGCCTTGGTAAGGTCCAACATTGAGAGGAAAGGGGCTTTTCCTAGGTTCTTCAGTCCGCAGAAGTGGATAGTCATCAAACTGGGATATGGTGTTTAACTTGCGAAAATCACTGCAAAACTGTGTGGTGCCATCTGGCTTGGGTATGAGGACTATGGGGCCACACCGGTCGCTAGAGGATTCCTTGATGATCCCAGCTTTTAGCATGCTCTTTACTTTCTCCCATACTTCTGCCTTCTTTGCTTCCGGGATCCGATATGGTCTGATCCGTACTTACCAGGTTCGGTAGTAATGTAGTGACTGATTTCCGTTGTTTTCCCTGGAAGTGCTGAAAAGGTGTTGTGGTATCGGTAGATCATCTGCAGCATTTTGGTTCTCTGCTGTGGGGACAACTCTGTAGATATCTGTATTTCGTGTACTGGTTCCTCCAAACTAGAAACAGGATAGGCAAAATTCAATGCAACTTCCCTGTCCCGCCATGGCTTCAATCGGTTTATTTGGTATACTTGTTCCTGTTTCCGTCAATCAGGTTGTCTTATTTTATAGTTTACATCACCCAGTTCTTCTATAATTTCATACGGCCCTTGCCACCGAGCTAGTAGTTTACTTTCAGCTGTAGGAACCAACACCATCACTCGATCTCCCGGCTGAAATTTCCGATTTTGCTCAGTTTGGTCATAATACATCTTCTGTTTAGCTTGGGCTTGTTCCAGGTGCTCTCTTACGAGAGGTCTCACTTGGTCCATCCTCTCTTTCAAGCTTTGCACGTATTCTATGACATTCTGGCCAGGCATTTCTTGATCTTCCCAAGCTTCACGAACTGTGTCCAGGATTTCCCGGGGACGGCATCCATACAACTGCTGGAAGAGAGAAAACATAGTTGAGGCCTGGGGTACCTCTCTTATGGAAAACAGGAGGCAGTGTAATAGCAAATCCCAATTTTTTCAATTCAACCGTTCCACTAACCCGTCCATTTTGGGATGATACACAAAAGTCTGTAGCTTCCGGATTTGAAATAATTTACACTTACTTTCCCCCAGACTCTATCACCTGGCTGTTAGTTACTGGGGATTTAAATAGTCTGCTTGTTGCTTCTGTTGCAGCTAATTCCTTTAACTCTGTCAGCACTGGACTAACGGACCTGATCAGCCTAGTGCTGAGATATCTTCCTTCTATAATGTATCCGTGGGTCCACCTGACTTTGTGGCAATATATATATATATATATATATATATATATATATATATATATATATATATATACCATATGTACTTGACAGTATAGAAATTACTATATAATAAAGAAATTCAGGATCAAAAAAATCAAACAATAAAGGTATAGATTATAAAATGAAATGTCTTGGGCCTTCAAATGTTGGGATATTGCAAATGATTGCACCCTAGACTTCCCCCAGTCATGTATACACACCCTTATTTAAAAGCAATGAGACCCACTGTTCAAAAGTGGTTCCAGTAAACCTGATAGTTGAAAAAAAAGTGATAGTTGATTCTTGCAAAAACAGTGTTTACTTGATAGCTTCTGGTCCACCAGGAATTTCTGGAGGAGAGATTAGCTCTAACTGAGCACATATTTCTCCAACAATAGCTCAAAGGTATCACCACACCCATCATCCAAAATATGGGAGTCCCTTCTGTAAGATGGAAGTTGGCAATACAAATTAAAAGGATTGTGATTTTGTTTTTGCTTCAATTTGTTTTATTAAAAACAATATTTGTCTCAATAAATATATTTTACATTGCAATAATTTATTTAATAGCGTATAGAAATTAGGAACCAATTAATGTCTTTTTTTTTTCTCTCTTTTTTTTTTCCAATAAAATTTTAAGCTGGCGAACATTTTCTTCCTGTGTGGTATTTTCTTTTTTTTTTTTTTTTTTAGACATGGGGGGGAAGGCCCATCGTTTTTCACATTGTTCATCTTAAAAAGCAGAGTAAACTAGTCTGGACAGGGAGACAAGCAAACCTGACATTATACAAGAAGGAGGGAACAGTGGCAGCTTTATGTGACTATAAGGAAAGGCTCAACAAGGCTTGCAAAAGGGCTATTAGACTGGTTAAAATAGAAAATGAGAAGTCAGTTGCAATGGAAAGTAAGACTAACCCTAAAATATTTTTTAAATATATTAATGGGAAGAAGGCGAGGAAGGAAGCTATAGGAACATTACAATGTGACACAGGCCATCTGATAATTAGTGACCAGGAAAAGGCAGATGAGCTAAATAGGTTATTTTCGTCGGTATACACAAGGGAGGTACCAGTGGTTGGGACACCGCAACATAATGGGGCTACACTACCATCACTAAATAATTGGTTAACGCAGGAAGAAATCCAAAAGAGATTGGAGAAAATAAATGTTAATAAAGCCCCAGGTCCCATTGGAATACATCCAAGGGTACTGAGGGAGCTGGGTTCTGTAATAGCCAAACCATTATATCTAATCTTTCAAAACTCACTTACTACAGGGTCTCTACCGAATGACTGGAGAAAAGCAGAGGTGATACCTATATTTAAGAAGGGATCTAGAGCAAATCCGGGGAATTATAGACCAGTGAGCCTCACATCTGTAGTTGGGAAGCTTTTAGAAGGGTTAATAAGGGGCAGAATACAAGAATATGTCTATTTGAACAAAATCATAGGTAGCAGTCAACACGGATTTATGAAGGATAGGTCGTGTCAGACCAATCTAATTAGTTTTTATGAAGAGGTTAGTAGGAACTTGGATCAGGGTAACTCAGCGGATGTAGTCTTTTTAGATTTTTCAAAGGCATGTGATACAGTGCAACATGGGAGACTAGTGAGCAAACTAGGGGATACAGGAATTGCAGTAAATATCTGCTCATGGATCGAGAGCTGGCTAAAAGACAGGAAGCAAAGGGTTGTTGTGAATGGAACATACTCCGATTGGTCTAATGTGATAAGTGGGGTTCCTCAAGGTTCAGTATTAGGTCCTCTCCTTTTTAACATATTTATTAATGACATAGAAGTAGGACTCTAAAGTAGTGTTTCCATTTTTGCTGATGACACTAAGTTGTGCAAGGTAATAAAATCATATAATGATGTACTTCCCCTACAAAGGGATTTGCATAAATTAGAGAAATGAGCGGCTAAATGGCAGATGAGATTTTATACAAATAAATGCAAGGTTATGCATTTGGGAAGGAAAAATAGCCAAGCAATCTATAATCTTAATGGAGCAAATCTAGGGGTATCAGATATTGAAAGGGATTTGGGAGTACTAGTGGACAACCACCCTAGGTAACAGCGCTCAAAGCCAAGCAGCAGCTGCAAAGGCAAGTAAAATATTAGCATGTATTAGGAAGGGTATAGAAGCAAGGGAAGCAAATGTAATTCTGCCACTGTACAAAGCCCTAGTATGCCCTCATCTGGAATATGGAGTACAATTTTGGGCACCACTTCATAAAAAAGACATTTTAGAGCTGGAAAAAGTACAGAGAAGGGCTACAAAACTAATGAGGGGAATGGAGGGGCTAAGTTATGAAGAAAGACTAACCAAATTAAACTTATTTTCGCTAGAAAAAAGGCGTCTACTAGGGGATATGATTACCTTCTTTAAATAAATCCAAGGTCAATATAAGGCTTTGTCAAGTGAACTTTTTGTAGCAAGAGATTTTCAACTGACAAGAGGACACCCTTTGAGGTTAGAGGAAAAAAGATTTCACCTTAAACAAAGAAAAGGGTTCTTCACAGTTAGGGTGGTTAAACTGTGGAATTCTCTTCCAAAGGAGGTGGTAACAGCGAATTTGATAGACAACTTCCAAAAGGGGTTAGATATATTTTTGAATAAAGAGGGCATTCAAGGCTATCCTAGATAACTAGCAAAGGAATATTGTTCCAGGGAGAAATTTGATGAGACAATTGGCAAAGTTTCAATGTTTTTTTTTTCTGTTTGCCTTCCTCTGGAGCAATTAACAATTAATAATAAATAGTCCACATTAAAAAGATCAATAGAGATCTAAAAAGGTTGAACTTGATGGACTAACTCTTTATTCATCCTCCAATACTATACCATTAATAATTATTTAATCGACAAATTAATTAATAACTAATCCGCATATTGCAGATCAGAGGAGATCTTAACAGGTTGAACTTGATGGACTGAAAGTCTTTTTTCAACCTTAATTACTATGAGCCTCATTCAATTGCGAGATGGTCAATTGAATAGGGCTCTATATAAGCACATAACATATTTTTTATACAGAACTTTTTAGTTACTGAACTTCTAACCAAAATCAAGGTCTTCACTAAGTAAAAACTTCTGTAAAAAAAGATGCTCTGTGGTCATATTGAGCCCTATTCGATTGACCAAAATGCTATTGAATGAGGCCCTATGTAACTATGTAACTATGTAACAAAGTAAATGATTTTTTAGCCAATAGCACTGTTTAATATATAAATATATTAAATTAAGTATCCATTTTATTTTCACATTTTTAATTATTTAATGCACAAGCAGATATCTCAAATAATATTATATGGATGAAGATATTGATCTATAGCATGTCTCTATTTAACAGCTTTGTGTCTGGACATAATGGTCACAGTATACAGGGGAGTATTATTAAATACACGGATAGTGTAATATCACATATTATAATAAACTGCAAGTTGTCGTCACAGTTGCTCGCCTCGCAAAGCGAGGTGAGCAGTTGATGCATAGAAGCCTTCAGAGCTCGGAGCACTTAGGCGAAGCGCGCCAAAGACGCTCATCATCCTTCGAGCCTTGCAAAGTGAGGTGAGCAGTTGAGGCATTGAAACACGCAGGACTTAGACAGAAATGAGAGACGAAGGCGCTCCTGCAAACCACACAAAGCGAGGCGAGCCATTGACGCATTTAAACACGCGGGACTTAGCCTGCAAGCAGTTAAGGAACGCGGGACTTAGAAAAAATATCTGACCTCAGAATATTGGGAGCAAAAAAATCGTCTTCTAAAAATATGAATTTAACGGCCGAACTGCGGAAATCGAAAAAACACACACAAAAAAAAGAAAAAAAAATCCAAATTTAAAAAACACTCACACACATCATGGTGGGAATTCCAGGATGCCTGGGACTGAGGTTGCACACAAAGTTAAGCTGAATTTGCAGAGTTTCTGCACTCGAAAATCGGGTAAGCAAGAAATAAAATGGTCAAACGAAAAAAAATGAAAACGAGGCTAAAGGAGACCGAAGCACACAAATCACCTCCAGGCACGTTATAGTTAGCCAGGAACGACCTCGGAATCGCAGCAAAAATACAAATTTAGCGGTCAAACCATGGAAATCAAAAAACACTAAAAACAAAACAAAAAAATCACACTCACACAAAGCACGGGGGGAACGCCAGGACGCCTGGGAGTGAGGTTGCACGCAAATTTAAGGCAAATTTGCGGAGTTACGGCACTCAAAAATAGGCTCAGCAAGAAAAAAAATGTCGGACGAAAAAAGAAAACGTGGCTAAAGGAGACTGTGGCGCGCAAATCACCGCCTGGCACGTACGAGTTAGCCAGGAACATAGGAGATACAAAATGTACCATTACAATGGATGGAAAATGCTTGCGAGCCAAGTAACACATAGAAAAAAAACACCATTTTACAACACTAACTTGCAAACAATAACCTTTCGATTGTAAAATGGCGCTTTACCAGTCTAAACAAACGGTTTGTTTACACTGCACACTTGGCACATTGCTGACACTTTCTCCTCAGGCGATCAACAGTCCAACTGTACATTTTCTGATGCAGGAAAATCTAAAAGATTGTTAGCTCTTCAGGATATTGATGGCTGCATATTACATATAAATAGGTAAAGTATATTAATTTATTAATTCATATTAATTTATAAATTTACTGTACTGAAAAAATTGTATATTTTACACTGTATTTATATATCTGTCTTCGCGATGAGCACCGAAGGGGATCGTTGCAAAGGAGGAAACTTGAAGTACACGAGGGGAGAGGCCGAAGGAGCAAAAGCCTTACATTGTGTGTCAAACAGCATTGCCATGGCTTAAAATGTTATTGCCGTCATTTTTGACGGGCAAGTAGCAAGTTTTTGATATATTTTAGAATGAGATACATATAAAACAAGCAAAATGTGACTCTTTACACAAATAAGAAATGCAAAAATGTGTTAATCTAATGAGACATCTAGTAATAATAGTCCCACACTTTAGGTAGCTTTTCTGAAGATTAACCACATGTTTTTTTCTTCATTTTAAAACACACTGAATTAAGTTTGTGCTTTAGTTTATAAATTATTTAGCCTTTTCATTTTTAGTTCCATTGGATATGGTTTAATTTTTATATTCATAACTGCTACATAAGCCTTTAACATTTCATGTAATGCCTTCCAGCACATTTATGTATTTACTTCAGAAGCAAATGTTTCACATTAATCTTCATCTGTAAAATGAATGATTGATTACCCATTGCATATGCCTTATCTCAAACACTGAGTATACTAATGTACCTGATTAAACTGTTTGTGCTGCATTTCTATTTCTATATGGGGCTTCCTGGCATGCAGTCTTGAATAACACATAACAAATTACTTTATGATTTATCCCTTACGTTGAGTCTACTAACCATTTTAAGCATATGCTGAAAAGATTTGCATTAATAGGATTTAGTTATAGGTACTTTACTCACATCACGATTACACATGACTTGCTTGATTTTTATAAACAAGGAAAAAGAATGATTGCATTGCGGTAGATTCACTAAGCTTCATAGTGGGAAACGTCATAGCATTCAATAAAAAAGTGGCAGAGCTACTAGTGAATGGTGGGCACGGTGCAACTCTCCACCATATGTTGCATGTATAATATATACATACACATACAGTATATATAGAGTCTGTGTCTTCGTGAGCTGCAGAGGGCAAATCCCATCAAGGGATATTGGTTTGACATGAGCCAGTACAAAAAGAGCTCATAATGCACATTAATGACATCACCGAAAATTTCTAGTCAGTACACACCACTCACAATGGCAAATAATTCAACAATTCAGGATCCACACATCATGAAGTCAGGTATATATTTACATACAGCAATCATATGATCATCCAATGTTCTTATCTCATATAATATTGATATCTCATTTCAGTTCAAAGGACATTGGATGCCTTCACCGAGACTGAAGCAGAGGCTGAGGCTAATGCCGAGGCCAAATAAGAAGAGCCTCAGTATGACCCTCCTAGCAGGAGGTATGAGTATGAGCAGAAACAGCTACAGTAGCACCAGCCACCAGAGGAGAACCCAGAGGATTACAGCTACATGTGGTCAGTGGCGGAATGTGCATGGCTATCTGCCACCAGTTTGGAGTTTAAATCCACTGCCCCCTCCTCCCCCAGATAGACTCTCCAACTGGGACCTCTGAATGGTCTGAGCCCCCACACCCCAAACTGCTCCTCCACCACCACCGACTAGCCACCATTATATAGTCTATGATAATCTTATTGTTGGACATATATGGTTATGGTATTACCAACTGAAAATCACGGAAGAATGCAGTTGAGAAGAAATGATGTAATCCCTATTTAGAATATTACGTTTTTCCTGCTAAACCTATTTTATGTTTTGTTCATCTGCAAGACAATTTGTTCATCTGCAAAAAGTGCTACTAAATGATGTAAACTATATACAGTGGCTTTCATATAGCCATTCTATTGATAACAAATAACCAGTGGAATGTTCTCACATGCTTAAAATAAATATATTTATTATGTTTTAAGCACCATGATTGCTGCAATGCCTCACTTCATTAGTGGGAAAGATTTTAGAAGGGTTAATGAGGGATAGTATACAAGAATATGGGTCTTATTCAATTGGAAGCTCGCAGTTGTCTTCATAACGGCTGTAAGTCTGCTAAACCGTAAACCATGCAATCGTAAGTAGCATTTCAGGGCACTATCGTGTTCAAGTAAGCAAGACGGTAACTACTGATTTTTAAACAGCCAATAGTAAATGAGACCGTTATCATGACATCATTAAAACATGGAGGTTAAATGTCAATCAATTAGCGTTTAGAAGTCCGTTATGTGATCAGATTAGCAATCCCGCAATGTACAAAATAATAAAAACGAATGAAGGAAATGTTCTAGTCCATGTGGGTGGCCTGATATGTATTAACTCCTTAATTCCTGAGATTGATATAACAAAAAACTGAAACGTAAACAAAATATTTTTTATTGCAGATTTGTGAACTTGAGACAATTAATTCTAATGTCTTTCATGCAGTATTGATTATTTATTTGCATTTACAGTGCTACAATCAGGTGTTTAGCCCCCTTACGAGTCCTATCTGGTACTCGTAGGATTTCCTTTTCAATTTTCCATTAACGGGTGTGAAAACATTTGCGGGATTGAGGAATTGTAGCAATTGAATAGCGATTTGAGATTGTAACATTTACGGGCTTGAAAGATCAAAGGTTTAGCTGGGTCGGAGTTACGATTTTGACAACTACAGGGATTTTCAGCCTGTAACCCGCGGGTTGCTAAAAGATGCCAATTAAATAGCAAATTAGTTTACTTGCTGCATTATGGGCTCTAGTAACCAACAATAGCTCAATTGAATAAGGCCCTATGTCTATGTGAAAAACATTAAAAATAGGAGTCAACACGGATTTATTAAGGATACATCATGTCAAACAAATATAATTAGTTTATATGAGGGGGTTAGTAGGAAAGAGGATCAAGGCAACTCAGTTGATGTAGGGTCTCATTCAATTGAGCAATTGTAAGTTACTGGAGGCGTAATGTAGGCCATAATTTGCTATTCAATCAGCGTTTTTTTGCGAGCCACAAATGGTCTACATATTTCGGGCTTGAAATCCCTGTTGTCATTACAACCGGAACTTGCAGCCCCTCTAAGCCCTTGATATTTCAAATCCACAGGAGTAACAATCAGTAAAATTGCAAATCGCTATTCAATTGCTACTATCCCTCAGGACCGCAAACGCATTCAAACTCGCAAACGGCAAATGTCGGCCAAAATCTTACTGGTCCCAAATGGGGTTTACAGACTAGTTTGTAACACTGCAAAAAACAACAAAAACACACCAATGGACTTTAAAATATGGGGAAACCAATGGAAGGCATTACTATTAATTGCACAACAATTCACAATTAACAAATAGCCCCTCATTTTTTTTTTTCATATGTTGGAATGTTCATACATATGCCAATATAAAATGTGGTGCTGCAAGATGCTGAAAGCAATTAAAGACATACTAGCTGATCAAATTGCAACACAAAAAAATCTCAGTCATCACGTCTATATTGAGAAAACAAATAGTAGACAAATTACACCGCCACATAGCATATATCAAGTACCAGGGAAACATTTTATTTATAGTTGTTTAGTCCCTCTGTTGTGTCTGACTCTGTGTGACCCTATATACTGCAGCACACTTACTTATGTCTCTGTCTGTGCTTATCCACAAGGTTTGCATGGCCCTACAAGATATAGCTCACAGCTTCATTGAGGTAAACAAGCCCCAAGGGACCAGGGGAACATACACTACACTAATATACACATCAGGAAAGGCCGCCAAAACACATGGAGGCTGTGTAGAGGCACATTGAGCAACAGCCAACTCACCTCCATCAGGGATAATCTCTGCTACGCTTATCCTGGAAAGTCCAACGCCATTGCTGGTGGCCATGTGCCAAGATATATACCCATTATCATTTGGTGACATCCCATTAATTGTTTTGCTATCAATCAATTGACATTATCACCTGTCATATTGTTTTCAGGCCTCCAGGGAAATGTTGATACACCACAGTATCACAAATTGGACTTTGCATGTGTATTAACCCTTTATTATTATATTATATATATATATATATATATATATATATATATATTATATGATATCTTATTATATTAGTATTATTATTATGATATGTATTAATCTATTGCATAGTAAATAGGGCTTATTAGTTTACTGATACCGGAATGTGACACAAATGGGTTGTAGGTGGATGTCCAAAACCCCAACCATTGAAAACACACAGACACATTGAGAACGGTATAACAAAACTTTATTTCATACACAGAGCACACTCAAAAACAAATGCGGAGGAGGATAACAAAAAAGAAAACCATGCATGTACAGTGCTAAATACTGTGACCCTCATTCAGTTGCAGAATCGGGAGATTCGGGCTTGCAAATGGAGGTCGCAGGTAATTTTGCTATTCAATTGGCAAATTGTTGCGGCCTCCTATCGAGTTACTGGCTCCGACCTGCTATTTATAGAGATCCATTGCGATTTAAAAAAATTGCAAGTTAATGCCCTCCAAGCCTTTGATCCTTCACTGTGGCAAAGCTAAAATCGCTAATCGCTATTCAATTGATTCCTCCTTCCTAACCACTCCGTCAAGGCCGCAAATGCCAAAAATCTAACCACAAGTTAATGGTACCAATGAGGTCTCGCAAGGGCTTGAAAAGCCCTTATGTATGCTCCCCTTAAATGTCCCCATTGCTCCTAACCCCCCCACTCTGAAATTAGACATAATAATACAGGGGTCCCCATTGGGACTCCTACAGGGTTCCCAAATTCACCCCATGATGCACGGGTCCCGATCAGAACCCCAGCAGCCTTTCAGAATGTAAAATTCACGCTGTGTGTCCTTAAAGGGCCTGCGGCACACAAATGCTTACACCTAACATTAACACACCCATGCAGCGGGGTCCCCATTGGGACCCCGCAGGGTCCCTACATTAACCCTTGCTGCCGGGGTCCCGATCAGGACCCCCGCAGCATTTAAAATTAAAATGTCCTGCCATGCAACTTTCTCTGTCAATGATCTTCGGCTAGCCCGCTTTCTAATGGCTGAGAGGCCTGCGTCACACTCTATAATAACAGGATTGGGTTGTCCTAAAGAATAATTTTAGAGAACTAGGGAATAAGATTAGAGCCAGACCTCCAAAGTAGTATTTTCTGAGATACTACCAGTGACACGTGATAATCCTTGGAGACAGAAGAGAAGTTAATGTGTGGCTAAAAATGTGGTGCACTAAGGAGGGGTTTGGGTTTTTAAAGCACTGGGCTGACTTCTCACTTGGGTACAATCTCTATAGCAGGGATGGATTGCACCTTAATGATGGGAGAGCTTGTGTGCTAGGGGATAGGATGGTAGAAAGGCTGGAGAGTTTTTTAAACTAGTAGGTGAGGGGGAGGGACTAGATGAATGTAATGGGGTAGAAAGTGTAGAGGGGATAAGGGATGAATTAACTACTCATGGGAAAGGAGATGGGGGGAGTGTTAGTCAATAGGGAGGTATTACAAAGTAACTCAAATACAGAGGCATGCACCTCAAATCTACAAACTTATAACATAAGATGTATGCTAGCTAATGCCAGAAGCTTGCCAGAAAAAAATGGGAGAGTTAGAATGTTTGGCAATTAATGAAAATGGGATTTAATACGCCGAAAACATGGTGGGATGAATCTCATGACTGGACTGTTACTCTGGATGGTTATAATCAGGAAAGACAGTGGAAATGGTAATAGAGGAGGAGGGATTTGTCTGTATGTTAGGCCTGAATTTAAGCCTATAGTGCAAGAAAATATTTATGCTGGAACTAGCTGTAATGTGGAATGTTTATGGGTAGAGTTAAAAAGCGGAGCAGCAAATTTCAAAAGAATATTCTTTTTAATATGCTATAAACCCCTAAATATAATTGAAAGCGAGGAAATGTTACAGATTGGAAATGCAGCTAAGCATGGGCACGTTTTAATAATGGGATATTTTAATTACCCTGAAATAAACCTTATAAATTAGACCAGCAGTTCAGCTAATGGGAGCAGGTTCTTGAGTACACTCAGGGATCATCTGGCCCAGGTTATACAAGAACCTACTAGAAATGAGGCTATCTTGGATTTAGTCATCACGAATAATATCGATATGGTATCAAATTTTGAAATAGGGCAACCTTTGGGAAATAGTGGTCACAACACAGTCTCATTTGACATTGAATTAAAAAAACAAAACTGTGAGGGGTCAACAAAAACTCTTAATTTTAAAAGGGCGGATTTTAAGGGTCTAAGGGCAGCAATAAAAAGTATAGACTGGGACAGAGAACTGGCAGGTAAAAATACTGAACATAAATGGACAACATTTAAATCCTTACTAAATATACATACTTATCACCATATACCAAGTGGGAATAAAAGTAAAATGAGTAAATCACACCCAATGTGGCTTAAGAATGATTTAAAGATCAAGATATGGAGTAAAAAACAGGCATTTTAATTATACAAACAAGAGGGGACAGAGACTGCTTTGCGTGAGTACAAGGAAATCAACAAGGCTAGCAAAAGGGCTATTAGACTGGCAAAAATAGAAAATGAGAAATTAGTTGCAAAAGAGAGTAAGACTAACCCTAAAATATGTTTTAAATATATAAATGGGAAGAAGGTTAGGAAGGAAGGGTTGTTACCAGATGACTGGCGAAAAGCAGAGGTGGGGGTATACAGTACTACCTCCAACTCCCATAGCCAGAGCAACCAAATATATTTACAGTGGAGTTTACACTCCCTCACTGCTCTCTCCCTCTCAGGACCCTCCATTTACTTCTCTTACTCTTGCCACCTGTCTCTTACCCCCTCAGTGTTTTAGATGCTCCATGCGGCTACTTTTCGCACACCTCCCTGTGATGTACCTCAACTAGGTTTCCATCTCAAAACTCGTTTCTCGCAAAATTAACCTGGATGCTGTGAGTGTCCAGGACAACCAGCACACTGAGGGGGAAGATGATCTTCCATATACTCTTCCAAGAATTAATTTACACACGTGCTTATTTACTGAAACAGAGGTCACTTTTCCCTTGATTTGTATATATTTTAGAAATGTTATATATTACTAGTTGGATCAGCCCAGGTCCATGACAATGCAGATTGTATAATTTATTGGTGATGTTTAATGAATTATTCCTACTACATTACAGTGTAAGCACTTTACAATTTAATTATTAATATATATGTATGTCTGTATATGTACAGTATCTTTATTTGTGTGCTCATGTGGGTACCTGTAGCTGTGTGTTCATCAATGGCCTATGTGTGTAAATATATGTGACTTGCCATACTTTATGTATGCAATTTGCTAGGCAAGAAAAGTAAATATTTATTTGCAAATGTAGATTATATTGACTCCTTAATTCAGTCTTAACATCAAATTGAAGAATATGGTGGCACATTTTATTTCTGTTTGCATCAGGTTGTCTATAAACAACCTTACATAGCATTATTCACCTGCTTGAATTAGCCCTATGTGCCACCACTACATCCAAATCATTTTTTAATTCTTCTTGCTACTCCAAGAAAAAAAACCTTTTAAATTATAGTTATCCTCATATATTACTTATATATTCTACCATGATTCATTATTGTTAGTAACCTTATTATTCTTAATCTCGATTTATATAATCCAATATCCAACAGTGCTATGTACATAAGCTAAATACTTTTTTTAACTCATTATTTCTTTCATTTTAAACAATCTCAACAATAAATCTTGTAATATAATATCAATACAACAAAGAGGAAAAAAGCAGCATATTATTACAAACACCAAAAAGGGGTGAAAGGGGAAAAGGACAGGAAAAAGGTAGATTGATAAAAATATTTGGTACATAAAGTGCAAATACAAAATGAGTCAAGGTCCTAGTTCCTTCAAAGCTTAAAGGGACATTGAACACAAATCTTTCCTCGTGCATTTAAAAGAGCATACTTTATCTGCTTAAGGGAAACTAACAGGAGGCATAACTGCTCATTCGCTGAAGATCAGTTAAGATCAGTTAACATTTGTATATTTTTTTATGCTTTGAGGGCATAAAAAAGGCTGTAGGAGGTGATGGAATCTCAGTTGAACTATTCAAAATCCTACAAGATGATGCTGTGAAAATGTTGCTTGCCTTATTTCAACAAATTTGGAAAACTCAATAGTGTCCAATAGACTGGAAAAGGTCAGTCTTCATCCCAATCCCCACAAAAGGCAGTGCCAAAGATTGCTCCAATTATTTCACGTCAGCAAGGTTATGCTTAAGATCCTACAAGCTTGACTCCGACAATACATGGACTGGGAACTACCAGATGTGCAAGCTTGGTTCCGTAGAAGAAGCACCTAAGAGATGAAATTTCATTGTCCGCTGGATTATAGAGAAATCAGGAGAGTTCCAGAAAAACATGTATTTCTTCTTCAAAAGACTGCTGTAAAGCATTTGACTGTGTGGATTACAACAAAATGTGGCAATTTCTTACAGAGATGGGCGTATCAGATCTCATCTGCCTCCTGAGGAATCTGTATGTGGACCAAGGAGCCACGGTCAGAACCGGACATGAAACTACAGAATTGTTCAAGATTGGGATAGGAGAGCAACAAGGTTGTATATTGTCATCTTATTTATTCAACTTATACACGGAATACACCATACATAAGGCCGGCTGGATTTGATTTTCACTATTTGATTTTCAATAATAAAAAATCCTCTAAAATGGTGCCCTTAGATTGTGTAAATTTTAGCCATTACTTCTAGAAATATGCTAATAAATAAAATAGAAAAATGGCCAAATAAATATCTTCACTTACCTTTCATCTCAAGAAGTGAAAACAATATGTATGTACTGAACACTAACTTCATGTTGACTTTTGACATCCTCATGACTGAATCCAAAACTCATTTTCTTGCCCAATCAAATGATCCATCTTTGTTATTTTTCAGTTGCTCAGTTGTGTCTGATGCTTTGTGACCCTAAGGACCACAGCATGTCAGACCCATCTGTCGTCTCTTAGCGCCCTCAAACTCATGGTTATTTCAATGTCCTTATCTATCCATCACCACCTTTGCCCTCACATTCTTCTTGTGCCTTCATTCTTTCCATTGACCAGTTTGACTTGAATTCCTGTAATATTCATTGCTTGGATCTTCCTGCAGTTCAAGGAACTCTAAGCAGTTTTCTTCAGCACCACAATTCTAAGGCATCAATTCTATGATGCTCAGCCTTTTTTATGTCCAGCTCTCTAATCTGTATGTTACTACTGACTATTCTAAGTATGTGTAACTTTGATGAAAGTGTGATTTCTTTCATTTTTAATAGATTGTTCAGACTTGTCATAGTTTCTTTCCCAGGAGCAAGCATCTTTTAATTTCATGGCTGCATTTACCATCTGCAGAGATCTTGGAGCCTCCACTTCTTTCCTGTCTATTTTAACTGAGATTGCTGTTTTTTGTTCTTCGCTGATCTTAAGTATTAGGCCAGCTTTGCACTCTTTTCTTTTACACTCATCTCTAAATCCTTTACTTCCTCCTCATGTTTAGCCAACAGAGTAGTATCATCCTTTTATCTGATGTTGTTGATATTACTCCTTGCATTATTATCTCTGGCTTTGGATTCATCCAGCTTGGCCTTACTCACAATATATTCCTCATATACAGTGGATATAAAAAGTCTACACAACCCTGTTAAAATGTCAGGTTGCTGTGCTGTAAAAAAATGAGACAAAGATAAATAATTTCAGAACTTTTTCCACCTTTAATGTGACCTATAAACTGTACAACTCAATTGAAAAACAAACTGAAATCTTTTAGGTAGAGGGAAGAAAAAATATAAAAATAAAATAATATGGTTGCATAAGTTTGTACACCCTTAAACTAATACTTTGTTGAAGCACCTTTTGATTTTATTACAGCACTCAGTCTTTTTGGTTATGAGTCTATCAGCATGGCACATTTTGACTTGGCAAGATTTGCCCACTCTTCTTTGTAAAAACATCTCCTGTACACAGCCCTCTTCAGATCACCCCACAGATTTTCAATCGGATTCAGGTCTTGGCTCTGGCTGGGCAATTCCAAAACTTTAATCTTCTTCTGGTGAAGCCATTCCTTTGTTGATTTGGATTCATGCTTAGGGCCATGCTGAAAGATGAAGTTCCTCTTCATGTTCAGCTTTCTAGCAGAAGCCTGAAGGTTTTGTGCCAATATTGACAGGTAATTTGGAACTGTTCATAATTCCCTCTATCTTAACTAAGGCCCCAGTTCCAGCTGAAGAAAAACAGCTCCAAAGCATGATGCTGCTACCACCATGCTTCACTGTGAGTATGGTGTTCTTTTGGTGATGTTCAGTGTTGTTTTTGCGCCAAACATATCTTTTGGAATTATGGCCAAAAAGTTCAGGCTTGGTTTCATCAATCTTTTCTGAGCTTCACTAACTGTCTACGTTGTAATGAGAATGTAAACAGTGAAACCACCAAAAGGCTAGTCATTAGTATTCATACTAGATTATTTTGATCCACAAATGTCATGAAATAGTCACACCTCAAATTGGAGACAAGAAATCCACCATTTGGCTCTTGTACTGACAATGTCTGTTTGACTGGGCATTGATATTCATGTATCCCCACTTAACACAATAGTGAGAAATAATTCCAGGATGTGATCAACGTGAAGATCTAGATAAGAATGGGTATTTAAAATAGGCCTAGGAAAGGAAAAAAAGAGAAAAAGGGAAAACAGACAAAGAGAAGGAGAGGCTGAGAGACACACATGCAAGACACTAAGAGAGAGAGGACATATTTTTGATTCCTGATATATTTCACTTTTCATATAATAATCGATTTGGGATTATCCAGGCTGACTATACGTTGAATTGGGTTGATACTGGTATCTGGTAATGTATAGATTTAATTTCAAACTTCTGTGATATAATAGATAAATTGATCTTATTTATTCCACTAAATCAATTGTATCACAGAAGCCAATAATATATCTACAGTAGGTTTGATTCAAATTGTGATATATTTTCCTTTGTTCCAATAGTATTTTTGTTATTCTATATATGGTTATTATTATAGCATCACCCCATTATTAGTTATATAGGTCTATTGGGGTATATTATATATATTCTGCCAACAATATTATTGTGACTTACTATATTAATAAGATTGATTCTCGTGTTTATTATAAATAGCTAAAATAAGGAATATTGATTATAGTAATTTATTGTTATTTTCTATTACCCTAGAAGATTTTGTTGATAAAGAAGTTAGGTTTTTCTTGTTTTATTAACATTTTATCGTATTTATATTGCAATAGACTTAATGGGGTTATTGACATCTGAAAATCATATAGTACTGTTTAGAACTTTTTATTACTCTAGAATTCAATTGTGATATTGATGATAATAAACGCTGTTTTGTTTAAAAGCTATACTTTCCTATAAATTGACGTTATAATCGGACAATAAGTTAAATTGACTATTTCAAATATCATTTTTCTATAAATACCACAACATAATTTGGAGGCACTGCTGAGATAACGTCTTTATAGATAAGTGAATTGATATTTATCAATTTAAAACTTTTTAATACAACAGCGTTTATTAAAATAAAAACAAAATGGCAGAAGGCTGATCCAGTTCAGAAAGGACAGGGGTGTTGTCATTGTATGAGATATTGAAACTAGATGCAATGGGATGTGAAACATTGATCAAAAGTTTAATAAGCAATGTGTATCCTCTGTGTGAATACCCATCAAGATTGTCAGAATATTTTAGTAACATCAAACCAATAATTGATGGAAATGCCATAGACAATTGGAGTCAGGAGACAGAATTGTTACCGAATATTAATGGTGTCATAAATGCAGTTCAGGATAACTTTGAACGTAAAAAGAATCTTGCCCGTGTAGCGATTAGCTGGATGGAAGTCGCCAGATACTGGAAAGGCCAGACTATTGAAAAGGAGGTGGTCATAACTGGTTTAAATAAGACAATTAATGAGATATCTGAGGCGTGCAACCATTTGAGAGACTTACACGAAGGTAGGATAAAAATGTCAGAACATCAAGTAGTTAAAATGGGTGAGTTAGAAAAGGAATTAGAAGATGCTAAGGCAAGATTACAAGGATATGAGGGATTAACAGCAATGTGTGATAAATTAATGAGGAAATTAGGGGATTTTCAAATAAAATGGGATGAGTTATCTGAAGACAGAGATAGAAAAACTGGCCAAATTGAAGGGTTGTCTGGGCAATGTGACTGTCTCAAAAATACTTACAAGACTGTGAGGAGTTAAAAAGAGAAAAATCAAGTTTAGAAGATAAACTTACCACCCTTACTAATGAAATAACTAAAAGAACAATAAGAGAAGCTGAAAATTACCAGGAAGCTAGAAAGATTCAAAATTTACTTGATAATGCCCAAAAGGAGATTAAAAATTACCAGCAGGATATTGGCAGGTTAAAAGCAGATCTAGATAAGGCCCAAAGTCATGTACCAGACATAACGATTGCCAGACATCCTAGACATTTTGATGAGGAGTCTGATTCATCCCCTTCAAGGGATACTCATAAAAAGGCAGCTATAAGGGCTCCGGACAGGCATAGAGATGAGGCAATCCATGTTGAGGAGGCCCCCACAAATAAGAAATTATCTTTCCATGAGACAGCGCAGGCTATCAGAAAATTGGTAAAGCCCTACACTAAAGGATCTAAATTATCCATTGAGGATCACCTAGATACTGTGGAGAGAATCATGCTTGAATTAAATGTACGGGGATCTCATGCAAAGATATCATATCTCCCTTGGTCATTTGATAATTCATATACATAATTCTTTACTTCCCTTCAAGATAGCGATATAACTGATTGGGATCAATACAGAGCAGAGGTGAGGAGGTACTTTTCTGAATTTCGTAACCCCCAAGCAGCTTTAAGGGCCTTACACAATCTCAAATGCCAGCCTGACGAAAGTCCAAAAGAGTTTTTAGTCACACTAAAACATGCATATCGGCAGACAGATAAAAGAGCAGATATAGAATCCGCAGAGTTCAAGAGGATATATTTTCATGCCTTACCATCATTTATGAAAAGAAATATAATCAGAGATTATGATGACTCTAAACCACTCAGCTGGTTGGTAAACGAATGTTCCAAGATATATGAGATTCAACAGGAAAATAGTTTTAAACATAAAGAAAAGGGCCAAATCCATAAAATAGAAATCTCTATCCAACCAGAACTACCTTTCGAAACAAATACTAAATCCTATGCTGATGTGGTTAAAAGTCAAAATAAGTCAAAATACATACCACCCAAACCTAGACCTATAAAAGTTACCCCTGAAAGGCCCCAAAATAGAAATAATAATTTGTTTTATGTAAGCCCAAATTACAAAGGAAATAATCCTATTAGAGATTATTGGTGGCAACCTTAAAACCCCAATGTAGAAAGAAGATTGAGCTCTCCAAGGCCCAGTACTTCAGAAAATTCAGAAAGCCAAACAGTTACGAATAGGTATAACCGAACCCAAAATGTAGAACAAAACTCTAACCTAGAGGAACAAGTTAAATTACTGACCCAGCAAATGACTGCCCTCATGGCAGGAATAAATATGCCGGGAAATCAAACACTGAGAGCCCAGCCAGTCCAAAGGGGACAAAATTCTGAAAACCAAAACCAGTGACTGAATGGCGTTTGCAAAACTGTGATGGATAATCCTGAAACAAATGATAATAAGATGTTTCTTCCTTCTGTCCCTAAGTTTTCTTTGTACACAGGAACTCCCACAGAGCAAGAAGGAGGTATCAATGAAGTCAGAGGGAACGGTATAAACAATATACAGGTTAAACCTTTTTGTTTACAGGATGCATCACTGACCAAGCCACAAATCATTGAAACAGGGTTAATAACTAGTCAAGATAATAAACAATATAATACAGGTAAAATTGAAGATATACCTGACCTGACCAATAACCCCCCCGAAATTACCATAAATTGGTTAAATAATACCCCCCAGTCTGACTCTCTAAATAAGAATGAACAATGGAAGAAGTCAGATATGTTAAAACATTCCCATTTCCTATGTGAGATGGAGGAATGTCAGGGGAGATACTATATCCCTGTCAGCTTACAAGATGTAGACTCCATGGACATTAAAGGGTTAATAGACACAGGCTCCCAAGTAACTGTTCTTTCCCAAGATATGTATCAAGAAATAGAACGTAGATCTAATAAGAAAACTATTCTAAAATCATTCATCGGAATTGTAAAGAATTTTGATGGAATTACCATAAAGACCAAAGGTAGTGTATGGTTGAGTATTAAAATAGGAAATAAACAGGTAAAACATCCAGTGATAGTCGTAGATGTTCCTGAGTCTCAATTTTTAATTGGGACAGATCTACTGAGGCGATTAAGTCCAATAATAGACTGTATAGATGGAGTAATATGGTCACCAGTTAGCTTTCCCATAAACTATGAAAAGGTTAAACAATCCAATACGCCAAGAAATTGTCACGTAATAGAAACAAAAGAAAATTTGGTGGAAATTCATTTTCAAAATAATCAAACACCTGAAATGACGATAATACAATGCCATGACATTTCTGAAGAACAAATAAATGATGAAAATGTGATCCAAATTAATCAGGCCCACATAGATAACACTCATGTAGAAGGAAATGTCCTAACTATTTCACTAAATAGGAAAACCTCTAAACCTTTTGAAATAACTAGACATTCCAAAATTATGGCTAACATAGAAATAAGAGATAAGGGTTTAGTTATCCCCGTAAATATTATAGGTATGAGATATCCTAAACAAGCCAAAATAGCCTTAACACATGAACATAGTTACATTAATGAAAGTCTATTAAAACGAATAAAGAATCCAAGATTAATTCGTAATTCCCAACCATATGACCAATACATATATAAAATAGATCATGAAACCTCAACCCATCCTATTATAGCAAGATGTTTAATACCCCTTTCGATAGGAGATAAAAAGGTTGTGCACTTGTTCCAGGTGATAGAGGATTCCCAATATCCAATATATATTGGTAATGATTTGTTACATCGGTTTGCTTTTCAAATTGACTTAATCCATAACGTTCTATGGTCTCGGTTGAATGAGTCACCATTAGATTTCAGTAATGACTCAGAAGCCTTGAAATATGCCCAACAGATGCCTTATGCAATAACCATACAGATGGAACGAACTGTCACTATACCAGAAGGAGTAGCCCAATTCCCTCTACCCTTGCAAGTAAAAAGAGGGCAGATGATTCAAGGCAAAGATGCTTATGTTAATCTTAGCTATCAAACCCAACAAACGGGCCTTAACACCACCCACACTCCTTTAATTGCTGTGACACAATTACCTTTTGTCATCCTAGTAAATAACATAGCTTCCCATCCAATACATATGGAGAAGGGATCTATAGTAGGAATGGCCATTGATGCAGAATATTTCACCTCTGAATTTACGAATTCAGTTATTGGTTTGATACCAGAGGAATATATGAATGATGATAAAATGATTGACCAATGTTTCGATACTCAACCAGAAGGATTATTTACTGTTCAATCTATTTATCCCTTCAGTTCCATGGAAGGCCAGTGTGAAATAACAGATGACGAGCTAATTTTTAATCAAAATATAGATGAACAAGAGTATGAAGAGAATTTGGTCGATAAGATACAGATAAACTCCATTACCACTGACCTATCTACACAACTAGAGGAAGCCTATGAAATTAGTCAACCTGAGGTTTTCCTTGGGTTTAAAGAAAGAGTTGAAGAACAGATCATTTTAGCCGATGGGTGCTCTAATGATACTGAACGCCAAAAATTAAGACAAGTGCTTATGAATTACCAAGGTGTATTTTCTAAAGACTCATATGATTGTGGCCTGACGGATCTACATGTCACTAAAATTAAAACTGATCCCAGTATGCCACCTATATTTGTTAAGCAATATAGACTACCCCTCGCCTCTTATGAATCATTAGCCGATATTATAAAGAATCTAGAATCAAGGGGAATTATACGTCCTGTACATAGTTCTTATAATAATCCTGTTCTAGGTATTTTGAAGCCAAATGGGACATGGCGCTTATGCGCTGATTTGAGGCAATTAAATAAGAGAGTCCATATGTCCGCTTGGCCTGTCCCATATATAGACCAGTGTTTAGCACAAGTCCAAGGGTCTAAATTATTTACGACACTTGATTGTGCCCAAGGTTATTGGACTATTAAAGTCAATGAAGAGGACCAACATAAATTAGCATTTACATTTGGTAATCAACAATTTACATGGACTAGAACTCCATTTGGATTTATAAATTCAGGGAATGAGTTTGCTATCTTCTTGCACAAGGCAATGCCTGATGCTCAAGAGCGAGGGACATTAACCTATGTAGATGACATCTTGATTAAAAGTTGCGAATTTGATAAACATATCACAGAAATTGAACATGTTTTGGACCAATTAAAGCACGCAGGAGTTAAAATATCTCTCCAAAAGGCTCAGTGGTGCCGCACTAAAGTTAACTTTTTAGGTCATGAGATAACTCCTGATGGTGTAAATCCACAGAAAAAGAAGGTAGAGGCCCTACTCAAAACTAAAACGCCTACAACTACAAAAGAATTGAGATCATTCCTGGGTATCACCAATTATTCTCGTAAATTTATTGAGAATTATGCCGAAATAACAAGACCCCTCATACAATTGTTAAAGAAAGGTGAGCCATGGAAATGGGGTGAGATTCAGAACCAAGATGTAAATGAGTTAAAACAGAAACTAAGTCAGGCCCCTTGCCTAGCGTATCCAGAACGAGGTAAGCCCTTCTTCTTAGAAACCGGTTATACTGATAATTGTTTAAGTGCTGTGTTATATCAGAAATATGACCAACATAACAAGATTATCTCTTGTGCAAGTAAAACACTATCACCTGTAGAGGTAAAATTTAATGATTGTGAGAAGGCTCTATTTGCTACAGTATGGGCACTACAACTTTTTCGAAATTTCATACAAGGTGAGAAAATAATAGTGGAAACGGCACACCAACCATTACAGTATATTCAGAGCAATAAAATTAGGTCTGGTAATCTATCAAATAGCCGCATATCTGCTTGGACCTTATCCTTACAAGGATGGCCTTTAGAGATAAGATATGCCCAAAATAAAAAGAATCTAGTTGCCCAAGGATTAGCGGATTTACATGATTGTACTGCCCCAGACCCCTTTAAGGATGATGATCCTCATATAGACCTTCTGGAGGAATATAAATTGTCACCTCATAAAATATATGAAGAGGTATTTTGTAAATCCTTACCCACAGTTTATGTAGATGGATGTGCCTATCACGTAAAAGTAGATACAGATAATAAGCTAGTTGCGGGAATTGGTAATGTATGGATAGATAATTTTTCTGCTCCTCCAAAAGGGTGTAAAATAGGACCCAAGAGTAGTCAGGTAGCAGAATTGATGGCTATATATTATGCTGTTTACACCGCAATAGAGCATAACATTAAGGACTTTGTAATCATTACTGATTCAGAATATGCCCGAAATAGTTTTGTTGAATATTTACCAGTATGGAAACGAAATAATATGACTAATGTCCGAAAGAAACCGATAAAACATGGTAAGTTAATACATGCCATTGATGAAATGGTAAATTCTCATGAACTGACTATATACTGGAAGAAAACAAAAGGACATTCCAAAGTAAAGGGTCAGGATAAAGACGGAAATGATCTTGCTGATAAACTAGCAAAGCAGGGTGCCCTAGAGGGGGAATCAATTGAAATGGACCACCTTATGGGTCCATTGCAAATTCAGGCTATCACTAGACAGCAATCCCAGAAAGATACAGAACTCTCCACAGTACAGTGGTCCCATGATACTCCTAATTTGGACTTGATCAATAGTCAAAAAGAAGATCCTATCATAGGTCCATTTTATAACCATATACAGGATCCAATACAGTATCCTCTGGACAAAATAGATGTGTCAGATAAGGAAGATTTCAGGATTCTAATTAAGTCAAGATCCCAGTTTAACATCTTAGATGGTTTACTTATCCGCACATCTAAGAATGGTATACATCAATGGGTAGTTCCTACTGCTTATCGAGGTCTAATGCTACAACATGCTCATGATGCACCAACATCAGGCCACAGAGGTGAAAAGATTACATATGAGATACTTTGTGATTTTGCATATTGGCCACACATGTTGATGGATGTAAAAATTTACTGTCAAGGATGTTTAGTATGTCCCCAGTTTCAACCCCATTCACCTACCCATAGGGCTCCTCTTCAGAAAAGGGGGATGTCCATGCCATGGTCAGACATACAGATTGACTTTATTGGCCCGGTAACTACCTCTTCCAGGGGTAATAAGTATATGTTAACCGTAACATGTCTATTCACCAAATGGGTAGAATGCCTTCCGGCGACAAACTGTAAAGCGGAGACTGCCGCTATTTTGTTGATTAACCATGTGTTTTCTCGTTTTGGCCTACCGCAACGAATTGAGTCAGATAGAGGAAGTCACTTCACCAGTGAGGTGATGAGCCGTATGTGGAGAATCCTAGGTGTTAAACGTAAATTACATATTGCTTACCGCGCCGCTTCTAGTGGTGGGGTAGAACGGTACAACCAATCTATTGTAAGTATCCTAAAGAAATATGTCAAGGAATCAGGTAAGGACTGGGACATAATATTACCCTTAGTTTTAATGGCGATAAGATCTACCCCTAGTACTGCTACTAAAATGTCCCCTTTTGAATTAATGACTGGGAGACGTATGGTACTCCCACAACACCTTATCTATAGAACCCAAGACCATAACTTGGTAAATGCCGCCACGACCCATCAGTATATTGAGAACTTGAGGAAGCATTTACAACAGGCTTTTGCATTTGCCCAGAAAAATCTAGAGAAATCTGCAGAAAGCACTAAAACATATTACGATCTGAAAACATCTAAGAAAGAATATGAGATCACAGATCAAGTTTATCTATATAACTTCCTACCTAATCAGGCCAAAGAGAAAAAGTTTTTACCCTCATGGAAAGGACCTTATACCATTATAGATAAAATTTCACCCGTCGTGTATAAGATTCAGATCCCAAGAGATGGTGAAATGGTAGAGAAATGGGTCCATATTAACCAAATGAGAACCTGTCATCCTAGATCTCAGTTAAGAATCATTGAAAATACTTGCCCAGATGAACCGTGATTTGTGAAATGTTTTTTGCGAAAAAAAAAATCTTCTGTCTCTTCATCTATCTACCTAATCCATCATGTTAGGAATGTATTATTAAAACCACTTGTATTTCGATTAAACATAGAAGCCAAAAGAGAGAGTATCCAAATTGATAAAAGAAAAGGCCGATCGTATCAGGGTAATGATGATCCTAACGCCAACAAGTTCAGACGGAAGCTATCGTGGGACGGTCCTTCCTCAGGCGTCTTTATCCAAGAGGCTCCAAGATTCATCCTAACCGCGGAGGAGAATAACGTCGCCGAAGATCTTCATCAGTGTCGATCCACAGAGGATGATTAAAAGACAATTCAGAATATTCCACATCAGGGTGGAAAAGACTCAAACGTTTTTGTGAAGAAGACCTGGAAACAACTAAGGAAAACTTCATAAACTCACATAACTCCCGTTATCAACGGTCAGAACATTTGCAGAATCATAACCATTGAAGTGATTATCAGGAAGATAATAATAGATGATGAATCAGGACTGCATCTCTTTTAAATAAAAGGACATTCAGGGTCATCCTGCTTAATCATGGAGGGAGTATTGATCCAGGGAGGAATCCGATCGCCAATATTTGGGGTCAGGAAGGAATTAATTTTTCCCAATTAAGACAATTGGGTTTTATGTTTGCCTTCCTCTGGATCATCCATATTATTGGTACATGTAAGCAATGAGGTCAGAAAATATACCCCAATAGAAATGATGCATAGGTAAAGAAATATGTTTAGACAACCGAATACTTATCTATTTAATTACACATATTGCTACTGTAATAATGTCACCTACCTAATGGGGAGACATTATTCCAGAAAGGGGGATTTGTTAGGGGTTTTACCTATTAAATATATAAATGAGTATACTCCTATATATATATATATACCATTTCATTATATATTTCTGATTAAATATATCCTCTTAATATTTTAATTAATACACATATAGAAACTCCTCAAACATAACAGTGTTTAATATCATCGGATAGGAAATATCTTAAACTTTTCATATCTATGTGTTATGTTGTACCTATATTGCACATCATCATTTTATTTTTAGTTTTTAATTGTATACACATATTCCATCTTTTCTGAGCTTCACTAACTGTCTACATTGTAATGAGAATGTAAACAGTGAAACCACCAAAAGGCTAGTCATTAGTATTCATACTAGATTCTTTTGATCCACAAATGTCATGAAATAGTCACACCTCAAATTGGAGACAAGAAATCCACCATTTGGCTCTTGTACTGACAATGTCTGTTTGACTGGGCATTGATATTCATGTATCCCCACTTAACACAATAGTGAGAAATAATTCCAGGATGTGATCAACGTGAAGATCTAGATAAGAATGGGTATTTAAAATAGGCCTAGGAAAGGAAAAAAGAGAAAAAGGGAAAACAGACAAAAAAAAGGAGAGGCTGAGAGACACACATGTAAGACACTAAGAGAGAGAGGACATATTTTTGATTCCTGATATATTTCACTTTTCATATAATAATCGATTTGGGATTATCCAGGCTGACTATACGTTGAATTGGGTTGATACTGGTATCTGGTAATGTATAGATTTAATTTCAAACTTCTGTGATATAATAGATAAATTGATCTTATTTATTCCACTAAATCAATTGTATCACAGAAGCCAATAATATATCTACAGTAGGTTTGATTCAAATTGTGATATATTTTCCTTTGTTCCAATAGTATTTTTGTTATTCTATATATGGTTATTATTATAGCATCACCCCATTATTAGTTATATAGGTCTATTGGGGTATATTATATATATTCTGCCAACAATATTATTGTGACTTACTATATTAATAAGATTGATTCTCGTGTTTATTATAAATAGCTAAAATAAGGAATATTGATTATAGTAATTTATTGTTATTTTCTATTACCCTAGAAGATTTTGTTGATAAAGAAGTTAGGTTTTTCTTGTTTTATTAACATTTTATCGTATTTATATTGCAATAGACTTAATGGGGTTATTGACATCTGAAAATCATATAGTACTGTTTAGAACTTTTTATTACTCTAGAATTCGATTGTGATATTGATGATAATAAACGCTGTTTTGTTTAAAAGCTATACTTTCCTATAAATTGACGTTATAATCGGACAATAAGTTAAATTGACTATTTCAAATATCATTTTTCTATAAATACCACGACACATCAGACCATAACACCGTTTCCTACATGCTTTTGGGAGACTTGAGAGGTGTTTTTGCAAAATGTAGCCTGGCTTGGATGTTTTTCTTTGTAAGAAAAGGCTTTCGTCTTGCCACTCTATACCCATAGCCCAGACATATGAAGAATACGGGATATTGTTGTCACATGTACCACACAGACAGTTCTTGCCAGATATTCCTGCAGCTCCTTTAATGTTGCTGTAGGCCTCTTTCTATCCTCCCAGACCAGTTTTCTTCTCGTCTTTTCATCAATTTTGGAGGGAGCTCCAGTTCTTGGTAATGTCACTGTTGTGCCATATTTTCTCCACTTTATGATGTCTGTCTTCACTGTGTTCCATGGTATATCTAATGCCTTGGAAATTCTTTTGTACCCTTCTCCTGACTGATATCTTTTAACAATGAGATCCCTCTGATGCTTTGGAAGCTCTCTGTGGACCATGGCTTTTGCTGTCGGATGCGACTAAGAACATTTCAGGAAAGACCAACTAGAGCAGCTGAACTTTATTTGGGGTTAATCAGAGGCACTTTAAATGATGGCAGGGGTATGCTGACTCCTATTTAACACCATTTGGAATGTGATTGCTTAATTCTGAACACAGCTACATCCCCAGTTATAAGAGGGTGTGCAGACTTATGAAACGACATTATTTTTCTTTTTTTTTTTCTTCCCTCCACCTAAAAGATTTCAGTTTGTTTTTCAATTGAGTTGTACAGTTTATAGGTCACATTAAAGAGTTCTGAAATGATTTATCTTTGTCTCATTTTTTTAAAGCACAGAAACCTGACATTTTAACATGGGTGTTTAGACTTTTTATATCCACTGTAAGTTGAACAAATAAGGTGACAATATAAAACCTTGTCTCACTCCTTTGCTGATCTTAAGCCATTCTACTGTTCCATGTTCATATTTTACAGTGGCTTCTTGGTCCACATGCAGATTCCTCAGGAGGTTGATTAGAGGGCCTGGTACTTCCATCACTTTAAGAACTTGACACATATTCTTGTGATTCCCACAGTCTAAGGCTTTAGAATAGTCTACAAAACACAGGTAAACATTTTTCTGGAGGTCTGTTGCTTTCTCTGTTATCCAATAGGCATTGGCAATTTGATCTCTTATACACCTGCCCCAGCAAAACCTGGCTTGAACATCTAGGAGTTCTCGGTCCATATATTGTAGAAGCCGAAATTGCAGAATCTTAAGCTTTACCTTGCTGGCATGTGAAATGAGTGCAAATATTTGAAAATTGGATCATTGTTTGGCAAAGCCTTTTTTTGTCATTGGGTTGTTTACTGGCCTTTTCCAGTCTA
Source organism: Discoglossus pictus (assembly GCA_027410445.1). Taxonomy (NCBI): domain Eukaryota; kingdom Metazoa; phylum Chordata; class Amphibia; order Anura; family Alytidae; genus Discoglossus; species Discoglossus pictus. The sequence continues at coordinate 260,278,579 of CM050165.1, read as the reverse complement.
CTGACATTGTTGAGATTTCCAAATTTGCTGGCATAGTGCAGTCAATACTTTCACAGCACCTTCTTATAGGATTTTGTATAGTTCCGTTGGCATTGGACAAACTATTGAGGTTACCAATGCTGTTAAGATCCTTTCTGTATATTCCTGTTACCTCTTCTTTATCTGATCTTCTGTTAAGTTAGTACCATTTTTGTCTTTTATCACGTCCACTTTGGCAGGAAAGGTTCATTTGAGATCTCTTTACTTCCTCATTCTGTTATGGCCTTCTATCTATTTACATCTCACATTATAGACTGTCTCATCTTGCTATCCTCTGCAAATTCTGCATTCAGTTGGACAAATATCCACTACCATTTGCTCTCCAGCTTATTGTATCATAAATATCAATATCTTCATTAACTGAATTACCAAAAAGGGATATAAGATATTGAACAGCATGTACTTAAGTTGTCACAAGCCTCACAGTGCATAGTAGTATATAACTAAAAAGGCATAACATTTGAGAAAAAGTGGGATAAATATGATTTGTGGTCAGAGCCTTCTCTCCGAGTGTAGGTAGCTTTGAAGTATGGCAGTTTTAACAACGTCATCTTTGCCTGATCAGAGGGCCATGGAGAGTAAATAATAGAGAAAAGGATGGGAAGAGTGGAGAGGAAAAATGAGTACTTATGTAAGCATCTATGGGGGGGGGGGGGGGGTATGTAATGTGTGGGAGAGTTCCAGCTCCTAATTTTATTAAACTGTGCTTTGTGGTTGGAGCCTTCTCTCTGAGTGTAGGTAGTTTTGAAGTGTGGCATTTTTTTAGTTACGTTGTCCTAGCCTGATTGGAAGCTTAAAAGTACATGAGATGTGGATATGGTAACTGTTATGATTTATTGAGAGGTGGACAGGCAAGATTTGCGGTGTTCAGTAGAGGTGTACAATTAATGCAAGTGTACAAGTAATGCAATTGCAGAAGCAGTTGGACTCTATCTTCCTAGGGATTATGATATGTTCAGGGGTCTGGTATTGAGATTCTGAAGTAGTGACTCCAATGCGGAACGAGTGGCTGAAGTATGCATAAGGATCAAGACCCAGCCAAATCAGAGACAAGCAGACATGATGAATGCATGTCACTGTGAAGAGAGGTTGGCTGGAGATGGGTAGAAGAAGATGATGGGTAAGTTTGGAGGCTATCTTGGTCAGTAGGCATTGGATTTAATGTATGGAACACCAGGGATTGTCAGTTGGATAGTAGGTAATCTTACCTGGAGTTTTACTTATCTTGATATGAAGAAGTGTATGAATTGGCTGTTCTGACAGATGATAAATTGCTTGGTAAGATAACTGGACTGAGAATGTTATTATTTAGCCCGGGAATGAAATCCATAAAAGGCAAGAGTAGCTGCTGCTGAGATGGTAGAGGGGGTGCCAACTCCAAACAGATTGGTGAGGAGCAGAGTGAACAGTTGCCTGAATAGAGGTCGGTTAATAGGGAGTCATTGTCTTTGTTTAGTTATTTGCTAAGCTGCCAGTCCTCATAGGTAGAACTTCTCTGAAGGGGAAGACAGGAATGATTTGTGGTGGGCAAGAAAAGTGGAACTTTATTCCCTATTAGTATGTCTTGATGGTCTGATATCGAAGACCTAGTTGTACATTGTAATGGACTGTGAACAATAGTATGGTTGGTATGTAGTGAGGAAGATGGATTTGGTTAGAAGATATGTAGCTCCAAGCCCTAGCATAATTTCCTCATTTGTTATTGGGTGATAGGCTCAGCTGGGTAACTGTTGAACAAGAGGTATGTTGGGAGGTGTGCGGGCGGTGAAACACATGGGGATCGAAGAGAGGTCCTGTGGATGAAACAAAGGGATAATGTAAGTTAGTGTTTGGTAATGGGAATGTAGGTGAATTTGTTTGGTTAATGATAGGATGTCTAGTTTCCTTAGGAGACACATGGACTTTGGTTTGTTTATCTGCATTTTTGAGTACTTCGCACGTGGTAATATGGACGCGGATTGAGTGTCCTTGCCAATTTGAGACCAATGTCAGTATAGCAGTGAGGGTAGAAAGCGTTGCTCTGAAAGGACTTCCCAATGGTGCAACTGCTAGCCATGTGTGAGTTAAAATTTAATTTTGGCATAATGCTTTGTAGTGTTTGGGAAATAGTTTCAGTGTGGCTGATGGTGAAGAAAAAGTTAGTTTTGTAAGAAAAAGGATTGTCCATTACAGTTAGAGAGGAATTCCATCCACATTTGGAGATGTTATTGAGCTTCTTTGTTGAGGCATATAGGAACAAAAATATTGGTATTGCCTTTGAGAGCTGTTAGCAAATAGAAGATGAAGGCTCTTTTCTGAGGAAGGATATATGAAGTGAAGTTTAGATGCCCTGGAAAGGGATTGTAAATCTTGCAAGGAGCATGCCTGTGAGGCACTGAATGCTGAAAGGATTGTCTTCAGGCTTTCCAATTTATTAGTTTGGAGGCTTGCTTCCATGGTAGTAGAATCCAGAATGATCCCAGGGAATTCCACTTTGCGGCTAAGCCCTTCTTTCTTGTCCAGAATGTATGGGATGTTCAATTTAGGGAGAGAGATTTTTGGAGGCTGGTTAGAGAGATGTGGGGTTCTTCAATATAAGGAAAATTGTCAAGGTAGTGGGCTACTACAGGGCATGCGGAAAAAGGAGCAGAGAAAAGGGGCCAACTGAGGGACCAGGCAAACAAAAAGGAGAGCAGGACACAACAAGCTGCAGAGGAAATGCAGAGCAACCACACAGCACATGCTCAGATGAAGAACGAGTGCTATGAGGAGCATCTGTGAGAGGTAGTGTGTGAGGGAGTTCAAGCTCTTCCCACCACAACAGGTTAATTTTAGGTAATCATTAAATGATGACCTGTCTCCTTTCACCGGTAATATTTGAAGCCACAGGCACCCCTCTTCCCCCGGTTCGACTCTCTACCTGGGCTCTCTTACTGGAAGGATTATAACTCTATGCCACCACATCCACTTCCTCCTCCCATCACCTCCAGGACCCCAGAACCACCAGGCCCACCACCACACACCACAATGTCTCCTCAACACCTAAAGCAATTACATCCCCGACCAGAATTATTTCAAATGCTACAAATAAACACAAATATCATGTTTAAATTCATGTATTGTTATTTTCAATTAGTACCAATGTGGACATAGTCCTTCTATTATAATTGAATGAAACCCAGCTGTTATACATGTGTTAGTGAAGCATGTCATCCTCTTAATAACATGAGACCAGATTATTTTGTCTGAGGTAGTTTATAGATATTAAGGCTGATGACCTTTGTGGTCCATCAATATCAATGGGTGCGCATTTAGATGTCATGCTATCATAACAATCAGTTAACATCTGATAACCCATGTATACTACTTGAATGTGAAATCTATGTGGCTAGACAATATCATATCAAGATGGTTTATTGTTACAGTAGCAGTATAGAGCACTGTACTGTATATGCAGATATTGCTAGATTTTTATCCTCCTCTGCTTTTATTCGGAGTTATAAACATCTTTGTTTCTTTTTAATTTTTTTATATTTTTTAACACACAAAAATGTAATTGGATTACATAATCCAACAGTTAATGCATCTGTGTAATTGAGCAGATGAAGACACAGTGTAAATGCTATGTTCCTTATTGGTTACTTCTATTTTTTAAGTCTTTTCATCTGATTATGGTTACTTTGGTGTGATAAACACATGTGACTCTAGTAGATCACTTAAATATGCATCATTATTATTATACAGTATTAAATTTAACCCTTTAGGTTTTTCCTGTTTGTCCTCTTGGGAGTTGCACACACCTCACCCATAATATTAATGCACAGATGGATACATTTATGACTCTGTGTATATAATAAACTATTTTATTGTTACACCATAATCAATGTGTCCTTGTGTTTCTAATGGTTAATGAATTGGGACATCAGCGTACATACATTTACATAAGGATAATCTTTTTGTAAATAGATTCTCATTCCCTATACTCATCACTTCATGCATTTGTTGACTGCAATCTTATGTTTGCATCTCACTAAACTTATGTTAATTAGTAATTATTGTTGTCATGTGCTTACACTTTCTATGTTAAGTTCCAGTGCTTAACATCAAAAATAGGCAAATACCAAATAATAAAAAAAAAGGAATTGGGAATGTTATTTCAATTCTTAAAATATATAAAATTGCTGCAAACTAGATGGAACACTCAAAAGGTACATGTGAGGGTATAGTCTTCATAAAGGTATGAAGTAGATAATATATTGGACTTATGGAAAATGTTCCTTGTAATTTAAAACATACATGCAGCCACACAAGGCCAATGTCCCACTTTTGGGGAATTGCCTAAAATAAATTATATTTGATCCCAATTTACTATGCTGTATTCCCTCAGTAAATTATGCAACACCTCAGTGTGACATTCAACCCATAAAACATACACACACTTTACATTTTTTAATAAAACAAACATACAGCCCCTGCAAAGGGTATCACAATTTACCCTTATTTAACAGTCACCAAACAAACGTAGCAAAAAGTTAAAGGGCAGACCCTAGCTGTGTATAATCAAAAATAATTTAATTTAAAGCTCCTGACAGACCATTTCATGGAACTACATGCCAGCTTTCTCAAATGATTGGTTTATTTAACATTGTTTCAGATAGTGGTGCACACAACACCAAACATTATCATTTAGTGTCACATTATGATGAAATACCCTTATTTTCGTTCAAAAACATTGTCATGTGAACAATACTTCCCATTACAGTGACACATGGATGGTTTAAGACTGGTCAAATATTTTAATATATCCAAAGCGCGTTGAGGCACAGTTGTACATTTATTATCATGAAATTCAAAATCATGTCTGAACAACAGTAATAACAAATGTTGGAGGTTGATACTTTGACATATTTATATAATAATACTGTTGTGAGTTAACATTCCTCTGAAGGGTTGTTAACCATATCATTTGTAATATTACTAATTAATTAATACAATAAAAATAGATGTAATTTGACATATTTATTAATGATATACATGTTGTCACATGCACAACAGCAATTACGTGGGAGTTCACAGGACATGTTTACCCAAGATTCCTGTTGATGGATATGTGTTTCCTGGATCTCCTCCTGCATCTCCAAAGCCTTCTTGTATGGTTGCTGACCTTCCTCAACAGCTATTACACATTGATGCAACACCCCTTGTCATGATTTGTCCCTATATGCCCTTGTTCCTTACATGCTCCCTATCACAATCCAGTGCATGGCCTGTACAATGTTGTTCGATACCTGTGGTGTTCACCTCCATCATGTATTAGCTGCCCCCATTTAGCCACAATCAATGTCACCCACTATCTCTCCTTTAAGGCCAGTGGCTTCCCATGATGAGATTTCTCCCACCCCAGTGTATTGTACCCAACGGTATTGTGCTGATAACATACCTTCCTGTGGATGTGGTGTATATGATCTTTCTGAGTACTTTCATGTGACCAGGATCCATTGTGTTAAGGAGTATTGTTTGTGGTGTGTCTATCCCTTTAATAGTGAATGCATTGGAGCAGCTGTTTTAGGTCATGTGGGTTTCCTTATTGCATTAACACTTCTGTACTGGGGTCTATGTTACCCTTAAAGGTTGATATGTATTATGCAGACATATATTATTGCCAATAGTTGATGTTTCCAATATGTATATTGGATTTCATACACAGTATTTCACAACCCTCACATTTTTGTAAATATTTTATTATATATCTTCATGTGACAACACTGAAGAAATGTCACTCTGCTACAATGTAAAGTATAACAGTGTAAATTTGCTGCCCCCTCAAAATAACTCAACACACAGCCATTAATGTCTAAACCGTTGGCAACAAAAGTGAGTACACCTCTAAGTGGAAATGTCCAAATTAGGCCCAAAGTGTCAATATTTTTTGTGGCCAACATTATTTTCCAGCACTGCCTTAACCCTCATGGGCATGGAGTTCACCAGTACAAGTCCAATTCACATATATAACATTGTAAGTCGAGTGTAAATAAAGTTAAAATATATACAATACATAACTTCCTAGCATCAGCACAGTAGTCTTGGCGGCGTCCTACATCATCAAGCAGGGACAGTTTTACTTTCCACAGCCTGATGCGCACGTTTCACTTTCAGATTCTTCCCAAGGCCATGTTTTGGAAGGGGAGGGGGGACCAATTATATGCTGGGGAGTGATATTTAGGGCAATATATCTGCGTCAGAAAGTGGGGACAGTGCAGTTTTACCTTTTTAAATCACTGTGTTTTATTTTATCATATGTATGTTTTTAAATGTATGGAATTAAAGATGGATTTTAATAATGCTATGTTTATGTATTGATAAATAAGAATTCTTGGTAAGGGATTCTATATAGTGCAATAAGTGTCCTTCTGTTTTTATTTAATGTGTGTTTATCGGAATCATCTAGTGTGGGGTGGACTTTGGATGCATATACTGAGGGAGCTATACTAAGCCATTGCAAAGGTCGCTTTTGGTTGTGAATGACTCTGATGGGAAATAAAAGCACAGTTTTATTTTGTTTTAATTTCTAAATATATATTGCTTATAATAAAGTCAAATTTTTTAGAATGGCAATTCATTGTTCTTTAATCTACCAAGTCAGAAGACTAGCATCAATTTATAGGAGTCCAGGACAACAGAGGTGACTATCACATGCAAATGCAATATATTTTCCACTAAGTTAAAGATAATTGAATTTGATTGAATATTTGTTGGTCTGAATAAGTTCTTAGGCCTCCCTGGATAATGTTTACGCAGGCAGTTAGGGTGCAAGTTGCACAGTAACTAAGTATTCTACCTATCTCATTCACTCAAATTTTCAGGCCTGCACAAAAGCACTGCTGAATTGGCAAAAATGAGCAGATTCTATTATGGTGACCTGTCACTTTAAAATTTCCCTCCAATCCATTCCCATCACTCTAAACGATTCTGTACACAATTAACATACCATGCATAAGCCCTTTTGTTTCCTACATAAACTTACGTGTAATCTAGACCACCTATAGAGGCATACAAAAGCCTCAGAAAATGATTCAAGCATCAGATCTGATGTTGAAAACACCACAACTCCTCAATTGAGTTGGATAAAAAGCTGGATTTCTTATATCCAATACAAATGAAGGGTTAATAACATGTACCCAACATGACATATACTTTGTGGGTCCCATGGATCCCTCCTAGTACCGCTATGAGCCCAGGGATCCCTAGGATTCTACAATTTAAAGCACAGTAATTGGGGGAAACCCATGGATTCCCCCTTCCAATGCTGAGAAGGGAACCCCAGGGTATTCCCTCCTCTGCTAACCCCCGATCCCCGTTAATTATTATTTTTATTATCTTTATTTATATGATGCCAACATATTCCGTAGCGCTGTACAGGGGTTGAATCACATAATCACAATAACCATGGGAGTCTATTGAGACCTCCATGACACCTATATATTAAAAAATAATTAAATTTAAATTAAAAAAAACAACATAAAATAAAAAAGAAACATTCAATAAAATAAAAAATATTTGCCTACAGTAATGCTCATCCAGCAATGATGTCCTTGTTGTTCAAGCGGGTTATCCATGTTGATAGATGATTCACATCCTCTTCTTTTTTGATATAAGTCATTGAATCCTTTCTTTTTGGCCTGGAAATGTCCCGCCACCTAAAATAAAACTATCGCTCTATAACAATATCAAGCTTGCGAGTTTTCAATCTTGTGTCAGTGCCTTGGAAACAAGCTCTATGTACATTTTATTTTATGCTCAAAAAGAGGGCCCTCCATTCTTTACAAGGTGTTTAATTTGTTTTCTACTATGTACTCAACCCCTGTACAGCGCTACAGAATATGTTGGCGCGATATAAATAAAGATAATAAATAATAATAATAAAGAAATAATAAGCTAAGCATACTGACTGGTTCAATTAAAATTCTCACTCTTGAAGAGCAGGGTGACATCTGAAAAACTATTCTGATTGGCTGAAATATGTTTAACACATATTTCAGAAAATCAGAAGGTACAAAAATTACTATTCAAGCCTCAAAAGCCATTTGTGGCAGGGATGCTCCTCTTACATTTTTTGGTGGGGTGCGATTTCCAGGCCCAGAAGAGAGGAATCAAATACTTTAATCAAGAATGAAGACATGAATCATCTATCAACATGTATAGCCCACTTGATTGAAAGATGCGGTCACAAAACCATGATGCGTGGTCTGAATTGTTGCTGATTGTGATGGCTATGTCATTTGCGCAAAAAAAGCTGCCGCAGTTGCGAGCAACCTTTTTTGAACAGATCCAATAGTTATATCGATTGAGCCCTTACTCAGTAATACAAGGTTTATGTGCAGAATGGACAAAAATTGCACAGCACAGTGACATGCAAATGATACATCTTCTACTTCTATATCTTACCATATTAGGAACGAGAAGGAGCCAGAATATTGTCTTTGTTCTAACGCTTTCTAATCCTCCCTTATTTATTTGCTTAGAACATTTGTTTGTTTTTCATTTATTTTTTCCATCAAAAGACTGTACAAACTTGTCTTTGCGGCACACTTCTCTGAAGTTCTTTGTTTTTGATTCTACTCATTATTGAGTAAATATTTGTTTTTCCTTTTTTTCAATCTACAGTGCATACATTATACCGCTCCAACTTTATGTTTTATTTGAACAGTTTTTATTAAAGCTTTCAAACAGTGGATCCAAATGTATTCTTGTTTAAACTTTGCTGCATGGTTCAAAAATTACATCTGTGATAGGTGCATGAAAAAAGCAGTGTTATTAAAATACAATCAAGCATTTATAAGGTCTCCATCTACAATGTTATGAATATCTTATGGTACATTTAAAAACCTATAATAAAAATAACTAAATTGCAAAAGTTAATCTGACTTTACACAAAGCATAAAAACAGTCACAATGCAGTGTAGCTCTTATAAAACAAATATATATACTTTATTAAATCGGATCTATTTACTCCTTAATTTGGCAAAAAAAACTAGCGTTGAATTTTGTATTTGTTTTTATTTCACTGCTACTTTAATACATTTGTGCATTGCACACACTTTTCTTACTCAGATCAATTCTAAAGAGACTAAGGAGTTTAGTAAATCGAGTGTAGAAGTGAATTGCAATAATGATCAATGTGCCACTGTAGATCGCAGGTTAACAAGCATTCTCTAAATAAATTCTCCCAATGTCGCACTCTCAGCAAGCATTTTACAGCTCATATGAAGCTAAGTGTATTTATTTACAAGCTAATGCGTCATAAAAGAAGAAATATAGAATGCAGGAACTTTCTATTTTATATACATATTTAGTTTTTAAATTCATTATAAAGAGCAAACAATACATTTAGTTATCTTACAAAGAATAAGTTAGGTAAGAAAAGTTATTATATATATTATTTTTCAATTATTCTCAAGGCTATGGGCAGTGGCCGTTGTACAGCCTAAATGTCTGCAGGCTTGAAATTTGCTGGAGTTATAGAGCGATTAAATTAGAAAAGCCTGCAAGGAAATAGCCGGAATACAAATCCGTAAACCATGCCTCGGTACATAGCAAGTTATTCAAACCCATAACGGGTTTAGACTGAGCCAACAGTAAAAGATACTGTCATCATTACGTCACTAAAACATGGAGGTTACATTTCAATCACTTAGGGTTTTGAAGTCCGAGTTGCGATTGGACCTGCATTCCAGAAATAATACAATATGAAAAAAATCAATAAATATTCTAGTCCATGAGAGTTCTATTATATGTATCAACACATTCATTGATTGATATAACACGGAAATTAAACATAATAAAATATTTTTTATTGTATTTTTGCGAGCTTGGGAATGTTGTGCTATTAATTGTAATCCTTTTCATCTCTTTCCCTTTCATTTACAATACAATAGTGTGTTTATATTTGCTCTTACAGTGCTACCGACAGGAGTTTGACCCCCTTGCGGATACTCTCTAGTACAAGTAATATTTTTGGCTACATTTGCCATTTACGGGTGTGAAAACAGTTGTGGGCTTGAGGAATTGTAGCAATTTAATAGCGATTTGCGATTGTAACATTTACAAGATTGAAAGATCAAAAGCTTAACTGGGTCAGAGTTCAGATTTTGACAGCCCGTAGGGTTTTTCCGCCTGTAACCCGCAGGTGATTTGTGGGTAGCTAAAAGAGGCCAATTTAATAGCTGTGACTTTTGCAGCCTCCTTTACCAGCTTGTGGAACTGCGATTTGGCAAATGTAATAGGGCTCTATATTTGTTCAAGGTCTCTCCAACCCCTGAATGAAGTAGTGTGACTGGAGTGGAGCTGCCCAGGGGAAAGTGTAAAATTGAAAACCACTCTCTAAAACACATGTAAGTAACAGGGAAAAGTTAGCCATGTGCAGAAAGTGTGTAACCACCCACTGTCATACTGCAGTTGTGATATGACAGTTGGATAGCTCTCTCTGCTGGGTGGCTCCACTCTAGACAAAATACTAAATTCAGGGGAGGAGAGGTCTGGAACCTATGTCACCTGGGACATGATGAAAAAATAGTAATCACATTTTTAAATGCACATTAAAAGTTAATAAGAGTTTTTTTCTTATCAAACCATAACTATCTTTAGTCAGCCCTTTAAAAGAACACTGAAGTGGTCCTTTAAATTAAATTGTAAAATTTCATGAGCTGGGTCTTTTACTCCTTTGATATAAATAAACCTGTAATTGCATATGTATTCCACCTTTTTGGTATATTGTTAGAAATTGATAGGGACACACACTAACCTAATTGTCCCCAGTTAGCGACAGTGATTAAAAAAATAAGCAGAATTACAGGGGTGCAAAAAAAACATAGACAAGAACATTTACAATAATATAGAAATAAAGGATTTATGGTGGTTTTAACAAACTGCCGGTACCCATATCATTGTTTTATGTGGTCTCTCCAAGAATAAGATTCTGAACCAGGATTGACAGTTCTAGGTTTATTTAGGAATGCCCACACTATCCTAACTAATTTCCCAATTCCTCCTTAGCTAATAACTTTCTGTTCTATCAGTCTATAACATGTAGATGGATACATAGATACCATAGATTTTATATTTTCCTCTTTAGGATATGCTTCCTCATATATCTATATTTATTTATGTTTATATGGTTCGCTTATTTCCACCAACTGCCTATCTTTTCACTTGCTTTAACCCCATCCAACTTGACCTGCCTGCATCTCTCTTTTTCCAGTATATTGCAGAAAGCCAGTTCCCACATTGCTAAGTGCTCAATAAAAGGCCTTTATCAGTCCTAACAACACAGTAATGAGCACTGCAGCTCTAGCTATTCTATTACTTGTGCAGTTCTTAGTTCTCGTGTTTTAAACAAGCTTAAATAAGACGTTGAGTATCTTTGTTCATTTTTTTTTACAAACCATCCTGTCTGCGCTTATTATAACACCAGGCATCTCAACAAACTACACATATCCACTGACAAAATATGAGCTTTTTACTTAGAAGTGATGAGTTAAATGGCTAATAAAAAGCCCTATTCAACACAACGGGAGAGTTCTTGATACAAACTGGCAGGGAATATTATATATGTCCATTTTAAAGGTTATCACATCTAACAGCATTTTGTGTGGTCTTAGATTCTCATTCTTGCTTCAGTGGAGCAGTGCATTCCTAACAATAAGTCATCTGTGACAGTGTACAAGCTACAGTGTCTCAGAGGAAAGAACATATTTTAGACTAACCCGATGAGATTTTGCAGTAGCAGGTAAAAGCCATCAAAGAGGAAGAGAGCTTGCATCTTGTCTAGTCTTTTTTAAATTATTTATTGGCTAAACAGAGAATTCATTTTATTTCACAGCATGTCCTCTGAACACATATAATATTTTTTATTTTTTGAGAGGATAACAGATGTGTTTAAAGGTCAACATTGTTGTATAATTACAAATGACATTCTAAGTAACCTAAAGGAGATATATTTCTTGGGCTCTGCATGACTTGTTTTAGGCATGCTGCTTTATTATCTAGCCATTATTAATTTAAAAGTAATGGAGACTGGAATCAGTCATTTATTGTGTGGCTAATGTGCTAAACACTGCTTTATGGGACACATAATAGCAAAAGGAATTAACATTTGACATTAAAATAAATATATTTGTTATTATACATTGGTGCAATTCTCTAACATTCAGAGAATAGCAAAGATCCTGTATCAGCAGCGACTAGGTTAAAAACATCTGGCTATCTATCCTTTGGTTCACTTAGGAATTGGCAATACTGACTGTAGAATGCAATAATGTCTCTAAGTCTAATGCATATTGGGCACAGTATGCAAATCCATCCAGAAGGTACAGAATACAATTTTTAGCCATTTTTTCTTGTTGTTTGATACTCCTGCAGTATGACTTTTCCAGTATTAGACAGACAAGTGTGACATTCTTGAATCTCTTGCAAATAGCTTTTCAGCCTGCTTACCGTTTACTTCTATGTGTATCTTTAATTAAAATATGTCACATTTCCAGGTTAGATTTAATTTCTACAGATACAGAGGTTATTCTAATATGCTTATTACTTCTTAGAATTTCTTTGACGTATTCACTTGAGCCTGTGTCTTCAGAGACTAAAAAACATTGAAAACAAGTATTTAAAAATATCACACATGCAGTAATACAATACAATTTATTACAAGCGACACACAATTGATAAATTATATGACTTTAGTTAGTTTAGGTAGTCTAAATCCCAGCTGTCAGTCCATTAAATTTCAAAGTTTTAATATCAATCTCTAAAGCAAAGATAGAAAATGTGGCTTTTCAAATCTTTTTTTTTAAACCGACTTATTAACACTTTGTTAAATACACTTAAACAAAACACAGATCATCTACTCCTGATCCTTACCCTGTTGATGTGTATGATGTCTTCTTTGAAGCCTCATGGCTTAATATATTATTTAGTAAATAGTTTATTAATAGTAAAGTGCTACTAAGCTATATTAATTAATTTTGTTATCATTTCTATAACTTTATAACTAAAAATATGGAAATATGGGGGCAGGGATTGGGTATTTTGTGCTGCTCTAAAGCAAAATTAATGGGAAGAAACCTGGATCAACACCTGAAAAAAATTAATTATAGTTTATTGGAGACATGTCCATAAAAATCTGGAAATCTGCTCCTAGAACATAATTCAAAGTTCTAAGAAAACCACTACAAGACGTCATAATATACTGTTTGTTAAACCTATCTTGGTAAAATTGAAGTAATTCTGAAATCTGATTGTATCAGTTTATTATGTATGCTGCTAAAATACCATAGATATACGGTAGAAAATGCATAAAATCATGACGGATCAAGTAATTCATAGAGTGAATAAAATATCTATTACAAACAAAGGACACATATACTGTAGTTAATGTCTCAGTATCAGTCTTCAACATCAATTCAATGCGTTGGCTTCTTTCTACCTATGGATCACATCTGTTCCAGAAGGTGATGGTGATTTGCACAAACTTCAGATAGAGTATGTTTTAAATATTAATCATTTAAATTTGTTCCTATAGCAGATACTAGAATATTTTTAAATATCCATGTGCACCATGGACACACAAAAACAGAAGCATGTATGCCTTGAGCACTCTTTTAACGTCTTTTGTTATATATTGTCTATATTGATTATATGATATTTATATTGCATATATAAAACATTGTAAAATGTATATACTCGTGGAAAAGCCAAGTTTTTCAGCACATTTTTTAAAGATGAAAAGCCCTCCTCTGCTTATACTCGAGTCACCCTGCTCCTGCTGGACTCTGTGCTTCTTCCGGCATATGGACCCGGCATATGCTAATGACGTCACATGCGCGTCTCGTCATTAGCATATGCTGGGTCCCAACACAGCTGGAAGATGCACAGAGAGGAGCAGGAGCAGCTGATCAAGGTAAGAGAGGGGAAAGGGAGAGGAGGGATAATTGGAGAGGGGGAAAGGGATGAGAAGGGGTGATGAGGAGGGAGGATGAGGAGGATGATAAGAGGAAAGGTAGGGGGAGGGAATGAGACACAAGGGAGAGGGAGGGAAGAGACATCTTTATAGAGGGGGGATGCAAGAGAGGGGCACAGAGGGCAAACAAGAGGGGGACACAGATGGCACAAGAAGGGGAAACTGGAGGGGAAACGGGTCACACAAAGGGGGACACAGGGGGCAGCACATTTCCCACCCTCGGCTTATACTCGAGTCAACACGTTTTCCCAGTATTTTGTGGTAAAATAAGCGCATCAGCTTATACTCGGGTCAGCTGATACTCAAGTATATGCGGTATATGGTTCTTTAATGAGTTAGGAAATGCAAGTCTAATTAAATAAATTGTGGCAGGAGTAGTTTAAGGTTCTCACAATTAAAGTTTAAATATTAGAAAAGAAGCATTATACAAGAAATGCTAATATTTATAACTATAGAGAACCATGGGCATGATCAAAGCACATGCAGCACCCCACTGGAGCACCAATGAATTTAGACTGATGGGAATATGTTGGCATTGATCTGAGAGTGCAAATTGTTAGGGAGATAGCACAAGCTTTCAGCTGTGCCCTGCCTTTCACTTGATAGCTTCACATTCAGCTGACCTACATGTTACTGTATAAAGTCATTGTCCCATGTAATAGCTAGAAATTACTAGAATAACTGTGATCTCCAAGCAGTGCCATTTCTAGGATCAGTCGAACAAACAATACTAAGCTTGGAAACACTGCACTCTGCAGTCCTGTGGTATAGCTGTTGTTGTATTTGGGTATCAACAAAACACCAATCAGAGGACAACTGGAAGCTGAGATGTGAACAGATACTCATACATTAGTCTGCCCTATTCCCTATTACCAGGTCCAACAACCTTTGATCTTGTTTTTTAGTTGACATTAACATGTTTTGTAATGATCACATATTATAATTGTCAAACTGTGAGTTGTTGTCACGTTTGCAAGCCTTGCAAAGTGAAAAATACGAATTTAATGGCCGAACCGCGGAAATCGAAAACCACAAGAAACAAAAATAATAAAAAAAACATAAAAACACACTCACACACAGCACAGGGGGAGAGCCATGAAGCATGGGAGTCAGGTTGCAAGCGATTTTGAGTCTTATTTGACGTGTTTTGTCACTCAAAAGTCGGCTAAGCGAGAAAAATAATGGCAGACGAAAAACATAAACATTTCTGAAACTGGGTGAAAACGATCCTGAAAAAAGCCAGGCCTTAGAAAATACATAACGGCAAAGACAGCAACACTTACACCAACAACGCCAGGCATGCAGGACTTAGAAAATACATGACGGCAAAGACAGTAACCCTTACACGAACAGCGCCAGGCACGTGGGACTTTGAAAATAAAACAAACGGCAGTCAGCGCCCCCCACACAAAAATTCAGCAGGCACACAGAGGAGAAAGACACAGGGAAGGCACAGGGGAGAGATGCTGGAAAGAGACACATGGCATTCCCAAGCACAAAACTTGCAGGTTAATGAACCCCGCAATGAGCGGCCCATACAGTAGGCAGGAGGAAAGGTTCTCAAAAGTCTCATATTGCGTGGCAAACAGCATTGCTGGCTTACAATTTTATGCCCGTAATTTTTTGACGGGCCATTTTCTAGTTATATTACATGGCACATAGTCAAAGCTGCATTTGTTCACATATGGTTTTACATTTTATTTCAAAGTTTTGAACAGTTTTTACAGTGGAGAACCAGTATTCTGTGCTAAGATTTGAGAAAACCATTTCAAGTGTTAGACATTCAAATAAAATCAAACATTCACCACACATCAAAGGTCTCTTACCATGCTGTCTGCTTGTTGCCACTGTGGGTGCATTGATGAAGTCACTTATATGCCTCTAGACTAACCAGAGAGGCGCCACTTCAGGCACGCTGATGACGTCACTTAGAACCTGCTGGACTAAGGGAACAGAGTGAAAAGGGAAGAGAAAGGGAGAGAAAAGAAGGGAGCATATATTCTTTTGTTTAGTAGAAACTTTAAGATAACATTTTCACACTATATACTTTATATTATAAATAAATAAGCCTTTATTTATTAGTATTTCTATTTTGTTTATGGTAAATATATTTCCCACTAAGCCACATCAGTATCAAATTTACAATAATTACAAATTTTAACTGTTTAAAGATTTTATTACAATATATGTTTTTTTGACTGATCAGGCCCTATGAATCTAATGCAACCCTGGAAATCATTTTCAGTGGGAGCATTTGCAAGATATAACATCAGCTGGATCTGTTCACCTATCTTAAGTGAACATTCTAAAGTGCAGCAATTCAAATAATACAAGAATTAAACAGGATTGGTACTTAATGCTACAGTCCCTCTGCCAAAGCAACAAAGGCAAGCAATTTTTACTGCTATTATGTTTATTGGGCACCCCGACCTTTACGCTCAGCTGAATAGTGCGCTGTCATCGGGGCGACGAGAACTGCTCTCTGATGGCGCTCTGCTCTCCAGCATGCATCCCAGTCTGTTTGGCAAGGTAAGGGGCTGACAACACACAATGCTCTATGTGTACAGTACACACTGCTATCCACATACAATACACACTACTCTATACATACAGTACACACTGCTCTACAAATACAGTACAGTACACACTACAAGTTACACATCCGCGTTGGATGACCAGAGTCCAGAGTTCCCAGGGACACCCGAAATACCCAGGGACACCCAAAATTACCAGGGACTGTATGTGTAACTTGTAGTGTGTACTGTATATGTAGAGCAGTGTGTACAGAGTAGTGTGTATTGTACATATAGAGCATTGTGTACTGTCAGGCCCTTACCCTGCCAAGCAGGCTGGGATACAGGCTGGAGCGCAGAGCAGAGCTTCATTAGAGCGCTATTCACCTGCGTGGGAAGGACGTGCCAACTGTTTATTGTTTTTGCTCACACAGATTGTCATAATGTTTCTTCACACTTTCCTCTTATTTGCAACCAGCTGCCTCTTTCTCAGACTCTTTTCCTCAGTTTCTCTACATCATCTCTCTAACAGCATAACTCCTCCTGTGTTAGCCACACACAACCCACTCGGTAGTAAACACCTGAAACACCCATAATCTTATATCCTTCACCAGTCACACACTGTCTGCTTTGCCCATCTCTGGTGCCTTCTGAAATGAGAGTTCAATTTGCAATAAACTCACTTCCGCTCACAACCTATTTATTTCTAACTCTCTTAGTTTGTTGGCTATCACAGAAATTTGCCTCACTCCAACAGTTACTGCCTCCCATGCAGCACTCTCATTTGGTGACTTTCACTTCAGTCAGACTCCTAGGCCTAGGAACAAGCAAGGTGGAAGTGTGGACATATTACTTTCTTTTTTCACTGCACATTTCACTGCATATGCCCAGGCCCTTTCTTCTAATTCTCTTATTTCAAAGTTCACACTACCCCCCTGTTTGTGAGTTGCTGTGATCTCTTGGCCACCACGTCCACCCTCTCAATTTCTTGATTCATTTTTGCCTAGCTCTTTTTTTCTCTCCTTTAACACACCTGCATTAATTCTTACCAATTTTAATGTTGCAACTGGCACTTTCCACCCCATAAAGAGGCAAAATTACTTTCACATAACTCTTCCCTTGGCCTCTCACAAAGTCCCGAACTCACAGTGATGGACACTCCCTTGACATTATCTTTATCAATCTGTGCACAATCACTTGTCATCTTCTCACTCCCTCTATCTGTCCATCGCCTCCTATGTGCAACCTCAACACAACTTTCACTCACTGCCCTTCAGCAATTCCCATCTCCAGAACATATAGACACCTTTAATCACTTGACCCACAACTACTTTCCAATGTGCTTCAATCCTTTGTCAGCCCCCTCACCACAAACCACAGGCCTTCGCCCTCATCCTCAACCATGGCACACTATGCAAAGATGCTACATCCAGAGGTGATCCCGCAATGCTGAACAACTATGGAGGAAATCGCTCACTTCAGCGAACTTCATCTACTATTTTATTTTGCATTCCTACTTATCTGCCCTAATTTTTACAAAACAACACTACTTTTAGTCATAAATATAAACTCTATCCTCCAAGCCCAAGGATTTGCACGCTAAATTCAACAATCTCCTCTGCCAACCCCTACCTCCTAAATTTTTTTAGTCTCAAAGCTTAAGACGTTGCCAGCCACTGCCGACACCAAGTTGTCAGCGCACCCATTTGTTTCATATTTGTATTGTACTGTTCCTGTACTTGTATTTCTATCTGTCTTAGAATTCTCTTATATCTTTGTAATTTGATAATTTTACCCATTGTAGTCTATTATTTGTAGTCTATTCTATACTTTGTAAATAGCGCTACAGAAAATGTTTGCACTATATATATAAAGAGTAATAATAATAATAATAATATAATTGTCAAAATACATGAAAGAGTAAATCTCTATGCCAGGATTTTTGCCATTTTTTTATATAATGCCCCAATGATTTCATAATATATTCGCTTTTGAACACAATGAATACATGCAGTGTTGTTGTGTGGCCTGCTGAATAAAAGGCAAATTAAACTCATATTTGTCAGTGCCAGCTTAAAGACTTAGTAACAAGCTGATATGTGGCATGAAGGCATGGGATCAGAATTTAACATGTATTTCAGCATGATCAGATACATTTAAAAAGGGTGTTATTGTGTTGGTAGATTCTGTCACACAGTTGTAAGTTAGCTTTGCTCTGACTGTAATATTGAACAAATTATACTCGGTATTCATTATTGTGGCAATCACAAGTTTAATTTTATACCACAAATTAATGAGATTCAACATATGTTTTATGTCATAATGAATACACAAGTTAACTTATTTATTTTTAGACATAAGGCTAATACCTTTAGGATGTAAGTCTGCGAGTTTCAATCCCACAAGGTGTTTTAGGGCAAGCACCATGGACACTGGATTCCAAACTCAAAGACAGGGCCCTCCTTGTTTTACTATGTGTGAATTTGTATGTATCTTTGTCTTGAACATATCTTATGTACAGCGATACGGAATATGTTGGCGCGTTATAAATAAACGATAATAATAATAATAATAATAATACTGCATCTAATACATTGTTTACTACATTAATTCACTGGTAGTTTTATTATAATTTAATTCAAGTGTTGAATTGGGTATTAATAAAAATAAGATATGTGATTTGTACATGTCAGTAGGAGACAATAATGAGAAGGTTGTAAGGGGAATATAAGAACAGCTCAATTCTATTTTTTATGGCCAATGAAAAATCTACATTTTGCCTTCTAAGACTTTTTCAAAAGTTAAAGTGCTTTCCTCTCATTAAAATGAAATAATGTTGCACACAATGAACAACTTGCCCATAATCTTAATCATATTAAGAAATATTAAAATATTTCTCTCATTTTTGGACAAATTCATCATAAGTACGATGTAGGAGAATGTATTAAATGTCTGTATATAATATTTGTAGTGAATGCACCAGCTCTAAACATTAAGATCCTGATTACATCTGGAGGTTCTGCTGTAGAATTTACTGAGCTATTACATGCTTTTCATAGTTTAATTCTAATATGCATGCAATGTCATCTTTCTTAGAAATGATCATGTGATTCCCTCCCAGTGAAGTCATGAAACAAACGTGAATTATGACAATGTTCTTTTACAAGTTGCAACATTTTGCACATTATTGTAATAATTAATTGTCAATATATGATGTCCATTATCCATTCTGATGTCCAGTTTCTGATTTCTAATATCCACTCTGATATACAGGATGCCCTATCCAATGAGCAGTGACCACAGAGATTTGTATATAGCAAAATCTCTTCTTTGGAGAGTCATCAAAATAGACCATTGTTAAATTACAGATCAACAATTTACAGTATATGTAAAGTAGTATATTACATTGTGGTTTGACAGATAATCCATCATTGGTAAATCTGCTTAGAGAAAAAAAACAGGTAGCATTGCTTATTGGAACAGGGTAAACTTTACTAAACTGTAGGTATCCATGCTTTCTTTTTCTCTTCTCCCACACAGAGCACTCCAAAAATATGCCATACAGTTGATTTGTCTAAGTGAATGGGATTCTTTTCTGGTGGTCAGTACACATTCTAGTGTACTGAACAGATGAAGAAAATATATAAGAGTTATGCACTATTATTGATAGTTACAGTTTAGGAATTCAATTGCTGGAAAATGGCTTTTCTAAATGTATAGATATTCTGGTGTATTGACCAGAAATGACTGATATGTAAGTGCTATGCATATTTCTACATTTTTAGAAGTTAGATTGGTTTCTTATTTTATTTTTTGTCAGCCTCATGGTCTCCTTGGAGACATTTGTACCACACTGATTACATTGTTGTGCATGGTTTTGTTAATTTGCTGACTGTGTTTCTTGTACAGTGATAATTCTTTAGTATAGTTTTTAAACTGATTCGCTGTATCTGTCTCTTTATTTTGTGATCATTCATATGTGCACATTCACTAGACCAGTGGTGGAGAAGTTTGTCTTGTGGGTGTAGCCAGCCATCAAGGATAACAGTATATTTCTGCCTTTGTATTAGGGTTTCTTTTGATTGAGTCCAGATAAGTAACTCTATAATATTCAATTTAGTTATGCACCTGGGCTCAACCTAAGTGAACCTGAATACATTAGCAGAAAGCTCCTGCACTGGAGTGCTGGTGGCACTCAATCTACTGGCTATACCAGTGTATTAAGCAGTGTATCTTAAGTTAAAGTGTTAGAGATCACATACTGATTGCTGATGAGTAGTTGAAACTCATGACATTATTTGATCATTTCAAACATAAAACATGATATAACATATTAGGCGATACACCTTCACTGCTAATTTTTGTTGATGGAGTTGTAAATGTATTTGTAGGGCAGGTGTGTAGATGTTAATCCGTTGCACTCAGTATTAAGCAGGAGTTACTTAGCATTAGTTGGGTGTCTGTGTTTAATTGTAGGGAGAATATATTTGTAATTGACATTGTAGGGTTGTAGATTATTGTTCTTTAGTATTTAGATTGTAAGTTTGTGAGTTTTCAATCTTGTAAGGTGCTTTGGGGAAAGCACTTAGGACACTGGACTCTAAGCTTAAAAACAAGGCCTTCCATCCTTTGCAATGTGTTAATACTGCTGTTGTTTTCTACCTTGATCTTAACCCATGTATAGCGCTATGCAATACGTTGGGATGTTACAAATAAATTATAATAAAAATTGTATTTTTGTTTTAGATGGCTAATTTATCCATTAGTAAAGCTTCTGTGGAGCTGTAATATGTATAGTCAGATCTTTTTTCTTTTAATATGGTCCTGTAAACGTTTTTTTAGGCTGTTTTCTGATACTGGGATTCTAATGTGTATCATAAGGGGTCTCGTAAAGGGTTTAGGAGATCTTGCAGGTGGTTGAGTAAGGCTTAGCTCCTTACAAGCACTCACAGAACATGAGAATATGTGATATCTTACTTGATGATGGCATTGTCAAAAGTGAGATATATTTGAGGAGTAGATGCTGTAATAGAGGGCGGAAAGATTAGGAGCTCAGTCTTACCAAGGGAAGATGTATACATGGGGCCTCATTCTATTAGCGTCCGCAGCCGTTGCGGGG
Organism: Discoglossus pictus; assembly: GCA_027410445.1. Classification (NCBI taxonomy): domain Eukaryota; kingdom Metazoa; phylum Chordata; class Amphibia; order Anura; family Alytidae; genus Discoglossus; species Discoglossus pictus. The sequence goes on along the minus strand of CM050165.1, from coordinate 260,256,915 downwards.
CCGCAAGGACCTGCCGCAAGCTATTCGGCTATTCTATTCCCTTACGGACGGAGGCTCCGGCAGGCTTGCGGCCGGTGCCTTGCTATCTCTTGCGGCCGCTCGCGCCAGAGGAAAGCCTTTGATCTAAAACGGCCGCAAGAGTTTTGCAATTCAATTGCTCCGGGAAACCTCTCTGCAAGGCTAAAAGCGAGCCGCAGCTTACTTGCAGCACTAATTAAGCACATAAAATAGCTCAAATAAAGCCATCCTGCACTTTGAGAAGACTATAAAGGGATTTTAGGTGTTAGAAAAAATAGCACATAATTATCCTATACTCAAATCCGTAAAATATTTTATTTTTAATATCCGTAAAATATCCATGTAAAAAGTCCAGAGTGCTTGGAGCACCTCAGACACGCCCACGCCGCAGCCGGAAAATAAACAGTTAATTTGAACTTGGGTTTGGGCTGATGTGCAAGCTTGAAAGTGGGTTCCTTTTAATCCTCATGTCCCCCAATATGATCCCTAGCATTTACAGAGCTGTACAGTGCAGGCTTGAATTTATTTTTGAGTTTTTAGATTTCTGAGTTTACGGCCGGTTCCAAGATATGCGGCCGGCCGTAAAAGGAGATCCTTGCGGGGCCGTATAATAGAATCGCGAGTTAACTGAACCCCTGCAAGGAATCGCAGCCTTACGGCCGATTTAAGGCCGATAATAGAATGAGGCCCATGGAGAACAGGGGCCTATGACTAAACTTTGTAGAATGCCAACAGTCAGATGCAAGGCAAAGAAGAGGTGCCAGGAGAGACTAAATGTTCAATCTTATATGTATGACGTGAACCATGTGAAAACTGTGTCACTGACACCAAGAGAGCAAAAAATTTGAGGAAAGAGGTCAATTCTGTTAAAGGCAGCAGAGAGATCCAGGAGAATTAAAATAGAGCCGTGACCATTTTGACATAGCAGTGAGCAAGCCACTAGTGACTTTTGTAAGAGCTGTCTCTGTGGAGTGTTGAGTCGAAAGCAAGATTGAAAGGGGTCAAGGAGAGAGTTGTTGGAAATAATTGGATAGACGAGTGGCTCAAGCAGATTTGAAGACAGGGAAAGTAGAGAGATAGGGTGCTAGTTAAAAAGTGTTGCTGCTTTCTGTGGTGTGGTTATTTTTCACCAATTTACTCCAATTTCCAGGCTGGGACGTTACTAAGCACTGCAAGTGCATCTCACGTTATTTACTATGCTCTATATCTTAAGTGGAAAAAACAGCTCTTCTCACCTCATCTCTGCCCATCTCACTTAATCTCAGGTGAGACAATGCTTAATAAATTCTCTCCAGGTAAACATGTAAAAAAGGAAAGGAAAGCGCAAACCACAAATATAGTGTGATTACTTACTTCAATCTAGTAAAGACTTAAAATTAGGTTTACACTTACATTTGTAGTCATCTTAGGGAGAGATGTAAATATTATTAAACTGAAACATTTATTTATCTATAGTTGTTGAATTAAAACCAGTTTATGTCAAGCAAATCCTTTGTAGTAATAATTTCTAGTTACGGTCGTGCAGAAATAAACTGCACAATCCCACAGGTCAGCAATTAATGTAGATAATGTAGTCATCTGATCATGCTAATCAAAGTTAATTGCATTTAGTGTATTTTTGTTATCAGCTGTGTCTTCTTTGTACTTATACGCTTACTGGAATTTAATTATTGTCATGTCATTAGTCTTGATAAGTACTTAGATACAGAGATGCAGTAGGAACAAATTGGGGTCTGTTTCTAAAATCAAACAGTTGTGCATTAGATTCAAACTGATTAATCTTGACATATTGCCCTTGGTATTTCATAAGCGGAGTAAGAATTTTCATTTTTATTGCACAATATGTTTATAAACAGGGCTTAATTTTATTTTTAATTATTTCACATTTAATTTACTCAAATTCAGGTACATTACCAAACACCATACTCTTTATTTCAGCCCATTACGCTATTTACTAAGGTTTATTTCCTACTATTTCACCACTGCCCATTGTAATAGGGGTATTTTATGGGTATTAAAACAGCCCTATTAAATTACCTTAACATGAAAAACAGTAGCCCGCAAGACTTACGGCTTATAAATTGGCCCAGTAAAGCCACCCGCTAACAATCTGTGGGTTACAGGCGGAAAAACCCTATGGGGCATCCAAATTCCAACTCTGCGGCTGCAAATCCTTTGATCTGTCAAGCCTGTAATTGTTATGTTTGAAAATCGCTATTAAATTGCTACGAATCCACTGGCGTTCAAACCCATAACCCGCAAATGGAACCAAAAAGCCAACGGGTACTAGAGAGGACTCACAAGGGGGTTAAAGTCCTATCCATAGCATTGTAAATGCAAATATGTACACACTACTGTATTTTCAATTAAAGTGAAAGTGATGTTAGATATTAAAATTATTAGCACAGCATTTTCAAGCTTGCAAATCTGCAATATAAAATACTTGTATTTCTTACCCATAAGGCTATGAGATCTAACCTCCATTTTTCAGTAACGTAATGATGACGATCTAATTTGCCATTGGCTCCGTATAAACCTGTAACTAGGGGTTTGACTAATTGATCATGTTCACGGCCGCAATCCAACGTGCGCAAGAATGGTTTACTGGTTTGCGTCTATGGCCCGTAACTTGTGGCATGGTTCAATTTAATAGCTCAGTAACGCAGCTGAATTACAAGCCCGGATGCAGATGCCGCTACGGCATTGAATTTAATGGGGCTGTAAGTGTGTGTTATATGTAGGACAATTAGCTTTGACATCTATGTAACTAATAAATACAAAAAAATGTATATGTAAAATATACTTCTGTTCCAGTATAGTCAATCAACACCCTTTTATCCTCACCTTTGCCACTTGGAAAAGGGCAATTAAAAAAAATTGTGCCATGCTAATCAAATAAGTACTATTTAAACCGTTTCTCTCCCCCATTAGATTAGTGCTTTCGCTGTGGTGTAGGTTCTATTAATGGGGATTATGCTACTTCTCAAATTCTGAAAGGTTATGTCAATATCTATCTCATAGAATGGGAATTAGAAAAACAACAACCTCTGATTATTAAATATTATGAATATTATAGTATGCTTATTTAATGAAAATGTTTAATTTCATCAACAACTGCAAACTTTGATGTTTCCCACTCTATACATATTTTTATATTACAGAGTTGCAGTATATAATTATATCTTGCTTTTGTTGTATTTGTTAGTAAATATAATAGTATTTTTTTCACTCCAGATTAGTGGTAGGCAACCTGAACAGAAAAATAATGAAATTCTGGAACACTCGTAGAACTTCGTTGACCACCACTGCTCCTGATAATTTGGACCTGAAGTTGTGGCTTGAAAGTCATTTTTTTGTGAGCTGGTTAAATGCTGATGAGGTGTTCTGAGGACCGTTCATATGTAAATTTCTATTTTTGTAGTTTTTCAGTCCTTAAGTCGTGTACGACTCTCGGTAACCATATGAAGGCAGCACCCCAGGCACATCTGTCTGTGTTTCTGGTTGGGCTCATAAGGTTATCATGGCTGATAATTCCTACAAAACGGTATCAGCTTCATATGGTTAACCTACTTCTGTTCCGGCACATTGTCCTTCATAGGCTCCACAAGCATGACGTCTCCCAGGGCTGCTTCTAGCTCTTCTAGGATTTGCACCTCAGTCGTGCCAGTTTTCAGAACATTCATTCTTGGTACCCCTCATCTTCCAATCCTGCAAGGTCTGTCACTCTTCACATCTTCTAGGTTCTTTCACAATTTTAGTTTTGCAGGAATGACTCCAGCCTAAGCTCAACACATAGGGAAGCACCTGTCTTAGAAGACTTTTGTGTTTTGTGTTTCTGAAAAAGCTTCTGATTTTAGCATTTTCAGCTTTTAGTCAGTTTTCTTCCTCTTTTTATCAATTTATATTCATATTTCTTCAGCTGCAGATTTCCCTCCTTAACTTGTTGCAAATCCAGTTCACCTGGCTTGCTCTGAAAGTCTTGCTGCATGTTCAGCTGAAAATGTACTCTGTCTTGTTCATTAGGTCCTCCCTTAATAAGTCTGGCAGCTCCGCCATAATTTCTTTCTCCTTATGTCACTCGTGTACAAGCTCTGTGCTTTTCATATGAGCTTTCATATGAATTTTCTTTAGACATTGCTCTTCATTCAGTGCAGCATCTTGTGTACACAGGTTCTGGAGGTCAGTGGTAGTCTCTTCCGGACAAGCATTGCTCTGAGCCAACTGTGGCTCCATTTCAGATAGATTGGCCACCATGTGTTCTTGTGGAGTATGTAACATCAGCTCATTCTCTTCATAGCTGCTTCCCTCTGCTTCAGTGATTCTTCTTTCTCTTGTAGCTGAGAGGAGGAACTAGTGATTTATACTTCTGTCTGAGATCTCACTCATCCTATTTACACTGTGCTGCAGTTCCTGCAAAACTAGCTTTTTCAGCTTATACTTGGGATAACACTCTTTGCTCCTGGATGGACATCTATGTCTTCATTATGTAGGAAACCTTGTTGCCCTCAAATGCATGCTTCATTCTCCACTCAGGAATGTAATTTGACATTATCCTGATACATCTCATATTAGTAGCAATTTGATTATTTTCCATTTCAGGCTTTTTCAGTCCAATTTGGATAGAGTCCATCTTTGCTTCTTGCTGTTTTTGCCTCTCCTTGTCCTGAGTGCTCTATATTATGGCTGCCTATGACAGGAAGCTGTTGGCATACTTCACACTTTTAATTGGACACATATCCATGCTCTGTTTCATATGTCCTATTAGGGATGGTGATTCCTCTTTCACCAGCTTTGTCCCCAGTTTCCCATCTTCCTCATCATTCACTTTAGGAAGGATTCTAAAGTCAGGACATTCTTCCTTTGAAAGAACATTGGCTGAAATCATCTGTTTGATCTTCCCTTTCTTTGGGTCTGAGATCTTGATCTTTCTAAAGTATCAACCTTCATACTGAGGCTGATTTTGCACCCAGTGATTGACAACATCTTTCCATTTATTCTCAGTCCTTTTATCACAACACCAATCACTTTTATATCATAATTTTGCTCCAGGGGAACATACAAAGGCTCTTTAGCTGCTCTAGCCATCTCTTTAGCTGTTCCAGCCATCTTTTTAGCTGCTTCAGCCATCTCTTTAGCTGCTTCAGTCAGCTCTTTTTTATTCTCATCGTTGAGCTTGTTGGCTTCCTGGGCTTTATCTTCCATTAAATGAGTCACTAACTACTGATGATCTTCTATATTAGGTTCCTTCTGCAACCCCTCAACAGGGATTCTGCGTCCCTACCATGGGTAGATAAGCATGCCTCTTGGGTAGAGATAAGCATGTCACTTGTCAGGATCCCATACACTATCATCATCATATTTATCCAGAAGACAGTAAGGTTGTTATCTAGACTCTGGAAGCTATTTGATGTCCTGTAACTAGTACTTGGCATAACAATGAAGGTCCTTCCCATCCAAACTTCCATAAGTTGAATCTCTGTTCTCTGTTACCTCTAGCAACTCTAACACTGTTAAGGATCTCTTTTTTCAGATCAACATCATTTGTTGCGTTTTCCTCATCCAAAATAATTAAGACTTTCTGAGCTTCACTACATAAGTAAGGGCAATTTTGCCCAGTGCTTTTGATGTCAAGCTTCCCTAGTGACAATTTTTAAAGTTTAGGAGATAGGTTTCTACATTATTCTTACCGTATATACTCGAGTATAAGCCGACCCGAGTAAAAGCACGTATTTTACCACAAAATACTGGGAAAACGTAGTGACTCGAGTATAAGCCGAGGGTAGGAAATGAGCTGCCCCCTGTGTCCCTCTTGTGCCCTCTGTGTCCCCCTCTTGAGTGGCCTCTGTGCCCCTTTCTTGTGTCTCCCCTCTCTCTCCCCTCTGTCTCTTCCCCGCTCTCCCTTCCCTGTGTGTCTTCCCCTTATCCCTTCCCTGTGTCTCTTTCCCTCCCCCTGCCTTAACACCCTCCTCAGCCCCCCTCCTCATCCTCCCTCCTCAACCTCCCTCCTTAACCCCCCTCCTCATCCTCAAACCCTCTCCTCATCCTCAACCCCCCTCCTCAACCTCTCTCCTAATCCTCAACCCCCCTCCTCATCCTCATCCTCCCTCCTCAACCCCACTCCTCATCCTCAACCTCCCTACTCAACCTCCCTCCTCAACCCCAACCCCCCTCCTCAACCTCCCTCCTCAACCCCAACCCCCCCTCCTCAACCTCCCTCCTCAACCCCCTTCTCATCCCTGGCATATGCTAATGACGTGACGTCACATGCACGTCACGTCATTGGCCGGGTCAAGACGCAGCCGGAGGGAGCGCGGAGGAGTGTAGGAGCAGCTGCTGCAGATGGAAGTTAAGTGAGGGGAAAGGGAGAGGGGGAGGTAATTAGAGGGCTAAAGTGAGGAGGGGGCTTAGGATGAGGATGGGGGGATGAGGATGGGTGGTTGAGGATGAGGATGGGGGGTTTGAGGATGAGGATGAGGGGGTTGAGGATGGGGTGGTTGAGGATGAGGATGGGGCGGTTGACGATGATAAGAGAGTGGGGAGGGAAAGAGAGACACGGGGGAAGAGAGACACGAGGGGGGAAAGAGAGACACAGGGGAGGAAAGAGAGACACAGGGGGGAAGAGAGGCACGGGGGGAAAGAGAGACATGGAGGGAAGAGAGACATGGGGGGGGGTAAGAGAGACATGGGGGGTGGAAGAGAGACACAGGGGGTGGAAGAGAGACATGGGGGGGTGGAAGAGAGACACATGTCTTTTTTTTTTCTTCGGACCTCATTTAGTTTTTCCTTTGAAGCAAACAGGAGGGCACTGACCATATGACCCACCCTAGGGTCTCTTAACACACTTATCCAGTGAGGACTGTATTCTGTATACTCAGCAGACTTCTCCCTGCGGTCAATTAAGAAATGGTACCATTTTTTCTTTACAATCAATCTCCAGGCAGTTTGGCTGACTCGGGAACAGTAAACTTGGCAGCAAAACTTAATTCTCCAGAGTTTCAACTTTAAACAGATTGTCTCTTTTCTCCAGCTCCAAATCAATAGCTTCACAATAATGTAGTTTATACAGCTACACAGTCTGCAATCCAAAACTGGCAGTTCCAATAAACAGCAATCTGTTCTTCTCTCTATTCACTCACAGTCTTTCCAAGGCTGCAGGATTTTCCTCACAGCTTGCACTCACTGTTTAGCCCAGCAGGGCATAACACAGGTCCCACCCATCTCTCAGTTCAAGGCTTTTATGGCTGTGCTCAGCTGAGCTTATTAAACTCCTCCATGAGTTAACTCTTTCACAACAAAAACATTTTGACCACACGCCCTCAGTGGGAGGGGTAACGTGTTATTTTGCACCAGGGACCTCCATTCACTAGCTCAGCCACTGATTTAAATGTATAGCAGTTTATATTTTTAGTAACAGTGATCCAATTTCTATTTTTGGATCATCCACTCGAATAGTTGCTTTCTTTACTTAGCCACAGCAAAGCCAATGTACTTGTATTTGATCTTAGATTTTTCGGTTTGTCATTGCAAAGTGTTTACTGTTATTCCCCCTGAAAATATTTGACTCTTTAAAATATTTATCAAAGATCATAAATAATTAGTAAGATGTATAATAAATAATGTGAGGTAATTAGTCATTCTAAAAATATATATAGCTCTAATTATACTTTTTCATAATGAACTTAACTGTCATGCTCAGTTTCTCTATGTGAGGTTTGTCAACTTGACTAGTTTAAAAAAGTTTTCTATTGAAATAAACAATGCAGTAAAAATCCAAAAACTGCTATAAGATAGTTGAAAGAGAAACCTATGGGTTTTCGAAAGCTCTGTAACCCATCTATGAAGGTTTTGTTCCAGTTGATCCTATAAAAGGTATCACATACTACAACCAATTTGCTAATGAAATACATATAAATGTACTATTTATATTGTATACTTGTGTCTAATTTAATCATTTTGGGCTTTGAAGTGTTTCCCACCATGATCATGTTTTTACAGTGTTAGCCACTGTAACTTTAGCTGTGAACATCACTTTAGTTGGCAGAAACTTTATACATATTCTTTGTTTCTATATTTTAGCCTTGGTACCATTGCTTTAGCAATCTAGATACTTATTTTAGCTTGAGAGGTAGCTAACGATGACCTGCTTTAATGTTCTCCACACTTCTTTTTGTTTTATGTTGGGAAGCATCATATGTGGAAACGCTTTGATTTGCTCTCATCTCAGGGCTGTAATTTTTCTCAGCTTCTTGTAGCTGCACAATTTGTACATAGCTAAAAGTAAAAATGTCTCACATCTTTACAAATGGCTTCTACTAAACACAACATGTCTACAGTATTGATAAACTCACAGTAAGACAAAGTGCTTTCCACAACATTTTACAGCATATTTTTATTATAAACGTTTAGCGAACTGTATTGGCCACTGGAGCCTTTAATTTGACTATAGGAATTACATTTATATTTGTTTATCAGATGGAGTATCATGAATGAGTTTCAGTTAAGTTAATAATGTTGCTTGATCCAGTAGCTATTTTCATCCAATTTGTTGCACTGACATTCAAATTGAAAGGTGGGATCAATTCAGTCCAAAATAATGAATAGATTCAAATTTCAATTCTTGTTAAAACATCCCTGTAAATCTCTCCACTAAATATGCAAAATACATCAAGGATCCACACAAATCATAAGTCATATGTAGCTACATCCATATCTAAAGCCATATTTTACTTTCAAACATCTGGTAACATCAGAATGCATCACATATTACTATTGTGTTGTTTGTGTACACAGGCTCAGTAATAAAATAAGTATAAAGGCTGACTATAAATTGATGCTTAAAGGGACACTGAAGTCCCGTATTTTCTGTTATTCAGTAAAAATATTACATTGTAAGAATTACAGAATTATTTTTCTTGTAGCAATATTGAGTGGTCTTTAGTGTGTAAAATGATATTACAGTGATTTAGTGTTGTCTATTCCTCTTTCCTAATGTCGCACATGATAATCAGACATGGAACCTGGTGCATCTGTTTTACAGGAACAAGCTTGTGTTTCCTGTTTTTTATCACCATGCTTTTGAATGTGTAGGTAGCTAAACAGACATTAAGATCTTACTGGCAAATTTCATAAAAAGAACCCCAAAAATGTTCCATTGGTTTGTGGCAGATCAGTATCACTGTAAGTGTTCTCAACCTAAAGGCATATTAGAGCGAGGTGGGTTATGAATGCATCCAGTAGAATGCATCATAACCCACCTAGAAAAACGTTTGCATGAAAACATGCAAACCGTTTTTGCAATAAAATAAAAAATGTGCTGGGGCTAAAGTTGACACCCCCAGCAACTGAGATTTGCATATTGGGCTCTACATTTCTAATGAGGAAACTAATATGCAGCACATGCGCATGCTGATTGGCATTTGAGCCAAACAGCAAGCAGCGGTGAAGTCACCGCTGCTGCCATACACCTCCGAGCATAGCTCAGAGGTTTCCGGAGGAAGGAGAAGAAGGGGGGTGGGGAAGACTGAGCACAAGTGAGTGTCTGTCTGTCTGTGTGTGTGTGAGTCTGTCTGCCTGCATGTGTGCCTGCCTGAGTGTGTTCCTGCCTGCCTGAGTGTGTGCATGCCTGCCTGAGTATGTGCCTGCCTGAGTGTGTGAGTGCCTGCCTGAGTGGGTGCCTGCCTGCCTGAGTGTGTGAGTGCCTGAGTGAGTGCCTGCCTAAGTTTGTGCGTGCCTGCCTTCGTGAGTGCCTGAGTGAGTGAGTGCCTGAGTGAGTGAATGCCTGCCTGAGTGAATGCCTACCTAAGTGTGTGCCTGCCTGAGTGAGTGCCTGCCAGAGTGAGTGCCTGCCTGAGTGTGTGCCTGTCTGAGTGAGTGCCTGCCTGAATTTGTGAATGTGTGCCTGCCTGAATGTGTGCCTGCCTGCCAGAGTGAGTGAGTGTGCCTACATAAGTGTGTGCCTGCCTGCCTAAGTGTGTGCCTGCCAGAGAATGTGCCTGCCTGAGTGTGTGAGTGCCTGCCTAAATGAGTGAGTGCCTGCCTGCCTGAGTGTGTGAGTGCCTGCCTAAGTGAGTGGCTGCCGGCCTGAGTTTGTGCTTGCCTGCCTTAGTGAGTTCCTGAGTGAGTGAGTGCCTGCCTGAGTATGTGCCTGGCTGAGTGTGTGTCTGCCTGAGTGTGTGCATGCCTTCCTGAGTGTGTGCCTGCCTAAGTGCATGCCTGCCTGAGTGTGTGCCTGCCTGAGTGAGTGCCTGCCAGAGTGAGTGCCTGCCTGAGTGTGTGCCTGCCTGAGTGAGGGCCTGCCTGAGTTTGTGAGTGTGTGCCTGCCTGAGTGTATGCCTGCCTGCCAGAGTGAGTAAGTGTGTGCCTACATAAGTGTGTGCCTGCCTAAGTGAGTTTGAGTGAGTATCTGTGTGTGTCTGTGTGAGTGAGTGTGTGTGTCTGAGTGAGTGTGTGTGTCTGAGTGTGTGAGTGTATATGTCTGTGAGTGACTTTGTGTGTCTGTGAGTGTGTGTGTCTGTGTGAGTGAGTGTGTGTGTCTGTGAGTGAGTTTGTCTGTGAGTGAGTATGTCTGAGTGAGTGTGTGTCTGTGAGTGAGTGATGGAATGTGTGTGTCAGTGAGCGTGTATGTCTGTGTGAGTGAGTGAGTGTGTATGACTGTGTGAGTAAGTATGTGTGTGTGAGTGTCTGTGAGTGTGTGTGAGTATGTCTGTGTTAGTAAGAGTGATTCTGTCTGTGTGTGGGTGGGGCCACTGGGCAATTCACTGGGCCTGGAGGGCAATGCACTGGGGCTGGGGCAGGTGATGGGGATATTCACTGGGGCAGGGGAAGGTCACAGGTAAATTAACTGGGGCAGGGGGCAATTCTCTGGGACTGTGGGGCAATTCTTTGGCGCTGGGGGAGGTCATCATTATTAATAGTCATGGCCAGTGAGTTATCCTGAGAACTAGCTAATGGTTAGTAATGCTTGCAGATGGGAATCAGGTGAGTTGGTATATTGTTACAGTTACAGTATTTAGCACTGTAATATACATGCATTTTCTTTTTTTTTTATCCTCCTCAGCCTTTTTCTTTTTGACCATTTCTTTCAGATTTTGCTTTTGTCACCACACTGCATGTATGAAATTGGATTTGATTACACAGTCCAGAGGTTGAATCATCTGTTTCATTGAGCAGATATAGACAAGATGTAAGTGCAATGCACATAAATGGTTTCTTCAATTAAATGGAGTGATTTCTGATGATCCTTTTATTAATCAGATTCTGGTTGCAGTGGTGTAGTGACCACATGTAACCCTGGTAGGTGCTATGCATCATGAATATTCTAGACTATGACATTACCCCCTTTAGGTATCCCCTTCTTCCCCAAGAGCCTCTTGCCTTCCTGGGATATGCCCACACCACACCCATGATATTAATGCGCAGTCTTGTACATTTCTGATTGTGCTCTGTGTATGAAATAAAGCTTTGTTACACCTTTCTCATCATTGCAGTGTGTTTCAATAGTTGCTGTGTTGGGACTCCACATACAACACATTTGTGTCACATTCCTATATCAGTAAACTAATGAGCCCTGGTTACTATTAATACAGTGGATTTAAAAAGTCTAAACACCCCTGTTAAAATGTCAGATTTCTGCGCTGTAAAAAAATTAGACAAAGATAAATAATTTCAGAACTTTTTCCACCTTTATTGTGACCTATAAACTGTACAACTCAAATGAAAAGCAAACTGAAATCTTTTAGGTGGAGAAAAAAATAATAATGTGGTTGCATAAGTCTGCACACCCTCTTACGGTCCATAAATATTGGGACATCAATATCACAATTCTAATCTTTTTGGCTCTATACACCACCACAATGGATTTAAAATTAAACGAACAAGATGTGCTTTAACTGCAGACTTTCAGCTTTAATTTGAGGGTATTTACATCCAAATCAGGTGAACAGTGTAGGAATTACAACAGTTTGTATATGTGCCTCCCACATTTTAAGGGACCAAAAGTAATGGGACAGATTAACAGTCATAAATAAAATTTTCACTTTGTAATACTTGGTTGCAAATCCTTTGCAGTCAATTACAGCCTGAAGTCTGGAACGCATAGACATCACCAGGTGCTGGGTTTCATCCCTAGTGATGCTCTGCCAAACCTCTATTGCAACTGTCTTCAGTTCCTGCTTATACTTGGGGCATTTTCCCTTCAGTTTTGTCTTCAGCAAGTGAAATGCATGCTCAATCGGATTCAGGTCAGGAGATTGACTTGGCCATTGCATAACATTCCACTTCTTTCCCTTAAAAAACTATTTGGTTGCTTTTGCAGTATGCTTCGGGTCATTGTCCATCTGCACTGTGAAGCGCCATCCAGTGAGTTCTGAGGCATTTGGCTGAATATGAGCAGATAATATTGCCCGAAACACTTCAGAATTCATCCTGCTGCTATTGTTAGCAGTCACATCATTAATAAATAAAAGAGAACCAGTTCCATTGGCAGCCATACATGCCCACGCCATGACACTACCACCACCATGCTTCACTGATGAGGTGGTATGCTTTGGATCATGAGCAGTTCCTTTCCTTCTCCATACTCTTCTCTTCCCATCACTCTGGTACAAGTTGATCTTAGTCTCATCTGTCCATAGGACGTTGTTCCAGAACTGTGAAGGCTTTTTTAGATGTTGTTTGGCAAACTCTAATCTTGCCTTCCTATTTTTGAGGCTCAGCAATGGTTTACATCTTGTGGTGAACCCTCTGTTTTCACTCTGGTGAAGTCTTCTCTTGATTGTTGACTTTGACACACATACACCTACCTCCTGGAGAGTGTTCTTGATCTGGCCAACTGTTGTGAAGGGTATTTTCTTCACCAGGGAAAGAATTCTTCGGTCATCCACCACTGTTGTTTTCAGTGGTCTTCCTGGTCTTTTGGTGTTGCTGAGCTCCTTGGTGCATTCTTTCTTTTTAAGGATGTTCCAAACAGTTGATTTGGCCACACCTAATGTTTTTTGCTATCTCTCTGATGGGTTTGTTTTGTTTTTTCAGCCTAATGATGGCTTGCTTCACTGATAGTGACAGCTCTTTGGATCTCATATTGAGGGTTGACAGCAACAGATTCTAAATGCAAATAGCACACTTGAAATTAACTCTGGGCCTTTTATCTGCTCCTTGTAAATGGGATAATGAGGGAATAACACACAGCTGGCCATGGGACAGCTGAGCAGCCAATTGTCCCATTACTTTTGGTCCCTTAAAAAGTAGGAGGCACATATACAAACTGTTGTAATTCCTACACCGTTCACCTGATTTGGATGTAAATACAAAGCTGAAAGTCTGCAGTTAAAGCACATCTTGTTCGTTTCATTTCAAATCCATTGTGGTGGTGTATAGAGCCCAAAAGGTTAGAATTGTGTCCATGTCCCAATATTTATGGACCTGACTGTATAACTGGGGATGTAGCTGTGTTCACAATTAAGCAATCACATTCCAAATTGTGTTAAATAGGAGTCAGCATACACCTGCCATCATTTAAAATGCCTTTGATTAACCCCAAATAAAGTTCAGCTGCTCCAGTTGGTCTTTCCTGAAATTTCCTTAGTTGCATCTCACAGCAAAAGCCATGGTCCACAGAGAGCTTCCAAAGCATCAGAGGGATCTCCTTGTTAAAACGTATCAGTCAGGAGAAGGGTACAAAAGAATTTCCAAGGCATTAGATATACCATGGAACACAGTGAAGACAGTCATCATCAAGTGGAGAAAATATGGCACAACAGTGACATTACCAAGAACTGGAGCTCCCTCCAAAATTGATGAAAAGACTAGAAGAAAACTGGTTTGGGAGGCTACCAAGAGGCCTACAGCAACATTAAAGGAGCTGTAGGAATATCTGGCAAGTACTGGCTGTGTGGTACATGTGACAACAATCTCCTGTATTCTTCATATGTCTGGGCTATGTGGTAGAGTGGCAAGACGAAAGCCTTTTCTTACGGAGAAAAACATCCACGCCAGACTGCATTTTGAAAACACACATCTGAAGTCTCCCAAAAGCATGTGGGAAAAGGTGTTATGGTCAGATGAAACCAAGGTTGAACTTTTTGGCCATAATTCCAAAAGATATGTTTGGCGCAAAAACAACACTGCACATTACCAGAAGAACACTATACCCACAGTGAAGCATGGTGGTGGCAGCATCATGCTTTGGGGCTGTTTTTCTTCAGCTGGAACTGGGGCCTTAGTTAAGATAGAAGGAATTATGAATAGTTCCAAATACCAGTCAATATTGGCACAAAACCTTCAGACTTCTGCTAGAAAGCTGAACATGAAGAGGAACTTCATTTTTCAGCATGACAACGAACCAAAGCATACATCCAAATCAACAAAGGAATGGCTTCACCAGAAGAAGATTAAAGTTTTGGAATGGCCCAGCCCTGAATCCCAGACCTGAATCCGATTGAAAATCTATGGGGTGATCTGAATAGGGCTGTGCACAGGAGATGCCCTCGCAATCTGACAGATTTGGTGTGTTTTTGCAAAGAAGAGTGGGCAAATCTTGTCAAGTCAAAATGTGCCATGCTGATAGACTCAAACCCAAAAAGACTGAGTGCTGTAATAAAATCAAAAGGTGCTTCAACAAAGTATTAGTTTAAGGGTGTGCATACTTTTGCAACCATATTATTTTATTTTTATATTTTTTCTTTTCTCTACCTAAAAGATTTCAGTTTGTTTTTCAATTGAGTTGTACAGTTTATAGGTCACATTAAAGGTGGAAAAAGTTCTGAAATTATTTATCTTTGTCTCAATTTTTTACAGCGCAGAAACCTGACATTTTAACAGGGTTGTGTACACTTTTTATATCCACTGTACATATAATAATAATAATCATAATAACAATAATAATAGTAACATGATAAGATATCAAATAATACTATATATATATATATACAAATATATATTTATATATATATATATATATATATATATATATAAAAATGGTTAATACACATTCAAAGTCCGTCTTGTGATAGTGTGGAGTCTCAACATTCCCCTGAAGGCCTGATAAGAATATGACAGGTGATAATGTGAATTGGTTGATAGCTAAACACTTAATGGGATGTCACCAGATGATAATGGGTATACAGCTTGGCACATGGCCACCAGCAATGGCGTGCGACTTTCCAGGATGGCCCTAGTGGAGATTGTCCCTGATGGAGGTGAGTTGGCTTTTCTCCACGTGCCTCTGCATACCCTCCATGTGTGTTTGCTGCCCTTCCTGATGGCTTAGAGTAGATTAGTGAGGTGTACGTTCCCCTGTTCCTCTTCTGAATTGCTGCCTTGTGGTGTTGAAGAGGCTTATGTACTTCAATAAAGCTGTGAGCTATACCATGTAGGAAGGCAGATCATAGCAGAGAGGTCAGACAAATCACAGTCCACTGGAGAAGGAACTGGCAACCCACTTCAGTATCTTTGGCATGCAAACCGTGTGGAACTGCACAGGCAGAGACATTGCTAAATGTGCTACTGTCCATAGGGTCACAGAGAGTCGGACACTACTGATGGACTTAACAATTAAATCTAATATGTTCCCTTGGTTCTTGATATATGTGATGTGGCGGTGTAATTTGGCCACTATTTGTTTTCCCAATGTAGATGTGATGAGTGAAATGTATTTGCAATTATATTTATATTTCAGGGTTCACATGAGAGCCTCTGTGAGTGAGAAAGGGTTAATATGGCAGGCAGTTTAATGTTTTTGTATTGCACTTTGATCAGGTAGTGTGTCTTTAATTGCTTTATGCAAGTTGCAGCATGGCTTTTCATATTGGCATATGTATGACCATTCCAACATGATCAAAATAATTTCTTATTAGTGGATTGTTGTGCTTTTCATTGCTTTTCCCATATTTTTAAGTCCAGTGGTGTGTTTTTATTGTCTTTTACAGTGTTAAGAAATTGTCTGTAAATCCTTTGTGGGTCCTATATGGAGCCAGTAATATTTTTGGCCCCATTTCCCGTTTACAGGTTTGAATGCCAGTGCGTCTTTGGGGATTTGTACCAATTTAATAGCGATTTGCGATTGTAACATTTACGGACTTGACAGATCAAAGGCTTAGCTGGGTCTGAGTTCCGATTTTGAAAGCCCGTAGGGTTTTTCCGCCTGTAACCCGCAGATCGTTTAATTTAATAGCAGTAACTTTTACGGGCTACAATTTAAAAAATTGTAGTAATTTAATGGGGCTCCTAGTACTATAGAAATATTACATTCATGAGATAGAGGGAAGTACCTTTGCAGGATCTGTTTGGAAGATTTTTGTGAGTAATGAGATTTTACGCACTTGCTAATAAAAGATGTTTAAATATGCAAATAAACAGTAAATGTAAGATTATAAAATTGTTGTACTCTAAACACATTTTACAAATTTAGATTTATTTTCTATTGTTCATGTTTATATGTAAATTACAAACGACTGTAACCAGTAGCATTTCTAAAGAATAACAATTTGTCTGATGTTTACACATTTCCTCCTTTTTAGCCTTCGTCATCCATTTTTAACTCTTTCAAATCTCAGGGATTTTTGAAAATATTTACTGCTCAATTTACTCATTTTGGAGCTTGACTTTTTTCTGCAAGAAACAATTATGTAAAATTAAGATATAACTGTTAAAATATTTATTGCTCATCATTTCACATTTCTTTGCTGAATACCTGAAGTGTTATTTAGTTGAGAGGAAAAAACGAATGCTATGTATAGCCAGTTTTAAATGCTATTAAAAAAGAATCAATAATTCCAAACATGATACTTAAAAAATCATCATTTATACTTTATTTATTTTACATTATCATACAAATCTTTGCAAAGGTTATTGGACTTTTTTAATCTCTATGCAAAAGTAATTTTTGAATAGCTTTTTTTGTTTGCTTTCTCAACAGTGAGGGGATCTTGGCTTTTCATTATACCAATTGAAAGCACTGACTTTATGGAATACCATCAACTGATTCCATATTTGTACCAATGGTTCTCTCCCACTTGTAGAGGCAGATACAGTGCCTTGCAAAAGTATTAACACCCCTTGGCATTTTTCGTGTTTTGTTGCCTCACAACCTGGAATATTAACATGGATTGTTTGAGGATTTGCATAATTTAATTTACAGAACATGCCCACAACTTTCAAGATGTTTTTTTCATTGTGAAGCAAAAAACAAATAGGACAAAATAACATGTGCATAACTATTCACCCACCTAAAGTCAATACTTTGTAGAGACATCTTTTACAGCAATCACAGCTCCAAGTCGCTTTGGATAAGTCTCTATGAGCTTGCCACATCTTACCACTGGGATTTTTGCCCATTCCTCCTTGCAAAACTGCTCCAGCTCCTTCAAGTTGGATGGTTTGCGCTTGTGAACAGCAAGTATGACCACAGATTTTCTATTGGATTGAGGTCTCGGCTTTGACTAGGCCATTCCAACACATTTACATGTTTCCCTTAAACCACTCAAGTGTTGCTTTAGCAATGTGTTTGGGGTCATTGTCCTGCTGAAAAAGTGAACCTCCATTCCAGCCTCAAATCACGCACAGAGCGGTACAGGTTTTGCTCAAGAATATCCCTGTATTTAGCACCATCCATCTTTCCCTCAACTCTGACCAGTTTCCAAGTCCTGGCTGCTAAAAAACATCCCTACAGCATGACCAGAACACCTTCCTCCATACATTTTGGAAGTCTCCCACATGCCTTTTCGCAAACTCAAAATGTGCCTTTTTTTTTTTGCTGAAAGTAATGACTTTCTTCTGGCCACTCTGCCATAAAGCCCAAGTCTATGGAGTGTACAGCTTATTGTCGTCCTATGTACAGATACTCCAGTCTCTGCTGTGGAACTCTGCAGCTGCTCCAGGGTTACCATAGGTCTCTGTGCTGGCTCTCCGAATAATGCCCTCCTTGCCCGGTCCGTGAGTCTTGGTGGGTGGCCCTCTCTTGGCAGGTTTGCTGTTGTGCCATGTTCTTTCCATTTGGTTATGAAGATTTGATGGTGCTCCTGGGGATAAGTGGTAAAGGAACCATACAGCAAACATGGCAATCGAGGTGGTACCACAGGTGCTCAATGAGGGAGAATTTGGAGGCCAGGGAAGTATTTGGAAGTATTTGTCGTGCTCCTCCAACCACTCCCAGACAATTCTGACCATATGTCATGTTGCATTATGCTGCTGGAACATCCCATCCTCTCCAGGGAAGACAATCAACTTGTATGGGTGTGCTTGATCTACAAGGATGGATAAATAACCCAATGGGCTAAGAATGCCTTCCAGAGGTATGAGTGGACCCAGACAATACCATAACGCTGCTGCCACCAGCTTGTGTCCTTCCAACAATGGTTGCAGAGTGTTTGTTCCTTGAGGTTTTGAACCTGACACATCTACGTCTGTTCAGTTGATGGAGCAGAAAACGTGACATCAGAGAAGACAACAATTGAATCAGAAGAGGTCCATTTTCGGTATTGTTGTGCAAATTGAAGCCGTTTCTGACAATTAATTCTAGTCAACATGGGTGTAGTGACCAGCCGTTTCTTCTAAGCCCCATACACAACAGGGTTTGCTGTACTTTCACTTCAGACGGTGAGTTGCTCAACTGTAGTGTGTTGGTTTGCCCTCACACACTTTTTCAGGCAATGTTCCCCTCTGACATCATGGCACATGGTGTTCCACTGTTTTCTGACGTCTCTCCAAGTGTCCAAAATCTAAAAGAAGCAACGGGTACCTTTAACCCCAGTGAAATAAAAACAACTTAAAGTATAACCATGGGCATCCAAAAGGACCATTGGGGTCCAAAAGTTAACCTTGTTACCATGGAGGTCCTTATGGACTCCCATGATACCTAAGGATCCCCTTGGTATACTAATAGATAACGATTGGGGTCCCTATGGGTCCCCACGGCATCTAATATTAATCCCTATTCCATGAGAGTCATTAGGGAATATTAGCTAGCAATCTATTTTCTGATTAACTTTTCTATAGCTATCAGAGAAAACCAATATTAGAATGAAACCCTATTCTGACTGGCTGACATTTCAACCTATCAGAATAGGGGAAACAGTGCCTGATGGTTAGTGAAAAGCTAACCAGTCTGAATGCACAGATTCCAATCTGTGCATTCTGATTGATTATACTTATAACCGCTATTTGTTTTTATTATTACTTAATCCCTTCCCTACCATGGTAAGGAGATTATGTAGATATATTGGGATATAGTTACATAGTAATTGAAGTTGCAAAAATACTTTTAGTCCAACAAGTTCAACCTTTTAAGATCTCCTCTGTTCTGCAATATGCTGATTAGTTGTTAATTGATCCAGAGGAAGGCAAACAGAAAAAAATCCAAGTGGAACTTAGTCAATCGTCTCAAAAGGGGAAAAAAAATCCTTGTTGACCCCAGATACTGTCGGTTTGATTCCCCCCTGGATCAATACTCTATCTCTCTTTAATTAACCAGGATAACCCTGAATGCCCTTTTTAATAAAACATATATCCAGTTCCTTTTCGCAGTTATCTATCAAATCCACTGTCACCAACTCCTTTGGAAGGGAATTCCAACTCTAAAATGTCCTTTTTATGAAGTGGTGCCCAAAACTGTACCAGTTCTCAATCCATGAGCAGTTATTTACTGCAATCGCTGTATCCCTTAGTTTGCACAATAGTCTTCCAGATGGCACTTTATCAAAAGCCTTTGCAAAATCCAAAATGACTACATCAGCTGAGCTGCCTTGATTTATGTTCCTACTAACCTCCTCATAGAAACTAATTAGATTTGTTTGACATGACCTACCCCTTATAAATCCATGTTGATTCCTACTTATAATCCTGTTCAAATAGACATATTCGTGTATATTATCCCTTATTATCCCTTCTCAAAGCTTTCCCACTACAAAAGTGAGGCTCACTGTTCTACAATTCCCCAGATTTGCTCTTGCTCCCTTCTTAAATATAGGTATCACCTCTGTTTTCACCAGTCATTTGGTAGCAACCCTGTGTTGAGTGAATCTTGAAAAATGTAATATAATGGTTATGCTATTACAAGACCGGTTCCCTCAGTACCTTTGGATGTATCCAATCAGGACCTGGGGCTTTATTATATTAACATTATTGTTTTCAAACCTCTTTTGGATTTCTTCCTGCATTAATCAATTAATTGGTGAAGGTAGTCTAGCCCCATTTTTTTGCCAACCACTGGTACCTCCCTTGTGTATAACGAAGAAAAGAACCTATTCAGCTCATCAGCCTTTTCCTGGTCACTAATTATCAGACAGTCTGTTTCACATTGTAATGTTCCCATAGCTTCCTTCCTGGCCTTCTTCCCAAAAATATATTTATAAAATATTTTACAGTTAGTCTTACTCTCTTTTGCAACAAATTTTTCATTTTCTATTTTAGTCAATCTAATAGCTCTTTTGCAAGCCTTGTTGACTTCCTTAAACTCACGTAAAGCAGTCTCTGTCCCCTCTTGATTGTATCATTAAAATGCCCAATTTTTTCTCTGTATCTTAATTTTTAAATCATCGTTAAGCCACATTGTATGTGATTTATTCCTTTTACCTTAATTCCCACAGGACTTAAGGGATGAAATGTTGTCCATTTAAATTCAGTATTTTTACCCATCAGTTCTTTGTCCCAGTCTATACTTTGTGATCATGGTTTCCCAAAGGCTGCCCTATTTCAACATTTGATACTATACCAATATTATTTGTGATAACTAAATCCAAGATAGCCTCATTTCTAGTAGGTTATTGTCTAACCTGTGTCAGATATTGACCCCTGAGTGTACTCAAGAACCTGCTCCCTTTACTCATATTGCTGGTTTCACTCATCCAGTTTATTTCAGGGTAGTTAAAATCTACCATTATTAGAGATTGCACATGCTTAGCTAGATTTCCAATCTGTAACAATAATTGCATTTCCTTGCTTTCAATTATATTTGAGTGTTTATAGCATACTCCAACCACTATACTTTTGGAATGTGCTGCTCCGCTATTTAACTCTACCCACAAACATTCATCATTACCGCTAGTTCCAGCATAAATATCTTCTCTGACTATAGGCTTATATTCAGGCTTAACATATAGACAAATCCCTCCTCCTCTTTTACCATTTCCCCTCTCTTTCTTAGATAGGTGATAACCATCCAGATTAAAAGCCCTGTCATGAGATTCATTCCCCATGTTTCAATAAGGCCTATTAAATCCCATTTTTCATGAATTGCTAATAATTCTAATTCACCCATTTCCTGGCAAGCTTCTGGCATTATGGAGCACATACCTTATCTTCTGAGTTTGTAGTTTTGAAGTGACTGCCTCTGTACTTGAGTTACTTAGTAATACCTCCCTATTGACTATACTAACCCTCTCCCATCTCCTCCCCCATGACTAGTTAATTCATCCCTTATGCCCTCTACACTTTCTACCCCATTACATTCAACTAGTCCCTCCCTCCACCTACTAGTTTAAAAACTCATCCAGCCTTTCTACCATCCTATCCCCCAGCACAAAAGCTCCCTCATCATTAAGTTGCAATCCATCCCTGCTATAGAGATTGCACCCAAGCAAGAAGTCAGCTCAGTGCTCTAAAACCCAAACCCTCCTTAGTACACCACATTTTTAGCCATGCATTAACCTCCCTAAGCCCTTTTTGTCTCCCTGGACTAACACATGGCACATGTAGTATCTCAGAAAATAATACCTGGGAGGTCCTTGCCTTAAGCTTATTCCCCAGTTCTCTAAAATCATTCTTTAGGACACTCCATCTTCCACCAACTTTGTCATTGGTACCAATATGTACCAAGACTGCCGGTTCATTTACAGCCCCTCCCAATATTTTATCCACCCGATCCACAACATGCCGAGCCCGAACACCCAGGAGACAGCAAACTGTTCACTTGCTGGGATCTGGGTGACAAATCACCCTGTCTACCTTCCTAATAATAGAGTACCCTACCCCCAAAACCTGTCTGTTGCTCTGTCTCATCTGCTCTCCCAATCCTTCAGTAGATCTATTCTCTTGGCTGCTAGTGGGAATGGCTCTATCTGGCATTGCCATTCCTGGATGGACGTCCCCATCAGTTTCACTCAATCTGGCAAATCTGGCAACTCAGAACTGTCCTGCCTCCTCCTCCTGTGCCCTCTGTGTCCTTTTGTAACTATAACCCAGCTACCATCTATGACATCCTCGTTAGCTCCAGCTCCACCCTCCATTTTAGGCCCAGCATAAATGTGCTCAGTGAGCACCAACTCCCTCTCCAGTGGAGCAATATCAGTAAGTACTGCAATTGTCCTCTCCAGTTCTCCAAATTGAGCTTCCAGATAGGCAACATGCTCACACATGTCACAAAGATATTCATCCTGGATTATTTGTTCCAGTAGTGCATACATATGACAGAATGTACACTGAGTGAGGTTGCCACTGGACTGACTCATAATTATCATCTGCAAAAATTCAGTGGGAAAAATAAATAATCAATAATAAAAACAATATCTTTGTGTAAAGCTTTATAAAAAAAAACATTTTTTTCTTCCCTTTTCTCCTTTTATTTATACTCCTACACTAATACTAGAACTGCACTTCCTCCTTTTATTTAAACTCCTACACTTATACTAGAACTGCACTTAATGCTAGAACTGTTCACAAGTTCGCTCCTTCCACTGTTTAAATTTAATTTAGGTCTACTCACCTGCATTAGTGTACTCAGCAAATAACACACTTTACTTGCAAGAAACAAATCACAGTGGCAAAAAAGAAGTATGTATGGAGTGAACTCAGATTCAGATATAATCTCCTAAAAGTATACTTTTGACAGGCTGCAAGCAAACGTTAGATATATGGGCAAATCCCCTGGGTGAGAGTCAGTAAATTGTATGCAAATTTGCTTTTAAAAACTCCCATAGCTATGAGTGAGCCTAATGGGAGTTCTTACGAGAGCCATGTAATAGACCCTAAATCACTGGAGAACTTAACTCACAGACTTAAACTTTTATTATTTCGTCAAATTGTCTTTTAAATATAATATTTAAGATAATAGAACACATAGTTGTTGAGGTTAGCCTGTCACTTCTACTATTATATGTTCAATATTTGAAACAAAATTAAAACCTGGCAATTTATTGTACTAGTTTTTCTTTTAAAGAATTTGCCACAATTCATTAAGTGAATGGGTGTCTAAAGAACAAAAGAAGCCAGCACTGTACTTCGGGCAAATCATACAGTGAATAAACACAAGGATCAAACTGTTCTGTTCATGGTTGGTTTATCTAGCTAATACACATCTATCTGTTGTTGTAGTTTAGTTGCTCAGTCGAGTCCTACTCTCCATGATCCTATGGTTCGCAGCATGACAGGCACATCTTGTGTCTGGTTGTTCCAATCCATAAGGTTTTCATGGCAAAAATACTGGAGTGGGATGCCAGTTCCTTCTCCAGTGGACCGAGATTTGTCAGACCTCTCTGCTATGACCTGCCCACCTTGGGAGACTCTACATGGTGTAGCTCACAGCTTCATTGAAGTAAACAATCCCCTTCACCACATCAAGGTACAGATCCAGAAGGGGCATCCAACTATGCTGCGCTTAACATAAGTAATATAATGTTTTAAAGGAGATCATAATTACAGATTAAATAAAAACATGGTATATTTTGTATTTCCCCACCAAAGTTCTTGGACTGAAGTGAAAACTTTGGATTTTGAACTGGACATGAAAATGTATTGGCAAAACTGCATTTAAGTATAGCTAGGGTTCCCTGGTGACCCAGTGGTTAGGATGCAGGTGCTTTCACAACAGCATCCTGGATTTGAATCCAGCCAGGGAACCAAGAGGTCACACTGGTCAGTACTTGGATGGGAGACCACTTGGGAATACCAGGAGCTGTATGCTATGACCCACTGAAGAAGGAACTGGCATCCCACTACAGTATCCCTGCCATGAAAACCAAGTGGATCAGCATGGTGTGTTGGATCAGTGGATCAGCATGGTGGACCAAGTGGATCAGCATGGTGTCCATGAGGTCACGGAGAGTTGGATGCGACTGAGCAACGCCATTTACATTTACAAGGTTGCAGTGAAGGCTGGAGTAACTTAAAGCTGGAAAACATTAGGATGTCAAAATTTAACACTATCTTAATATCTCTCCCTCGCCCTGCAAAAGGTTTCCTGTTTACATAATTCACTACATCCTCTCTGATATTAGGTGACATCAGTCATGACAGCATGTATAATATACATAATGGCTCATGTATGACATCACTGATAACATCACATATAATATTAAAATGATTATCCATGATATTGCTGATCACACTAGAGTCCTAAAATCTAATTTTATGGTACACTATTCTAACAAATATTTTTTAAGTTATAAAATAATGAAAACATTGATATTTGAAACTAGTGATAATGTACATGACTGGAAAATACATTTTAAAAATAAATAACAAATAATAGTGTTTTGGTAAGGTGTGGTACAGGGAACAAAATAAATCAGTTTGTTGAAGTTGCTACATATTAATGGCTAACTGTGTCAGCCATTAAAAGTTATCATCCTTATGAAACTGCTTTTCACTTCATCATTACATAATTTTAAAGCCTATTTAATAAAAAGCATATATGTTCAACACATAAGTTTAACCAAAAAAAAAAAAAGTGAAATCATTTTCAGTTGTAACTCATAAAATATAGAAAGAATAAACATGTTGTTAACCTTCTAACTATAGATTATATTATAAGGATTTTGGGATTATCAGTACCCAGCATGCAATAAGGAAATAAGGAACACAGGATCACAGGATTAGCATAAACAGTACAATCTATTCTTCAGTGGGATTGAAAAGGCCAAGGTATACCAATCCTACCCGTATATGTAATTTGGCTCTCAATCCCTTTCTTTAGGACCCAGCAGAGATTCAGGATACCAAGGGTTACTAGTTTATCCTCTAATCCTTGTCTTAGGATAGACCACCCCCTCAGAAATGGAGTCACAGCATAATCATGCGTCTTCAAACAGAGCCACACTTTACTGTTCACACAATTCCTAACATCCTGTTTGATCTACCCCAGGTGATATTTATTGACTGTTTGATCTACCCCAGGTGATATTTCTTGACTGTTACGAGTTTAGGGCTATCATGTATCTTCCTGTTTCCAGATACCTACGGGTCTGGTGAGGTCATCTGCCTTTCCATCCTAGTCGGGCTTTAAAAACCCTATAGGGGCAAAAGGTTGGTTGGCTCAAAGGCTTAGAATCTGGCTTCTTAGTTCACTATTACATTGCAAGCATTCAATAAAATCCATTCAGACAATAATTACAAAGGGAAAAACACCATGTCATCACTCCAAAATTCATCATAAACCAACTTTTTTTAGTTGAACAGAGCTTAATGAAAATGAGCAAAAAAAAAGATCTAAGCCACAAATATTCAAATGTGAGCACAAATATACAGTTAATTTACTATATATAAATATATGATGTATTTATGTCTATATGATGTGTATACTATATAATGTCTGTTATGGTCCTATAAGGTCTCTAAAAAAACTCTCCATTCAAATAACAACATTGCATTTTAACAAAATCAAGTTATTTTTTAATAGTAACTATATATATATATATATATATATATATATATATATATATATATACAGTATATATATTATTTTCGTTGAGAATGGAAATCAGTATTAAATGGTAAATATATATTTCACCTGGTTTACTTCCGTACTCTATGAATCTTAATTTACATTTATAAGCTGGTTGCTATATCAGTTTCAGTTTCTGCAATATATTGTTTGATCTCAATTCCCTCATCAATACTCGGGGGCCATTGTGGCCCCTCGCCCCCATCCCTGTCCTGTGGGGTGAGGAGTGCATTAACCTCAATGGCCTCTAACCATGACCATGGGGTCCTGAAAACATATATTTTACTTAGTTTACTTACTCGATGAATCTTAATTTAATATTTGTATCAATTTCAGTCGAGAAATGCATAGTGTATTGATGACGGAACCAAGATCACACAATACATTGTGTGATCTCAATGTCCGTTGTATGCCCTCTTCCAAAATGGTGCTAGTTCTGTCATTTTCTATAACATTATTAAAGCTGATTTGAAAGTAATGAAGAAATGTGATGCTATCAAAATGTTGTCAGAAATAGTGTGCTGTGTAAATGACATAAAACATGTGATATGTAGAGCTTATGAATAATGCAGTTCCCAAGCAGAAGTAATAAAATCCTGATTCTAAATTGTGCAATACATTTTATGAGATGTGACATGTGGGATGATCAGGATCACACAACCAACTAAACTGAAAAATAATCTAGTGTATGTTAGCAGTTTGATAGAGTTACTTATGCCAACTAAACAAACAATATTAAGACAATACAATATTGCAAATGGATTATTAAAGGGATTGTCAAAAAACACAGTGCTTCTAACAGAGTGAAATGTAGACATGAAAGATGCCCTACCTCATTCTTCAAATGAGCTTTTGCATATATTAATATGTAAAATGCAGACTGTACCCCAACCTTTAAAAAAATAAGTTGATTGTGCATAATAAAATGCTATTGATAGCAAAGGCTAAAGGACATCATGGAATACACGCTCCTACAACTGCTTGTAACACTAATAGTGAAAAAATCAATCACATATAATTTTATTTCAAATAAAATGAATTTGCTTCTTAAATAGTAGCATGATATCTCAAAATTAATTTCTGGGCACACATGTTTTCTCCAAATAGGGCAAGAAACTTCTGCTCAATATACTATGCTGCTCTGGATAGGATAAGTATATATATATATATATATATATATATATATATATATATATAAATATATATATATATATATATATATATATGTACCCAACACAAAGAAGCCCTCCCCCACACCTGGGTGGCCCAATTTTTTTTTTGCAACGGGGCCCTCTATTCACTAGGTCTACCACTTTTTTTTGCACGTGGGCCCTCCATTTTCTAGTTCCACCACTGCCTTTTACTGTATTATCAGTTATCAAACATAACGGTATATTTATCAGAGTAACATGTGGGGCAAAATGTGAGTAAGCAAGGTTAGGCAGGCATAAGAAGAGTTAAGTGCAGTAAGATATACATAAAATATCCCCTTATCGTTAATGAACTGAAGCATAACTTGTTAAAGGGGTATGGAAGATTTCTGGATTTTACTAAGTACAGTATTTAATATACCAATGTATCTATTTACTTGTATGTACTTTGGTTTATTAAATAGTACTAAAAGCTCTGCTTTTACTGCTTAAAATAATGCAGATAGTCCCTGCATGGGTCTGTCAGACTCTGTAGGGCTGGATGTGCAGTGTAGTGTCCTAGTCTATCAGGAACCAAGTCCCGGCAGCATGTTTGGTCCCTGTCATTTTGTGGTAACATTAAAAATCAGAAGATAACATAGTTTCTCTGTTCCCAGCATTAACTTCCATATTTAATATATCTCACAGTTGTATTAGCTGTTGTATGCTGTCACTGACAAAATCATATCTATATCTTGGAGCTGAAGCAGATGTGCCAATAATACAAAGGCTTTGATAAGATAAGTCAATTTTAAATGAGACAAATACATGACAGACTAAACTAATAAAACCATTGCAATACAGAGTGTTGAGATGTAGCAAGCATTTGACAAACATCACGTCTTGCTATAGTAGCAGTGAGTATAATGTGACTGAGCAAAAATATAATGGTATGCTTACACATATAGTATAGTTAGCTTATATATATGACAACAGTTTACATAGGGAAACCTAATATCAATAGATTGAAGGTGTCCTTGTAATTAGAGAACTGTTAATTGATCCAGATGAAGGCCAGCAACAACAACAAAAATGTAAACACTACCAAATGTCTCATAAAGTGAAACAACTCATTCTTGACCCAACATTCTGGATCAATAGCCCTCATTATCTAGCTATTCTGCATAATCCTTTATGCTCTCCATAACATTTTATTTTTTTGCCATTCACTGTATGTTTTCCAATTCTAAAATGTCCTTTTTTGAAGTGGTGCTCAAATAGGTACTCCATATTCTAAATGAGGGTACACTAGGGATTTATAATGCTTGTTAATATTTTACTTTCTTTTGTAGATAGATAGATATATACCGTAGATAGATAGATAGATAGATAGATGTCAATATTAAATAAAATGTCTTTATAAAGGGCCAACATTTTACACAGTGATATACAGTAACTGGTCACTACAGTTTCAGTTCGAGGTCAGATAACTAACACAGTGACTGTACTGCTTTTTTGAGTTGACTATCTATAGTATTTAAATGACATTAGCAGTGGCCAGGTGCTGAAATTGCTGGCATTATCCACTGTGGATATTGTTGATAAAGCCATTGCAGCGGTTTTGAAGCTCTTTGTAGTGTCTGCAAAGCTGAGTGAATTAGGACAGGGAGGGTGCTGGCACTCATTAACCTTAAAATAGTTGTTTTGGTGAATTAATACAAAATAACATTAAGAAAACACATATAGGTCTATTTGGCAATTCTGAAAAAATAAAATGTGTAAGTGATTTTTACTGTTGCAAAGTTGAGTTTAATATGACAAGATATAATTGCACATTTCTTACAATTACAGAAAACTGGAATAAACACTGCATATAACTTTGATTAGAACATTAACTTTTGATAAACAGTAGCTGAGCATTTCCATGTAGGATTGTTTGCACTGTTTAATTACTACAATATTTAAGTCACATTATTGAAGTGTTGAGAAACAGCTCATGATCACAATCATAATTACATAGTTTGATAAAGCAATATGAAAACTTATGAAATTATCCCTACAGTAATGTCCAAGACTAAAAGCCATTTCTAAAGTGTTCTATCCATTAATTACACATGCATCATTTAAATAAGATGCTATTTTCTGTGTCATTTTCTGCACGGCTCATTTCCTAAAAGAGTAATGTCACCAGAATATTGTCCTATATTTGAAATAATGCATATAACGTATATGAATTGGTGAGTTATAATTACATATATATGTCAAATATAATAAAATTGTTGCTGGTTATCATTTTTTTGTAGGTCAGTATGTTTGTCTCCATAGATAGCTATACAAATGTGATTTATTTATTTTTTTAATTCACTAAAGCACCACAGGGACTCCAAATAGTTAAATGTGGCTTTGATGACTTATGCTCACTTTATTATAGAAAACTCTAATTGAAGCCTTAGTGAGGCTCTTTGAGGCTCCTGCAAAGCTTAGTAAATTAAACCTTTGAAAATTCAATGCCATGTCATACATTAATATTCTGTAAAATATGTATTTGTATGTATCACAAGATTGTAACCTATAGCCAGTGTAACAAATAATAAGCAGTGAAATTGCAATCTATTGCATAGCCCAACACATCAGTGCATGTATTTCCGAGAGAAATGAAAAGCAATGTATTATTTTGTATATTCATAAAAACCTATTGTCCCCTTCCTGATTATTCTATATTTGTATTATTGGATGTTTTCAGATCTTTAGACAAAATCTAATATCAGACATAGACAAACCGAGTGAACAAATAACACATTTTTTACTTATTTTATTTATTTGAAAAACAAAATTATCCAACACATAAGGTACTGTAAAATTTACCAGCTATTTCCATTTTTTTTTTTTGAATATGTTATTAAATATTTTAAAAGAATATTTTAATAAACTGAGTTATATAATACCCACAGCACTGCAAAATATACCAGTTATTTCCAAAAAAAAAATCTATTTTATTTTTTTATATGATTATTATTTTCAATTATGTTATTACATATTTTACATATTTTAAAAGTTGTATGGTTGCATCTGTGTTGGTTATGCTTGTTGACATACTTGTTTTAATGAAAATAAATTACTTACATTTAATGGTTCAGAATTTTTTTTTATTAATTTATATACATTTATTTAACTGCCGTTCTGTAAGTTTTAAATAAATAAGGACAGAAAAACAACATTAAAATAAAATAAAGATGGAAAGAGTGACAAATCAAACTAAAATGTATTTTTTGGCACACAAAAGTAAATAATTACATTTTAATCTATTGTAGTTATTAGATTCCTGACAAGAAATGCAGGAATATAAGTGAAAATTATTGTAAATTATTTTATTTATGATGATAACTTTATATTATATTAAAATAGATTAGCATTAGCAGTGACTTTATAGGTTATAATTATATTTTAAACCACATATCATGTGTCAGTGCTGGTAAATAAATGGAATCCACCTGATAGCAATTACGTGAAGGCAGCATCATTAGTACATACAGATGTTTCTATAAAGACAAATAGTTTAATTAAAGATATTAAAATAAGTATGAAAGAGATTGGAGGAGCTTCTCATTTCCATTTCCATGGGTACATTCACTATTAACATTCTTTGCACATTCTTCAGAATTCTATTAGTTATGGTTTGCATACTAGCAATACCAGTATATACAATTATAACTACAGTGGTGCCTCTGTTTTCAACCTTCTCGGAACTCAGCATTTTCGATGCTCAACACGTCTGTATGCCAAAGAATTGGCTTGGAATTCAACGCTTGATTGGTACTCAAGACGCTCGCGCCACCCGCTTCCTGTCTCTCAGGAAGTGATGTGGCATAGTGTAGTTAGCGCCTACAAGAGGCCAAGAGCAGTCTGTGTATGCAAGAGCCCAAGATCTGTCTGTGCCTAAAAGATTCAAAGTGGAGCCTGTGCTTATAAGAATCAAAATACAGCCTGTGCCTATAAGAACCAAAGTGTAGCTTGTGCTTACAAGAACCTCCTTCTCCTCCTCACATCGCCACAAACCCATTGTGCCCTCAAGTCCTGTCAGTACAGTTTAAGTAAAGTTACATTCAGTTTTAAGGTTTTGTATAAAAAAACATCATCAGTTCAAACTAAAATGAGAAATTTCTGGGGACTTGGAATGGATTATTTTAATTTACATTGATCCCTATGGGAAATGGCAGGTTGGAATCAACCTGCCATTCGGAATGGATTAACGTTGAGAACCAAGTTACCACTATAGATAGATAGATAGATAGATAGATACAATGAGGGGGGAAAGTATTAGACCCCCTGCTGATTTTAAACGTTTGTCCACTGACAAATAAATTATCAGTCTATAATTTTAATGGTAGGTGAGTTTTAACAGTGAGAGACAGAATAACAACAAAAAAAAAACATGTCAAAATTGTTATAAATTGATTTGCAGGTCAATGAGTGAAATAAGTACTTGTTCAATCAGCAACATTTCTGGCTCACAGGTGTCTTTTATACAGGTAACCAGCTGAGATTAGTCGCACTCTCTAAAAGGGAGTGCTCCTAATCTTAGCTTGTTGCCTGTATAAAAGACACCTGTCCACAGAAGCAATCAATCAATCAGATTCCAAACTCTCCACCATGGCTAAGACCAAAAAGCTGTCCAAGGATGTCAGGGACAAGATTGTAGACCTACACAAGTCTGGAATTGGGCTACAAGACCATCGCCAAGCAGCTTGGTGAGAAGGTGACAACAGTTGGTGCGATTAGTCACAAATGGAAGAAACACAAGATAACTTTCAGTCTCCCTCGGTCTGGTGCTCAATGCCAGATCTCACCTCGTGGAGTTTCAATAATCAGGAGAACGGTGAGGAATCAGCCCACAACTACACTAGAGGATCTTGTTAATGATCTCAAGGCAGCTGGGACCATAGTCACCAAAAAAACAATTGGTAACACACTACACAGTGAAAATCTTACAGTGCTCACAAAATCCCCCTGCTCAAAAAAGCACATGTACAGGCCTGTCTGAAGCTTGCCCATGAACATCTGAATGATTCAGAGGAGAACTGGGTGAAAGTGTTGTGGTCACCAAAATCGAGCTCTTTGGCATCAACTCAACTCACCGTTTTTGGAGAAGGAGGAATGCTGCTACGACCCTAAGAACACCATCCCTACCATCAAACATGGAGGTTTTTTTGCTAAGGGGACAGGAGAACTGCACCGCAATTTTGGGTGAGAACCTTCTTCCATCAGCCAGGGCATTGAAAATGGGTCGTGGATGGGTATTCCAGCATGACAATGACACAAACCACACAGCCAAGGCAATAAAGTAGTGACTCAAGAAGAAGCACATTAAAGTCCAGGAGTGGCCTAGCCAGTCTCCAGACCTTAATCCCATAGAAAATCTATGGAGGGAGCTGAAGGTTTGAGTTGTCAAACATCACCCTTGAAACCTTAATAACTTGGAGAGGATCTGCAAAGAGGAGTGGGACAAAATCCCTCCTGAGATGTATGAAACCTGGTGGCCAACTACAAAAAACCTCTGACCTCTGTAATTCCCAACTTTGGATTTGCCAAGTGGTCAAATATTTATTTCACTCATTGACCTGCAAATCAATGTATAACTTTTTTGACATGTGTATTTCTTGTTTGTTTTTTTGTTATTCTGTCTCTCACTGTTAAAATACACCTATCATTAAAATTATAGACTGATCATTTCTTTGTCAGTGGAAAAATGTTCAAAATCAGCAGAGGATCAAATACATTTTTCCCTCACTGTAGATAGATAGATAGATAGTACTTTGTGTTCACAGTTAAATGTCTAAAAATAAGTTAATAATAAGTTTCCTGCTTAGAATTCCAAGAAATACAGTTATTGCACTGCAAGGGACATGGGCAGGGACATGCAAATGAGTCCAAAATGATCAGCAAAGGATGGATTATGCAAAAGCTACACTGTGTAGTGTACAGTAAGTAATTAGTACATTAGTGTCTGCTTTAAAGCTGTGTAATACAGTGAACATTGTGGACTCATTTGCATATATAATCAATAATATTAAGTATGTAGTGGGTATATTGACATACTTAAGAAGATATGAATTTGCAGATTGAGTTTAATATTCCAATCTAATTCTAATTGTTGGGCATCAGAGAAAAACATAGACTTAATTTGATGTTGTGCACAGATACTGTTTCGAGCACACTTAAGCTTGTACTTGAATTGTATATACTTTAGTAAATCTGTGTATACTTTACTGTTAGAGATCAAAGTCCAGATATGTTTTTTTATTAATATATAGATATTCTTATAGATTTGCATATGAAAGTTCAAAGTGCATGTGAAACATTGTAATTAATAGTCTATCAGCAGTATACCTAATGTAGTAAGTTTTTTTTTTATTTTTTTTTTTTTTAACTAAAACAACCTGAGTAGGAGTTTTTTAACCCCATTTCAAAAATGCAGATCAATATGCTGATGATTCACGGATAGCGACGTCACTGTTCGATACTACGGTGGTGGCAACTATGGAGTCATGTTTATTGGGGATTAAACTTCCTAATTTAACAAAGCATCAGAATAAGCTATTTCAGATAATGGCTGCTGCAGCCAAGGTGCATATCGCTAGTCAATGGAAATCAGACAAACTAGACATCCGGGAAATTATAAGGAGAATTAATTACATAGCGATAAACGAGAAGACAACATCGGCGTTAGACACTATACCACAGTTTTATAAAATATGGAATCCCTGGTTAAAGTCAAGGTGGGGTACTCCATTAAATTGAAGGATCCAACAGTAAGAGGAGGTCAACAATAACATTTTAGGTGTAGGCCGGAGGGGGACATCGACCGGGGGAGACTTGAGAGCTGGTGCCGGAGATTCAGGAATATCGGGAACAGGTGAATATATAAATAATACATGTATAAAGTGTAAGAATGCATTGCTCTAGATTGTGGCTTGCTGAATTAATATAGTAACTAAGCAAACTAAACTGTATAGTTTGGAATAACTCTGAAGCTAATTTTAAAAGATGGAAAATAGCTATGCATTGACTTATTATAGGGATAGGATCCCTTAGGATACAAACGTATAGTCTAGAATAGATTAAATGTACCTCTCCATATCTACATAGTTATATTTTATTTATTTAAAGTTTTAGTTTAATATGTATATAATTAAGTTATGTTTGATCAAGACTCCCTTATCTGAGTTAAAGAAAAAATAGAGTAACTATAGAATCACAGAAAAAGGAAAAGAGAAAGGAAATACTATGGTTTGATTTATAAAAGCTTATGTATTAATGTTCAAAGATTATATGCAAAAAATCTTGTTACCTGTTATGTTGGAAACCTGTTATTCCTTTGAATAAAAACTATTTAAAAATATGCTGATGATTCACAATGGACCTATGAAAAAATCTGTATAAATTAGTGTAAGTCAATTCATATTTTGTACAAATAATCTCACCAAGTTCTACATAGTGTTATGAGCAGAGTTTAAGCCTACTCTTTAATGTCTTTATTAAATAGAAAATCTGAGAATATTCAAGCACACAGAAGTGACCAGTTGTATGTTATAATGGTGCTGATGGTGAAACCCTTTAATGCTCGATTGGAATGAAAATGAACTATAGATTTGTATAAGTCAGTTCATATTTTATACAATAACCTGCTACATTTTAACCAAAGTGTTCCACTACATTGTTTTGTCAAAGTGTAAAATATATTATTTATTACTTTAATGTAACACATTTTACACTAACAAGATACTCACCAATAGATCAATCACCAATAGATCAATCCCACACTATGGGCCCTATACTATTGCCCAATGCATACATTTATACACACTTAAAATCACTCTTAATATTGCCACATATTCTATTAGCTACTCACAATACAATTACGAGTTACCCGCCCACAATCACTATGGGGCAGCCAAAGATGCAAAACCGGCTTTAGAATCTCTTTGGATTTAGCACAGCTCGAATATTACGAGCTCTAAATAATTGAAGTTACACAAAATCAATATTCTGTTAGACCCGAAGCTCAAGCTCACAAATAAAATTTTTATTCGAAACTGAAAAAAGTTTCTGTCAAAAATATTAAGAGTACTAAATAGAACTCGCATTGCATTTTACAAACACTTATTAGAGCGGTAACAGCTATTTAACACACAATACTGTATTTAAAAGCATGGGATGGCATGGAAAGACGTTAGAATTAATCGAACAACAGTCTTTAAACCCAAAAATATGCAATTAAAAAATATTTTTTTACTGTTATTTCGGATAAGTATCGATCTCAGGGCTCAAGGGGTTAATTTGCTGTTTAGTCATTTCGTCACATCCGACTCTCACTGACTCCATGGACCACTGCATGCCAGGCGCATCTCTCAGTCACTGCCCCTTTGAACTCCATCAAGTTAATGTTTATTGCTTCAGTGACCTCATCTATCGATCTCCGTCAACTTCTTATTGTACCTTCAATCTTTCCCAGCATCAGAGTCATTTCTAGGGAATCCTGCTGATATGGCCAAAATATTTCAGCTTCAGCCTCATGATCATACCTTCTAGTGAACAGTGTGTTGGATCTTCTTGCAGTCCAAGGGACTCTAAGCAGTCCACACCAACTTTAAGACTTTCTTACTACAGAAAATACCATAGTTTGAACTAAACGGACCATTGTTAATAGTTTAATATGTTTATTTTTTTTACTAGCTTGTCCAAGCTTCCCATAGCTTTCCTCCCCAGAAGCAAACATCTTTTAATTTCATGACTACAGTCACCATCTGCAGAGATCTTGGATCCAAGGAAAGTAAAATCTGTCACTGCCTCCACTTCTTCTTCGTCTATTTGCCAGGAAGTGAGATTGCCGTTTGCCATGATCTTTGTCATTGAGCAGCTTGCCAACTTTTGCACTTTCTTCTTTTACCCTCATCAATAAGTCCTTTAGTTCCTCACTTTCAGCCATCAGAGTAGTATCATTGGTGTATCTGAGGTTGTTGATATTCCTTCCAGCAATATTGATTCCGGCTTTGGATTTATCCACTCCGGCCTCTGCATATAAGTTGAATAAATAAGGTGACAATATACAACCTTGTCACACTCCTTTTCCGATACTGAACCATTCTGTTATCCTTCTTGGTGGCTTCTTGGTCGACATACAGATTCTTTAGGAGGAGGATGAGATGATCTAGTACTCCCATCTCTTTACTTGACTTTCCACATTTTGTTCTGATCCACATAGTCAAAGGTTTTAGAATAGTCTGTGAAGCAGAAGTAAATGTTTTTCTGGAACTCTCTTGCTTTCTTTCCAGTGGACTTTGGTAATTTGATCTCTTGTGCCTCTTCCTCTGCGGAACTCGGCTTGCACATCTGGTAGTTCCCGGTTTATATGTTGTTGGAGTTGAGCTTGTAGAATCTTAAGCATTACCTTGTTGCCATGTGAAATGAGTGCAATTGTTCGATAATTGGAGCACTCTTTGACACCTCTTTTTTTTAGATTGGGATGTATACTGACCTTTTGCAGTCTTTTAGCCATTGTTGAGTTTTCCAATGTTGGCATAAGGCAACCTGTAGAATTTTGAATAGTTCAATTGGGATTTCATCACCCCCTGCAGCCTTATTATTAGCAAGACATCTTAGGGCCCATCCCACTTTGCTCTCCAAGATGTCTGGCTCCAGCTCATTGGACAAACTATTGAGGTTATCACGCCCACTTTGACATGAAAGGTGCCTTTTCGGTTGCCAATTTTCTTTATATAGAGAACTATAAAATTCCCAAAATATTTTACTAAGTTCTTCTGGGTGAGAATTTAAACAGTAATCTGGACCTTTCAATCCTTTTATTTTATTCTGTAATCTTTGTTTCTTTATTTTATTCGGCTAGCAGAAAGTAAGACAGTTCCCTCGCAGAGAGGCCCTGAGGTAGCTGAGCGCAATAAAACACATGGCGGAGTGTCTCTCTGAATGCCATGCATGGTGGGGAGCCTACAACCACTTGGCTTGCTTCCCTGATTATTGCAGGATCGATATACAGCAAAAGTGATATGATGCATTACCCCTCTGCCATACTTAGGGATGTCAGAGTATGTAGGGACACTATCTGCATACTTCTAATGGGGGTTTACCACCAATCTTGCGGTGGCCATTTTAGGCTCTCCTCATACATACAGTGTTCTTTTCACAGTGCTATGCCAAAGCAACCCCTCTGCTGTGCCTGCTTTTCCCAAATTACTAACACATCTGCTAAATATTAACAACAGTCAAAGAGACTTATTTTTTTAATGCAAGCCTTGCTGCAATCTAGCATTTTTGCAACCAAGCTCTTACCATATAGTCCCTAGATTCTTTGGTTTGGACTGAACTTACTTATTCCTTATCTACCTGGCTCAGCTGCAGGGAGTTCGTCCTATATCCTTGAATTACTAGCCAGTTTTTTTTTATATATTATTGACTGTGGATAAAGTTATTTTGGTATTAACTATCACATATTATAATTGTCAAACTGCGAGACGTCTTTCACACTTTGCGTTGGGCGTACGGCTTCGGTGCTCATCGCCTGAGAGCCTTGAGTAGAGAGGAGAGCAGTTGAGGCATTAAAACTTGAAGCATTTAGGCGATGAGCCCCAAAGGAGCTCATCGCCCGGGAGCAGTGGAGGCATTGAAACTCGGAGCACTTAGGCGAAAAGCGTCAAAGGCGCTCTTTGTCTGCAATACTCGCGAGGCGAGCAGTGGAGGCATTAAAACTTTGATGCTCATCGCCTGCGAGACTCGCGAAGCGAGGTGAGCAGTGTAGGCATTAAAACACACGGGACTTATGCAGAAAGGAGCGCCGAAGGTGCTCCGCTTGCCTTGCAAAGCGAGGCGAGGTGTTGAGGCTTTGAAATTTGGAGCACATAGGCGATGAGCGCAAAAGGCGCTCAGCGCCTGTGAGACTCGCAAAGCGAGGCAAGCCGTTGAGGCGTTGAAAAGCGCGGAACTAAGCCTCCAAGCACTTAGGAAATGCGGGATCGCCTTAGGCTGCAAGTAGTTGACGAATGGGGGACTTAGCAAAAAAAAAAAGCATCACACACAGCACAGGGGGACAGCCAGCATGTCTGGAAGTGAGGTGGCATGCAAATTTAAGCCTAATATGTCGAGTTTCGTCACTTGAAAATCGGCTAAGCAGGAAAAAAAGTGGCGGCCGAAAAACATGAAAACGAGGCTACACGACCCGGAATCACGCAAAACATCGCCAGCTGCGTACAACTTTTACCCAGGAACTTACGAGGTACAAAATACACTATTAAAAAAGACGGAACATGCTCGCGAGCGGCGTAACACATACACAAATGACGCCATTTTACAACACAAACTTGCAACTAATAACATTACGAATCTAAAAGAGTGCTTTACACAACTAAACCAAGGGTTCGCCCTGCGCACGCAGCCTATTTCTAATGCACAGTTGGGACATTGATGACACTTTCTTCTCAGGGCAGCAACAGTCTAACTGTACATTGTATGCTGCAGAAAAATAAAAAGAGATTGTTAGCTCTTCAGGCTATTGATTGCTGGATATATTAATTAGAAATAGGTAAAGTATATTAATTCATTAAGTAAATAATTAATTGATTATTATTTTAAAAAATATAGACATATGTATCTGTCTTTGTGATGAGCGCCGAAGGTGCTCAGAGGAGCAAGAGTACACCAAAAGGAAAGGCTCGCAATGAGCCCCGAAGGTCCTCACAGTCAAAAAGTTTGACATTATGTGGCAAACAGCATTGCCATGGCTTCAAATTTTATTGCTCCATAATTTTTGACGGGCAAGCCGCTAGTAAGATATATTAGTGGTATATTACACTCTACTAGACACTTCTGGTACGTTCACTTCACAGTGTTACATGACCGGAATCAGTACCATGTAGGCAATTGAGCTAACAGGAGCCAGTGTCAGTATATTCAACCAGCTTCATAATGAGTCATCATAAGCTATTAATCAAAACAAAGCTGTCTCGGCCATCTGAGGAATAATTGTGACAGTGGTAACAGTATAACATTACCCCTGGGCCATTGAGAACAATTACTAAATTAAATAAGATGGGAAAACCAAAGGAGGGTCTTCCCTCCAAGAGTATAACAGATCATTTCCCAAGCAAACCCTTTCAGACTTTTCATTGGCTAAATTTGACCAATTGCTACAATCCCGCCTTTCTCTGGCTGTCAAAAAACTAAAACAAGATCTTCTAGATTTAGGTCAACAAACGCATGCTTTCGAGTCTGTTACTGATCAGATCATTGAAACGCACTCAAGATCGGGCAGAAATCTCTGCCAACTCTATTCAAATTTTGAATCTCGAAACAAAACTTGAGGACCTAGAAAATAGGTTGAGAAGGCACAACATACGCCTAGGAGAGGTTGCTACTGCCACCTGACTTAAAAGCAGTGGTCACTTCAATATTGCCATCGCTGCCTTCAGAATCCTGGGAAAATGAACTAGCACATCTTGCCTTGGGCCACCTGCCCTCAACCAACCTAAAAACGTGATCCTTTGTTTCCTTTGTCAAAAAACGAGGGACTTAATACTCCAAGAAAATTGTCCTCCATCACGGATGGGGCCCCTCTCCAAATTTACGTTATCTAAACGCAAGCAGGTGAAACCTGCTCTTCTAATTTTGACAAGAAATCATATCAAGTATAGATGGAGCTTCCTGTTTAATCTCTCTTTTCAGCAAACTTCAAACTCATTTACCATCCAATCATTAAATGAATGTCTCTTGATCCTTCTGGTCCCTCCTTATACAATAATTAATAGATGGTTTACAGCTTCAATCTTTTGTGGAGTGTCAAGGGTTCTATACAGCTAATGTTACTTATTAAAGCAGACATTGGTGTTAAAAGTATCGCCTAGGTAGATCCTTGACCGAATAGCCCACAGGGTTTCATATACAA
This sequence comes from Discoglossus pictus, assembly GCA_027410445.1. Classification (NCBI taxonomy): domain Eukaryota; kingdom Metazoa; phylum Chordata; class Amphibia; order Anura; family Alytidae; genus Discoglossus; species Discoglossus pictus. Next base: position 260,217,167 of record CM050165.1, on the reverse strand, counting down.
TTACTATTTTTGAGTCTAAAATTCTCAATAAAAAATGAAGGTGGCGGATTAGCTAACTAAAAATTTTACTGACGATTAGGCTCATGATACATCTCTAAGTTTTATCACCTACTACATTGGTATTTTACTCTATACTGTTTAAAACCTCCTGATGAGGGGATTGAAACCCTATCCACCCCTTGCGACCAAGATGCCTAATGTTGGTTTAGGAGGTTTAATCATTTTGATTTCATATTGTGCATTCAGTTTATTAATGCATTTGTTCTTTGTTCCTTTACTCATCCTCCACAGCTTTAGAGCCATGCCATCCTTTCATTGTAAAATGTGAAAGACTTATTGGACAGTCTCTTTGACAAGATGGTCCATGCTCCCGATCCTGCCTCTTCCCCGTGGTAAGTACATTATTATTGACATCATACAAAACATATTGACAGATCAACATGGCAGATACAGAAGTTACTTTTATAACTCATAATGTCAGAGGGTTCGACTCGCAATTTAAAAGAAGTAAGGCCTTCCTTACTTACAAGCCATTATGCCCTTCGGTAATTCTCTTACAAGAAACACATTGTGTGCGAAACAAGATACCTAAATATCTTTCCAAATTCTACCTCACCTTTTTTGCGACCAGCCACTCTACCAAGAGAGCTGGGACAGTAATTATTTTACATAAGGATTTCCCCTTTATAATTTAACAACAAAAAAATAGATACTGACGGCCACTTCGTGATCCTTATTTGGGAATAACATTTCTAAAATCTCTATATACTCTCCTACACAAATGCCCCACAAGATCTTACTTAAACTATTGCGTTACATAAAATCTCATGATTTTGATCGGGACCCCCGTTGCATTTTAAATTTCAAATTTAACCATAAAGGTCCCTAAAGGACCCGCGATCACTAAAAAATTTACCCCCCTGCCGCATTGGTACTATAAATATGCCCTCAGGCATCTCAAATTAACCCCATCACTCATGGGGGTCTATACAGACCCTCATTAGATTAAAATGAACCCCCTCAGTCCGATAAGGGTCTATACAGACCCTTATAGGACACAAATTAACCCCAATATTAACACTATAAATGTGATGAGTGTCCTCCAGGACCCTCATGACACTAATTCTAAGCACTACACTACACTATAAGTCACCCCAATAAACCAATAAGTCTAAATTAACCCCATCTAAGTAATTAACCCTGTTTAAACCTCACCATACCTAATTAACTCTATCACTAATCACTAAACCCATTCTAGACCTATTTAACCCTGTCTAGTCCTAAGTAACCCTGTCTAGCCCTATTTAACCCCATCTAGACCTATTTAACCCCATCTAGTCCTATGTAACCCTATCTAGTCCTATTTAACCCCATCTCTTATGGGGGTCTAAACAGATCCCCATAATTCTCGATTTAACCCCATCACTCATGGAGCTCTATACAGACCCCCATAAGCCTCTAATTAACCCCCTCAATCCCACAAGGGACTATACAGACCCTCATGGAACACTCATTAACCGAATCAGTCCAATAGGGGTCTATATAGACCCCTATAGTAAACTATTAACCCCTATAATAACACTATAAATGCCACAAGGGTCCTCCAGGATCCTCATGAGTCTAAGTACAAACACTACACTACACTATTCCCATGATAAACCAATACATCTAAACCAACCCCTCTGTAATCTATGAACCACCTTTCTCTCTATCCTAATTAGCCACTTCTACCCTAACCTATTAACACCTACACTACCTACATAACCTCCTATTAAATCCCCCACACCCCACTAATTACAAAAAATAATAAAACCTAGAATACACAAAATAAAAAAAGCACCAATTACAAAAAACCTAGATCACAGAAAATAAAAAAAACTACATTACAAAAAATAAAAAAGCACCACTACAGAAAATAAAAATTGAACATTATCAAAAAATAAAAAATAAACTAAATTACATAAAATAACAAAAAAATACTTTACAGAAAATAAAAAACTTGCTACCCAAATTAAAAAAAAACTAAGCTACAGAAAATAAAAAAGGCATTTATCACATTAAATAAAACATACATTACATACATTAATACCCTAACTACATATACCTTAACTACATATATCAATTCCCCTATCTACATACATTTAACCCCTAAATACATTCAATAAAAATCCCTCTATCTGACCTAAAACAACCCCCTTTACTAAAACTACAATAGGGTAAATAAGGCCACTTACCTTGCCCAAATGCGACCATGGCTTTCTGGCCTTTGTCCCAAGTATAAGGGCCCATCCTTCATTGCTGCAGGTCCGGCACCCCTAGGATAAAAAGAAACATTACAATTAATAACAAAATTAAACACAACATGAAAACAATACATTCTAAATTGTACACTTACCTTTCAGCGATGTCCCCGTCCTTCTTGAAGTCTTCTCCGGCAGGGCCCTTGAAAAAAAAACAGAAGCGCAAAAAAAAATCAAAAAATTTAAGGGGGTACTTTATGTATCGCCATGGTTAGCTATTTAACTGCCGCGGGGTCCCGATCTGAGCCAACGTAAGGGGTTTTGCAGCCTTTGCGAGTCCTCCCCAGCACTCGTTGGGCTTTGGGCTCCATTGGCGTGTTACGGGCTAGCTTGCGGGGGACTTCACAGCAATTTAATAGCATGATTGGAACGTAGCAAGACAGATCAAAGGGTTACGTGCTGCCGTGCTGCAACGTTCCACGTTGCACTAAACGTATGTACATTTCGCGTTAGAATGCAGGCCGGCAAAGTAGAGCTTCACAAGGCTAATTTAATAGCCTCCAGCCCTACTTTTTTTACTACTGGCTACTCTTTAAAATGTAGCCCTAATTTAAAGAGGGTGTTAGAGACAGAAAACCAGAAAATCCATTCTGAGGCGTTACTAGGTTAGAGCTAGACTTGGTTCTTTCGCACCAGACCGAATAAGCTATGGACAGCAATTTTTGAACCTTATAAAAACCGAATAAAATGCACCCAAGGCTTTCCTAAGACTACCAGGGGAAAACTTATCCATCGGTATTAAAAAGGGCACTAGGCAGGGCTATCCCCTATCCCCCTTATTATTTGCATTAGCAATTGAGCCACTGGCTCAAACAATCAGGTCTAATCTAAACATCAAAGGCATGATGGTGGGTCTACATCATCTAAAATTCTGCTTTTCTGCTCTGCTCATTTACTGACCCGGTTGTCTCCGTCCCAGACCTACTTCGAGTCCTAGAGGACTTTATTACGGTCTTTATTAAGGTTTAATGTGGAAATGGAAAAGACTGAAGCTTTAAGCATTTATCTAACGGAGCAGGACTTGAGCTTTCTCCAACAAAAATATTGCTTTTCGTGGCCTCACACACATATTAGGTACTTAGGGGTAAACATCACTCACTCAGTTTCAGGAATAAAGCTAATTATCCCCCATGATTTTGAGAGTTAAATAAAGATATCCATAGTTGGTCAAAAGCAGGGGCGGCTGGTGCATAGGGGAAAATGGGCAAGCGCCCCCACAAAATTATCAATCACTTTAATATTGTATTTTAAATTTATATAGATAATGCAATTAAATTATATCTGTGTATCAGCTTTCATGTCTTCTTTCATATGGTTTTGTTAAAAATATGCATCTATCACTTTAAATTAAACCTTTGTGTGTTTTCCCCTGTGTCTCAGTCTAGTGCTGCAGCTGCTGCTATATGATCATATTACAGCGTGAGCATCAGGCTGTAATGCTCAAACTTGAGTGAATCTAAATTCACTCTGCTAGAATTGTATATATTTTCTTGTCTGTCAAGCTTTGCAACATCAACCAATCAGCAGCATCAACCAACCTGTCTGGTTGCTATGAACATCCCATATGAATGCCCCCAAGCCTATAGAGGCTTAATATAATGATATGACATCAGGAAGGCTTTATAAAGCCAATGTTCTCAAACCCTCCCCCACTCTGTTCCTGCTCTTTTTACTGACTGATCCTTCTGTGATGATCTTATCAACCAATTAAGTTTGCACAGGCAGTGATACTGGAGGGGGGAACTGACTTGGATTAGAACCCAGATCAACAGATGTGGAGACACAGAGCTCTAACTCACTGCATCACCAACAACACCCCAATGACATATAATAGTTGTCAAACTACAAGACGTTGTCACGCTTTGCGTGGTGCGTATGACCATAGGCGCTCATCGCCTGCGAGCCTCGCGTAGCAAGGCGAGCCATTAACTCGCAGCTCATCGCCTGCGAGCCAATTAAACACGCAGGGCTTACACAAAAATCCTCTCCCTCCCGTGTGTCTCTTCCCCTACTCCTCTCCTTACCCTGTGTCTCTCTGCCACGGGACTTAGAAATAAAAATACCATAGGTAAAAAAACAATGCAGTAAGAGCCCGAACCGAGAAATCCCCAAAACATGAAAAACACACACAAAAACACATTAATAAAAAATATACACTTACACACAGCACGGGGGACAGCCAGGACATCTGGAAGTGAGGTTGCATGCAAATTTAACCCCAATTCCCCCAGTTCCGGCACTTGAAAACCGGATAAGTAAGAAAAAAAACGAAAGTGCGGCTCCGGACCATGCAAAACACTGCCAGCCACGTACAACTTGGCCAACCCCCCACATTAAGAGATCCGAGATAAGCTTGAAACCCCACATTAACCCGTTGCTACAGAGGTCCGATCGAAATCCCGAAGTGTGCCCACATTAAGCCCATGCTAGGGGTCCCCATGGGGGACACCTGCAATGTCCCGACATTAACCCTTGCAGTGAGGGTCACGATCATGTCCCCCCATTGCATTTAAAAAATCTAAATTCTCTGCCCTTTAAGGACCTGCGGCACACAAACAGTTAATCCCGGCAGCGGGGGTACTATAAGTACCCCTACCGGCACCTAAAATTAACCCCCTATAATGGGGGTTCCCATTGGAACCCCCGGAGGGTCCCCATATTAACCCCACATTAATTTGAATTTCCCGCCTTGCGGGTCCTTAAAGGACCCCTGTTAAATAAAAAATAACCCTATCACTCATGGGGGTCTATACAGAGCCCCATGAGCCCCTAAATAACCCTGTCACTCATTGGGGTCAATACAGATCGCCATAATCCCTGAATTATCCCTTTCACTCATGGGGGTCAATACAGACCCCATAATCCCTTAAATACCCCTATCCAGACCCTCATAAGCCTCAGTAGTCCCGCTTAGTATTTTAAGGTTTTAAAGGACCAGTTGGGGCCTTTATGGTCCCGCTTGGTGTAATGTGGCTTTTTAAGGTCCGGTTTTGGCCTCTATAGTCCCGCTTGGTATTTTAAGTTTTTTTTAGGTACGGTTTTGGCCTATATAATCTTGCTTGGTATTTTAAGGTCTTAAAGGTACAGTTGGGGCCTATATGGACCCGCTCGGTGTAATGTAGGTTTTTAAGGTCCGGTTGGGGCCTATGTGGTCCCTCTTGGTGTACCGAGTGTTTTTAAGGTCCGGTTCGGGCCTATATAGTCCCGCTTGGTATTTTAAGATTTTAAAGGTACGGTTGGGGCCTATATGGTCCCACTTGTTGTAATGTGGGTTTTTAAGGTCCGGTTGTGGCCTATATGGTCCCACTTGGTGTAATATGGGTTTTTAAGGTCCGGTTGTGCCCTATATAGTCCTGCTTGGAATCTTATGTTTTTTTAGGTACAGTTCAGGCCTCTATAGTCCTGATTGGTGTAATATGGGGTTTTAAGGTCCGGTTGTGCCCCATATAGTCCTGCTTGATATTTTATGTTTTTTTAGGTACGGTTTGGGCCTATATAATCCTGATTGGTGTAATGTGGGTTTTTAAGGTCTGGTTGGGGCCTATATAGTCCCGCTTTGTATAATATGTTTTTTTAGGTGTGGTTGGGGCCTAGATAGTCTTGCTTGGTTTCATAAGTGTTCTTAAGTACAATTGGGGTCTTGCACTCTCTGATTTGTTTGCTTGTTTTATATCGCGCCCAGGCCCAAATACTCTGCGGCTGTAAACAATTTTGGACTACAACACCTGAAGACACCCCAAGAAGGAGAGTAAACTGCTGGTGAGTGTCATTGCATTCATGCAGAAGAGAAGTGTTATTATTTGCCTGAATCCAAGATTCTAGAATTTTTGAACAGTATTAAAAAATCAGTAGGTGGAGTCTATTTCAATGAGCGGGGCAAGTAAAGGTCAATATGATGGCAGGGGGTGGAGTTTAAAAATGGGTGGGGTCTGCATAAGGGGAGGGGCCAAATCCTGCTCTGGTGCCCCTCCAACTTGAAAGTTCACCAGCTGCCACTGGTCAAAAAGTAGGATCTCTTGGCTGGGACATATCAATGGGATCAAGATGAACATTTTATGACGCTTACTATATTTATTTTGCACACTTATAAATTCACAAAACCTGGAAAATTGACACCTTCAGATTGGAATTACTAAAAAAGAGATGTTTAGGCACAGGCTGGAGGGGGTTTATCTTGCCCAAATTTGAAATTATACTTTAAAGCTGCCCAATTGGCTTTTATCCCCATAGCCCATTCAACGCAACACCAACCTTTGTGGATGTTTTTAGAAAAATTGTGACTCCCCAAGCAAAAGTTTATTTTGTACCATTTAGAAAGATAGAAAATCCCTTTATCAAATTGTCACTAGGCATATGGTCTTGGGTTACTTTAAAACATGCTTTATCCCCTACACCCTCTACACATACCACATTGTTTCCCCATCCCAACTTTACCGGACCCTTTCCTTAGAATGCCTTTTCTGGTGGAAAACGAATGGCTTCCTGAGACTAGGTGCTTGGTTTCCCGATGACAACTTGCTATGAGTTAAGAGACAAATTTAATCCACCCCCAAGAATGCTTTAACTTTTGTAAACTATTTCCTCATGCTAATATAATAAAAAAACATATTGGCTTCTGAAGGGTGAATTGTTAAGATTTGTGAGTTGTTTCCTCTCTCTAAAAACAGTCTGCTCTAAAACGTATTTAATGCAGGTACCCCGGATCAAAAAGCTAAGTACATAGTAAATTGGGAGGAAGATCCTGGATATGTGAGAGAGAAAGAGGTATGGACTTCTGCGTGGAGAAATCTTTCCAAGTGGTCCTATAATTATAGCATATTGGAAACATCTATTAAAGTGTTGCATAGGACGTATATTATGCCTGAAAGACTACACAAATGGAAAGCTAATGCAAACCCAGCGTGTTTTAGGGGGTGCCCAGGAGTGGGCACATTCTACCATATATGGTGGGCTTGCTCTTTAATACAGCAACTCTGGAAAGAGGTTTTTGATTTAGCGTCCTCAATGGTTCACTCTCCACTGATAGCTGACCTAGAAGTAGCCTTGCTGGGCTTGCCGTATGGCTCTCTCTCAACCTCACAAAATAAAGTACTGCAATTCTTGATGCTCGCAACAAAAAGTCATATAGCGAGGTAGTGGAAAACCGATACACTTAGTTTACAGGCAGTCATTAACAAATTAACTATATTGTGGTAAACGAAAGACTTTCACACATACTGATGGACTCCATCCCTAAATGAGATGGTGTTGCTATTAATTCTCATGTTCCCCATTATGTTGCCTGTCATTTACAGTGCTTTACAGTGCTGTCTTGAATTGCATATATAGTTTTCGGACTTTGCTGCCTTGAAACACGATTTACGCTCGCGTGGGAACTGCTTGCGGCCGATTGCATAGTTTGCGGCCGGCCGTAAGGGGGACTTCCTTGCGGCGCCATCCATTTGAATAGCAGTGTAGCCGTAGCGCTACACAGTTCCATAAGCTGGCCGCAAGGAATCTCAATTTTGCCGCCATTTTACGGGCCTTAATAGAATGAGGCCCTTAGTATTTAATTAATTTAACAGGGTTTACAGTGCAAGCTTTCGGATCTCATATTTCCTCGTCCAGATGAATGGATTATGAGATCCTGAAAACTTGCATTGTAAACCCTCTTTATTAACTATTAAATGTATCACATTTTACTCCACTTTGGCATTGACAGTTTTCCCAATAGGAGACAGACATTACATTGTGGTCTCCTTGGTGGGCTAATATAATATACCCATTCTTTCGTAGCATGTTGTGTTCATTATAATAGATTTAGGGCCCTATTAAATTCTCCCTCGTAGTTTTCTCGGTGCTCGCAAAAGGCAGTTTTCCTGCTGTTTGCGAGAACCGAATCTCTCGCAGCCTGCTTTACGATATGACTGCGAGAAAATGGCCGAGAATAGGCTCCGAGAGAGCTACGTAGCCTTAAATCTATGCACGAGTCTCGCATATCGTAAGAATCCCTACGTGGACAAAAAGTCCACGCAAGGGATCCGAAAGCCTCTACGTGCTGCCTCGGAACAGCCCGAGACAGCAGTGTGAGGCTCCCCCCTGCACCCTATACACATCCCCATGCTGCAGGGGTCTCTATCGGGACCCCTGCAGCACCCCCACATTAACCCCTTGCAGCGGGGGTCCCCGATCTGCATAGATCAGGCCCCCCGCAGCATTTAAAACTTTTAAATTCCCCGCCGCGGCTCCTTAAAGGGACCGCGGCACACTATCACCCAATCCCGGCCGCGGCACTTAAAATTAACCCCCCTCTATGCTGGGGGTCCCCATCGGGACCCCCGAAGTGTCCCCACATAAACCCATTGCAGGGGGGGTCCCCGATCTGCATAGATCAGGCCCCCCGCAGCATTTAAAACTTTTAAATTCCCCGCCGCGGCTCCTTAAAGGGACCGCGGCACACTATCACCCAATCCCGGCCGCGGCACTTAAAATTAACCCCCCTCTATGCTGGGGGTCCCCATCGGGACCCCCGAAGTGTCCCCACATAAACCCATTGCAGGGGGGGTCCCCGATCTGCATAGATCAGGCCCCCCGCAGCATTTAAAACTTTTAAATTCCCCGCCGCGGCTCCTTAAAGGGACCGCGGCACACTATTACCCAATCCCGGCCGCGGCACTTAAAATTAACCCCCCTCTATGCTGGGGGTCCCCATCGGGACCCCCGAAGTGTACCCATATAAACCCCCTGCAGCGGGGGGCCCCGATCGGCACCGATCGTGACCCTGCTGCAATTCAATTTTAAATTTCCCGCCTCGCGGGTCCTCAAAGGACCGTAAAGGTCCTGAAAGGACTCGCACTAAAAATAATAACCCCAGGCAACTATAATTACCCCATTAACTCATGATGGTCAATACAGACCACCATAAGGCCTAAATTAACCCATTAACTCATGATGGTCAATACAGACCACCATAAGGCTCTAATTAACCCATTAACTCATGATGGTCAATACAGACCACCATAAGGCTCTAATTAACCCATTAACTCATGGTGGTCAATCCAGACCACCATAAGGCTCTAATTAACCCATTAACTCATGGTGGTCAATCCAGACCACCATAAGGCTCTAATTAACCCATTAACTCATGGTGGTCAATCCAGACCACCATAAGACCTAAATTAACCCATTAACTCATGATGGTCAATACAGACCACCATAAGGCTCTAATTAACCCATTAACTCATGATGGTCAATACAGACCACCATAAGGCTCTAATTAACCCATTAACTCATGGTGGTCAATCCAGACCACCATAAGGCTCTAATTAACCCATTAACTCATGGTGGTCAATCCAGACCACCATAAGGCTCTAATTAACCCATTAACTCATGGTGGTCAATCCAGACCACCATAAGGCTCTAATTAACCCATTAACTCATGGTGGTCAATACAGACCAGCATAAGGCTCTATTTAACCCCATCAGTCCCATAAGGGTATATTATTACCATTATGGGCCTGTTACAACCCAACATTAACCACATAAGTGCCATGATGGTCCTCAAGGACCATCATGACACTAACTACAAACACTACACTATAACCCCCAATAAACCATTTAATCTAAACTAACCCCCCTCTACACTAATCTATTAACACTTACACTACCTACCTACACTACCTACCCCCTAATAAACCTCCCCAACACTCTAATTACAAAAAACAAAAAACCTACAGTACAAAAAACAAAAAAACCTACAGTACAGAAAACAAAAAAAAATTACAACCCCACCCCCCACTACAGAAAACAAAAAAATACATTACAACCCCACCCCCCACTACAGAAAATAAAAAAATTACACACCTGAAAAGGAAAGACAGATAAACACAATACAATACATACATATAATACATTACATACATTACATACAATACATGACATTACATATAATATATTAAATATAATATATTAAATATAATATATTACATATAATACATTACATACATTACATACAATACATGACATTACATATAATATATTAAATATAATATATTAAATATAATATATTACATATAATACATTACATACATTACATACAATACATGACATTACATATAATATATTAAATATAATATATTAAATATAATATATTACATATAATACATTACATACATTACATACAATACATGACATTACATATAATATATTAAATATAATATATTAAATATAATATATTACATATAATACATTACATACATTACATACAATACATGACATTACATATAATATATTAAATATAATATATTAAATATAATATATTACATATAATACATTACATACATTACATACAATACATGACATTACATATAATATATTAAATATAATATATTACATATAATATATTACATATAGTCCTAATCAAATACCCCCTATCTATCTAACATACAATCTATTTAATTTAAAATAAATCCTAACTATATCAAATACATCCCCCTATCTATCTAATATACAAAAAATCCTAACTACATACACAGACCCTTATTCTAAACTAAAATAAAATAATTACAGTCCTAACTACATACACAGACCCTAATTCTAAGCTAAAATCAATAAATTAAGACCACTTACCTTTAAGATGTTGCTTCAGATCACTAACCTATGGGTCAAACAAAAAATAAAAATTAGTACAAAACATTAACATCAAATAAATAAACATTCTATACATTCTACATATTCAACTCACCTTTACAGCATGTCCAGTCACTGTTTATCTCTTCCGGCGCGGCCCTGTTAAAAAAAAAACACAATATATGAATACATGAATACAATATATAAACCATAAATAAAATACACAAATAAACATCTAAATATACATTTAACTTACCTCCCCGCGATGTCCCCGGCCTTCTCTCCTTCAGCCCCGGCTGGGCCGCGGAACCATCCGCGCTCTAAAAAAAAAAAAAAAAAAAAACTAACGGAGGTCTGCACTGGCAGACCTCCCCGACGCTACTGAACCTCCCGGAGTCGTTTCCGGGAGGAAATTGGCATTGGCGGCTTGTGATTGGCTGAAAAAGCTGTCTATCAATTTCAGCCAATCAAAAGTCGTCAATGTGTGAGCCAATCAGGATGGGATACACCCCAATATCCCACCCTGATTGGCTAAAACACTTGTCTATCTTTATGGGAACCAATCACAACGCTCAGATGCCTTCAGCCAATCACTATGGGATACACCCCCACGGAGTGATTGGTAGAAGACATCTGCGCATCCTGATTGGCTCCTACATTGACGACTTTTGATTGGCTGACAGCTTTTTCAGCCAATCACAAGCCGACAATGCCAATTTCCTCCCGGAAACGACTCCGGGAGGTTCAGTAGCGTCGGGGAGGTCTGCCAGTGCAGACCTCCGTTAGGTTTTTTTTTTTTTTTTTTTAGAGCGCGGATGGTTCCGCGGCCCAGCCGGGGCTGAAGGAGAGAAGGCCGGGGACATCGCGGGGAGGTAAGTTAAATGTATATTTAGATGTTTATTTGTGTATTTTATTTATGGTTTATATATTGTATTCATGTATTCATATATTGTGTTTTTTTTTTAACAGGGCCGCGCCGGAAGAGATAAACAGTGACTGGACATGCTGTAAAGGTGAGTTGAATATGTAGAATGTATAGAATGTTTATTTATTTGATGTTAATGTTTTGTACTAATTTTTATTTTTTGTTTGACCCATAGGTTAGTGATCTGAAGCAACATCTTAAAGGTAAGTGGTCTTAATTTATTGATTTTAGCTTAGAATTAGGGTCTGTGTATGTAGTTAGGACTGTAATTATTTTATTTTAGTTTAGAATAAGGGTCTGTGTATGTAGTTAGGATTTTTTGTATATTAGATAGATAGGGGGATGTATTTGATATAGTTAGGATTTATTTTAAATTAAATAGATTGTATGTTAGATAGATAGGGGGTATTTGATTAGGACTATATGTAATATATTATATGTAATATATTATATTTAATATATTATATGTAATGTCATGTATTGTATGTAATGTATGTAATGTATTATATGTAATATATTATATTTAATATATTATATTTAATATATTATATGTAATGTCATGTATTGTATGTAATGTATGTAATGTATTATATGTAATATATTATATTTAATATATTATATTTAATATATTATATGTAATGTCATGTATTGTATGTAATGTATGTAATGTATTATATGTAATATATTATATTTAATATATTATATTTAATATATTATATGTAATGTCATGTATTGTATGTAATGTATGTAATGTATTATATGTAATATATTATATTTAATATATTATATGTAATGTCATGTATTGTATGTAATGTATGTAATGTATTATATGTAATATATTATATTTAATATATTATATTTAATATATTATATGTAATGTCATGTATTGTATGTAATGTATGTAATGTATTATATGTAATATATTATATTTAATATATTATATTTAATATATTATATGTAATGTCATGTATTGTATGTAATGTATGTAATGTATTATATGTAATATATTATATTTAATATATTATATGTAATGTCATGTATTGTATGTAATGTATGTAATGTATTATATGTATTATTGTATTGTGTTTATCTGTCTTTCCTTTTCAGGTGTGTAATTTTTTTATTTTCTGTAGTGGGGGGTGGGGTTGTAATTTTTTTTTTTTTTCTGTACTGTAGGTTTTTTTGTTTTTTGTACTGTAGGTTTTTTGTTTTCTGTGCTGTAGGTTTATTGTTTTTTTTAATTAGAGTGTTGGGGAGGTTTATTAGGGGGTAGGTAGTGTAGGTAGGTAGTGTAAGTGTTAAAAGATTAGTGTAGAGGGGGGTTAGTTTAGATTAAATGGTTTATTGGGGGTTATAGTGTAGTGTTTGTAGTTAGTGTCATGATGGTCCTTGAGGACCATCATGGCACTTATGTGGTTAATGTTAGGTTGTAACAGGCCCATAATGGTAATAATATACCCTTATGGGACTGATGGGGTTAAATAGAGCCTTATGCTGGTCTGTATTGACCACCATGAGTTAATGGGTTAATTTAGGCCTTATGGTGGTCTGGATTGACCATCATTACTTAATGGGTTAATTTAGGCCTTATGGTGGTCTGGATTGACCATCATGAGTTAATGGGTTAATTAGAGCCTTATGGTGGTCTGTATTGACCACCATGAGTTAATGGGTTAATTTAGGCCTTATGGTGGTCTGGATTGACCATCATTACTTAATGGGTTAATTTAGGCCTTATGGTGGTCTGGATTGACCATCATGAGTTAATGGGTTAATTAGAGCCTTATGGTGGTCTGTATTGACCACCATGAGTTAATGGGTTAATTAGAGCCTTATGGTGGTCTGTATTGACCATCATGAGTTAATGGGGTAATTATAGTTGCCTGGGGTTAATATTTTTAGTGCGAGTCCTTTCAGGACCTTTACGGTCCTTTGAGGACCCGCGAGGCGGGAAATTTAAAATTGAATTGCAGCAGGGTCACGATCGGTGCCGATCGGGGCCCCCCGCAGCAGGGGGTTTATATGGGGACACTTCGGGGGTCCCGATGGGGACCCCCAGCATAGAGGGGGGGTTAATTTTAAGTGCCGCGGCCGGGATTGGGTAATAGTGTGCCGCGGTCCCTTTAAGGAGCCGCGGCGGGGAATTTAAAAGTTTTAAATGCAGCGGGGGGCCTGATCTATGCAGATCGGGGCCCCCCCCTGCAATGGGTTTATGTGGGGACACTTCGGGGGTCCCGATGGGGACCCCCAGCATAGAGGGGGGTTAATTTTAAGTGCCGCGGCCGGGATTGGGTAATAGTGTGCCGCGGTCCCTTTAAGGAGCCGCGGCGGGGAATTTAAAAGTTTTAAATGCAGCGGGGGCCTGATCGGTGCCGATCGGGGACCCCCGCTGCAAGGGGTTAATGTGTGGGGGCTGCGGGGGTTCCTATGGACCCCTGCAGCAAGGTGTTCATGTGAGGACACTTCGGGGGTCCCGACAGGGACCCCCGCATTGAGGGGGGGTTCATTTTAGGTGCCTGGGGGGGGTTTGGAGTACCCCCCACGGCAGGGCTTATGTGGGGGACTGCCGCGGAGGTCCCTTTTAGGACCCCCGCAGCAATTGATGAGGAGTGGGAGCCTGCGATATCATCTCGCAGGCTGTCACTCCTCATGTACATTTACGCAGTGTAGATACGTACGGCCCTGCTGCGTAGCTCATACGTTGCTCGCAGCAGGGCTAATTTAATAGCATTGTAAGTTAGAGAAACTTTGCAGTACGTAGGGCTTAAGTAGAAGCCTCTTATTTACGAGGCTGGAATTTAATAGGGCCCATAGTATTTAGTATTCTTATTCTGTATCTATACCGCTGTCCAGTTATTATCTATACTGTTTTTGAAAGTCTATATTTTTTCCGAAAGACAAATAATAATGTGCCATTTTCCTAAATGTTACAGTGTCATCACTAGTTTCCAAACAGTTTATTTTTATTGCAGTATGCTGAATATATTTACTCTACTTCTGTAAATAAATCCTTTCTTCGTCTGTCCTTATTTTTTTAACCTACAGGGAATTGAATAATGACCACATCACCATCTCTGCCATAAAGAAAAGGAAATTGGCTTTTAGAAATAAATTAGAACTCTACTTCTTGATAATTCTTCTTCTGTCCTTCTCCAGCATATTAGCTTAGAGACTTGAAATGAAAATTCTTAGGAGACCTTGTACAAATTACTTTCTGAAGTAATGTATGTTTTTTAGCCAATGCTTTAGGTGGTCGTGTTGAATTGTAAATGAATAAGAGATTTGCTAAAAGGAAATCTGCTTGCAGACTGTCACAGGTGTATAGATTGTTATAGTAAATAATAGGTGAAAATGACATATGAAAAAGCTGGATTGAAAAATTATATGAATATGATTTTAATTTATAAATGAATGAATGCAATTCCTGGAAATGTCTATATATTGTCTGTCTTCCAGGAAATAGTTGCATAACTGTTTACTGCAAAGCAACTTACTTTATTTTCAAAAGAAAATGAGCTTAATTTCTATCTGAAATGTAACGTACAGTGTACCTCAAATAATTTGTCATTTCTGGCAGATGGACTTTATTTAACATTTTTTTGATTCTCCTAATTATTGTGGTATTAGCACGTCACATAAAATGTCATATTTTATTTGTAATCCATATTCACTGGAATAGTACTTAGCATATTACCAAGAGGACCAATTTGTGGTATTTGATGACTTACCCAGCTTATTGAACTATAGTGATAAAAACATAATGAAACCCTATTAGCTTAATTATACAGTATTAATAATATTACTAGTTTTCTAATTTGCCTATTCTTACTTCTGTGAGGTTTACATATTTTTACCTCCCTCCCTTCTTCAAAACTTACAGTGCCTTGCAAAAGTATTCACCCCCCTTGGCATTTTTTTGTGTTTTGTTGCCTCACAACCTGGAATTAACATGGATTGTTTGAGGATTTGCATCATTTAATTTACAGAACATGCCCACAACTTTGAAGATGTATTTTTTTTTTTACTGTGAAGCAAGCAACAAATAGGACAAAATAACAGAAAAAGTAAATGTGCACAAGTATTCACCTCCTTCAAGTTGGATGGTTTTCACTTGTGAACAGCAATCTTTAAGTCTGACCACAGATTTTCTATTGGATTGAGGTCTGGGCTTTGACTAGGCCATTCCAACACATATACACGTTTCCCCTTAAACCACTCAAGTGTTGCTTTAGCAGTGTGTTTGGGGTCATTGTCCTGCTGGAAGTTGAACCTCCATCTTAGCCTCAAATCACACACAGAGTGGTACAGGTTTTGCTCAAGAATATCCTTGTATTTAGCACCATCCAGCATTCCCTCAACTCTGACCAGTTTCCCCCCGTCTTCTGAAAAACATCCCCACAGCATGATGCTGCCACCACCAAGTTTCACTGTGGGAATAGTGTTCTTTGGGTGATGTGATGTGTTGGGTTTGAGCCAGACATATTGTTTTCTTTGATGGCCGAAAAGTTCAATTTTAGTCTCATCAGACCAGAGCACCTTCCTGCATACATTTTGGGAGTCTCCAACATGCCTTTTTGCAAACTCAAAAAGTGCCATTTTGTTTTTTGCTGAAAGTAATGGCTTTCTTCTGGCCACTTTATCATAACCCTATGGAGCGTATGGCTTATTGTCGTCCTATGTACAGATACTCCAGTCTCTGCTGTGGAGCTCTGCAGCTTCTCCGGGGTTACCTCAGGTCTCTGTGCTGCCTCTCCGATTAATGCCATCCTTGGCCGATCTATGAGTTTTGGTGGGCGTCGTCTCTTGGCAGGTTTGCTGTTGTGCCATGATCTTTCCATGTGGTTATTATAGATTTGATGGTGCTCCTGGGGATCATCAAAGATTTGGATATTTTTTTATAACCTATCCCTAACTTGAACTTCTCAACAACATTGTCCCTTACTTGTTTGGAGAGTTCCTTGGTCTTCATGGCAGTGTTTGGTTAGTGGTGCCTCTTGCTTAGGTGGCCTCTGGGGCCATTCAAAAAAAGTTTGTGTATATGTAATGACAGATAATGTGACACTTAGATTGCACACAGGTGGGCATCATTTCACTAATTATGTGACCTCTGAAGGTAATTGGTTGCACCAGAGCTTTGAATACATACGCACATGCCAATTTTCTGTTTTCTATTTATAAAAAACAGTTTTATGTATATATTTTTCTCATTTCACTTCACCAACTTAGACTATTGTGTTCTGATCCATCACATACAATTCAGATTAACAAACATTGAATTTAAAGCCATAATGTAACAAAATAGGTAACTGTATATTGCAGGCCATTATGGTAGAGGGTGAGCTGCAATCTGTGAATCTCCATATTGCAGCTCCAGTGCACAAAATGCAGCCAGCAGTTACTTGTTGGTTGTTGTGATCATATGGCCTTGCTTTAGCGGTATGTAGTTTCATAGCTTGCTGTCTGTCCCCTCAACCAATGACAGGCACTAAGTATCACCTATAGCATTGGGAGGAGAAGAAGGACATTTTAAAATATATATATATATATATTTCACAATGTTTTATAACAGGGGAATGGAGCTTTTGTTATGGTAGATGCAATGTATAATTTTAAAGCGGATGACTTGCTTGGCATCTCTTTAATTAATTTATCATGAGAATGAATAAAATTATTTTTAATCTCTAGTATCTCATACAGAAATGCTTATTAAATCTCATTATATTATCTGAAAAACACTCACCCAGTTCAGTAAGGTATAATTCAAGCATATGCATTATATAATCCTGAAAAACATTCCCAAATAACTTACTTTTCAATACATATTTTAACACACTCATGCTATTGTTCTATGTCTCATATTTTCTAAATGTATGATCCACAAGAGCCTTGATTCAATTAAAATTGAATAGTTACAGTTCTAGTCTTTTGATGATAATTTGACATTCAGTTTTCTTTGAAGTAAGGCTAACTAGACTTCTGGGAGATGAGCAGAATATTCACAGCTATTCACAGCAAACCTACAATACCTTGTCTGGTTTGTCTAGTAATTACCTGTCTGCTATACTTTTCATGGTACAGCTCAGAGGAAAGGCATTTATTTTAACTTTACATTCATATTTAAAACAGAATAATTGGTAATATAGATTTTTTTACTATTTGTAGATCTTTTAAATGGCCAGCAAATGGTGTACTAGTTGTGCAAACAAAAAATGTCAGCCTATTGGTCAATACAGGTTCTAAGCATATCTGTTGATATTGTCAGTCTCTTATAGACTAGTTATATCAATAGCATCACTTGTTTCTGCTCAGCACCATCTGCTGATCCTTATCTGCTCAAATGTACTTTTTATAATGCATGTGAATGGTAGTAGCTGATGGTATACCAGATATAATGTGATTTGGAAGTGAAAGTATTGGAACCCAAGACATATTTCCTAAGCATTACTCATGCTACTTTGAGGGCATTCGTTTAGTTACACAGTTACATAGTAATTAAGGTTGAAAAAAGACTTCCAGTCCATCAAGTTCAACCTTATCTGCAATATGCGGATTAGTTATTAACTAATTAGTTGTTAAATAATTATTAATAGTATAGTATTTGAGGATGAATAAAGAGTTAGTCCATCAAGTTCAACCTTTTCAGATCTCTATTGATCTTTTTAATATGTGGACTATTTATTATTAATTGTTAACTGATCCAGAGGAAGGAAAACAGAAAAATAAAAACCCCATTGAAACTTTGCCAATTGTCTCATAAGTGGAAAAAAAGCAAAATTCCTTCCTGACCCCAGAAACTGGCGATCAAATTTCTCCCTGGATCAATATTCCTTCGCTAGTTATCTAGGATAGCCTTGAATGCCCTCTTTATTCAAAAATATATCTAACCCATTTTTGAAGTTGTCTTTCAAATTCACTGTCACCACATCCTTTGGTAGAAAATTCCACAGTTTAACCACTCTAACTGTGAAGAACCCTTTTCTTTGTTTAAGGTGAAATCTTTTTTCCTCTAACCTCAAGGGATGTCCTCTTGTCAGTTGAAAATCTCTTGCTACAAAAAGTTCACTTGACAAAGCCTTATATTGACCCTGGATGTATTTAAATAAGGTAATCATATCCCCTCGTTTTTTTTCTAGCGAAAATACATTTAATTTGGTTAGTCTTTCTTCATAACTTAGCCCCTCCATTCCCCTTATTAGTTTTGTAGCCCTTCTCTGTACTTTTTCCAGCTCTAAAATGTCCTTTTTATGAAGTGGTGCCCAAAATTGTACTCCATATTCCAAATGAGGGCGTACTAGGGATTTGTATAGTGGTAGAAATATATTTGCTTCCCTTGCTTCTATACCCTTCTTAATACATGTTAATATTTTACTTGCCTTTGCAGCTGCTGCTTGGCATTGAGCACTGCTACCTTGGTGGTTGTCCACTAGTACTCCCAAATCCCTTTCAATATCTGATACCCCTAGATTTGCTCCATTAAGATTATAAATTGCATGGCTATTTTTCCTTCCCAATTGCATAACTTTACATTTATTTGTATTTAATCTCATCTGCCATTTAGCAGCCCATTTCTCTAATTTATGCAAATTCCTTTGTAGGGAAAGTACATCATTATCTGATTTATTTTCCTTGCACAACTCAGTGTCATCAGCAAAAATGGAGACACTACTTTCGAGTCCTACTTCTACGTCATTATTAAATATGTTAAAAAGGAGAGGACCTAATACTAAATCTTGAGTATTAGTCCAATCGGAGTATGTTCCATTTACAACAACCCTTTGCTTCCTGTCTTTTAGCCAGCTCTCGATCCATGAGCAGACATTTACTGCAATTCCTGTATCCCTTAGTTTGCTCACTAGTCTTCCATGTGGCACTGTATGAAAAGCCTTTGAAAAATCCAAAAAGACTACATCAACTGAGTTGCCCTGATCCAAGTTCCTACTAACCTCCTCATAGAAACGAATTAGATTGGTCCAACCTATCCTTCATAAATCCGTGTGGACTGATACCTATTATCTTGTTCAAATAGACATATTCTTGTATTCTGTCCCTTATTAACCCTTCTAAAAGCTTCCCAACTACAGATGTGAGGCTCACTGGTCTATAATTCCCCGGATTTGCTCTTGATCCCATATTAAATATAGGTATCACCTCTGCTTTTCTCCAGTCATCCGGTAGAGACCCTGTAGTGAGTTAGTCTTGAAAGATTAGATATAATGGTTTGGCTATTACAGAACCCAGTTCCCTCAGTACCCTTGGATGTATTCCATCAGGACCTGGGGCTTTATTAACATTTATTTTCTCCAATCTCTTTTGGATTTCTTCCTGCGTTAACCAATTATTTAGTGATGGTAGTGTAGCCCCATTATGTTGCGGTGTCCCAACCACTGGTACCTCCCTTGTGTATACCGACGAAAAGAACCTATTTAGCTCATCTGCCTTTTCCTGGTCACTGATTATCAGATGGCCTATATCACATTGTAATGTTCCTATAGCTTCCTTCCTCGCCTTCTTCCCATTAATATATTTAAAAAATATTTTAGGGTTAGTCTTACTTTCTTTTGCAACTGACTTCTCATTTTCTATTTTAGCCAGTCTAATAGCCCTTTGCAAGCCTTGTTGATTTCCTTATAGTCACATAAAGCTGCCTCTTCTTGTATAATTTAAATGCATGTTTCTTTTTCCTCATCATGATCTTTAAGTCATTGTTAAGCCACATGGGATATGATTTACTCCTATTCATTTTATTTTCACATGGTACATGCCGATGAGTATGTTTATTTAGTAAGGATTTGAATGTTGTCCATTTATTTTCAGTATTTTTCCCTGTAAGTTCTTTGTCCCAGTCTATATGTAGTATTGCTGCCCTTAGCCCATTAAAGTTAGCCCTTTTAAAATTTAGAGTTTTTGTTGGCCCCTTACAACTCTGTTTTTTGTATTCAATCTCAAATTATACTGTTTTGTGATTACTGTTCCCCAAGGGTTCCCCTATCTTAACATTTGATATTGTATCAATATTACTTGTGATGACTAAATCCAAGATGGCCCAATTCTAGTAGGTTCTTGTATTACCTGGGCCAGGATCCAGGATCAACAGGCACACCAATGTTAATTAAGTGAATTGGATTATCAGATACTCGATCTGGTAGATTATACTTAGACCCCCTCAGATAGATTATATTCTTCTCTGGTGTTTACAATGAATGAAATAAGCTTTTCGCCTGCAATACATCCAGTGGAGATACAGCATTTTGTTTCATGTGATTGGATATTGTTACCAATGGAAGTTGATTTTATATGATTTCTGTTTGAACTGAGTGTACATGGAACTTCTCACTTTATACCAAATTACTTTCCAGACTTGTTCCTTGATTAGATCAATTTTATGGTGAGATAAAAAATATATATAACATTTTATTATGTTTCTTGTAGCCAGTTTTGTTATTTTTTTCACAAACAATATTTATACCAATAGCAAGCAATTCCTGGAAAAATTATTTAGTTTTCATATGGAAATATAAAACATCGAAATGAATAATGTCTAAAGAGATGCATAGTAACAGCCTTATTAAATTGCAATTCGGCAAATTCTAAAGGGCTCTATATAAGCACAGAGCATATTTTTCTTACAGAAGTTTTTAGTCAGTGAACTTCTATCCAAAAGCAAGGTCTTCACAAACTAAAAACTTCTGTAAAAAAATATGCTATATTCCTATATAGAGCCCTTTAGAATTTGCTGAATTGCAATTTAATAAGGCTGAAAGTGTCCTAATACCTCTCTGATTCCGATGATTCCCTGGCTTTCAAAGTTTTAAGTAGAGTTTAATGTTTAAATCATACCATTCCATGCATTCACCTTCTATCAGCATTCTACCCACTAAGAGCTAGATCATATTAGTCTAACTAAGGTATAAGAATTTCATTAAAAATATAAAATCAATCAAACTCAATATGTAGCATAGTAAGTACATGCATAGCTTTCAGCTAATAATCTCCCATTAAACATTGATTACTAGTTGGTCCTAATTATCAGCCCAGTCATTACATTAGATCCTATAATCTATGGGTATACTGACCACCTACTAAGATTTTTCAAATCCTTAGCAAGTGGTCTTAAGGCCAAAACTATTATCTCATTTGTACTCTGGTATCCATAGCTACCTAAGCCCACCCATCCCCTAACAGCATGTGTGGTCTAGGGTGGGCTATCACCCCACTCCACTATCAAACCCTAGGTTCCCCTCCACTCTACCCTCCATGGGTTTCCTACTCCAAAGTTCTATTTAATTACTTAATTTATTAATTAATTAATTATGTTTACAGGGTTTGGCGTGGGACCATAAAGCCCGTCCAACATTAACCCATGATGCAATTATGGAAAGCAGTAGATGGTGTGAGAAAGTTAGGGTTTTGTTATAGTTAAGTCAATCGATCATATTCCTGTTAGTTTCAAGTGTTTCAGTTAGTATTTATGTCATGATCCCCCTGAACACCAGTCCTTTGAATTCATACGATCCGCCCAGGATGATTAGGATTTTGAGGCTGGTCATTACACTGCCTGCCTCATGGGAATATGTGAATTGATTACCCTATGTATTTTAATTACTGTGTGTTATGTTGCTTCTCTGAGTGTTTGACTTATGATGTTAGAATTTTTATGTTGCATGTTTGGTTCATGAACAGTTAACTAATGTAAAATGTAGTGATGTAATCTGTGATGACAGTTGAGATTACGTTATGTAAATTGTCCGTTATGTAACGTGTGTCTGTGAGGTAAAGTTAGTTTTGAATGCAGTCTGTGATGCTTCTGAGAGGAGAAAGTGAGGTAACTGCTATCAATGACTCTAAGAAGATGAATATGTATTTGGAGTCCTCTTCCACTCCTCCATAATGACATCACAGAGCTGGTGGATGTTAGAGACCTTGCACTCCCCACCTTCCGTTTGAGGATGCCCCACAGATGCTCAATAGGGTTTAGGTCTGGTGACATACTTGGCCAGTCCATCACCTTGACCTTCAGCTTCTTTTGCAAGTCAGTGGTCATCTTGGAGGTGTGTTTGGGGTCGTTTTCATGTTGGAATACTGCCCTGCAGCCCAGTCTCCGGAGGGAGGGGATCATGCTCTGCTTCAGTATGTCACAGTACATGTTAGCATTCATGGTTCCCTCAATGAACTGTAGCTCCCCAGTGCCGGCAGCACTCAGTCATATTATATAGCAGTTAGAATATAGACGTACAGTATATATTGAAGCAATTTGTTTCAAAGTTGGTTATATTGTATGTAAGACTGCAAGCTAAATAACCTTTGTGTTTAGGTGTTGGCAAACTATTATTTGGTTGTTAGTCTTACATCAGAATTGATTACATTTAATTTAATTTATCAAATCGGTCAATTTAATCAATAATAATGTAAGACAGTTTAGTTGATTGTGTGATACAAGATTAGATATGTTGAGTGCTCATCGCGAGGACCGTAAAGTACATGGGAGGAAGGCGCTCATTCTGGGCCACGAGATAAGCACTAAAGGCGCTCAGCGCACAGCTTGCAATGAGCGCAGAAGGTGCTCAAAGAGGGCAGAATGTTGCATTGTGTGGCAAACAGCATTGCCAGGCTTCACATTTTATTGCCGTCACTTTTGAGGGCCAATTTCCTAGTAAAATATATTGATTAACATCTCCAATACGGAATGAAGATGCTAATTAGTCTGGGTTTGTGACCACTTCCAAAAGGGTAATAGAAGGATTGTGATATATGGGGCTAAGTTTAACTCTACTACAAATTAGATAGTTAACACCATTTTATACATACCATGTATGGAATTTCAGGATAACACCTGTCACTGGAGGATCCCTTCTCACTGAAGTAATCCCTCTTTGTGTGATTGGATTGTTAGAAAGAGGAATGGAGATAGAATAGAATCTGAAATAGTCAGATATAGTAATATATCTTAAGGAAGATTTGAAGGGGGCATAAGTTTATGCCAAGGATGAGAGTCAAGTTTGTCCACAGACAGGACCATCAGATAAAATGGTATAGAAGAAGGCCCAGGCAAAAGCAGGAAAGACCCTGGGAAAACAACAAAATACCTAGAATATTCACTCCCTGTTTCTGATAAACTATTTATTTCTCCTCGTCACAAGGTTAGTTCTCACCAATCATAAATAGTTACTTCCCTTGTGTATGTACTGTATATGAATGGATTAGAATATTATTATAAAAATATTGTGAATGTCTGTTTCTAGCCATTTGGTAGTGCTCTGGTCATTATAATAGGTTATGACCTTGATTTTAATTAGATGCCAAATAATGTTTATGAGAGACTACACCATTGTGCACTTATCTTGCCACCTGTGTGATTATAGACGATGGAGAATTGAAATTAAACCGTATGTCTTAGCACACTATCTTAAAGTAGCATTCTGAAGGTATTTTTTGCCTATGTGAAATTATTTGTAATTTGGCCTAGCCAAGTTCTTGTTTGATTTGTGTAATAGACTCAATCATTTAAAACGCCACATAGAAAAATTATTTAACCCCTTCACATGTTAAAGAGGCATACTGTAAGTATTTGCTTATGTTTATAATGGTAAATAATAAGTGGAAATGGACAACCATATAATGTAAATAATAAATGGGTGTGGCATTCTTTTTACCCTCAAAATGCACAATATCCCTCGTCTCCAAATTACCCAAACTTGAACCCCATCAAGCACATGTGAGACCACATCAATCACTATGCTCTCCATATGTGTAAAATAGCAATGCAAGTTAATATTTCATTGACTGTAGTGATGAGTTAACAAAGATTGAGACCAGCTAGCTACTTACTCAAAGAGCAGAAGTTCCCAAACCTCTCCTCAAGACCCACCAAACATACCTTGATTTCGGTTTAACCCTGTGTGAACACAGGAGGAGCAATTAACATTCAAAAGACTCTAATTGCCTCATTTGTAATCAGTGTTAAAGAGGAATCATGGCCTGTCTGGTGGGGCTTGAGGAGAGGTTTGGGAAGCACTGTTATACAGCATTACACAATGGTTTCAATATAGTTATCTATACAGAAATAAAACGCTTGCAGTGATCTCAGGAAGTCAAATAGTAATGATTATTCATGCACTAGTTAATGCATTGTATTGAATTGATTGTTGTTGCATTTAAGTATGTTTCTGTTATGACATGGAGATAAAGATAAGGAATGGGTTACAGGACAGAGTAGTAACAATGCTCACATCCAATATCCCCAAATGCAAGGTTTCATTAAGATAAACAGCTGGAGCTGTAACTGATGTATGGGCTTATGAAGCACAAACACAATAACATTTGAACTCTGAATCTATTTGTACACATTATATCTACTTTTTAGGGGGAACAAATATGGAGGATTCATCTAATTAATGGACCATAATGACCAAGTGAGGATAGTGAGGGACATAGATGTCTAAAGAGGAGAGCAAGTTACAATATGAAGTAAAGGAAAACAGAAATTGGGCTAACTGCAAGGAGGTACATAGAGGATATTAAGGATAGCAGGGTGGAAAATGAGGGAACAAGATAGTATGAGAGAGGAAAAATGGTCACTGAACAGGCTGACAGAAAAAAAATTATATAGGAGCTAGAAGAAGTAACGTTAGAAAAATATTTTAAAAGAAAAGCAATTGTGTGGCACTCAAAGGGTCATTACATGCTGTAGTTGCTTAGACCAATTAAAATCATACATTACATAAATGTAACATAGTGCCATGAACACAGGTACAGAAGTAATGGAATAATTTATCATGGTATCTGCAATATTATTTTTGTTAACATATAATTACAATGTTTGAAGAGAATTCTCACAATAAGACAGTAGTGATTAGAATTATATCATAACTGCTGTCTTGTAACTGACACTTTTTACAGAAACAGAATACATTACTACTGTTTATATAAGGGCCAACAATTACCTACTAGAAACCCAACAAATGATTTTACATTTCTTCAGTACTGCAAGACAAAATGTGTTAGTTTTTTGATTTGTGAATTTCACACGTAATGTTCATTCACTGGTAAGTAACCATATGAACAATATGAATATTGTCAACACAGGTTTAGTAAGGTCAATATCTTTCAGTTAACAAAGACACTATGTACTTTTTATCCACACAGGAGGATGTTGGTTAAGCACTCACATTTTGTGCTTTGTTGTCTTAACTTTCATAGTAAATCTGGCTGCACTCCCAGATGTCTCTCCTCTTTGTTTTGTGTCATTGACCACTTATAAAAATGTGTATGTGTTACAGCTCCATAGCTGTAATTGTTACATTTATAAATGGGTAAAGCCAATTACTCATGCAATTTTTTATCAACTGTGTGTTAATTTATGTTTATCTTTTCAGAGAACAACTTTAATATGCATAAATAGGCAACATTCCAACAGTGTATGAACCAAATTGGGGTTAACAGAACAACATAGTTTCAGTCCTCATCAAACTTTCGAAAGGTGCATATTATTCCAGGCATTTTTGGTTGACAAGATCAAATTGCACTTCAAGATAAGGCACCTAAATGAGTCACATATATACAAAAATAGATAATATGCCAAGTAACAAGAAAAACAGGCAGTCCATAATAATATATAATATAAATCATATAACTGAGCTTCCTGAATACTTTCAATATACAAAAGGTCATGTGAAGATTCAAAATAATATGAACAGTTTGAAGACTGAACATACCTGGAAGACACATTCCACACTCATTAAATGTGTATGGTCCTATAAGATCAGAAATCACTCCTCCACTGTTAATTAGTATAATAAATAGTGGAGAATTGCGTCACTGTGTGCAAAAATGCAATGATATCATCAAACAATAACCTCTAGGGCAACATGCTCATTGCCTAATTAATCACCCTTTTTAGTTATGTCATTGGAATTTGGTTCTGCAAATGTATAACACACAGTCACAATTGACAGAGGAACTTAACTCCTATGGGATCTGGCTACCAGCATTTTAGAGTAGACATTCAACTCATTATCCATTAAGATTTGGAAATTATTTTCTGAGTGTCACAACCTTCTCTTTTTGGGCTTGAAAAGGTCGCTAGACTGATCCTACCCACAGGCTGAACTTGGTTCAGTATGCCACAGGACAGCTATTAGGATTCAGAACAAGTTGCACAATTTCTCTGTAGAATAAAATAAAAAAAATGACTTCCCTCTAAACACAACATTTCTATGTGTCACACGAAGAGTATGATCTTACTTCTCAGTTCACCTTTTTATACAGTCCCAATACAATACAACAGTGGGTTATCATACGCAAAAACAACTTAGCATCTTTTGTCACTTTTAATTTCCCTCCCATGGGCTAGAGGATCCAATCAGGGATCTCTATTTGTTGGCTCTAATGGGATTGGCTGAGAAAGCAGAGTTTGGGGAGACTAGCCACCTTTGATCTGGAAACATAGTGGAGGGTGTTCTTGCTAGGGGGCATGTGGTGCCTGGAAGAGAAAAAGGGGAATAGACCTAGTAGGATTAGTTGGATTAGTGGTTATCCATCCCTCAGCTGATCTCAGTTTAGGTAAAGATACGTTTATTGAGTCAGAGAGCAGTCGGTTAGGATAGTGGGTGTATGTCCAGGGGTATACACTTTTGGTGGCTGACAAGGACTTCCATATGTTTTCTAACAATTTGAGTTATTTGCTAGACTGTGTCGGGGTCAGCAATAATTGAAGAGGTCAAGCATATACCGATTAGTAGTTAAACACAATACAATACATCAAAGGGATATCACTTGCAAATCACTTGACATCACATGACCTTTATTTGTCTTGTTTGTCGAGTTAACTAGGCTTGATGGCTCATTCAATTCCGTCTATCTCCCCAAAGAAGTCTATTAAGCCTTCTCCTCCACTACCATGAGTTTGCGCCAGATGCCTACACTAGGAGTGAACTGGGTATCGCAGTTGGCTACTGGAAGTGGCTACTGGTCGCCCTTAAAGCAGTTGTTTAGTCATTCAATTGTGTGCCATTTTCTGTGACCCCATGGACCTCAACACGCCCGGCACAATTGTTATGTCTCTTGTTGTGCTTATCTATAAGGTTTTCTTGCCAATTATTCTGAAGTGGGTTGCCAGTTCCTTCTCCAGTGGACTGAAATGGTCTGCTATGAACTGCCCATCTTGGTTAACCCCTGGGTTGTATAGCTTACAGCTTCATTGAAGTACACAAGCTTAAAGTGGTACTGTCCTCAAAATATTTTAATTAGCCCCATGTATTGTACACACTCTAAAACACATTATACAGTTATGGCAACTGCCCCAAATCAGTAAAACCTTCAAAAATCACCCTGGTCTTATGTTATTCAGCAGAAATTATTTTTTTGGTTTAGGGCATATAACCAGGGGCTTGAGGGACATTCGCGAATATTTCCAGGTTGAAAGTCATATAACTTTAAACATGTGAAGAATAAAAGTATTTTATTATAGAGTATTTTGGGCTCTAAAAACAGCTATGATCCATAGTGGTTGAAGTGGAGTTCATAGAGGTTCAGAGGCCAGAAGGTAACAAGGGTTGTGACACTGAGCAATTCCAAATAGTTTTTACAGGTTGCAAGAGTAACCAGTAAAAACAATTTCAAATTGCTTAGAAAAAGATCTGGCTAAAGATCTTTGTTTGGTTTTAACTTATTATTTAATGGATTCTTAATGTATTCTTTAATGGATTCTTCTTTTTGTTATAAAAGTTAGCTTGGCTTTCATCAATAGCCTCTGTGTTAATTTCTCTATATGGTGTTTGTTGTGTTAGAAGTCCATGCTAAAAACAGTAAAAAAGAAAGCGTAAATTTCCTTGGGGAAGTTGGTAAATTTGCATGGTGATGATCTTACCTCAACATGCATGTTGACTGCCCCAGAACAGTGTGTGGGCTTTACTACTGTCGTGCTTATTAGCCCTAGCAATGATTTTATATTTTTAACTTTTACTGCTGTCTCTATGCAGACTGAATTCTATTTTTCGATTGTTACTGTTAAAATATTACTTTTTATTTTAGGAAACCATATTTATTCTGACCTCACTAAATAAAAACCCAGACCTGCTTTAGTAGTACCCTAATCAGTTAATTTCCTAACAGAAAAGTACTTAGACACCAACTGGGTGTATATCTTCTGGTAAAAAATATATAGATCAGCAAGAAATGTAAAATCTGCCCGGGCATTTATACTCTTATTTCCTCAATACTCATGTTGGCTGTGAGTTGTTTTGTCTTTTTTGTTCTCCCCTGGTGTCTAGACTGTCTTAGATGTTTAGCAAGCCTTTGTTGGAACCAATATTGTTTTTGTCAATTATTTATTCTATAAAAAGATTTTCTATGTTTATTTGCTAATTTAATTTTTAACCAATTGTGTCATGAAACTGTCAGCTCAGGATAACTTACATGGTCTCATTCCTCTTAGATGAGCTTTTGACTTTGCCCTGCTGTGAAACAATTTTCTTTTAACCATTAACCTGAAGGCCTTCTTTGTTCACCAGGCTCAAGTTTCATCAGTTTTTTTTCTATGACATGGGCTGGAACAATGAGGTATGGGAAGCAGACTACATAAAACATTAAAATTCAATGGGTTAGCTAAATAATTTTAAGCTACCAAATACATCCCTCAGTATGTAAAAGATGTTAATAGAATTCTTATTGTGCAGGTGTATTCTTGCTCTCAGTCAAGGTTGGCCCATTATCTAAGGAGTAAAAGCTGCTTGAGTCCTATCAGCCTGTTTTTATACTGCAGATAATCTTGTCCAGGTCTGCATAATACAGCTGAAATAAATCTCATTTGAGTATAAGAGCTACTTCTACCTATTACCAGTATTTTTTATGGTTCACTATAAAATAATAATTTTGCGGAGAATACCTTCAAAGATAAACATTCTATATGTTCCTATCCCAAAGACCCTACTATATACTGTTTATGGAGGCCATTGGTGGCTATGCTTTAGTTCCAAGTGACATGATTCTGGATGCCCTATTTATTTTTTTACTCTGTGGTAATTTCCTCCTTAGAAATATCAGAACCCTCTTTACTGTATTAAACAATCTAAAAGAGAAACCATTAAACTCATCTCTAACTCTTTGGCATTATCAAGCCACTATACATTTTCTCTCCAACATGTGGACTATGGCTGATGCAGACTAAGGTAACAAATACATGAGAACTTCAATGTATATTATACACTAGCGACTTGCCCGTCAAAAATGATGGGAATAAAATTTGAAGCCTAGCATTGCTGTTTGCCTCATAATGCAAGCGTCTCCCCCACTCTACTTTATGGGCCTCACAATGACTCACCACGGGCCCTGCAATGATTTATTATTATTTTTTGCCAGGCTCTCCCCGCCTCTACCTTCCGGACCTCGCTATGATCGTCTTCGGCACTCATCACAAGCCTCTCCCCACTCTCTCCCTCCCTTGTCTCTTTGCCCCCATTCCCTCCCCTGGGGTTTTCCCCCCTTATCTCCCTCCCCTGTGTCTCTTCCCCCCACCTCTCACCCCTGTGTCTCTTTCCCACCACTCTCTCCCCTGTGTCTCTTTACAGCCCCACTTCCTCCCCTGTGTCTCTTTCCACCCTCTCCCTCCTCTCCCTCCCCTGTGTCTTCCCCCCCCCCCTCCCTCCTCAGTGCTCCTGTTTGCATTCACGGGTGTGAAACCATCTGCAGGCTTGGGAAATTGTTCAATTTCCCCAAGCCCGAAATGTGTTTCCGATTGACGTGCTTTTTTTCCTCGCTTAGCTGTTTTCAGACCTCCCAAAAACGGCAATTAAATATCAAATTAGCTTGCAACCTCACTTCCAGGCTCCCTGCTTCTCCCCCTGTTCTGTGTGTGAGGTTGTAAGTTAATTTTTAAATTCAATGGCGTCTTTTGGCGGCCTTCCGACTCCATCCGAGTTACGGGCTTGAAGAAAATGGCTGCCGCTAAATCCATAATTTTTTTAAAGTTTGTAACTCATAAGCCATTTGGAGCCTCTCCCCCTCCCTCAAGCCAGTGAAGTACTGGCCTTCAGCGCTCATTGTATCCCCATCATGCCAGTCATGTACGGGTCTCTCGATGAGCACCTTTGGCGCTCATCGTGAGCCCTTCAATGAGCGTCTTTGGCATTCATTGCAGCACTGTCAAGCCAGTCACGTACGGGCCTAGCTATGAGCACCTTTGGCACTCATCGTGAGCCTCGTAATGAGTGCAACTTTCAGGCCCCTCAATGAGCGTCTTTGGCGCATGCAGAAGCCCATAACTCTTAACATAGCATGACCAACAAATCGTAATTACGACAACTATATATGTGATACAAAACAAAATGGGTCATTGACCTACACATTCACCATAAATAGATCTAAAAATTAAATTAATAAAACCTGTTATGTAATGTATTCTCCTGTGCATTGACACAAGAATGCCCACTAGCACCACTTTTTGTCCCAATGTTTTCTAATCATATTCTATTCACTGCTACAAAATAAAAACATCTTCCCAATTTCACATTCCACAAACTACCACTTCACAATTATCTGTGAGAGTGAGAGAAGGGAGGCATGTCACAGAGACTTTATAATCCTTGCAGCTCAAAGCAATTAATCTCTTGTATGCTTGAATACAACAGTGTCTCAAAATCACCACACCCTATAAGGGAAGACTGATTTATTTCTAAACCGTAAAATAAAATTGATTAATAATTACAGCCCCGCCATGCCACCCACGTACGGGCCTTGCGATAAGCGCCTTTGGTGCTCATCGCGAGCCCTGTGCTCACTGAGCACAGTTTTGCTGATGGTGCTAGTGAGGATGTCCAGGGAGGTAGCTGGGTTATAGTTAGAAGGGGAAGCAGGGAGAACAGGAGGAGGCCAGTTCTGAGTTGGCAAGCACCAACAGATTTGACAGATTGAGTAAAAACTGTTGAGGACGTCCATGCAGGAATGGCAATGCCAGATAGAGCTGTTCCCAATAACAGCCGGGAGAACAGTTCTACTGGAGGAGTGGGAGGGCAGCACATGCAGAGCAAGAGAAGAGAAGAGGTTTTGGTGGTAGGGGACACTATTATTAGGAAGGTAGACAGGGTGATTTGTCACCCAGATCCCAGCAATCGAACAGTTTGCTGTCTCCTGGGTGCTCGGGTTCGGCATGGGATGGATCGGGTGGATAAATTATTGGGAGGGGCTGGAAATGAACTGGCAATCTTTGGACATATTGGTACCAATGACAAAGTAAGTGGAAGATGGAGTGTCCTAAAGAATGATTTTAAAGAACTAGGAAATAAGCTTAAAGCAAGGACCTCCAAAGTAGTATTTTCTGAGATACTACCAGTGCCACGTGCTAGCCCAGGGAGACAGAAGGAGCTTAGGGAGGTTAATGCATGGCTAAAAAAGTGGTGCAGTGCAGAGGGCTTTGGGTTTTTAGAGCACTGGGCTGACTTATCACGTGGGTACAATCTCTATAGCAGTGATGGATTGCACCTTAATGATGAAGGAGCTTTTGTGCTAGGGGATAGGATGGTAGAAAGGCTGGTGGAGGTTTTAAACTAGTAGGTGGGGGGGAGGGACTATGTAGAAGTATTGGGGTAAAAAGGGTAGAGGGGGAACGGGATGAATTATCTACCCACGGGGGAGGGCATGTTGGGAGGTTTACAATAGACAGTAGGGAGGTATTACTAGGTGACTCAAGTACAGTGGTAAACACTTCACAGCAGCAGAGCCATAGCAACATAAAATGTATGTCTGCTAATGCAAGAAGTTTGCCTGGGAAAATTGGCGAGCTAGAATTATTAGCAGTACAATAGGCATTACTGAAACATGGTGGGATGAATATCATGACTGGACAGTTAATTTGGATGGTTTTAGCTTATTTAGGAAAGATAGAGGTAATGATAGGAGAGGAGGAGGGATTTGTCTGAATGTTAAGCCTGGTTTTAAACCTGTAGTCAGAGAAGATATTTATAGATGGAACTACCGTCAACATTGAATATTTCTGGGTTGAGCTAAATAGTGGAGGAGCTAATTCTAAACGCATATTGGTGGGAGTATGCTATAAACCCCCAAATATAATTGAAAGTAAGGAACTGCAATTATTGTTACAGATTGGAAATGCAGCTAAGCATAGGCAAGTTCTAATAATGGGATACTTTAATTACCCTGAAATAAACTGGATAAATGAGACCAGCAGTTCAGCTAAAGGGAGCAGGTTCTTGAGTACACTCAGTGATCGTTATCTGGCCCAGGTAATACAAGAACCTACTAGAAATGGGGCCATCTTGGATTTAGTCATCACAAGAAATAGTGATATAATATCAAATGTTAAAATAGGGGAACCCTTGGGGAAACGTGATCACAACACAGTATCATTTGAGATTAAATACAAACAACAGGGTTGCAAGGGGCCAACAAAAACTCAAAATTTTAAAATGGCTTACTTTAATTAGCTATGGGCAGCAATACTAAATATGGGCTGGGATAAAGAACTTACAGGGAAAAATACTGAAAATAAATGGACAACATTCAAATCCTTACTAAATATACATACACATCGGCATGTACCATGTGGAAATAAAATCAATAGGAGTAAATCACATCCCATGTGGCTTAACAATGACTTAAAGATAATGATAAGGAAAAAGAAACATGCATTTAAATTATACAAGAAGGAGGGAACAGAGGCAGCTTTATGTGACTATAAGGAAATCAACAAGGCTTGCAAAAGGGCTATTAGACTGGCTAAAATAGAAAATGAGAAGTCAGTTGAAAAGGAAAGTAAGATTAACCCTAAAATATTTTTTAAATATATTAATGGGCAGAAGGCAAGTAAGGAAGCTATAGGAAAATTACAATGTGACACAGGCCGTCTGATAAATAGTGACCAGGAAAAGGCAGATGAGGGAAATAGGTTTTTTTCTTTGGTATATACAAGGGAGGTACCAGTGGTTGGGGCACTGCAACAAAATGGGGCTACACTATCATCACTAATTGGTTAACGCAGGAAGAAATCCAAAAGAGATTGGAGAAAACAAATGTTAATAAAGCCCCATGTCCTGATGGAATACATCCAAGGGTACTGAGGGAACTGAGTTCTGTAATAGCCAAACCATTATATCTAATTTTTCAAGACTCAGTCACCACATGGTCTCTACCAGATGACTGGAGAAAAGCAGAGGTGATGCCGATATTTAAGAAGGGAGCAAGAGCAAATCTGGGGAATTATAGACCAGTGAGCCTCACATCTGTAGTTGGGAAGCTTTTAGAAGGGTTAATAAGGGACAGTATACAAGAATATGTCTATTTGAACGAGATCATAAGTAGCAGTCAACATGTATTTATGAAGGATATGTCATGTCAGACCAATCTAATTAGTTTCTATGAACAGGTTAGTAGGAACTTGGATCAGGGCAACTCAGTGATTTAGTCTTTTTGAGGCTTGCAAAGGCCTTTGATACGGTGCCACATGGGAGACTTTTGAGAAAACTAAGGGATACAGGAATTGCAGTAAATATCTGTTCATGGATCGAGAACTCTCTAAAAGACAGGAAGCAAAGGGTTGTTGTAAATGGAACATACTCCGATTTGACTAATGTGGTAAGTGGGGTTCCTCAGAGTTCAGTATTAGGTCCTCTCCTTTTTAACATATTTATTAATGACTTAGAGGTAGGATTGGAGTGTGGTGTCTCCATTTTCGCTGATGACATGAAGTTGTGCAAGGTAATTTAATCAGATAATGATGTGCTTTCCCTACAAAGGGATTTACATACAATTGAGGAATGGGCATCTACATGGCAGATGAGATTTAATACGAATAAATGTAAAGTTATGCATCTGGGAAGGAAAAATAGCCATACAATTTATAATCATAATGGAGCAAATCTAGGTGTGTCAGATATTGAAAGGGATTTGGGAGTGCTTGTGGACAACCATCTAGGTAATAGTGCTCAAAGCCAAGCAGCAGCTGCAAAGGCAAATAAAATATTAGCATGTATTAATAAGGGTATAGAAGCAAGGGAAGCAAATATAATTCTGCCATTATACAAATCTCTAGTACGCCCTCATTTGGAATATGGAGTACAATTTTGGGCACCACTTCATAAAAGGACATTTTCGAGCTGAACAAAGTTCAGAGAAGGGCAACAAAACTAATAAGGGGAATGGAGGGGCTAAGTTATGAAGAAAGACTTACCAAATTAAACTTATTTTCCGTAGAAAAAAGGCGTATATGAGGGGATATGATTACCTTTTTTTAAATACATCCAGGGTCAATATAAGGCTTTAAGTGAACTTTTTTACCAAGAGATTAGAGGAAAAATGATTTTACCTTAAAGAATGAAAAGGGGTTTTCACAGTTAGGGTGGTTAAACTACCAAATGAGGTGGTGACAACTCAAATACTATGGGCCTCATTCTATTATCGGCCGTAGGAGATGCGGGGTCGCAAGTTCCGGCCGCAAGCTATTTGCCTATTCTATTCCCTTCCGGCCGGGGACTCCGGCAGGCTTGCGCCGGCGCCTTGTTATCCCTTGCAGCCGCACGCGCCGGAGGAAAGCCTTTGATCTTAAACGGCCGCAAGAGTTTCGGCCGCAAGAAAATCCTGGTTGCTATTCAATTGCTCCGGGAACCCTCTCTGCAAGGCTAAAACCGAGCCGCAGCTTACTTGCAGCAAAAATAAGCACATAATAAAGCCATCCTGCACTCTGAGGAGACTATAAAGTGATTGTAGGTGTTAGCATTCATAGCACAACATTCCCCTACACTCAAATCCGTAAATATTTTTTTTTTTCATTTATGTCAAATATCCATGGAAAAAGTCCAGAGGGCTTTCAGCACCTCAGACCCGCCCATGCTGCGGCCGGAAAATAAACAGTTAATTAAATCTCGGATTTGGGCTGATGTGCAAGCTTGAGAGAGGGTTGCTATTAATCCTCATGTCCCCCATTATGATCCCTAGCATTTACAGAGCTTTACAGTGCCGTCTTGAATATATATTTGCATTTAAAGATTTCTGAGCTTACGGCCGGATGCAAGATATACGGCCGGCCGTAAGGGGATATCCTTGCGGCGCCGTCTATTTGAATTGCAAGGTAACGGGAGCCCCACAAGGAATCGCAGCTTTGCCGCCGATTTACGGCCGATAATAGAATGAGGGCCTATGTAACTATGTAACTATGTAAATAACATTACATATAGAAAGACTAACAGAAAATAATATTGTTTACTAAAGATAAAAAAATAACACCTTATCTATACTCCTAAACAATCCTAAAAGAGAAATATTAACTAATTCCTAGCCATGTACTTAGGCATAAATAGAAACCTAAAGAGTAATTAACTCCATCCTGAAATATAGAGAAGATAAGTGTGTAAAGTTGTAATGCATAGTTTGGCGCTACAGAATATGTTTGCGCGTTATAAGTAAACGATAATATTTATGCTACATTAACATTTAAAATAATAATTAGTTAAAGCTAATAAAAACGTATAATGCTATTGATTTATGAATGTAAGTTGAATTAATAGATTTTACTAACTATATGTAATAAAAGAAACAATATAAAATAATCACAATTTGTTGTGATGAAATATGAATAAGTGAATTAACCTATTTTGGGTTTTTTTCATTTAAGAACTAGTTTTCTGAATGCATCAATCTCCATTCTACATGTATCAAAGGAAATGTATTGTATCATGATGTAATTGTTTAAAATTTGTAAGTCATTTTTTCTAAAGGTTTATCCTTATATTAGCAAAGTACATACGTTTTTGCAAGAAAGGAATGTGTAATCAATATAGTGTAAACAGATCTTGTGATTTGTAAATTCCTACAAAAAATATTGGTACTATCATCTCGATTGGAAGGCAGTTCCGTGTAACTACCATCGATTGGTAAAATAAATAAGTATAAATTCATTGAATTTTTATAATGCATCTGTTTATTTCTTATCAAAAAGTAATTAAGGTTTAGTTTGTCATTACAATGTATATATCTGGATACACAATTTGATATCTCTTTTATCTTTTTGACCAAAACAGATGAATTCATTTATTTTTTATAGAAATCTATTTTTTGATTATGGTTTCACATATATATATTGTTTTTTTAGATAAGCTTGGTGACCATAGAGATGATATATACAAAACTGATTCATTTGTTGCATATGGATCAGAAATCCAATTTTATCGAGAGAAACTTATTAGGGGCTGAATATTATCAGTCTGGTAAAAAAGTAAATAAAAGAGTAATACTTTGTTATGAAATTGTTTCAAATACCTAAGAGGACAGCATTAAAATAACAATGGTATTTTCTAAGGAGTTACAAAATAAACTGGTTTAACAATTAAATAGGAAGATCAGAAAAATAAACAAACCGTATATATTGATTGAAAGGAATCATTCTTAAAACTTTTAAAGTAATCATGATAGAAATCTTATCATTTTGTAGGATTATCTAAATACCGAATATCTACATCGTTGTAAAGAGACCAATAATTAAACTGAATATATAATATTACATTATTATGATAAACTATAATTTTAAAACCTACTTGAAAACAAATCACAGCAGTTGATCTTTGAATTTATTTGTATAAATATATATCTGTAACAAAACCAAAACCTTCCTACCTTCCAACCTGATTAATTATATTATATGGAAGGGGGTGAGTAGGAAAATGGGAACACAAAATAATAATTAGAACATTTTAGATAAAACCACATGCTTTTAACAGTAGGCCTCAGTGGAGAATTAATCTGATACATATACTGTACATATTACATATAAATATTTTTTTCCAAATATGTGATTTAAAAAAAACATTTTTAATTCCATAATTTATTGTGAGGAATTAAATTAATATCCTTTCCCTTCATAGAAAAAGGGGGAGCAAAAGTGAAATAATAAAGACTATACTTCTATTGAGATGTTATTCTAATTATAGCA
Organism: Discoglossus pictus; assembly: GCA_027410445.1. Classification (NCBI taxonomy): domain Eukaryota; kingdom Metazoa; phylum Chordata; class Amphibia; order Anura; family Alytidae; genus Discoglossus; species Discoglossus pictus. The sequence continues at coordinate 260,179,405 of CM050165.1, read as the reverse complement.
GCTTTATTGCTTACACTATAGATAATCTGAAAATAGGTAATGGGTAATTCTGGTACTTAGGGGTGGAAACGCCACAAATACATGGATCCATGCCTATCACTATAGGTATGCCATTATAACAATACAATTAGATAAGATGTAGTGTCAATACATGATATTTATAAATAAACAATTTTAATAAAAAACTTATGTCTAAAAAATGTTTAGGCGTTTATAAAATGTTTGTGAGTTAACATTATATTTAAACCAATAGTTAAAGTGTTGTTTTCTAATTACAATAGAAACAAAAGCAACCCACTGATGTGATGCAAATCCTATGAAAGAGCCAATCCTTGTTCAGGAATGCTGGACAGGTTCAACGAGAAAACCAGATCCAGATCCTAGGATTGTTACTTTCCTCAAACAAAGATGTCCAAAATCACAGAAGTGTTGAATGTTTATTTTCCCCAATTTCAAATACGAGAACCATTCTTATGCAACTTATTAGGGATGGGAAACAAAGAACTCAACAAAGAACTTATTGAAGTATATTACACAGACTGCGACATAGAGATTTATTTAATACACCATCATTTACCTTATCGGAAAAAGGTGTATTAAAAGGGGGGTTTGTCAGAACTTTTGAACATTAAAAGTTTTACCTTATAAAATATTATAATAATACTATTATAATCTTTATTTTATATCCAATGTATTAATATTTTATATGATATATATGCATGCATTTCCATTCCGGAAAATACCTATGTAAAGATGTGTTTTTAAATTCTCACTGAAACAGAACTCTTAATGCTTCTTTTGTTCTGAGACATTACCTAAGCTAATTGATAAAGGTTAACTAAAAGGTTTATGTTTCTTAGAAATAATAGCATATTCCTTTAAATTCCTATATGTAAGAATGTTTTAACTAGACTTGATGTCTACTTTCTCAGACATAAACATAACTGACACTTCTTATCACTAACGTGCTAACCATGTATTATTTATTATTTTATTTACGACCGATGAAGGTCAACGTTTATTAGCTAATTTAATTATAATTTTGTTGTAATTTGAATGTTCAAGAACACTATTATTATTATTGACTCTTAAATAATCTTTAAACAAGGATACATCCTCTTAAGAGTTAAATATTTTTTGGACATCATTATGATTTCTGATTGGTTGCCAAATACAAAGCCTGATTGGGATTTTCTGATAAGCAAATTTTTGGGTATAATTAGAGGAATCTCTCTGACCAAGAGAGCTCTAAGAGGGAAACTACATCTGAAGGAGAGAGACAGAGAGGACCAAGAACATTTAGAGAGATAAATACAGACACCCACACACCTCTCAACAAACACAAATTCCTGGACAGACACACCCCAAGGAGAAACTTTGAAACTCCTAGAAAGAATATACTATACACTTACTATTTGGGACATCCCAAACACATAGAAATCTCAAACATGCATTCTACCAAAAAACGTTCACAGCTCACTAACAAAAGAATCTATACACTTACATACCAAGGCCCTCATTCAATTGCAATTTGGCCAATTGAATAGGGGTCTAAATAAGCACATAACATATTTTTTTAAAGAAGTTTTTGGTTAGTAAAGATCTATCCAAAAGCAAGGTTTTCACTAACTAAAAACTTATTTAAAAAAAATATGTTATGTGCTTATTTAGAGCACTATTGAATTGGTCAAATCGCAATTGAATAAGGGCCCAAGAACAACTTCTACAATATAAGAACAGATCCAGAGTCATTTAATGAAACCAAACAAAAGAAATAAGTACTGTATAAATTAACAGTTCTCTAAATTGTATTTCTTCTTTTCATTACAATCATGGACATATTGTGTTAATATATTATAGAATAAATTGCTATATCAATATTATCTGATATATATATACAATATACCATATTATTTGTGAATTGTAATTATTATTATTATTATTATAAGTCGTATCATTTGCAAATTGATTTTATAAATACTACAAAATATCAGCTTTTCTAGTAATTTACAATATCCGATAAGTAATTGTAATGAAAAACATTTTCTATTTTGAATTAGAGATAATACTATAATTCAACTATAAAATCATATGTTATTAAAATGGTATAATATCTTAATAAATAGATATGTGTAAGCATACCAAAATAATCAAAACCATCTCTGATGTCATAATGTACCATATTTAATTATAGTAAGCATATTGTGCATGTATTATATATGATTATGTGGGCAATGTGATAATAACTAGCTAATTGATGTACCTTGATATATATATCCGTTACAATTATTTATACCATCTTGGTATATTAAAATATACTGAATTATTATCTATATTCATTTATAATAAATATATTCTCACATATAGTTACATAGTTACATAGTAATTAAGGTTGAAAAAAGACATTCAGTCCATCAAGTTCAACCTTTTAAGATCTCCTATGATCTGCAATATGCAGATTAAATATTAATTAATTAGTTGTTAATTTATTATTAATCAATTATTTAATTTTTTTTATTTTTATTATTTATCAAGAGGAAGGCAAACAGAAAAAAAAAACAAGTAAGCCAGTCGTCTCAAAGGGAGAATTTTTTTTTCCTTCCTGACCCCAGATACCCCAGATACTGCGATCGGATTTTTCCCTGGATCAATACTGTCTCTCTAATTATTCATGATAACCCTGAATTCCCTTTTTAATTAGAAATAAATCCAGTTGCCTCGAATCCGCTGTCACCACCTCCTCTGGTGGAGAATTCCACAGATTAACCACCCTTACTGTGAAGAACCCTTTTCTTTCTTTAAGGTGGAATCTTTTTACTTCTAACCTCAAGGGATGTCCTCTTGTCAGTTGAAAACCTCTTGGCACAAAAAGCTCCCTTGACAAATCTTTATACTGACCCTAGATGTATTTATATAAGGTAATCATATCTCCTCTTAGACGCCTTTTTTCTAGAGAAAATAAGTTTAATTTGGTTAGTCTTTCTTCATAACTTAGCCCCGCCATTCCCCTTTTTATGCTTGTTGCCCTTCTCTGTACCTTTTCCAGCTCTAAAATGTCCTTTTTATGAAGTGGTGCCCAAAATTGTACTCCATATTCCAAATGAGGGCGTACTAAAGATTTGTATAGTGGTAGAATTATATTTGCTTCCCTTGTTTCTATACCCGTCTTAATACGTGCTAATATTTTATTTGCCTTAGCAGCTGCTGCTTAGCTTTGAGCACTATTACCTAGATGGTTGTCCACAAGCACTCCCAAATCCCTTTCAATATCTGATACACCTAGATTTGCTCCATTAAGGTTATAAATTCCATGGCTATTTTTCCTTCCCAGATGCATAACTTTACATTTATTCGTATTAAATCTCATCTGCCATTTAGATGCCCATTCCTCAATTTTATGTAAATCCCTTTGGAGGGAAAGCACATCATTATCTGATTTAATTACCTTGCACAACTTCCTGTCATCTGCGAAAATGGAGACACCACACTCCAATCCTACCTCTAAGTCATTAATAAATATGTTAAAAAGGAGAGGACCTAATACTGAACCCTGAGGAACCTCACTTACCACATTAGTCTAATCGGAGTATGTTCCATTTACAACAACCCTTTGCTTCCTGTCTTTTAGCCAGCTTTCAATCCATGAGAAGATATTTACTGCAATTCCTGTATTTCTTAGTTTGCACAATAGTCTCCCATGTGGCACTGTATCAAAAGCCTTTGCAAAATCCAAAAATACTTCATCCACTGAATTGCCTTGATCCAGGTTCCTACTAACATCCTCATAGAAACAAATTAGATTTGTTTGACATGACCTCTCCCTCATAAATCCATGTTGACTCCTACTTATAATCCTGTTCAAATAGATACTGTATATTCTCGTATATTATCCCTTATTAACCTACAGAAATGGTCTATGGTCTATAATTCCCCAGATTTGCTCTTGCTCCCTTTTTAAATATTGGTATCACATCTGCTTTTCGCCAGTCGTCTGGTAGAGACCCTGTGTTGAGTGAATCTTGAAAAATTGAACATAATGGTTTGACTATTAAAGAACCCAGTTCCCTCAGTACCCGTGGATGTATTCCATCAGGACCCGGGGCTTTATTAACATTTATTTTTTCCAACCTCTTTTGGATGACTTCCTTTGTTAACCAATTATTTGGCAAAGGTAGTGTAGCCCCATTATGTTGTAGTGTCCCAACCACTGGTACCTCCCTTGTGTATACCGAAGAAAAGAACCTATTTAGCTCATCTGCCTTTTCCTGGTCACTAGTTTTCAAATGTCCTGTTTCACATTCTAATGTTCCTATAGCTTCCTTCCTCGCCTTCTTCCCATTAATATACTTAAAACATATTTTAGTGTTAGTCTTACTCTCTTTTGCAAATCATTTTTCATTTTCTATTTTAGCCAGTGTAATAGCGCTTTTGCAAGCCTTGTTGATTTCCTTGTACCCCCTTAAAGCAGTCTCTGTCCCCTCTTGTTTGTATAATTTAAATGCCTTCTTTTTACTCCTTATCTTGATCTTGAAATCACTGTTAAGCCACATTGGATGGGATTTACTCCTTTTACTTTTATTCTCACATGGTATATGCAGATGTGCATGTATATTTAGTAAGGATTTAAATGTTGTCCATTTATGTTCATTGTTTGTACGTATCAGTTCTCTGTCCCAGTCTATGCTTTGTATTGCTGCCCTTAGACCATTAAAATCTGCCCTTTTAAAATTAAGAGTTTTTGTTGGCCCCTTAAAATTTTGTTTTTTTCATTCAATCTCAAATGAGACTGTGTTGTGATCACGGTTTCCCAAAGGTTGCCCTATTTCAACATTTGATATTATATAAATATTATTTGTGATGACTAAATCTAAGATAGCTTAATTTCTAGTAGGCTCTTGTATAACCTGGGCCAGATAATGATCCCTGAGTGTACTCAAGAACCTGCTCCCCTCATTTATCCAGTTTATTTCAGAGTAATTAAAATCTCCCATTATTAAAACTTGCCCATGCTTAGCTGCATTTCCAAGCTGTAACACGAATTGTATTTCCTCACTTTCAACTATATTTGGGGGTTTATAGCATACGCCTACTAATATTCTTTTGGAATTTGCTGCTCTGCTATTTAACTCTACCCATAAACATTACATTTTATCACTAGGTCCACCATAAATATCTTCTCTGACTATAGGCTTAAATTCAGGCTTAACATACAGACAAATCCCCCTTCTCTTTTACCATTGCCTTATCTTTCCTAAATAGGTTATAGCTATCCAGATTAACAGCCCAGTCATGAGATTCATGACACCACGTTTCGGTAATGTCTATTAAATCCCATTTTTTATTAATTGCTAATATTTCTAACTCTCACATTTTTCCTGGCAAGCTTCTGGCATTAGCAAGCATACACCTTATGTTATGAGTCTGTAGTTCTGAAGTGCCTGCCACTGTACTTGAGTTACTTAGTACTACCTCCCTATTGACTATTCTACCCCTCCCCCATCTCCTCCCCTATGAGTTGTTAATTCATCCCTTATACCCTCTACACTTTCTACCCCATTACTTATATCTAGTCCCCCCCCCCACCTACTAGTTTAAAAACTCCTCCAGCCTTTCTACCATCCTATCCCCTATTATTATTATTATTTATTATTGCCTTTATTTATATTGTGCCAACATATTCCGTAGCGCTGTACAGTGGTATTGTACAAGGCAAAAAACAAAATTAACACCTTATAAAGAATAGAGGGCCCTGTTTTTGAGCATATAATCAAATGCACCTAGTGCTTGTTTCCAAGACACGGACACACAATTGATAACTCGCAAACTTACAATCTAAGGGATCCCCTAGCACAAAAGCTCCCTCATCATTAAGGTGAAATCTGTCCCTGCTGTAGAGATTGTACCAAAGTGAGAAGTCAGCAGAGTGCTCTAAAAACCTAAACCCCTCCTTAGTGCACCACATCTTTAGCCACACATTAACCTCCCTAAGCTTCTTCTGCCTCCCTCGGCTAGCACGTGGCACTGGTAGTATCTCAGAAAATACTACCTTGGAGGTCCTTGCCTTCAGTTAATTACCTAGTTCTCTAAAATCATTCTTTAGGACACTCCATCTTCCACTAACTTTGTCATTGGTACCAATATGTACCAAAACCGCCAGTTCATTTCCAGCCCCTCCCAATAATTTGTCTACCCGATCCACAACATGACGAACCCGAGAGACAGCAAACTGTTCGATTGCTGGGATCTGGGAGACAAATCAACCTGTCTACCTTCCTAATTATAGCGTCCCCTACAACCAAAACCTGTCTGTAGCTCTGCCTATTCTGCCCTCCCTCTCCTCCAGTAGAGCTGTTCTCCCAGCTGTTAGAGGGAACAGCTCTATCTGGCATTGCCATTCCTGAATGGACATCCCCAACAGTTTCACTCAAAATGGCAAATCTGTTGGTGTTTGCCAACTCAGAACTGGCCTGCCTCCTCCTGTTCCCCCTGATTCCCCTTCTAACTGTAACCCAGCGGCCCTTCCTGGACATCCTCACTAGCCCCAGCTCCACCCTCCATGCTAGGCCCAGCTAAACTGTGCTCAGCGAGCACCAACCCCCTTTCCAGTGGAGCAATATCCCTAAGTGCTGCAATTCTCCTCTCCAGTTCTCCAATTTGAGCTTCCAGAGAGGCAACATGCTCACACCTCTCAAAGAGGTATGGACCCTGGATCATCTGTTCCAGTATTGCATACATATGACAGGATGTACACTGAGTGAGGTTGCCACTGGACTGACAAATTCTACAAATTTTTTGTGGGAAAAATAAAGAATATAAAATAATATAATCTGAATATAAAATAATATAAACCTGCCCTCCCTTTTCTTTGAAGTCCCTCCTTTTATTTAAACTCCTACGATTTGACTAGAATTGCACTTGATACTAAAAATGTTCGCAAGCTCACAAGTTCGCCCCGCAATTTATCAGCCTTTACTTGTAAGGTTACTTGCAAACAGCCCCAAAACAGCTCACAAACCTTTTATACTAACTTAACAGTCAAGCCACACCCCTCTCACCTGGGCACAATAGGTGCACTCTGCAATTTATCAGCCTTCACTTGTAAGGTAAATCCACTTGTAAACAGCCCCAAAATAGCTCACAATCCTTTTATACTAATTTCACAGCCAAGCCACACCCCTCTCACCTGGGCACAATTAGTGCACTCTGCAATTTATCAGCCTTCACTTGTAAGGTAAATCCACTTGCAAACATAATACAATTCTGTTTATTTCCTGAGGCCAATGCTCTTAACATTTCGTGTAGTTAGAATTTGGAATTAGTCGTAATTGGCAAATATGTAAAATATGTAATTTGTTATTAATATTATTAAAGGTTATTGATATTGATAATATCACCATATTAATTGCCACAAACCACGACAGCACTATCTAGGTGTGTGCAACGCAGGATCGTTCTCTCACTTTATCACTGCGGGAGTGGAGTGCTGGTGCTAAAATGCAGTTGAATTACCCCTAAAATGGATGTTTCTAATTAAGAAAAGAAAAGAAGAAGGCGTTTGCAATGAACACGTAGAGGCTAGAGAGAAAACTGTTGAACGGTCTGTATTATATGAAACTGGGGTTCACATTTTCTGGTAATGAAAACAATCCTTGTCCCCATTGTTTAGTTTGAGGGGATGTACTTGCAAACGACCGTATGGTACCAAACAAATGAAAGCATAATTCTACCTCAAAACACAGGTATTTGTCAGAAAAAACAGTAGATTACTTTATTGAGCTTTCAAAATCTATAAGGAAGCAGTCTGCATTATTCATATAGAGAATGAAGACATCAGAGAAAGCTCAAAAGGCGGTTTACTTGGTTGCTCAAATAGTTACAAAAAACAAAGAACCTCACACTATTGCCACAACCACGATAAAGGATTCCTGCTGTGCTATTGTCCGAACAATGTTATAGTATCAGTTGAAGATAGAGTTTTCCATGACACAATCAGAATCATGTGCGTACAAGATTTTCTACAAAACTGTTTTTATATTCCTGACAACTGCTAACATTGTTGTTTTGTTGTGTACTACAATGGTTGTGGAAACTTCCTCTCAAACCTGGCCCTATTACCTATCAAAGTCAGTGACACACTCAATGGTTCAGTCGATCAAGTAATCTGTTTAGGTTTCATACTTGACTCATCCCTCACATTCTCCTCTCGTATCAAATCTGTTTTAAAAACATGCTGTTTTTTTTCTCAGTAATATAGCAAAAATATGCAGTTTTCTTGTTCCCTCCACTGTCAGTGTAATTACTCAAGTCCTTATCTTTCTATCTTGTGTATGCAACTGCAACCTCTTAGTCTCTGGTATTACCTCATAACTCTCCTCTGCAATAAATACTTAATGAAGATGCTTGTTTCATCTCAATCTCTTTCAAATAGCCTATACAACTTGCCTCCTCTGCTTAAAGACTATCCAGACCTTTGCCCCTCTTTTAATCTCTGTTTTCATATCTCACTATACCTCATCTCTTCTACTTAACTCTGGTCGGGAATGTCTCCTCATCGTAAGTTTATGTTCCATACAATTCTAGAGCACCTTCTCAGTGAAAACCTTTCTCACTAGTAACCCCACACCTCTGGAATGCACTGTCACATAATTTAAAATTCCCTGATCTCACCACTTTCAAGGCTCACTTGAAAATCACCTATAGAAGGTTTTCCAACTGCTGCCTCAGTTGTACACACGTAATAGCATACTCAGTTTTGTATGCACATATCTTTTTGCCAATATGTGTCTGCATGTGTCTTTCCCCATATAAGTTGATTGGGGTAGGGGCAATGTTACTCATTGGTTATGTTTATGTTAAAGAACCACTGTAAAAATTATATGTTTAAAAACTTTGAGTCTAACTGGTAGCATAATTAAGCAGGACAATGAAATGTGTTTTTATTTATTAAAATGCCTCTGCTGTACCCAGATATTTATGATGCATTGGTGGATGTTTTATGTGAGAGAGGGATCTTTCTGGAGTGCAGTGATAACATTTCCTGATGCAAACAGCCCTGCTTCTTGGCCAGTGTGGTGAAAGGGTGTGGTGTCAGTTTTAATCAGACCCAATTATGTAACAAAGCTTTCTGGACTCTCCCTGTTCCCTCCTCCCCCCCTGATAGATAGAAAAACACACCCTCACAGGAACTGATGTAACAAAAGAAGATTAGTTATTTTACTCGTTTATTTTTCTTGAACAATGGTCCTTTATATGCACCTATATTATTATGTCATTGTTTTATACCTTGTCTCTGTAAAATGCTGTGCACATTCATGGAGTTATATAAATAAAATAACATTCAAATTTCCAAATGACAAAATCCTCTATTTAAATAAATTAACTTGTTAAGTATAGCCATCTATAGACTCAATTTCATTATATGCTTTCTTTAACATGAGTTAGGTTCTAGCAGTGAAACAAACCTTAGCTGTATTACAGTATGTCTATAATCCATCACTGACATAAATGACTATTTCTTCTGTAAAGAAAGATTCATTTTCTTTTTTCATCACCTTTTATGTGTCTCCTTAAAAATGTGATGAACATTTGTCACTATGTAACTCTGTCCTAGTACTCTCAAAGCTAGGAATATTTTCTCATTCAGGGAAGAGACCAATTGACAACAAATCATCAAGGAGAATTCTGCCCTGACCTGACTGTACCTTTGTTTATCCTCTTCTCCTTAAAAGCTGTCAAGCTGTGTGCCAGTCATTTATTTCAGTAGGCTGAACTGCACGAGAGTATCGGTAGCATCTCCCTACAGTTTTGGAAACAGAAACTATATTTACTGCTTGCTGCTTCTGATTTCTCTCATTATTTACTTCCAAACTGTATCTCTAATGCTCTGAAGCCAAAATGCTTAACGTGCCTCTTATCTTTGACAATATCTATAAATAGATTATTGATTTTACTAAAATCACTGCCCTGCACATACCTCCCTTAAAGAGAAAACCAATGTAGTTGTATAGCCTATACTCTTGTTGTATTCATTGCTATACCAATGAAAATGTTGCTTGATTAAGAGACATTTATCAGATATTTAGCTTCATCTGAATCTTAATAGAAGGAATTTCTTAACAGGACGCGTTTTAAGCTGAGATCTACCAAAGCACAACGAGCACTAGCTCTATTGAGGTCTACATGTGATTTACTAAAGTTCAACTATTATAGTTAGGTCCACGATGAAGCATGGTAATGTGGTTTATATAATACAATGCATTGTACGTGAAATGGGCCGTTACATTGGGGAAACCAACCGAAATTGCATCTAAGGATGAATCTACACAGACATTCATTCTATTAAAAAGTACAATAAAAATGAGAAAAAACTATTGTATCCCAGCTGGAAAACATTTTTCCTAAAATGATCCCACCATCCAAAACCTAAAAATGAAAATACTCAGGTAATTGCAAAATCATTCAGGCGAGAAAAACATTTTGAAATGATGATTGCTGTTATTATTTAGTTGTTCAGTCACATCCGACTCTCTGTGACCCTATGGACTAAAGCAAGTCAGGCCCATCTGTAAGGCACTGCCTCTATGATGTTCATTACTTCAATTACCTAATTTATCCATCTCTGCCATCCTCTTCTTCATGTGCCTTCAATCTTTCCCCACATAGATCTGGGGGAATCCTGTCTTATTATTATTATTTCCTTTATTTGTAATGCACCATAATATTCCATAGCACTATACAGTGGTAAGTTCAAGTAAAAAAGATATTAACACAATGCACAAAAATCGTAAGGCCCTGTCTTTGAGCTTAAATTCAAACATACACAGTGCTTTCCCTAAAGCACTTAGCAAGGATGAAAACTCGCAAACTTACAAACTAAAGAGTATGTGTAAGGTATAGAAGAATGATAGATGTGTTACATATATTAAAGCTAAGGGCAATATATTTATTGCTAATGAGTGAGGTTTTGCTAGTGAGGTTTTGAAGCAGAAGGATAGTGTAGTGGAACAAGGTAAGGAGTTCCAAAGAAGAGGGGCAGCTTGAGAAAAGTTCTGAAGGCGAGAGGTGATGAGAGAGGAGAAAAGAAGGTTATTAGCAGAGTGGGGGAGTATCTAGAGGCAAAATCAGTGATATAAGTGGGTGCATTATTGTTGAGGCCATTATACATTAGGGTCTTGATTTAAAATGTTATTCTGGAGGCTATGGGAAGCCAGTGGAGTGACTGACAGAGAGGAGCTGCAGACACTTGTTGAGTTCGATAGAGAGTCTAGCGGATGCATTCATTATGCATTGGAGTGGAGAGGGACAAATGATGGGGAGAGAGTTGTAGTAGTCGAGGTGAGGCATCATAAGAGAGTGGATTGCAATTTGATGAGGAAAGTGTAATTTTTTGGTGATATTTTTTAGTTGTAAAAGACAAGATTATGTTATGGATTATATGTGAGGAGTGAAATAGCAGGCAGGGTCCAGGTCCTTTAGATTGTAAGTTTGCGATTTTTCAATCTTGTGTCAGTGCCTTGGAAAAAAGCTCTATGTACATTTAATTTTATGCTCAAAAACAGGGCCCTCCATTCTTTACAATGTGTTTAATTTGTTTTCTGCTATGTACTCAACCCCTGTACAGTGCTACGGAATATGTTGGCGCAATATAAATAAAGATAATAATAATAAAAATAATAGGAGTGTGACTGAAGTATAGGCCACCATATGTAACAAAATCCTAAGAGATACATTCATACTAATATTAATGAAAAGTACAGACAGTAAAAGTAACAGTGGTAAGGCTTCTTCAGTGTCCTGAAGTACCCTCAGATGTGGGGGAGATTTTGCAGTGGTTTCAAATGCAGAGAGAGACAGGGCCAGAGAAAAGATGGAAGCTTCAGGTGTGGAGGAGATTGTGCAATGATTCCAAATGCAGCAAGAAACAGGGCCAGAGCAAAGATTGAAGCTTTTGGTGCGGGGGAGATAATGTAGTGGCTCCAAATGCAGAGAGAGAGAGAGAGAGAGAGACAAGGTCAGATCACATATGGAAGCCTCAGGTTTGGGGGAGATTGTGCAGTGTTACAAATGCAAAGGTAGACAGGGCCAGAGCAAAGATTGAAACTGTCTTCTCATACCATGGCCAAAATAATTGTACTTCAGCCTCATGATCATGTCATCCAGTGAACAGTCTGGCTTGATTTTCTCTAGTATTGAATTATTGCTTCTTCTTGCAGTCTAAGGGACTCTAAGCAGTTTTCTCCAACACCACAATCCAAAGGCATCAATTATACAGCCTTCTTTATGGTCCACATCCATATGTTACTACTGGAAATAACATAGTTCTAACTATGTGGATCTTTGTTGATAATGTAATATCTTAACTTTTTGCCAGCTTGTCCAGACTTGCCATAGCTTTCCTCTCTAGAAGTACACATATTTTAATTTCATGGCTGCAGTCACCATCTACAGAGATAATAAAATCTGTCACTGCCTCCACTTTTTCACCATCTATGAGCCAGGAACTGAGATTGCGGTATGCCATGATCTTCATCTTTTTAACGCTGAGCAGCAGGCCAGAGTTAGCACATGCTATTTTCTCCCTCATCAAAACGCTCTTTAGTTCTTCCTCATTTTCAACCATCAAGGAAGTTTCATCCATGTATCTGAGGTTGTTGGTATTTCTGCCAGCAAAATAATTCCAGCTATGGATTCTTCCAGAACGGTCTTAAACATTATGTACTCCTTGTATAAGTTAAATAAATAAGGTGCCAATATACAACACGTTGCAATCTTAAAGCATTCTGTTCCATATTCTGTTTTGACTGCGGGTTCTTGGTACACATACAGATTTCTCAGGAGGCGGATGAGATGATCTGGTACTCCCATCTCTTTAAGAACTTGCCACATTTTGTTCACATAGTCAAAGGCTTTAGAATATGAAGCAGAGGTAAATGTTTTTTCTGGAACTCTCTTGCTTTTTCTATTATCCATTGGACAATGGTAATTTGATCTCTTGTGCCTCTTCCTCTGCAGAACCTGGCTTGCACAATCCGGTACATATATTGTTGGGGCCGACCTTGTAGGATCTTAATCATTACCTTGCTGGCATGTGAAATGAGTGCAATTGTTTGATAATTGGAGCACTCTTTGGCACTCTCTTTTTTGGAATTGGGATGTAGACTGACCTTTTTTCCAGTCTACTGACCAAATGTGTTGGTATAAGGAATGCAAATCTTTCACATCATTATATTGTAGGATTTTGTATAATTAAGCTGGGATTCCATCAACTCCAGCAGCCTTGTTATCAGCAAGGCTTGCTAGGGCCCATCTCACTTCAGTCTCCAAGATGTCTGACTCCATCTCATTGGACAAACTATTGAGGTCATCAGTGCTGTTACAATCCTTTCTGATATGATCTTCTCCGTATTCATGAAACCTCCTCTTTATCTGATCTGCTCCTGTTAAATCCCTACCAATTTTGTATTTTATCACAACCACGTTGGCATGAAGGGTTCTCTTGAGATCACTAATTTTCTTGAGATCTCTTAATTTACCCATTCGGTTATCTTCTTCAATCTCTTGACATTGTTCATTGTAGAATGTCTCCTTGTCTCTTCTTGCTATCATCTGGAATTCTGCATTCAGTTGGACAAATATTTTCCTATTTCCACTACCTTTCACTTTCCTTCTTTCCAGGGCTACTTTCAAAGCATCATCAAACAGCCAGTTTGCCTTCTTAGTTTTCTTACTTTTGGGGATATTCTTTGTTGGATAATGTCACAAACTTCTGTCCAAAGTTCTTCTGGCATTCTATCTACAATGTCCAGTCCCTTAAAGCTATACTTTACATCCACTGCATATTCACTGGAGTTTTTATTTATTTTGTATATGCCTGGTCTGATAGTTTATCCTCTTTTCTGCAGTTTAATTCAGAATTTTGCATTAAGAAGCTCATGATCTGATCTGCAGTCAACTCCAGGTCTTTATTTTGCTGACTATATAAAGCTCCTCTGTCTTTAGCTGCAAAGTATATAGTCAATCTGGTAATCTCTATGTGTACAGCCTTCTCTGAGGCTGTTAGAAGAGGGCTTTTACTATGACCAGAGTATTCTATTGACATAATTCTACTAATCTCTGATCTGCTTTATTTTGTATTCCAAGGCCAAAGTTGCTCAATATTCCAGGTATATTTTGATTTTCTACTTTAGCATTCCAATCTCCTATGATGAGGTGTTGAATATCTTCATAGAATTGGATAGCTTTAGCTTCTTCGACATTCATGGTAGTAGAATATAGCCAATCAAACTCTCCCCCACTTATAAAGCCATTCTTTGGCCCTGCTCCTGTCTGCAACTGAAGCCAATCTGACTCTGCCCCACTTTTAAAAAAGCCATTCTCTGGCCCTGTTCTTGTCTCCTACTGAAGCCATTCTGACTCTGCATGACTTATAACACCATTCTCTGGCCCTGCTCCTTTCTGCAACTGAAGCCAATCTGACTCTGCCCCACTATTAAAGAAGCCATTCTCTGGCCCTGTTCCTGTCTGCTACTGAAGCCAATCTGACTCTCCACCACGTCTAAAGCAATTATTTGGCATTGCTCCTGTCTTCAACTGAAGCCAGTAAGACTCTCTCCCACTTCTAAAGCCATTCTCTGGCTCTGCTTCTGCTGCAACTGAAGCCAATCTCACTCTGCTCCACTTCTAAAGCCATTCTCTGGCCCTGCTCCTCTCTGCAGCTGAAGCCAATCCCCTCCCTGCCCCTCCCTGGTTACTCTTAACTGATTGAGTAACACAAAATTCTTACATCTATTAGCAACACTGTGAATGAACTAATCCTTTACACAATGTTTCCTTGTGCTTTCTCCTTCCTCTTAACCTCCTGCCATTTGCTCAGGCTCTTTTTCTCATCTTTTGAACATAATATCTCCAACATATCCATGTCATCTTCCATGCTCTCCTCTCCTCTTTTATGCTCCGATGAGCTACTCTCCTTCAGTCTGTATCTCCTCCCTCCTATACTGCTCAAGTCCCATACCCATCTCCACTCTTTCTCTCTCCTTTTTCTGCTGGCTTCTGGAGATATATCTTCTAACCGAGGCCCCTCAACTGATATTTCCTTTTCAGGTTATATTATCTGACCAGTAGCACCATATAACATTTTACATACAATTCAACTCAAATTACTTTCACTCAGATTCCTCCCCTCTCCTACTAAATGAAAAACCGTTCCAACTTTGCATACCTTCCTACGTAAGTAAATTTCCTTTCTGACACTTGCTATCTGTAATTCTTGTCCAGGTTTCTGCCTAAGTTGTGAGATTCCAATCTTGTAGGGTGCTTTGAAAAAAAGCACCTTCTACAAAAATTCTAAGCTCAAAACAGGGCCCTGCCTTTAATTCAAATAATTTTATAATTTATTGGGTTGTACCCAAGCACTCCTTTGCCCACCCTTTCATTCATTATGAGGGTTACTCCATTTCCTCTGTGGAATTCTTGACCACAGTAGGAGATCTAGTGGTTGTCTGAAATTAAAACCACAAACCAGGTCACTTAACCACATACAGTAGTGCCGATCCTCAGTATGGTGTGAGTGCTTTTAGACATTCAAATAGAATCACTAATGTACTATTCCTTATTAGCACTACTGTACTTTTTACGGTGGAGGGCTTCTATCACTCTTAGCCCACCATATGTGAAACAATTGCTGTATAGAACTACTCTTTACAACATATACCACACAAACCAGGCACTCACACCATACTGAGGATCTGCAGTAACCGTGAAACAGTACTGTATGTGGTTAAGTGACCTGGTTTGTGAAAAATCCATCCGTTGCTATGCCTAAAACTGTGAAAAACAGTAAGCATATGCTTAAAAGGAGCCATGTTATAAATGGTTTGGATTGACAGAGTGATGGTGCATTATGTGGCCTCATTTGCATGTCCCGCCCAGTTTTCCCAGACTGCAGTGCATATAGTGTATTTCTGAGAAATTTGAGCAAGAAATAAGTTTTCATCAACTTATTTTTAGACATTCAAATAGAATCACTAATGTACTATTCCTTATTTGTACTACTGTACTTTTTACGGTGGAGGGCTTCTATCACTCTTAACCACCATATGTGAAACAATTGATGATTTATATTTATATTTATTAAGTAAAAACATGTAGTTGATAATTTGTAATAATATTTTATATTTCCATAAACCGCTACTGTAAACATCATTTGTATTGACTTTATTTTCCTGTTCTAATTAGCTGCTTATGTTGTGTTTTAGTGACCGAATTTTGAAAATATGATTTTATACTTTGGAGAACTTGGATTTTGATGGTATGCTGCATGTAACATAACATGCCTTAGCATGCCCATTAAACACATTTACCATGGGCTATTGTGTCTGCATATGCAGCTGCGACCATTTAGTAAATTCACCCCAATATGCAAAGTCAAATAGATTTTTTTACTTTTGTTATCTTTTAAGTCATGAATAATTCTATAAGACTATAGCAACAATAACTATAGTACTTAAAATAGTTAAAATGGTGAAATTCTAACACCCATGGCAATGATGGTTTCTCAGGATTGTCTTGGATTCTTGCCCACAAAATATATACAGAGTTGGATAAGTAAATAGGAAGAATTGTTGGCTAATGGGGTTTAAATGGGATTGCGATTTTCTAGGTGTATTTTCTATACTCTTTCAAGTATTAAATAATTTGCTGGAAACAATTTCAGTTGAAGCCGCCTGGAGACATAAGAATGTAATTAAATCACATGATATTTGCTTTTATCAGTTTTACAAAATGTCCATATTGTGTGATCCAGAATTTGATGAAGTATTGTGAACATCTTAAGTAAAAAGAAACATTTGTCCAACTGAATTCTCTTCTAAAAGGTAGGCTGCACCATTTGAAGATGGAAGACTGTTCTGCAGATGTTTTCTACAGTGTTTTAGCAAGGTTTTTGGCTGAACAAACATATAAAAGAAGAAGAGACAGAAATGGCATACTGAGAAAGGAGAGGTAATCAGCACAATGTAATGAGTGATTACATTATTTTCTGCTGTCCATTTCTCTGGCTTCTAATGAAAGAAAAGTAACCTCCATTGAGACAAGTACTTATACATGCCACTCAATCCTCATTATTGGAACAAAGAATACATCTCATCTCTATGTTACAGAATAGTTTTGATGAGCAGGGCTGGCTCCTGCAAGGCATCCCTAGTGAATTGTGCATAATGTCAGCTGATAGCAACTCAAAGCTTCAGCCTAGCAACCTGAATCCTTACTGAAAGAAAAGACTGCTGACTTATTTGTAGCAATGAAATTCTGACCATAAACTAAAGGCAATACCATTTCTTACATTTACATGAGTAATACAATTCTAATAAAACTGTATTAAGTGAAATTATCTTGTACATTATAACTCTAGAGATAGAAACCGTGCAAAGGAAGAGAAAGTTAAAATATGAGTCCAGATAATTTACATTAATGGAAATAGTGACCTGTCATTTTAATTTCCATATTCAGTGAGTGCACATTTAAAATGCACACAAAAAATCTATTTAGTGAAATATTAATGATCCACCTTCCCTGTGTTACAAAACAAAGCTTCCTTCTGTGCATGGCATTGCATACTAAAATTCACAAATATTTACTTGCAAAACAATGGCTTTATTTCCTGAAGAAACAATGTTGGACTGAAAACACAAAGTCCCAGTGGTTGTAAACTGACAACTCTCTGTGGTTTTTATTTTTTAATCTACAGAACAAAAAAACATTGATCCTTTTTATTGTTCCTCATACAATGGACGTTAAGCTTTATCAGAGTTTGGCAGTAATACAGCAGGGTTAACCAACGAAGCTGAGTAAATACTTTATTAACAATAATATATTATGTTGTTCAATAACTTTTTCTGTAAGTATAATAAATGTGATTGTTCAAATAAAAACCTTTAAAGCATTAGCAAACATGGCTTTTTGGTACAATTGTTCACACCTTGATTTTGACATAATATGCTGAAAAATGAATAGTGTCAAATAGTGTCAATCCCCCTCAAGTTTCTGTGATGTAAGTTATCATGTTGAAAGCCACTTAAATTACATAATAAATATTCCAAATATGGTATCATTTAAAACTGTAAATGGCAAGAAGTACTTTATCAATTGTTTGATATTCATTTGTTATTTATAGGAGACATTTACATTTATAATTTTACTTTATGATCTGTCTTTATGATCCACTCACCAAGCAGTTGTTTTGATTGTTACACTAGACTATAATCATAGATAATTGTTTCCAATTACTCAATCTGTGTCTGCTAGAATTGTTTATAAAATATATGTAATATCTAAAAACATTCTGAGCATGTGTAGATCACAAGGCATAATGATAGGAATGATTTGCTATGAAAATGCAGACTTATTTACAATGCTGGTCTGTCTCTCACTTAACTCTGCCCAATGAATTTTGTCTTTCTTGTTTTTCCAATTTGTTTTTCTTCTCTTTTTGTTTACTGTTTTTAGCTCATACATGTATCATTATCGCTTTTTGACTTGATAAAGAGTGGCATTATCTCGCGAAAGCTTGTCACTTTATTATGAATAAGTTTGTCCTATAAAAAATGAATCACTATTCACTGCAATACTCTGATTATTCAACTATATATATATATACAGTTGCAAGCAAAAGTATGTGAACCCTTTGGAATGATATGGATTTCTGCACAAATTGGTCAAAAAATGTGATCTGATCTTCATCTAAGTCACAACAATAGACAATCACATCTGCTTAAACAAATAACACACAAAGTATTAAATGTTGTCATGTTTTTATTCAACACACCATGTAAACATTCACAATGCAGGTGGAAAAAGTTTGTGAACCCTTGGATTTAATAACTGGTTGAACCTCCTTTGGCAGCAATAACTACAACCAAACGTTTCCTGTAGTTGCAGATCAGATGTGCACAACGGTCAGGAGATATTCTTGACCATTTCTCTTTACAGAACTGTTTCAGTTCAGCAATATTCTTGGGATGTCTGGTGTGAATTGCTTTCTTGAGGTCATGCCACAACATCTCAATCGGGTTGAGGTCAGGACTCTGACTGGGCTACTTCAGAAGGCGTATTTTCTTCTGTTTAACCCATTCTGTTGTTGATTTACTTCTATGCTTTGGGTTGTTGTCCTGTTGTAACACCCATCTTCTGTTGAGCTTCAGCTGGTGGACAGATGGCCTTAAGTTCTCCTGCAAAATGTCTTCATAAACTTGGGAATTCATTTTTCCTTCGATGATAGCAATCAGTCCAGGCCCTGACGCAGCAAAGCAGCCCCAAACCATGATGCCCCCACCACCGTACTTCCCAGTTGGCATGACGTTTTGATGTTGGTGTGCTGTGACTCTTTTTCTCCACACATAGTGTTGTGTGTTTCTTCTAAACAACTCAACTTTAGTTTCATCTGTCCACAGAATATTTTGCCAGTACTGCTGTGGAACATCCAGGTGCTCTTGTGAAAACTGTAAACGTGCAGCAATGTTTTGCTTGGATAGCAGTGGCTTCCTCTGTGGTATCCTCCCATGAAATCCATTCTTGTTTAGTGTTTTACATATCGTAGATTCGCTAACAGGGATGTTAGCATATGCCAGAGACTTTTGTAAGTCTTTAGCTGACACTCTAGGATTCTTCTTCACTTCATTGAGCAGTCTGCGCTGTGCTCTTGCAGTCATCTTTACAGGACGGCCACTCCTAGGGAGAGTAGCAGCAGTGCTGAACTTTCTCCATTTATAGACAATTTGTCGTACCGTGGATTGATGAAAAGCAAGGCTTTTGGAGATACTTTTTTTAACCCTTTCCAGCTTTATGCAAGTCAACAATTCTTAATCATAGGTCTTCTGAGAGCTCTTTTGTGTGAGGCATCATTTACATCAGGCAATGCTTCTTGTGAAAAGCAAACCCAGAACTGGTGTGTGTTTTTTATAGGACAGGGCAGCTGTAACCAACACCTCCAATCTCATCTCATTGATTGGACTCCAGTTGGCTGACACCTCACTCCAATTAGCTTTTGGAGATGTCATTAGTCTAGGGGTTCACATACTTTTTCCACCTGCACTGTGAATGTTTACATGGTGTGTTCAATAACAACATGGTAACATTTAATTCTTTGTGTGTTATTAGTTTAAGCAGAGTGTGATTGACTATTGTTGGGACTTAGATGAAGATCAGATCACATTTTATGACCAATTTGTGCAGAAATCCATATAATTCCAAAGGGTTCACATACTTTTGCTTGCAGCTGTATATATATATATATATATATATATATATATATATATATATATATATATATATATATACAGGGAGTGCAGAATTATTAGGCAAATGAGTATTTTGACCACATCCTCCTCTTTATGCATGTTGTCTTACTCCAAGCTGTATAGGCTCGAAAGCCTACTACCAATTAAGCATATTAGGTGATGTGCATCTCTGTAATGGGAAGGGGTGTGGTCTAATGACATCAACACCCTATATCAGGTGTGCATAAATATTAGGCAACTTCCTTTCCTTTGGCAAAATGGGTCAAAAGAAGGACTTGACAGGCTCAGAAAAGTCAAAAATAGTGAGATATCTTGCAGAGGGATGCAGCACTCTTAAAATTGCAAAGCTTCTGAAGCGGGATCATCGAACAATCAAGCGTTTCATTCAAAATAGTCAACAGGGTCGCAAGAAGCGTGTGGAAAAACCAAGGCGCTAAATAACTGCCCATGAACTGAGAAAAGTCAAGCGTGCAGCTGCCACGATGCCACTTGCCACCAGTTTGGCCATATTTCAGAGCTGCAACATCACTGGAGTGCCCAAAAGCACAAGGTGTGCAATACTCAGAGACATGGCCAAGGTAAGAAAGGCTGAAAGACGACCACCACTGAACAAGACACACAAGCTGAAACGTCAAGACTGGGCCAAGAAATATCTCAAGACTGATTTTTCTAAGGTTTTATGGACTTATGAAATGAGAGTGAGTCTTGATGGGCCAGATGGATGGGCCCGTGGCTGGATTGGTAAAGGGCAGAGAGCTCCAGTCCGACTCAGACGCCAGCAAGGTGGAGGTGGAGTACTGGTTTGGGCTGGTATCATCAAAGATGAGCTTGTGGGGCCTTTTCGGGTTGAGGATGGCGTCAAGCTCAACTCCCAGTCCTACTGCCAGTTCCTGGAAGACACCTTCTTCAAGCAGTGGTACAGGAAGAAGTCTGCATCCTTCAAGAAAAACATGATTTTCATGCAGGACAATGCTCCATCACACACATCCAAGTACTCCACAGCGTGGCTGGCAAGAAAGGGTATAAAAGAAGAAAATCTAATGACATGGCCTCCTTGTTCACCTGATCTGAACCCCATTGAGAACCTGTGGTCCATCATCAAATGTGAGATTTACAAGGAGGGAAAACAGTACACCTCTCTGAACAGTGTCTGGGAGGCTGTGGTTGCTGCTGCACGCAATGTTGATGGTGAACAGATCAAAACACTGACAGAATCCATGGATGGCAGGCTTTTGAGTGTCCTTGCAAAGAAAGGTGGCTATATTGGTCACTGATTTGTTTTTGTTTTGTTTTTGAATGTCAGAAATGTATATTTGTGAATGTTAAGATGTTATATTGGTTTCACTGGTAAAAATAAATAATTGAAATGGGTATATATTTGTTTTTTGTTAAGTTGCCTAATAATTATGCACAGTAATAGTAATCTGCACACACAGATATCCCCCTAAAATAACTAAAACTAAAAACAAACTAAAAACTACTTCCAAAAACATTCAGCTTTGATATTAATGAGTTTTTTGGGTTCATTGAGAACATGGTTGTTGTTCAATAATAAAATTAATCCTCAAAAATACAACTTGCCTAATAATTCTGCACTCCCTGTATATATATATATATTGAGTATAACAATAGTACATTTGTATTCACATTTGAATGTCTAAAACAAGCCCTTGCTCACTGTGCCTTAGGGAGTTCAGCTGCACCTCACTGACGAGGCCCATAAAGACCGAAACGTGTCTAGGGTTTGCTGTTTCTCCTGTTCAGGGTAGAATTGCCTGGTATTTCGGGGCTGGATCACTCTTTTGAGTGGGACCAGACTGATATAGTGCAGGATATTTCTCCCTGTGAAAGGCACAAGTGAGCTAAAAGAGGTTGCTCTCAGAGTGGCTTATCATGGCTATAGAACTAACCTATTAAGGTTTGTTCGTTCTCTGATGAGCACCTCTGACTTTGTTGTTTTGAATATGTAAATTACCTTTAGGGTTTAGTCTCCCTAAGGGTAATAGGGGACTCCAGACGTGGACCTCTTGCTCACTGTGCCCTAGGGAGTTCAGCTGCACCTGACTGACGAGGCCCATAAAGGGCGAAACGTGACTGGGGTTTGCTGTTTCTCCTGTTCAGGGTAGAATTGCCTGGTATTTCGGGGCTGGATCACTCTTTTGAGTGGGACCAGACTGATATAGTGCAGGATATTTCTCCCTGTGAAAGGCACAAGTAAGCTAAAAGAGGTTGCTCTCAGAGTGGCTTATCATGGCTATAGAACTAACCTATTAAGGTTTGTTTGTTCTCTGATGAGCACCTCTGACTTTGTTGTTTTGAATATATATATATATATATATATATATATATATATATATATATATATATATATTGAGTATAAAAATAGTACATTTGTATTCACATTTGAATGTCTAAAACAAGTTAAAAACATTTGTTTCCTTCTTAGAATTCCAAGAAATACAGTTATTATACACTGCATTCCAGGAAACTGGACAGAGACATGCAAAGGTGCCCACAGAGGTTTCACTCTTGCAATCTATAACCATTTTAAACATGGCTTCCTTTAAGCATATACCCCCTGTATTACACAGTTTTTTTTTTTTCGTTTTTCTTTAGTTAGTTTACCACAACAATCTTTTAATTCATGGGTGCCAAACAGATATATATACAGATTTAATTTTTTCAAAATATAATATAATGTTCATCAGGTTCTCAAAGAGGCACGACTGAAGCCTAGGATAGATTTGATTTATGTTTGATGACTACAACATTATATAGGTATAGTTATTTGGAGACAAACCGTGCACACATGGAAATACACTAGCTGACATGGTCAAATAAACAAATCAAATCAAATCAACAAATATACTGTAAGATTTTATAGACTCTTTAAGGTCATATATTCTTTTGCTCATTCTCTTCAAATATTTGTAGCATTGTTAATATATTTGATAGTGAAGATTTGTAATTGGGTGTCAGCACACAATAAAATAATGAAAGGCAATTTACTGGTATGACAATCTTTTGGCATAGTTTAAGTAATTTGTTTAAAAAGGGCCTTATCCATATTAATGTTATACGCTTATACATTGTTAAATAGTGTAATAAAAAGTATTTAAAGTGAATGAAAACATTAACCCCTAGAAACACTCTAAACGGACACTACAAGTCCTATTTTCATCCCTGAAGATGATATTGCATTAAGACAACTAATACTAAATGATCACAGAAAGAGAAGAAAAGCAGTGATTTTGACCCACCTTAGACTGACTAGTGGACTGGAAAAAAAAACAAACCTGAGAGGCAGTACATCTGGGACTCATGTTGACAAGCTTGTGAATTTTCAATACAAAGATGACTGTGAATCCTTATCTTGCAACAGGTGAGGACAAAAGAAGGAAAAATGACCCTGTCCATAAGTATTCTACATTATAGAACATGATCTTGTAAATGTATGATAGTAAATTTGTTCCAACACTGTCCCCAACAGCATCACAGTAGTCATACGAATGTAACGTAACAAGATGTATATTTTTCACACAGTTTTAACATTTTCTTCATTACCACATAATATGTCTGAGCTGAAAAGATCTGAACCCACTTATTCTGATCACAACCAAGAGCAATTTACTTGGAGTTGCATAGGGTATCCAGCTACATAATGACAGCATCATCAAGCATTCACTAGTCATTAAATTGATTCCTTCCTGTGTTTTGTGTTCTATACAAACAGGCAAATCAGCAACAGCAGATTTCTTATGTCTTGAGCTGTCACGTTCAATATAGGAAATTCACTTCTTTATTTATTTTAAATTATGTCTGAATCAAAGCTGCATTACTGTAGCTGGTGAGTAGCAGAAAAGAACAAATAATTCAAACAAATGTAATTTTATTGGGGGCAGTATATGTGAGGTGGTCAACATTTGAAAACTAATACACTCATAAAAATGTATACTCAAAGTAACCTTGTTATTATGAAACAGTCATAAGGGCAACTTTATCATCCTGTATCTGGTTTTACAAATTGTTGTGAATTATATTGTCATTATTATTAATTTTATTCTATTTTTACATGCTAAACTCAAGGAAAGAATACTTTAAGTAAAATATATTTTTGTAATATATTTTAAATGGGTTTTTAAGGTCATTACAAAAATGACTAGAGCATTTCTAACATATAACTGGTAAACTGATACAATAATGTTTTTTATGTCATTATTACAAGTACCTAAACAATGTAAATTCATAATAAACGTCTCCTGTAAATACAGAACTATAAATATGTCATCATCAATATACATATTTTGTGGAAAAAAACATTGTTTATTGTGGACATTTAAGCCTTTATTCCATGACTCTTGTAAGAAGGGTGCAAGTCTGTAAGTTTTATGTGCTTCTGTTTTTCAGGAGCCATAGAATAGAAGCCATACTTAGCCTTTCTAAACTTCTATAGTTGCGGGTCAGTCTTCCTTTTACTGGAGCAATGGAATGGAGACATTGGTTCTTTTCTTATGGGAGCCATGGAGGCCATAGACAACAATAAATCTAATTTTCAAATACAGAGTATCTGCCACACAATGACAGTGAAGTTGTGTTTAATGACAATATAGTGGACTTACAAAAAATTACCCATGTTTTCAGGTAAACAATTGTATTTCACATAACTACATACATCACATCATTACAATCCATTTGTATTTGATAACATTGTCATATTTGTGATTAAACCTTGAACACATATATGTTTACATAATGTGAGAAAAAATAGCCATAGACAGAACAAATTTTTGATACTGTCAGATATAAAGCTGAATGAAAAGGTGTTTGATTATTATACTTAAAAACAATAATGCAGCACTGAATAAGTAACAAAGATATATCTCAAATAACATTCCTATATTTAAGCTCAACAATGTATCAGTATTGCCATACATGTCATGTATAAAATGCAGATATGTTTAAGAACCCGCCTTATATTTAAGAACACAATGTCTACTTAAAGCATTTAACTCTGCGTATCTGTGATAATATAAATAAATATGAATTTATTGTCTTTACTACAATATTTATTTCCAACTCCCTCAATCTACTGGCTTTCACTGATACCTAACTCTCCTCATCAGACACTATCTCCCCTGTGGCACTCTCTCAAGGTGGCTATCACCTCAGTCACACACCTAGACCTGGGAACAAACAATGTGGTGGTGTGGGTGTATTACTTTCCTCTCGCTGTACATTTCACCTCAGATCACCTATCCCATCGCTCCAATTCTTATCCTTCCAAGTTCATACTATTTGCCTCTTCTCACCCATCTCTCTGCGTGTTGCTGTGATCTTTCTTTCTCCTGGACCATCCTCTCAAGTCTTGGATCATTTTGCCTCCTGGATCCCTTACTTTCTCTCTTCTAATGTTCCTTCACTTCTACTTGGTGACTTCAATAATGCCATTGACACTCCCACCTCCCCGACAGCCGCTAAACTACTCTCACTCACTTCTTCCCTTGTCCTCTCACAACTTAGAGATTCCTCTACTCACCAATTTCAGCAATACCTCCAACTTAGTCAAACCGTCCAATCCCTCTACCACCACCTCCTGATCTTCAACCTCACCACTCCTTCCTCTCACTATCCTTTTTCATCCCTGACCACCATAACCCAAAGAAACCTGCAATCACTTGAACAACAACTCTCCACTGTGCTACAACCCCTTCTGAGCCCACTCACAAAACTCAACTGCCCTGACACTGCCACCTCACACTACAATTAGACTCTTTCTTCCACCCTTGACACCCTCGCCCCCATAACCACATGTAGTCACCCTCAATCTCATCCACAACCATGGCACACCACACAAACACGATACATTCAGCGGTGCTCCTGCACTGTTGAATGGCTATGAGGGAAACCTCACACTCCAGCAGATTTCCTTCATTCCAAGTTTATGCTGTGCTCCTACTTCTCTGCCCTCAACCTTGCCAAACAGCACTATTTCACATCATTAATATCAACTCTATCCTCCAATCCCAAAGGTTTGTTTACCACGTTCAACTCTCTCCTTCACCCACCAGCTCTTCCTGTCTCACGGCTGAAGACTTTGCCAGCCACCTTAAGCATAAAATTGAAAGCATTCAGAACAAATTCTCATCTCAGGCTGACTTAGATATTCCATCTTCTTAACTAACGGGGAACACCCACTGTTCTTTGACCTTGTAACTGAGGATGAAGTCGCCAGCCTACTATGAACCTCTCGCCTTGCTCTCACACATCTCTTCAACCTTTCCCTAAATACTGGCACATTTCCATGCTCTCTAAGACATGCCATACTTACACCCATTCTTAAGAAACTCCGATCTGATTCTGGCTCTGCCCTATCTCTCTACTTCCCCTGGCTTCCAAACTACTTGAGCTGCTCGTCTACAACTGCCTTACCCAATTTATTTCCTCCATCTACCTTCTTGACACCTTCCAATCCAGCTTCCGGCCCCAACACTCCACTGAGACAGCTCTCACAAAAGTCTCTAATGACTTGCTCACCAACAAGTCAAAGGGTTACTTCTCTATTCTACTTCTTCTAGATCTCTCTGCTGCCTGTGACACGGTTGACCACCCTCTTCTAAACCGAATCCTCAACTCCCTCGGCATCCGAGACACTGCGCTCTTATGGTTCAAATCATACCTCCAAGATCGAACATTGTTCTCCGGCACCTCTTTTTCTCCTCATGCTCTGACTGTTGGTGTAACCCTAGGTCCCCTGCTCTTCTCCATCTATACATCCTCACTTGGAACCCTAATAAAATCTTTCAGATTTCAGTATCATCTGTATGCATATTACACTCAAATCTACTTCTCAACACCAGATCTATCCCCCTCTCTTCTAGCACATGTCTCCAACTGCCTATCAAGTATATCCTTCTGGATGTCTGCCCACCACCTCCATTTCAACTTGTTAAAGACCAAACTCCTATTCATTCCATCCTCTACTTCAGCAATCCCTCTCTCACTGTCGACAATGCCATCATCACTCCCACCTCCTAAGCCTGTTGTCTTGGGGTTCTCCTGGACCTTGCCCTCTATTTCATTGTTCACATACAGCCACTAACAAAATCCTGCCTGCTTCATCTCTACATCTCTATAAATTCATCATTACCTCACACAAGGCACAACTAAGATTCTAATACACTCTCTCATCATATCTCGTCTTGATTACTGCAACTACCTCCTTGTTGGCCTCCCCATCACCCACTTGTCACCACTTCATTCCATAATGAACATTTCTGCTCCGGCGAATTATAGACGAGTGAGCATCTTTTCTGTAGTGGGAAAGCTTTTAGAAGGATCAATAAGGGATACTATACAAGAATAGGGCCCATATTCAATTAAGTAATTGTAAGTTACTGGAGCCTGTAATGTAGCCCATAAACTAATTTGCTATTCAATTGGTGGCTTTTAGCTACCCGCAAACTATTTGCGTGTTAAAGGCTAAAAAATACCTGCGGTTGTCAAAACTGTAACTTCCAACAAATCTAAGCCTTTGATCTTTCAAGCCCCAAAAAGTTACAATCGCATACCGCTATTCAATTGCTAAAATTGCTCAAGCCCGCAATTTTTTTCACATACGTAAATGGCAAATGTAGAAGAAAGTCCTACAAATACCAGAAAAGACTCGCAAGGGGGCTAAACACTTAATTGTACCACTGTAAGTGCAAATTAAAAATCAATACTGCACTTTAAAAGATGGGGAAAGCGATGAAGAACTTTAGAATTAATTGCACAACAGTCTCAAGCTCGCAAATCTGCAATAATGTTTTTTTTTTTTACATTTTATTTCCATGTTATATTATTCCCAGGAATCAAAGAGTTAATACATATCAGCCCACCCACATGGACTAAAACAGTATCGTCATTCATTTTTATTAATTTGAGCATTGCCGGATTGCGAGTCTGGTCGCATATCGGACTTCTAATCGCATATCGGACGCTAATTGATTGACATTTAACCTCCATGTTTTACTGACATCATGATGACGGTGTCATTTACTATTGGATGTTTCTAAATCGGTTGTTGCAGCCAGGCCAGCAAGGATTTTAATTTTTGAAGCCCATGGGCAGAAAATTCAAAGCCCTTGCTAAAACATTTGCTTATTGGTCCCCCTGCATGTATATATATATATATATATATATATATATATATATATACATACACACATTTATATGTACATGTGCCTAGAGAGAAAGAAAGAGATATGTGTATTTATATATGTGTATGTATAAGTGTATACATACATTATAAATTAGTGCATATATATGTATATATATATATATATATATATATATATATAGTATATATATATATATATATATATATATATATATATATATATATATATATATAGAAAGAGAGAGAGAGAGAGACATTATATACATACATATACAGTATATTCACACACACATAATCTCCAAAGATAGCAGAACATTTTTTTTTTGTGTGACCTCAGTGCCTCGTGAGACATTTTAAGTTTACTTACCGTATATACTCGAGTATAAGCCGACCTGAGTATAAGCCGAGGCACCTATTTTACCACAAAATACTGGGTAAAATGAGTGACTTGAGTATAAGCCGAGGGTGGGAAATGTGCTGCCCCCTGTGTCCCCCCTCTCCCTCCCGTGTCTCTTCTCCCCTCTTCCTTCCCTGTGTCTCTTCCCCCCTCCCTTATCACCCTCCTCAACCCCCCTCCTCATTCTCAACCTCCCTCCTCAACCCCACTCCTTATCCTCAACCCCCATCCTCAACCTCAACCCCCCTCCATAACCTCAACCTCCCTCCTCATCCTCAACCTCCCTCCTCATCCTCAACCTCCCTCCTCATCCTCAACCCCCTCCTCAACCTCCCTCCTCGTCCTCAACTTCCCTCCTCATCCTCAACCTCCCTCCTCATCCTCAACCCCCTCCTCAACCTCCCTCCTCATCTTCAACCTCCCTCCTCATCCCCTCATCCTCAACCCCCTCCTCAACATCAACCCCCCATCCTCAACCCCCCTCATCCTCAACACCCTCCTCATCCCCCCATCCTCATCCTCAACATCTTCCTCACCCCCCCCTCAACCTCAACCCCCTCCTCACCCCCCCATCCTCACCCCCCATCCTAAACCCCCCATCCTCAATCCCCCTCCTCATCAGCCCCCTCCTCACCCCGCCTCCTCATCAACCCCCCCATTCTCAACCCCCTCCTCACCCCCCCTCATCCTCAACCCCCTCCTCACCCCCCTTCCTCATCAACTCCCTCCTCAACCCCCCATCCTCATCCTCAACCCCCCCATCCTCATCCCCCTCCTCACCCCCCCAACCTCAAACCACATGTGACGTCACATGCATGCGCGCCGCGTCATTAGCTTATACCGGGTGCCGGCACCTGGTATATGCTAATGACGCAGCTCGCATGCCTGTGACGTCACATGTGCGCCGGCGCCGGGGTCAAGACGGAGAAGAGGCCGGAGATGAAGCAGGTAAGTGAGGGGGAGGTATTTAGAGGGGATACAGTGAGGAGGGGGTTGAGGAGGGGGGTTGATGAGGAGGAGGGGGGTTGAGGAGGAGGAGGGGGAGGGAAAGAGACACAGGGGGGTAGAGTGACACGGGGGGGTTAGAGAGACATGGGGGGGTAGAGTGACACGGGGGGGTAGAGAGACACAGGGGGGTAGAGAGAGACGGGGGGGTTAGAGAGACACTAGGGGGAGTGACTCGAGTATAAGCCGAGGGGGCCCTTTTTAGCCTTAAAAAAGGGCTGAAAAACTCGGCTTATACTCGAGTATATACGGTAGTTATTTTACCTAACCAAGGGACCGAGGTAAAAAAGCCCATGTGGTGTCTACACATATACATTATATATATATATATATATATATATATATATATATATATATATATATATATATATACACACACATACGCACACATATATACACATACTGTACATATATACACACACACACACATACATAAACACACATATATACAAGCCCACTCCAGATGAAGCACAAGTGTGAACGTAGAGGGCTGCTGCTGCTGGCCTGTGGAGATACAGACACAGAGGACTGAAGGAAGTTATCTTCCATTTGTGGACATTACTAAACCTAATGTAAGCTTTTTATATTATTTTTTACTTTGTATTAAAACTTTATTGACCATACCTCTCTCTCCCTGATGACTGCATGCATAAAGCTGACTGCACACATAACCCTGCATAAGGAGACTAGTGACAGCATCTGAGGGCCTGAATAATCTGACATAAATGTAAGGAGATTACCTACTTTTTAAAGAACTTTCCTCATTTGCAAAACCTACTACCTTAGAGGAGCCTCTTTTCTCCTTGTCTATTTTTCAGCACTAAGGAAAAAGAAACTGAAGATAAGCGCCAAGCATCTAAAAAAAAATATATAAAGACATAGAAAAAGATTTCAAAGGGATCTGAAAAATTGGATCAGGCTGCTTGTCTTAAGAATATTGTATTTTGGACACAACACAATGGCTTTTTATAATTTATTATTTTTATTTAATTGTATAAAAGTGTGTTACAAACATTTTCCTGCTTTTTAATCCAGAAGCGCAGTTAGATACGCATATATACATACATACATGTACATACATACACACACACACACATATACATAGACTTGGCTTCGCTCTCTGGTGGCTGAGGAGACCAATGCGGGACAGGCAAACTCGACCACAGTGGTTAAAAGGGAAGGCTTGTTCTGGGTTGGGTGCTGTAGTGACACCATTTTTTCTACATTTCCTTTTGTCCTCAAGACCTGCCCTGCGTGTGGTCTCGAAAGAGGAGACAGCCTGGTGAATGGTACTTCTCCATGCCTTTTGGTCTGAAGCTAAAGAGGACCATCGAAGATGGTCAATATGACAGGCATAAAGGGACTGTTTCAGTGAGTCCTTGTACCTCTTCTTCGGTCCTCCTCTGCCACGATTGCCAGTGGTGAGCTCACAATATAGCACAATCTTTGCAAGCCGATCATCCTCCATTCTAGAGATGTGTCTTGCCTAGCGCAACTACTTCTTCAACAGTATGGCCTCAATGTCGGTGACTCCTGCCTGTTCTAGGACTTTAGTGTTGGGGATGTGGTCATTCCAGTGAATGTTGAGGCTGGTTGGAAGGCAGCATTGATGAAAGTGTTCAAGAAGTCGTAGGTGGTGGCGGGAGGTAACCCATGGCTCGGAACCGTATAGTTGGGTGGTCAGCACAACAGCTCCGTACACGTTCACCTTTGTGCACTTGTTCAGGTGCTTGTTGTTCCAAACCCTTTTATACAGTATAATTTGCCAAATGCACCATTTGCCTTTGCCAGTCTGTTGTCAATTTCCTTGTCAACCTTTGCGTCCAAGGAGATGATGCAACCCAGGTAGGTAAACTGTTGTACTGTTTTCAGCTTGAACTCGCCACTGACTTCTAGACCGAAGAGTCCGGCTTCCTCGGCAAAGCAAGATGTCATTTGCTGCAGAGCAGTCGCCGTATGGGAACAAAGGGCTGCATCGTAGAGTATCTCTCGTGTATACATACACACTTATATACACACACATACATACAAATATACACATACATACATACACACATGTACATACATACTTACACATACATATAACCACATACAGACATACATATCCACACATACTTACATACACACACAGGTCATATTCAATGTTATAATGCACATTCTTCAATAGTTATTGATACAATTCTACAACTTCCCTTCTGATTCCTGTCCTGTGTGAGTTGGCAGCCTCTCTGTCTCTCCTGACATCCTCTCTGTTACTTCACATAGGAAGAACCCCCATTGCTCTCCTGTCATTGATAGCTATTTAGCACCGGAAGAAGAGCCTCGGTCACTTCCTTCTTGGGCTCCTCCTCCTTCCTCCACAGTCTCCACATGGGGAGGTAGAGCTGAACCTGATATGAGCTGTCACAGCGCTTATCCCAGTCCTGCACTGCATGATTTAACTGAAGATTCATTTATTGAGTGTAATATTGAGGTGCTTCTCTGAGAGGTGCGCCCTTCGGCTAATGCCTACATCACCTAACGGGTAATTTATCATGATCATGCTCTGAAAAGCTACTTATGAGTGCATGGTATACAGTTTAGACTTTCGGCCAGGTAGCTTTGGGATTGATCAATTAAATCACTCTGTAACTGTTGCCGATTTCAACCCCCGCAGATATACGGACGGTATATAGTAAACTGCGGGCATGTAATTGCATATGGCCCTATGTCTATTTGAACAGGATTATAAGTAGGAGTCAACATGTATTTGTGAGGGATAAGTCATGTCAAACACATCTAATTTGTTTCTATGAGGAGGTTAGTAGGAACTTGGATTGAGGCAACTCAGTGGATGTAGTCTTTTGGTATTTGGCAAAGGCTTTTGATATAGTGCCACATTGAAGACTATTATGCAAACTAAGAGATACAGGAATTGTAATAAATATCTGCTCATGGCTAAAAGACAGGAAGCAAAGGGTTGTTGTAAATAACATACTCAGATTGGACACATGTGGTAAGTGGGGATCAGGGTTCAGTATTAGGTCCTCTTCTTTTTAACATATTTATTAATGACTTAGAAGTAGGACTGGGAAGTAGTGTACCAATTTTTGCTGATGACACTAAGTTGTGCAAGGTAATTAAATCAGAAAAATATATACTTTCCCTCCAAAGGGATTTGCATAAATTAGAGAAATGGGCGACTAAATGGCAGATGAGATTTAATATGAATAAATGTAAAGTTATGCATTTAGTAAGGAAAAATCGCCATGTAATTAATAATCTTTATGGAGAAAATCTTGCAGTATCAGATATTGCAAGGGATTTGGGAGTACTTGTGGACAGTTACCTAGGTAACAGTGCTCAATGCCAAGCAGTAGCTGCAAAGGCAAGTAAAATATTAGCAT
Organism: Discoglossus pictus; assembly: GCA_027410445.1. Taxonomy (NCBI): domain Eukaryota; kingdom Metazoa; phylum Chordata; class Amphibia; order Anura; family Alytidae; genus Discoglossus; species Discoglossus pictus. The sequence goes on along the minus strand of CM050165.1, from coordinate 260,146,165 downwards.
GTACTAAGAAGGGTATAGAAGCAAGGGAAGCAAATATAATTCTGCTACTATACAAATCCCTAGTACACCCTAGAATAGATTTAAGGAACTAGACATGGAAGATAAAATGTGTGAAGAACTTTGGACCGAAGTTTGCAACATAATCCAGGAAACAGCAACAAAGAATATCCCTAAAAGAAAGAAAGGTAAGAAGTCAAACTGGCTGTCTGATGATGCTTTGAAAGTAGCCCAGGAAAGAAGGAAAGTGAAAGGTAGTGAAGATAAAAGAATTGTCGAACTGAATGCAGAAATCTAGAGGATAGCAAGAAGAGCCATAGAGACATTACACAATGAATGATGTAAAGAGATTGAAGAAGATAACCGAATGGGTAAATCAAGAGATCTCTTCAAGAAAATTGGGAAACTAAAAGGCACCTTTTATACAAATGTGGGCATGATAAAAGACAAAAATGGTAGGGACTTAACAGAAGAAGATCAGATAAAGAAGAGGTGGCAGTGATACACTGAAGATCTATACAGGAAGGATCTTAACAGCAGTGATGACCTCAATAATTTGTCCAATGAGTTGGAGCCAGACATCTTGGAAAGTGAAGTGAGATGGGCCCTAGGATGTCTTGCTGATGATAAGGCTGCATGAGGTGATAGAATCCCTATTGAACTATTCAAAATTCTACAGGATGATGCTGTAAAAGTGTTACTTGCCTTATGTCAACACATTTGGAAAACTCAACAATGGCCAATAGATTGGAAAAGGTCAGTGTACATCCCAATCCCAAAAAAAGGCTGTGCCAAAGAGTGCTCCAATTATTGAACAATTACACTCATTTCACATGCCAACAAGGTAATGCTTAAGGTTCTACAAGCTTGACTCCAACAATATATGGACCAGGAACTACCAGATGTGCAAGCCGGGTTCCGCAGAGGAAGAGGCACAAGGAAGCAAATCGCCAATGTCTGCTGGATAATAGAGAAAGCAAGAGAGTTCCAAAAAAACATTTACTTCTGCTTCATATACTATTTTAAATCCTTTGACTGTGTGGATTACAACAAAATGTGGCATATCCTTAAAAAGATGGGAGTCCTAGATAATCCTCCTCCTAAAGAATCTGTATGTCGACAAAGAAGCCACGGTCAGAACCGAACATGGGACAAGAGAATGGTTCAAGTTCTGAAAAGGAGTGCGACAAGGTTGTATATTCTCAACTTATTTATTCAACTTATATGCAGAATACAACATGCGTAAGGCTGGACTGGAGGAATCCAAAGCCGGAATCAATATTTCTGGAAGGAATATTAACAACCTCAGATACGCTGATGATACTACTCTGATGGCTGAAAGTCAGGAGGAACTAAAGGACGTATTAATGAGGGTAAAAGAGTGCAAAAGTTGGTCTGCTGCGCAAACGTAAAAAAAAAAAAAGAAGATCATGGAAAACGGCAAACTCACTTCGGGGCAAAGAGACAGGAAAGAAGTGGAGGCAGTGACAGATTTTATTTTCCTTGGATCCAAGATCTATGCAGATGGTGACTGTAGTCATGAAATGAAAAGACGTTTGCTTCTGGGGAGGAAAGCTATGGCAGGCTTGAACATGAACTTAATGGAGCTCAGGGGGGCAGTGATTGAGAAATGCACCTGGCGTGCAGTGGTCCATAGAGTCACGGAGAGTCAGACGGGACTGAACGACTAAACAATAACAAAAGTACGTCCTAATTTGGAATATGGAGTACACTTTTGGGCACCACTTCATAAAAAGGATATTTTAGAGCTGGAAAAAGTACAGAGAAGGGCAACAAAAGGGGAATGGTGGGGCCAAGTTATGGAGAAAGACTAACCAAATTAAACTTTTTTTCTCAAGCAAAAAGGCGCCTTAGAGGGGATATGATTACTTTATATAAATATATTCAGGGTCAATACAAGGCTTTATCAAGTGAACTTTTTGTGCCAAGAGGTTTTCAACTGACAAGCAGGCAGCCTTTGAGGTTAGATGTAAAAAGATTTCACCTTAAAGAAAGAAAAGGGTTCTTCACAGTAAGGTGGTTAAACTGTGGAATTCTCTATAAAAGGAGGTGGTGACAGCAGATTTGATAGATAACTTTAATAAAGGACTGGATATATTTCTAAATAAATATGGCATTCAGGGTTATCCTGGTTAATTAGAGAGGTAGTATTGACCCAGGGAGGAATCCGATTGTCAGTATCTGGGGTCAGAAAGGAATTGTTTTCCCTTTTGAATTGGCAAATTTCACTTGTTTTTTTTTCTGTTTGCCTTCCTCTGGATGAATTAACAATTATTAATTAATCTGAATACTGCAGATCAGAAGAGATCTTAAAAGGTTGAACTTGATGGGCTAAAATAATTTTTTCAACCTCAATTACTATGTAACTCTCCTGTACCTTTACCAAAACCCTTTAGATTGTACAATGTATTTGAGAGTTTTTAATGTTGCATGGTGCTTTGGAGAAAGCACTTTAGACGCTGGATTCTTAAATCAAAGACAGGGCCCTCCATCCTTTGCAACGTGTTAATACTGCTTTGGTTTTTGCCTGGATTGTAACCCATGTATAACGATACAGAATATGTTGACGCGTTACAAATAAATTATAATTATATTGGAGTATTATGCTACTGTACTCTGGGAGAGATTCCATAAGCACTATCACCTGTTATCACACTGCAAGCCATCATAATTAGGTAATTTTATGGACACAGTATGAATGTGCTGCCGCAGTCATCACATTAGTCACAAAAGGATTTATCTACTCTACGCCTATCTTGCAGATAACCCACATTGAGACCTAAAGTCTTGAAAAGTGCTTTAATCTTATCATTTGCTACTTACCACAAGTTATAGAAAAAGAGTAATGAATATGGAAATAATTGCAGCATATGAATTATATACTGCATCATTTCTATTTCAGTAAAAGGTTAAAATTGTTTCATCTACCATCAGCTATTAAAATGGAATCAAGTGGAATATAACAAATACCATATAATAAAACACATATGCAAACCTTTTTTTTTTGCATACCTCACAGTGAATATCTAGATTTTCAATATGAATTAAATATACTGTATGTTATTAGAGAATAATAACAGTTACTGTTCAGTTTCAAAGCAAATTTGCATTAACAATCACTACAGAGGGGGGAAAGTAGCACGACAGGCACATGTTCATCGCTACAATAACCTCATTTATCCATCTCTGCCCTGCAGTTGCCTTCTTCGTGCACCTTCAATCTTTCCCAGGATTCACTAGGAAATCTTGTCTTTGCAAACATTTGAGCTTTAGCCTCATGGTCAAAAATTTCAGTGAACAGTTTGGCCTGATTTCCTGTAGTATTGATTAATTGGCCTCTAAGCAGCACAATTCAAAGGTGTCAATTCAATGTTGTGCAGTCTTCTTTATGGTCCAGCTCTCACACCCATATGTTACTACTGGGAATACCATAGTTCTGACTATATGGACTTTTGTAATATCTTTATTTTTGATTTGCTTGTCAAGACTTGGCATAGCTTTCCTCCACAGAATTAAACATCTTAATTTCATGGCAGCAGTAACCATCTGCAGAGATTTTGGAGACCTGGAAAATAGAGCTGTTATGGTGTCCCCATCAAATAGCAAGGAACTGAGATTGACATTTTGGAGAGTGAAGTGAGATAAGCCCTAGGAAGCCTTGCTGATAACAAGGCTAGAGGCGCTGATTGAATCCCAGTTGATCTATCCAAAATCCTCAAGATAATGCTGTGAAAATGTTGCTTATTCCAAAAGATTTAGAAAACTCAATAGTTGCCAATAGACTATAAAAGGTCAGTCTACATCCTAACGACAATAAAGACAGTGCCAAAGAGTGCTCCAATTATTAAACAATTGCACACATTTCATATACCAGCAAGGTAATCCTTAAGATTCTCCAAGCTCAGCTCCAACAATATATGGACCAGGAACTACCAGATATGCAATCCGGTTTCGCAGAGGCAGAAGAGATCAAATTGTCCACTGGATAAAAGAGAAAGAATATAATTTGCTTCTGTATATATATATATATATATATATATATATACACAAATATATTTCCATATCTATTTTTGTACTGTATTTTATTTAATTCAATTAAATATCTTAAATATTATTAACTATATACAAAATGGGAAAAAATTATGTAAAAAAATTATTTTTACTAGTTATGTATATCACAATGGCGAAGATAAAAATCCTGGATTAACACACAAGTTAAAAGTGGACAAGATTGTATGGGAAAACCGAATACCTCTTGATTATCAGTAAAGTGAATATTAAAGACCCTTTAATAGGGGGGTAAACATTATCCCATTTTGCAGTGTTGTGTCTTTTTTAAGAGAGAAATTACTCCATTGTAAGTGTACTCCAAACCATAATATAGTCTTATTAGAAACCCCAATTATATTTCTTCCTTATTAGGGATATAGTTGTATATGACATAAAATATAGTGGCAAAAAAACAGGCCTTCTTTATTTCTTAATAGAATCACTCTTTCAGAGATAAAAGAAATAGAATTTCCTTAATTCAAAGTGTCAAGGTTAAGGACACACAGACACTCTCATACACTGCTAGAACGCAACCACTGCGTGCTCCAACGGATGGACGTACGCAGCGTCGCACGCCTGACGCATTTCGACGTCACTGGACGTCTTCTTCAAAGGCAAACACGGGTTGCTATAGCGCCCATCTATTTATCTGGTTCACGTAACCATAGAAACCTAGTATTGCGACACGTGGATCTAGAGAGGTGGGGGGAGGATTGCTATGCTTAAAAACTAAAGTTTAAGCAACATAAGCAGATTAAACCGAAAATTATTCTAAACAGGATCCAAAGAGGCGATGGGTTATAATGTAGGTTATAATGCAAGGGAGCAACAGAAACGGAGCAACATAAGGACAATAACATAATATTTTAAATATCGGGAGCAATGTGTGCTCATTGAAGTAATACAGTATACAATATTTTGAGTACAGTACTTGTTTATATGGAATATTAAGTAGAAAAGGAGCAACATATGGATATTGATAAAATATTCCCAATGTCAGATATAGTATATAACGAAAACATCATGCCCACATTGATATAATACAATATCAGATATTGTAGGTGCAATACCTATTTATATAAGATAGTTGTAAAAAACAATCTGCAGGGCACACAATAAAGAGAAATCCTCAAGATATATAAGTATCTAATTACCTTACTCATGGTGAAGTGGAAATTTAAGTCCTAAATAAAGGGACTGTATTGGAATATGTGAATAATAAAAGCAATCTATGTACATGTATATGCTAAGTGACTGTTATGTTAAAACTAAACTAAGTAGTAATTCCTATAAATAAAGGAACTCTTGTTCAAGAAAAACTAGAACTATGACAGGTGACCTTATAATAAGGTTGAATAACATTGTGAGAGTATTATAATATAAAGGGACGTGTAATAGGAAGATAACTTAAACCCAAAATGTTGTCTCAGCTAATCAAGTTGATGAGTTGTTGAAAAGTCTTAGTTGGTTGTTGAAAAGTCTTAGTTGGTTTAATGTATTTGCAAAATTTGCATTTGCCACATCTGAAGCAACCTGACAATGGTCTAAGCCATGTGGTTTTAGGTCCTTGTTCCTTAAAATAACCATGGACCAACATGTCCTTTAAATTTTTACCCCTTTGATAGGTGACAGATGCTTTTGATGGTAAAAAATCCTCTAAATCCTCGTCGCTTTTGAGCAGATGCCAATGTTTAGATAAAATGCTATGAATTGTATCTGAGTTATAGCCAAAGGTCAAGATACATCTAGGTTGAATATCTTGCAAGTTTTTTTCTGCTTTCATTCTTTGGGTGTGTAGGTCATTAAGGAGATCAGTTCTGTTACAACATAGAGCATATTTAAATGACTTCTTGAAGCATTTATTGGGGTAGCCCCTTTCACTGAATCTTTTTTTGAGTTTATTTGCCTCAATCTTAAATTCAACGTCCGTACTGCAGTTCCTTCTAAGTCTGAGGTACTGACCTCTAGGGATACCTCTTTTCAATGGTGCAAAGTGCTGACTCTCCCATCTTAGTAGGGTGTTTGTTGCCGTGTCTTTTCTAAATGTGGTGGACACTTTGCCATGTTCATCTTTTTTAATAAGCAAGTCTAAAAAGGTAACTTGAGTAGGATTAATTTCATATGTGAATTTTAAACCAACTACATTTGTATTTAGAACTTTCATCAAATCCTCAAATTCTATTCTGGTGCCTGTCCAGACTACCAAAATATCATCTATATAGCGTCGCCACAAAATGGCATGTTGCATGAGTGTCATATGAGTGTTGCAAATACAATCTTCTCCTCCCACCATCCTAATAACAAATTTGCATATCCTGGGGCACAGGACGTGCCCATGGCTGTTCCTTTACTTTGATGATACCATTTATCATAAAAGATAAAGTAGTTATGTTTTAACACATATTCTAGAAGTTGAAGTAAAGGGAAGTTAAACCTGACTTCATTGGAGCTTTTTGTGCTTAGAAAGTATCTGACTGCTTCCATACCATACTCATGGGGAATGCTACTATATAAGGCTTCGACATCAATTGACGCCAGCCAAGAATGTTCTGGGATGTAAAGATCCTCCAGCTGTTTGAGGATATCATTTGTGTCCCTTACATATGACGGTAGACTTTGCACCAAATCTCTAAGGCAATAGTCCACAAAGATACTTGCATTGGATGAGAGATTGTTAGAACCCGATATTATGGGTCTGCCAGGGATTGGTGTAATCTTCTTATGCACCTTGGGAAGGGCATAGAAGGTAGAAATAGTGGGATATTTGGGAAGGAGAAAAGTATAAGTCAATAAAGACATAATAAATACATTTAGTGAATTATTAACAACTATGAAAAAACAAGTGAAATCAGTATGGAAGATAAGCAGCCTCCAGAATTATTTAAAAAGTAAAATTGTCCCTAGGGGCCTCAGGGTCAATGTTACCCCTGCGATAAATTTAAGTAATGAGATTTTTTTGAATAAATGGACGGAGATTCTCCTGAAATGTTCATTTGATTTGATATCGATCATTATTGAAACTGAACAGCAAAATCTTAAGACTATTAAACCCAAGATTCGACTTTGTCAGCAGGAGTTCAATAAACTTACAGAATCAACAGAGTATGATATATACTGTAAAAATCTTAATGACAATATGGATAGTTTTAAAAAAGAGATTAAGGAACGAAAACAGAAAAAATTCTGGAGGGACCAAACTGACTTTAAAAATGGGAGGATCTTCAAGAGGTTCTCTACTATTAAACAGAGAGGTTCAGACATTAGCTCCTCTGATTTTCATAATTCAGATCTTGAAGACAATACGGGGCATACAACTAGGCATAGACCCCAACATACAACTTATAGGAGAGAACCATATGAGATGAGATCTTTTACAAATTCTAGGACACCCAAATAGTGGGATATTTGGGAAGGAGAAAAGTATAAGTCTGTTCATCAATGATTTTGTCTAGTTTGGCATTATCCAAGATGTTTTTCAATGCAATCCTATAATCATTTGTAGGATTTTTAAGTAATGGTGTCATCCCAGATTTTTTTACACATTCTCTTGTAATTTTCATTTCCCATTCCCACTATATTCCCGCCTTTGTCTGCAGGTTTGATTTGTATATCCTGACATTTTTTGAGCTCATCAAGTGCCTTATATTCATTGCTTGTAAGGTTATACTCTTTATAGAGTTTAGAGTAGTACATTTTTTTTAATTTCCCTAGTAACCTGTTGTAAAAACACCCATATACTTGCAAAATCTTTGAGGAATGGTGTAAAAGAACTTTTACTTTTCAAGTTCTTTTGGTTCAGAGTAGAATCTATTGAGGCAGAATTGTTTTCATTCAGTAATGACATAAATGTCTGAAAAGTTTCAATATCCTCCTTGCCACATCTAAGTTCATATATTCTCTCTCTTGTTTATTTTTTATAGAACTCATGCAAAGCAAGTTTTCTAGCAAAAAGATTCACATCTTTGATATGAGTGAATTTATCAGTTCTGGAAGTAGGAACAAAGGTTAGTCCTTTTTTAAGAATTGATTCATGATCCATGTTTAAATTAAAGTCAGAAAGATTTACAATTTGCAAGCTTTGGTCATGATCATTTAATGAGTTGTTCCTCTGCTCGTATGATCTTCCTTGTTTTTTCTGCTCCTCATTATTCTCTCTGAACCACTCATTATGTGTTGGCCTCTTTCTAAAAAAAACTCATTGTTATATGTAGTGGGTGTCCTAGAGTTTGTAAAATATCTCATCTCATATGGTTCTCTCCTATAAGTTGTATGTTGGGTTCTAGGCCTAGTTGTATGCCCCATATTGTCTTCAAGATCTGAATTATGAAAATCAGAGGAGCTGTTGTCTGAACCTCTCTGTTTAATAGTAGAGAACCTCTTAAATATCCTCCCATTTTTAAAGTCAGTTTGGTCCCTCCAGAATTTTTTCTGTTTTTAGTTCCTTAATCTCTTTTTTAAAACTATCCATATTGTCATTAAGATTTTTACAGTATATATCATACTCTGTTGATTCTCTAAGTTTATTGAACTCCTGCTGACAAAGTCGAATCTTGGGTTTAATAGTCTCAAGATTTTGTTGTTCAGTTTCAATAATGAGTGATATCAAATCAAATGAACATTTCAGGAGTATCTCCTTCCATTTATTCAAAAAAACCTCATTACTTAAATTTATCGCAGGGGTAACATTGACCCTGAGGCCCCTAGGGACAATTTTACTTTTTAAATAATTCTGGAGGCTGCTTATCTCCCATACTGATTTCACTTGTTTTTTCATAGTTGTTAATAATTCACTAAATGTATTTCTTATGTCTTTATTGACTTATACTTTTCTCCTTCCCAAATATCCCACTATTTCTACCTTCTATGCCCTTCCCAAGGTGCATAAGCAGATTACACCAATCCCTGGCAGACCCATAATATCTGGTTCTAACAATCTCTCATCCAATGCAAGTATCTTTGTGGACTATTACCTTAGAGATTTGGTGCAAAGTCTACCGTCATATGTAAGGGACAAAATGATATCCTCAAACAGCTGGAGGATCTTTACATCCCAGAACATTCTTGGCTGGCGTCAATTGATGTCGAAGCCTTATATAGTAGCATTCCCCATGAGTATGGTATGGAAGCAGTCAGATACTTTCTAAGCACAAAAAGCTCCAATGAAGTCAGGTTTAACTTCCCTTTACTTCAACTTCTAGAATATGTGTTAAAACATAACTACTTTATCTTTGATGATAAATGGTATCATCAAAGTAAAGGAACGACCATGGGCAAGTCCTGTGCCCCAGGATATGCAAATTTGCTATTAGGATGGTGGGAGGAGAAGATTGTATTTGACAACACTCATATGACACTCATGCAACATGCCATCTTGTGGCGACGCTATATAGATGATATTTTGGTAGTCTGGACAGGCACCAGAATAGAATTTGAGGATTTGATGAAAGTTCTAAATACAAATGTAGTTGGTTTAAAATTCACAAACGAAATTAATCCTACTCAAGTTACCTTTTTAGACTTGCTTATTAAGAAAGATGAACATGGCAAAGTGTCCACCACCACATTTAGAAAAGACATGGCAACAAACACCCTGCTAAGATTGGAGAGTCAGCATTTTGCACCATTGAAAAGAGGTAACCCTAGAGGTTAGTACCTCAGACTTAGAAGGAACTGCAGTACGGATGATGAATTTAAGATTGAGGCAAATAAACTCAAAAAAAGATTCAGTGAAAGGGGCTACCCCAATAAATGCTTCAAGAAGTCATTTAAATATGCTCTATGTTGTAACAGAACTGAACTCCTTAATGGCCTACACACCCAAAAAATGAAAGCAGAAAAAAACTTGCAAGATAATCAACCTAGATGTATCTTGACCTTTGGCTATGACTCAGATACAATTCATAGCATTTTATCTAAACATTGGCATCTGCTCAAAAGCGACGAGGATTTAGAGGATTTTTTACCATCAAAAGCATCTGTCACCTATCAAAGGGGTAAAAATGTAAAGGACATGTTGGTCCATGGTTATTTTAAGGAACAAGGACCTAAAACCACATGGCTTAGACCATTGTCAGGTTGCTTCAGATGTGGCAAATGCAAATTTTGCAAATACATTAAACCAACTAAGACTTTTCAACATCCAGTAAGTGGAGAGGAATTTAAACCTAAAGAATTCACTAATTGTTGCTTCCTTTTTCTTTGTTATTCAGGATACCCTTTTTTTTATTTATAGGTATATATTCCTACTTGATGAGCTGGGACAACATTTTGGGTTTAAGTTATCTTCCTATTACACGTCCCTTTATATTATAATACTCTCACAATGTTATTCAACCTTATTATAAGGTCACCTGTCATAGTTCTAGTTTTTCTTGAACAAGAGTTCCTTTATTTATAGGAATTACTACTTAGTTTAGTTTTAACATAACAGTCACTTAGCATATACATGTACATAGATTGCTTTTATTATTCACATATTCCAATACAGTCCTTTTATTTAGGACTTATATTTCCACTTCACCATGAGTAAGGTATTTAGATACTTATATATCTTGAGGATTTCTCTTTATTGTGTGCCCTGCAGATTGTTTTTTACAACTATCTTATATAAATAGGTATTGCACCTACAATATCTCATATTGTATTATATCAATGTGGGCATGATGTTTTCGTTATATACTATATCTGATATTGGAAATATTTTATAAATATCCATATGTTGCTCCTTTTCTACTTAATATTCCATATAAACAAGTACTGTACTCAAAATATCGTATACTGTATTACATCAATGAGCACACATTGCTCCCGATATTTGAAATATTATGTTATTGTGCTTATGTTGCTTCGTTTCTGTTGCTCCCTTGCATTATAACCTACATTATAACCCATCACCTCTTTGGATCCTGTTTAGAATAATTTTCGGTTTAATCTGCTTATTTTGCTTAAACTTTAGTTTTTAAGCATAGCAATACTCCCCCCACCTCTCTAGATCCATGTGTTGCAATAGTAGGTTTCTATGGCTACTTGAACCAGATAAATAGATGGGCGCTATAGCAACCCGTGTTTGCCTTTGAGGAAGACGTCCAGTGACGTCGATACGCGGCAGGCGTGCAACGCTGCGTGCGTCCTTCTGTTGGAGCACGCAGAGGTTGCGTTCTAGCAGTGTGTGAGTGTCTGTGTGCCCTTACCCATCCTTACCCAATATTTATGCATGTGTCTTGCGATTGGTGGCTTATAATATTGACTATTTCAGACATAGTGTCTGCCAGTATATACCTGTCTACTGTCTATAGTACATATCTTAGACTTAGAGTCTATCAGTTTATATTTGCTGATAGTGAATATTAGTGTGTATTACAGCATACCAAACACGAGACTGGCCAATAACAAACTGCAGCTTGAGATCTAGCTGCAACTTACTTCAAGTTTGACACTTTGAATTAAGGAAATTCTATTTCTCTTATCTCTGAAAGAGTGATTCTATTAGGAAATAAAGAAGGCCTGTTTTTTTGCTACTATATTTTATGTGATATACAACTCTATGCCTTATAAGGAAGAAATATAATTGGGGTTTTTAATAGGACTATATTATGGTTTGGAGTACACTTACAATGGAGTAATTTCTCTCTAAAAAAAGACACAACACTGCAAAATGGGATAATGTTTACCCCCCTATTAAAGGGTCGTAGTATTCACTTTACTGATAATAAAGAGGTATTCAGTTTTCCCATACAATCTTGTCCTCTTTTAACTTGTGTGTTAATCCAGGATTTTTTTATGAGTTTTTAACTTCGCTGTTGTGATATATATAACTATTAAAAATATTTTTTTTACATAATTTTTTTCCCATTTTGTATATAGTAAATTATTTCACTATAGGTGGCAGACACCTTGGGAGTTTAGCAATTCTATGTTTCAATTTCTAATTCTTAAATATTATATCAGAGTGAACAAACAAAACCAGACAAATAAAAATAAAATAAAAGGGGATGGGGGTTGGGGAATAATTTAAGAAGTTATTTTAGGATCTTCTGAAATCTCTCTTTTAGTTAGGTTCTATGTTATCATTGTATTTATTCCTGTCTATTTTCAGGGCCCATATGCCCCAGCAAGATACCCATTTTCTAAAATTCTTATCTATATATGCCAACAGCATACACATTGTGTATATATTTCATTTTCCTTTTTATTTTTTTCAGTTTTTTGCTAGGACCATTCTAGTAGCTAAGAATATTTGATTTATCAGGAGTTGTGTGTCTTTTCATATATTTGATATTGGTAGTGCTAATAGTGCCTCTTCTGTTTTTTTTTAAGGATAGGGAATCCCATGAGTGTTTCTATTGTTAAATATGTTTCTTCCCATAGTTATGGTAGTTTAGGACCTTCCATGTTTCAAAGTGCCAGCTTCATCACAGCCTTTGGAGCATTTACCGTTATATGACTGGCCATCTCATCATTGTCTTCTCTTAAAGTAATGTTGAGTGAAGAATTAGCAGAATGTTTAACGATTTTACCCCATTGTTTTTTGCTAAGAAATATAAGTTATTTTTCTCATGTCTTATATGGCGAATTACTAATGTAGTTTGATCAATGAAATAATTATAGAGAATATAAATGTTTTCTTTCAGAATTATGTATACAATCATTTTCAAATCATGTTTTAGTGGCTAATTTATTGCTTTTTATAGTCTAAGCCATAGATTAATTTATTATAACTTAAACCATTCTTTTTGTGGGGTTTGAAACTGTTCTTTGAACAGTTCTGGAGACGGTTAAGAAATGTTTATAAGGATGTCTGCTACAATAAATAAGTGTTGAGAAGTCATATTCCTCCCAGGTTCATTTACTTTCTAAAGTCTTTTACTGTGGATCACAACAACAAAATTTGGCAAGTTGTTAAAGAGATGGGAGTACCATATGATCTTAACTGTCTCCTGAGGAAACTGTATCTGGACCAAGAAGCTATGGCATTTCAAATCCATAGAAGCTACGGAGTTCAAATAGTGCGACATTGTCACCTTATATATTTAAATTGCAAATCCAAAGTCAGAATTAATATTGCTGGGAGAAATATTAACAAATTCAGATACGGAGATTATATTATTCTAAAACAGCAGGACCAATTTATGAGGACCAATTTATGAGGTTAAAAGTGCAAAAGCTGGCTTGCTGCTCAACATTAACAAGGCATAGTTTATGACAAACAGCAATCTCAGTTTCTTCTGATAGTAGCTTACAGAAATACATCTCAATAGAATGTTTGTCGAAATTTGCAACATCACTAACCAGCGATAGTTTGTTGATTGCATAAGTATTCATGACCTTGATAGAACAACTACTGAATGCAATTACAGCTGTGATTGGCACATCAGAATCCTGCTTTTTTTGCATAGCATATATCTTTTTGCTCGAAGATCAAAGAGTATTCCTCAGATTTGCTGTGTCTCCTACATTGCTGAAAATCAGACATAAAAACACAGACACGCACCATTCTGTTTTTTTCCCTATTATAGTCAACTATGCACATATATGAATATCACTTAAATCAGAATCTTACTATCCACAGAATTTTAGTGGCTAGTTATGCACCAGGGTGGTGTACTTCTTTGTTTTTCTTTTTTTCCAATTTCCTAAGAGATTTAGTGACCTGCAACCGAAGGTACAAACCGTAGGGTGCAGAATATATTGGGTTTTTATTTGACTCAACAAATCAGTATATCTGGAAATGATAAGTTGGAAGTATATATGTATGCTTCATGATAATCACATAAACTACTTTTTTTTGGACATTTTATAAAGACTAAAGCCTCTGCTATAGGTAAATTATATATTCTAACTTCTGGCAAATTCAAGCTGAGATTTGTTTTGATAGGTCTTTGTGATAGTCTATCTAACATGGGCCTCAATTTCATTCCAGGCCTATAATTACCTTTATACCTTGCAACAGTTACAGATGTATTTAATTACTCAAGCCTGCAAGTACAGGCTCACAGTCTCAACACACAAACCATGATTTGTATGTAGTATTTAAGGGCACTATCATGATCAATTAAGCAAGCCTGTAAGTTAAAATTTAGACAGAGACAATAATAAATGAGACTGTCATCATGATGTCAGTAAAATATGGAGTTTAGACTATATTAAATTATGTATCCTTTCCTGTTTTTTGTCCCCGCTGTTTGCGTGACGCCTCCGCCACTTGGAAAGCGCACATAATTGTCACCTGGACAAGTGAATAGGGGTAAAAGTCTGGGAGCTTTCAGAAACAGGTATATTTATTTATTTGATACAGGTAGATTGTGTTCAACTACTTGTGTGACTTCTGAAAGTAATTAATTGCCCTGAAGTATATATAGGGAATTCCCAGCAAAAGCTGTGGATACTTATGAAATGGAGACTTGCATATGGACTATTTTGTAAAGATCAGTGACGTGAAATCCAATGTAAAATAATTTTAAAGACAGGTTGTATCACTACAAAATGTGGAAATGTCCAATGGGTGAAGGCACCTTCCACTAAAGACTGATGATATATAGTATATGATATTATTCACATTACGCTTCACTCTTCAATTTTATATATATATATATATATATATATATATATATATATATATATATATATATATAGTCTTAGCTCCAATATATTACTTATGGCTCCTCAAATGGACATAGCACCCATTATGTATGTATGGGCATTTTCGATAAAGTACAGATACGTTCTAAAAACATCTCCTATACAGATTTGTATTTAGTATTACATGCTCTTGAAGGGTGATAATAAAAGCACATGTATACATGTGATCTATCTTGTTACCTTTGTGTACTTTTGACGACTCTAGTATGTGTGTTTATGTGTGTATGTTAAGCTATTTTTATGATTTTTCAGTAGTGGAGAGTTTACATTTATGATGTTACTTCAGAGCTCATTTATTTCACGTTTAGACTGCTTGCATCCTCCTGTGTCTTGGATGTTGTCAAGGTTGAGTAGCAAATACATATATTACAGTGTTAATCTTAGCTGATGCTTCTAGCTGAATCTTTGCATCAATGCTTCCGCACTGACGGACCAGACAGACTTTCTTGGTTTCTGAGTAACAAACAGTAAATTGGTATACTAAGCACTTAGAGGTCATACTGATTATGCTACAAAGAAGTTTTTATAACTCTACATACGACTATACAAAGTTGAAAATTATTGCCTGCATAATATTATAGTAGTTGATTTGATTAAACCTTTCAATTACTTGCTGACAAACTGAATTAAAGATAACTTCATGAATTAAAAAAGAAACAGTTTTCTTATTCTTCACCTCCTTTATTGCTTCCTACAAAGGGATAAGTAATACTCAGTTTCTATGATAAATGAAAGTGAGGCACAAGTAATGAGATTTAAGGATTACACTCCCTGTTGATTATATCATTTTAAAACTGTAATAACTTTATAAAATCCATAAAAACAATCTATACCATTTTCACACAATCTGTTGATAAATGCATGATTATATTTCTCCTTCAATTCCATCTGAATCATCCACTAGAAAGATCAGTAAGTAGTAAGAGGTTTGATGTATAAATATCTCAGTCCATATGGCAGTAGGCACATATCATAATCCACAAGACTTGGTGCAGTAAAGACTAAATGCACTCACAGAGTTTTTTTTTTAATATTAGTTTTTAATCATGCCCATACACAGCAACATTTCATACTTAAAAAGATCTTTTGTCAAGACTGTGAATGCTCAAACCCAGAGAGTATGCCCAATCTTTTTGTTCTGAAGATTACTTTCACTGAAGACAATAGACCCCAAAACCCAATGGATAATTAGTAATTGTTAGTAATTATTTCTAATTAACAAGAAATAATAATGTTTGTTTCAGAGTGGACTAGAAATGGTCAAACATTGAAAGTTTCATTTTAAGTTTATGGTAGAAAAAAATTAATTTCTTTAATAACATTCAGTTGATAAAGTACTTGTTATTTCCTAATAGTTTTAAATAATACAGTATTTGAAACCTCTGCTGTGTCATATTAAGTGCATCTTTAGCATGCTAAAAGGGGTAAAGGCTATAAAGTTAATTCAACTTTTTATAAAGGTACATTTTAGATATGTTTTTACCTTTCCTTCTCTAAATTCCTTTTCTGCAATCCCCATAGCACAACTCAATCACTCCTGGGGTCTCCATGAATGCAGAAAAATCAAGAATAATAAACACATCGGTAAACTGTGGCTTTCCCAACTGACGTCCTTCTAGAAGGGGGCGAGGAGTTTGGTGGAACTCCTTTTTGTGTAAGGCCTCTTTTTGGATCACTCCCTGGCCAGATCTTGTGTGAAAAAGCAGCAGAAAAGTCAAATCGCAAATGTTGAGTCCGCGAGGACCTTGCTTTGTGAGGGGCCCCTTAGCAGCAGCATTTACCCCCTCAAAACCCCAGGGCCCCTTGTCACACTATTCACCCCCGTCAAGCCCCCTGCACTTCATTCACCCTCCCCCGTCCCCTCTCTTGCTCGTGCTTTGCAGACCCTGTCCGGGATCCCATTGCTCAGAGGTCGTGTATCTTCCCCCTGCTGGAGCTTTAAACTGCAGGGGAGAGGAAGTCCTAGGGATGTCACATGATCCTGCAGTATGAAGCTCTGGCAGGGGAAGGATATCCAACCTCTGAGCAATGGGATCCAGGACAGGAGCTGCAAGGCACAAGTAAGTGCATTGGGGGTGAATGAAGTACAGTGGGCTGGAGAGGGGTGAATAGTGTGACAAGGGGACCTGGGGTTTTGAGGGGTTGAATGATGCTCCTGATGGGGGGCTGGGTATTTTTTTGGGGGGGGGATGGTGCTGCGGAGAAGAACCTAGGGGTGAATATGGGTGCTGAGAAGCTTGGGTGATGGATGTTGTGACAAGGGGGGCCTGGGTTATGTGGGTGGAGTAAATGATGCTGCTGAGGAGGGCCTGTTTTTTCGGGGGAGGGGATGAATGGTGCTCCTAAGGGCGCCCTGGGGGTTTGGGGAGTGAATATTGCTACTGGGGGATTTTGGGGGTGAATATGGCATCTGAGGAAGTTGTGGGTTTATTTATATATATATCATATCACATATTTTTCCTCCACATTTGTGTTTACAATTTCAGCACCCACTTATATTATTATATTGTTAGATCTCAAAACATCAGAGTATTCAACAATCATGCATGAGTATGCATATTTATATCATGTTTGTTTAATGTATACACTGATACCCATTGTATAGCAAGCTGTATCATTGTATCTTGTTAAATAAATCACAGTAATAATATCATCATCATATGCACACAAACAAAAATATACACATATATTTACCACATATCAGATATCTTTCTGAACAACACCCTCTATATCCATATAGAAATATGATACAAAACACTCTGTGATGTCTGTAATGTACAGTCTGTGAAAACCACCAATATGTGAATAATACCAAACATGAAAAAAATAGAGTTTTTGAAGGAAAAAAGAATTCCTTCAGTCTTCACTCATTCTTTTAACCTTTTCTTATTATAATGCATCTCAAAAAGATAACACCTAATGAACTTAGGTTTTACCTATGCAGAGAGGGAATACTTGCCAAATGCAATTCCACGTTAACCTGTGCTCATCAGTGCACAAAATAGCATATCTGCGTCTGTTTGGCCCATGCTAGCCCATCCTTGGATCTAGCCAGTGGCTTGTGCCACTCCTGTGATTGGTTTGTAGTGGCTTCATCCATATCCCCCCAGAAAGATAACCAATACACAGTTTGGTAAATTTCACAAACCAGTGAGTTGTTTTTTTTGGTCCATCATGCAGCATCTAAATCTAAGAGTTAAAAATCATAAAGGAAGCCTAAAAAACTATTTTCAATATCTAAGCAAAGACAGATTTTCAAAATTGCTTTTATAGCCTCATACAACATTAACAAAGTAGTGAAGTCAATCACAAATTATACAGTCAATCTATTGAGTATTGATAATTTATTCATGTGTAACTTCTAGGATAATGATGCCCAGCTTCTTTGATGTGATTATTTAAAATGACATGTTGGGCTGAAAGCAAGAAAATATACAAATATGTACATTTATTTATTACATAAAATCGAAGTGTCGGGAGATTTACCATGTGAACCTCACACTGCAATAGAAACGGTACATTAATGTATGCACATTATATGCCCCATAAGATTTTATTTTTATATTATATGTGCCAAACAATTATTATAGTAGGTCATAATGTAAATAAAAACCCAAGTAAGAACAATTCTACACTGTAGATGCTAAAATATTTTCTAAACATATTTCAAAGGATGCAATGATCAGATCTTGGATTTGCCGTTATTGTGAGCTTACTCCTACTTGTGCATGCTGTTCAGTTCAGAGGATGTGCTTGGAATACCTGTGTGCCTGTACCTCTTGGTCCATGTACAATCAGCTACCTATCCCCAGAATATAACTAAATCTAAGAATGTTCTTTAGCATAAAAGTTAAATATCTGCAAGTCAAATGAAAATCACTTAAAGGTTCACTTAAATAAGCGAAATTTATACCACATAACTGTAAAGATTTCCTAAAAGCATGTTTTCACTGAGAAATCAAATCAAATCTGTGTGTACATGTGTAATATACTGCCCACATACTGTGGCATTACTGCAGCCAAACAGCTTTTGGGGTGCCAATTTTAGTCAATGGTAAGGTACTTATATTTCCAGGATGTAGGAAAGAGACCTTGTAATTTTAAGTTTTTGCTCTCTTGTCTGACTGCAGACCAGCTCAGGGGGTAGCTCTGCAGCACTGTGTAGAGAAAAAAAATTAACCCTTAACAAATCTATCTGTGCAGGCATGGAATGCTGGACTAACCTAAAACAGGACAGCTGTGGGTTAACTGGTCAGTGCAGTGTAAACTGAGTCCAGTGAAAAGCTGCTTTCAATCACTGCCTTCCCTATAGAGAATTGCCACTGCATACATGGCTATCTGTTATTTCTCAAGCAACTGTCAGTAGGCAGGATACACTTGTATGTAAACAGAGACTTAAAACTTTATATTTTTATGGTGTAATTAAAAATTAGATCATATTAACATATGCAAATAGAGTAGAAGTGCTCATCTAAGAACGAAAAATACCTCAGTGAGTATTTTCTATAGGTCTGGTTACCTACTCAGATTGCAGCATTTTTTAGCTCACTTGTGTCCTTCACAGGGAGAAATATCCTGTAGTATATCAGTCTGATCCAGTTCCGAAATACCAGGAAATTCTAGCCTGAACAGGAGAAACAGCATACCCCAGACGTACGTTTCGGCCTCTGTGGGCCTCGTCAGTGAGGTGCAGCTGTACTCTCTAAGGCACAGTGAGCAAGGAGTCCACATCTAGTTTCCCCTAAAACCCTTAGGGTGGATCACTCTCTGAGTAGGTAACCAGACCTATAGGACAAACCTACTTCAGGTATTGTCCGTTCTCAGATTGAGCACCTCTAATTTTGTTGTTGTTGTTGCCATATTTACATATACTCTTGTGCTCTTTCACACCATGAAGAACACTTACAGTGAGATAAATAACCCTTTAAGTGTACAAATTGAAGTGTTGCTCAAATGTGAGGCACATATAAAAGTGTTGATAATGAAACTGCAATGACTGTGGGCGGGGGGTCTATTTTCCCTTCTGATAAGCAATGTTTTGCAAGGACACTGTGGTGCAGCAGTTGGATTATACGGTTATCAGTTTAGTCTTCATAAATCTCATTGCAGTACCCATATAAACCTCTCTCTCTAGCACCTGTAGACTTTTTCACATAAGTGTTGGATAATGTGTGCATAATTTCTGGTGAATTTCCATTTTGTTATGTTATCCTGTGGTTGAATATGCACATCATCCTAATTTCAATACACTTTTTGTTTTCAGGTTGGTGACTTCCTGGCCATACACTACAATGGCCATATATAAGTATTTGTCTCAAAATAATGGGAGTGGTTTTCTGACAAAGCAATGACCATCCTAGACAAGTAAAATATATGAAATTAATAAGCTCTGGCATCTGTGTCTCTGATGGCCCCAAAACATCTGGTAAACACAGTACAGTGAACTTCTGTCAGTTAAAATTATGAAATCCATTCTGATTGTTGCATGTCAAACCCTGGGGAAGTGTGCATATGGAAAAAAGTCACTTACAATAGCACAACTGTCAACACATACAATACATATGCAAATGCATTGTTTTAACTCAAAACATTTTCTTTTAATTTACCTGTACAATTCATTAAATTCCAGTTTTGAGTGAAGAATAATGTGCTGTATATTCAATATGTAGGTTCAATCGTTTAGGAAAGCATTTTACTTTAAGATATCTCACACATAATTCCACTTTTCTTTGTCATGCCTTCAAATATTGTTCTGCAGAGTTATATAGACTTATAAATAATATGTGGTAGCTGTAAATTGTAAGTGGTAACTTTACAGACTGTAAAAATGAGTTACTTATTTTCACTGTGTATCAAATACACTCTTATTGCATATACAAATTGTTGTCAGTAGAAAACTAATATCAATTAATAAATATTTGTTGTTCAGTCCTTCAGTCATGTCCGACTCTCGGTGAACATATGGATGCAGCCCACCAGACACATCTGTCTGAATTTCTGGTTTTGCTTATCCATATGGTTTTCTTTGCAAAGATACTGGAGTTGGCTTCCAGTTTCTCTTCCAGTTGACTGAGATTTGTATGACCTCTCTGTTATAATCATTCTCCATCATGGGTGACACTACATGGTATAGCTCAGCTTCATTGAGGTATACAAGCACCTTCACCACAACAAGGTAGCGATCCAGAAGGGGAAAACATATACATTTTAATTATTATGAATTTACTTTGTCTCAATAAAGATTTTTTTTTATTTTCATAAATGTTTTCTTCTCCCTGTAATCAGAGTTTTGCAGCATACAGTGGCAATTTTTTATTGGACAAATACAATTCTCTGAGTGACTTTTGAGAGGTACACTCTCTTTATCAAGTAATAAGCAATACTTGTATAAACTCAGAGAAGTCCTTTACTAGCTTTAATCTACTACTAAATTAACCTTTGAGATATGGAAGCATAAGTGTCATCTATTGTCTTGGAGATTGACAGGGAATGTTCTCATGATTTGTATAATCTATTCTAGAGTGAAAGGAGGTGGAGGTAGAAGGGATAGTTTACGAATTGTGGGGTTCAGACAAGATTTTGGCACAAGACATACACTCCCCTCCCTCATACATCCGGCAGATTTGATTCCCTTGTTTTTCATATTTATCATTGATGAGTCCACATAAAAATCTGAGTGATTAGATATAGTTAATTTGTTTTTATATGGACTTGATGATTGTACTACTATTTATTTATTACATTTGAATTTAGAATTGAGCTTCAGGCTAATAAATACCTAAATTATTTAAAAATGTATGGATGCTGGTGGGATAACTAAATTCTACTTGTAGAAATCACATAAAAGCATATTTGCATTTATACTTCTTGTTTTATTATTGTATAACTAATATTTTTTGTTATTATATGCTATGGTATTATATAGTTACATAGTAGTTACATAGGGCCTCATTCTTTTATCGGCCGTAGGAGATGCGGGGCCGCAAGGAACGGCCGCAGGCTATTTGCCTATTCTATTTCCTTCCGGTCGGGGGCTCCGACAGGCTTGCGGCCGGCGCCTTTTTATCCCTTGCGGCCGCACGCGCCGCAGGAAAGCCTTTGATCTTAAACGTCTGCAAGAGTTTCGTCAACAAGAAAACCCTGGTTGCTATTCAGTTGCTACTGGAACCCTCTCAGCAAGGCTAAAATCGAGCCGAAGCTTACTTGCACCAAAAAGGTCCCGCAAGCACATAATTAAGCACATAATAAAGCCATCCTGCACTCTGATGAGGCGATAAAGTGATTGTAGGTGTTAGCATTCATAGCACAACATTCCCTTACACTCAAATCTACCCCCTGTACAGCGCTACGGAATATGTTGGCGCGATATAAATAAAGATAATAATAATAATAAATCAGAAAATAATTTTTATTTTAATTCATGACAAATATCCGTGGACAAAGTCCCGAGGGCTTGGAGCACCTCAGACCCGCCCAGGCTGCGGGACGGAAAATAAACCGTTAATAAAATATTGGATTTGGGCTGATGTGCAAGCTTGAGAGGGGGTTGCTATTAATCCTCATGTCCCCCATTATGATCCCTAGCATTTACAGAGCTTTACAGTGCCATCTTGAATTTATATTTGCATTTAAACTTTTCAGACCTTGCGGCCGGTTGCATGATATGCGGCCGGCCGTAAGGGGGATATCCTTGCGGCGCCGTCTATTTGAATTGCAAGGTAAAGGTAGCTTTAAACGGGGCCGTAAGACGGCCGCAAGGAATCGCAGGTTTGCGGCCGTTTTACGGACGATAATAGAATGAGGCCCATAGCAATTAAGGTTGAAAAAAGACTTTCAGTCCATCAAGTTCAACCTTTTAAGATCTCCTCTGATCTGCAATATGCAGATTAGTTATCAATTAATTAGTTGATAATTAATTATTAATCAAATATTTATTTTTAATTAAAATAACATTTAAATATTAATTAATTAATCCAGAGGAAGGCAAATAGAAAAAAAAAACAAGTAAAACCTTTTTTACTTCTAACCTCAAGGGATGTCCTCTTGTCAGTTTAAAACCTCTTGGCACATGGTACTTATATAAGGTAATCATATCTCCTGTTAGACACCTTTTTTTCTAGAGAAAATAAGTTTAATTTGGTTAGTCTTTCTTCATAACTTAGCCCCTCCATTCCCCTTATTAGTTTTGTTTCCCTCCTCTGTCCATTTTCCAGCTCTAAAATGTCTTTTTTATGATGTGGTGCTCAAAACTGTACTCCATATTCCAAATGAGGGCATACTATGGATTTGTATAGTGGCAGACTTAAATTTGCTTTCCCTGCTTCTATACCCTTCTTAATACATGCTAATATTTTATTTGCCTTTGCAGCTGCTGCTTGGCATTGAGCACTGTTACCTATGTGGTTGTCCACAAGCACTCCCAAATCCCTTTCAATATCTGATACCCCTAGATTTGCTCCATTAATATTATAAATTGCATGGCTATTTTTCCTTCCCAGATACATAACTTTACATTTATTCATATTAAATCTCATCTGCCATTTGGATGCCCATTCCTCAATTTTATGTAAATCCATTTGGAGGGAAAGCACATCATTATCTGATTTAATTACCTTGCACAACTTCGTGTTATCAGCGAAAATGGAGACACTACTTTCCAGTCCCACCTCTAAGTCATTAATAAATAATAAAAAGGAGAGGACCTAATACTGAACCCTGAGGAACCCCACTTAACACATTAGTCCAATCGGAGTAAGTTCCCTCAGTACCCTTGGATGTATTCCCTCAGGACCCAGGTCTTTGTTAACATTTATTTTTTTCAACCTCTTTTGGATTTCTTCCTGCGTTAACCAGTTATTTGGTGAAGGTAGTTTAGCCCCATTATGTTGTTACCCAACCACTGGTACCTCCCTTGTGTATACCGAAGAAAAGAACCTATTTAGCTTATCAGCCTTTTCCTAGTCACTAATTTTGAGACGGCCTGTGTCACATTCTAATGTTCCTATAGCTTCCTTCCTCGCCTTATTCCCATTAATATGCTTAAAAAATATTTTAGGGTTAGTCTTACTCTCTTTTGCAATTCATTTTTCATTTTCTATTTTAGCCAGTCTTTAGCCAGTGCAAGCCTTGTTGATTTCCTTGTACTCCCATAAAACAGTCTCTGTCGCCTCTTGTTTGTATAATTTAAATGCCCGTTTTTTTACTCTGTATCTTGATCTTTAAATCATTGTTAAGCTACATTGGATGTGATTTACTCCTTTTACTTTTATTCCCACTTGGTATATGGTGATAAGTATGTATATTTAGTAAGGATTTAAATATTGTCCATGTTCAGTGTTTTTACCTATAAGTTACCTGTCCCAGTCTATACTTTGTATTGCTGCCCTTAGACCGTTAAAATCTACTGTTTTAAAATTAAGAGTTTTTGTTGGCCCCTTAAAATTTAGTTTTTTTAATTCAATCTCAAACAAGACTGTGTTGTGATCAGTTTCCCAACGGTTGCCCTATTCCAACATTTGATTCTATATCAATATTATTTGTGATGACTATAGAATTAACTTTTGATATTATGTTGTGATTTTATGTTATATGTATGTTTCCAACTAGGTAACATGAACAATCTAATAAGAAATTAATAAAATGAAGAAGAAAAAATAATGAATATGAATATATTTATATTTTTAGACTTAATTTTTGCTGAAATAAAATTCATTAATTTATTGAAATTATAAAATCAGTGCCTGTATTCAATTATTCATTTCTGTTTTTCTAATTTAAATGTTTTGTGTTCTGACAAATATAAAAAAAAAAGAGCCTGGGATGCTTACATGAGAATGGGGAGCCAATAAGTGTCCTATTTTTATATTTTGTCTCTGACAAATACCGTTAATATTAAAAAAAAACTCATTGCCAGGAGGTGAGCAAAAAAAAACAATTTTAAGGAAATCAATCAATCTGCTGCAAAGGACAGGTCTGTACAAAATAAGTAATTAAAATACAACAATACAAAATCACTGTTGTTAACTAGTAACTGCAGTATAAATGTGGCACGCTTCAGTGAAAATCAATGTTGAAAATATTTGCATTGAGTGGTTAATTTTTAATTAGGTTTTCATGGGACAAATATAGTACTTTATTTCTGTGTTACACATACCGTATATACTCGAGTATAAGCCGACCTGAGTATAAGCCGAGGCACCTATTTTACCACAAAATACTGGGTAAAATGAGTGACTCAAGTTTAAACCGAGGGTGGGAAATGTGCTGCCCCCCGTGTCTCTTCTCCCCTCTCCCTTCCCTGTGTCTCTTCCCCCCTCTCTTATCACCCTCCTCATTCTCAACCTCCCTCCACAACCCCACTCCTCATCCTCAACCTCCCTCCTCATCCTCAACCTCCCTCCTCATCCTCAACCCCCCCATCCTCAACCCCCTCCTCAAGCTCAACCCCCCTCCATAACCTCAACCCCCTCCTCAACCTCAACCCCCTCCTCATCCTCCCTCCTCAACCCCCCCATCCTCATCCTCCCCCCTCAACCCCCCATCCCCATCCTCAACCCCCTCCTCACCCCCCCTCAACCTCACCCCCCTCCTCAACATAAACCCCCTCCTCAACCCCCCATCCTCATCCTCAACCCCCCCTTCCTCATCCCCCTCCTTACCCTTAACCCCCCATCCTCATCCTCCCCCTTAACCCCCCATCCTCATCCTCATCCCCCCCATCCTCAACCCCCTCCTCACCCCCCTCAACCTCAACCCCCCCCTCAACTTCAACCCCCATCCTCATCCCCCTCCTCACCCCCCCAACCTCAACCCCCCCTCAACTTCAACCTCCCTCCTCCTCATCAACCCCCTCCTCACCGCCCCCTCAACCTCCCTCCTCCTCATCAACGCCCTCCCTGATCCCCCCTCCTCACCCCCCCTCAACCTCAACCTCAACCCCCCTCCTCAACCTCAACCTCCCTCCTCATCAACCCCCTCATCACCCCCCCTCAACCTCATCCCCCCCTCCTCAACATCAACCACCTCCTCAACCCCCCCATCCTCATTCCCTCCTCACCCCCTCAACCTCAACCCCCCTCAACCTCCCTCCTCCTCATCAACCCCCTTCTCACCCCCCCTCCTCCTCATCAACCCCCTCCTCAACCCAATCCTCACTTTCTCCCCTCTAAATACCTCCCCCTCACTTACCTGCTTCTTCTGTGACGTCACATGCGCGCCGGGGTCAAGACGGATCAGAGGCCGGAGAAGAAGCAGGTAAGTGAGGGGGAGGTATCGCGTCATTAGCATATACCGGGTGCCGGCATATATGCTAATGATGCGGCGCGCATGTGAAGTCACATGCGCGCCGGGGTCAAGATGGAGCAGAGGCCAGAGAAGAAGCAGGTAAGTGAGGGGGAGGTATTTAGAGGGGAGAAAGTGAGGAGGGGGTCGAGGAGGGGGTTGATGAGGAGGAGGGGGGTTGAGGGAGGAGGGGGGAGGGAAAGAGACACGGGGGGTTAGAGAGACACGGGGGTAGACAGACACGGGGGGGTTAGAGAGACACTAGGGGGAGTGACTCGAGTATAAGCCGAGGGGGCCCTTTTTAGCCTTAAAAAAAGGGCTGAAAAACTCGGCTTATACTCGAGTATATACGGTATACACAAATATCTGGTTTTAATGAGTTGTAACTGCATGTATTGAATATAATTAATACACAATACTATATATATATATATATATATATATATATATATATATATATATATATATAATTATAATTCTGCATTGTGCTTTCTGTTATAATAAATGAAAGTAAATCAAAGCATATGTAACTCAAAGAATCAAACATGAGGAGCAAATTAGTTTGATACCTATGTGTGGCTGATGTTTTAGGTTGATGGCATTTCATATTTTGAGTTTAAATATAAGTTAGTTTCATGGCTATCAAATTCAACAACAAAAAAAATATTGTTCTTTTATTACTACCTTTTGTTATATATTGTATAGTTGTCTCCACATTTCCGTGACCCTATGGACAGCAGCATGCCAGGCACTTCTTTATGTTTCTGTTCATGCTTATCCATAAGGTTATCTTTGCAAAGATAATCATGCTGAAATGGGTAACCAGCTCCTTCTCCAGTGGGCCACGATGTGTCTGACCTTGAAGCTATGATCTGCTCATTTTGGGTGACACTACATAATATCATGGTATAGACAACAGCTTAACTGAGGCACACAAGCTCCTTCACCAAACAAGGAAGCAAATCTGAAGAATACCGTTGGTAACGCAGCCCGGCAAGGAGCGCCAAAGTTGCTCCTTGCGCTGCTGGTGATGAGCGCCATAGGCGCTCATCCCTACGACCCTGTATGACCTTGGCAGGGAGTGCCAAAGGCGCTCACTGCGCTGGTGCAGATGAGCGCTGTAGGCGCTCATTACTATGACCCTGCACGTCTTGCGCATCTACAACCTGCGGGACTACACATCAACACAAAACTCAAAAACACAATTCAAAGTGCGAGACCCGTAGCACTTTGAAAAAATCGCCTATAAAAATTACGGCCCGTAACACTTAGAAAAATAAAACAACCACTGAGGAAAAAAACAAATATGACCCACAAAAAATACGAACTTAAGGGCCACAACACGCACAGTGAAAAACACGAAAAACACACTAAATACAAAAAATAAAAAAAATAAACACACAGCAAGGGGGTACAGCCAGGACGTCTGGGAATGAGGTTACATGCCAATTTTAATAGAATTTACAGATTTTCGCCACTCGAAAATCCCTGAAGCGAGGAAAAAAATGGCCACCGAAAAAACGAAAACGAGGCTACACGACCCCTAAGCACGCAAAACCCCGCCAAGCACATACGCCTTTTACACAGACCCGTACGACCTACTAAATACGCTATTAGGAAGCACGCTAAATGCTCCACACCCGCGTAACACATACACAATCGCAGCCATTTTACAACACTAACTGCAAACTAATAACATTAACATTACAAAATGCGGAACTACACAGCTGAACAAACGGTTTCCTCTTGCGCACACAGTCTATTTACACTACACACTGCACACATTGCTGACACTTACACCTCAGCTCGCCAAGAGTCTGGCAATGAGCGCCGAATGTACTCACACAACCAAAATACTTACTTTGTGTACCAAACAGCATTACTTGCCTTACAATTCAAGTGCTGTCATTTTTTGACGGGCAAGTCGCTAGTATATATATATATATTAGCGACTTGTCCGTCAAAAATGACGGCAATAAAATTTGAAGGCTGGCAATGATGTTTGCCACACGATGCAAGACTCCCCCCCTCTAAGATTCGGGCCTCGCAATGAGCGCCTACTGCGATCATTACGAGCCTCTCCCACTGCCTACTTTACATCTACCTCGCAATGAGCCCCTTCGGCCAACCCACAATTTTCATGCCTCGCAATGAGCACCTTTGGTGCTTATCGCGAGCCCCCGGCCCCCTCTACCTCACGGGCTTTTTTTTATT
Organism: Discoglossus pictus; assembly: GCA_027410445.1. Classification (NCBI taxonomy): domain Eukaryota; kingdom Metazoa; phylum Chordata; class Amphibia; order Anura; family Alytidae; genus Discoglossus; species Discoglossus pictus. The sequence continues at coordinate 260,117,965 of CM050165.1, read as the reverse complement.
TTCAACATTTTTTACATTGCGTGATGACAGCTCGCAATTACGACAACTATTATATGATATATATATATATATATGTATATATATATATATATATATATATATATATATACATATAGTAAATAAATAGTACATTTGTGTTCACATTTGAATGTCTATAAAAAATTAAAAAAACTTGTTTCCTGCACAGAATTCCTAGAAATACAATTATTACACTGCATTCTTTGCTCTTGCAGTCCAATACCATTTTAAACATGGCTTCCTTTAAGCACATGCCTGCTACATTACACAGCTTTGAGCAAAGCTCAGGATGGATTATACCCAAGCTAGGATTCCTACCCATGTACAGCTGTTTCAAGGTTACTGCCTCTCATCAGCGTGCGTCCAGTTCCTAGCTTCTGTACCAGATTTTTTTGAGTACGTAGTTTACCACAACAATCATTTAATTTATGGTGGCCAAAAAAGTGATAGAGGAATGCAGGAAGTGTTCCCATCTTGTTTAACCACTGATTCTTCTATTACATTTTAAGGAGTAGAATTGCTAAGCTAAACAGTGAATGGCCATGAAGAGCTGCAATGATATTTCCCTCCATGAATATAGTTCAGCAAAGCGAATCTAAGAAATGTGTACCACAAATACTGAGTATTCTTATTTTTCCCAGAGATAACATGAAGCCATCTGCCTTCTCATATAGTTTAGAAATTATTTTACTGTAGTTTTATACATGAAAAATAACACTGAAAAGATTAAAAATGCTATGTCTGCCTAAAGCTTTCTGTTGGGAATGCCTTTTATCACTGCATGTACATGCAAAATTGCTTTTGTCTTTTTTTGTTTACTCAAGAACAATCCCTTGATACACATCAATCTGCAGCTGTCCCCTGACATTGCAAAAATTAAATCAGTAAAATTGTTTGAAACAAATAATTAGGTCCAAAAGGATACAGGAGAAGTGGTAAATGTGTTCTCTTTTAAATTACTTTGATCTGTCTTATCAAATTCTCTTGTGACCATTATAGTCATGAATCTTAATCCTGACAAATTATCCAGATTGCTTAATTTACACAAAAAAGTGTATGTTTACTTATCTCCTGCATCTGTGATGATATGCTGAGACACAGAGAATGGGATACCATTTACCAAATCACTCAATTCTGTTCTCATAATTGAATACCTTAATACAGTATAACAGTACAAACTTACATAAGATCAATAACTTTCTTAAAATAAGGCTCCCCAGATCAATAACTTTCTTAAAATAAGGCTCCCCTGGAAGGCATTCTATTAGAGCCAAACTATTTTGATCATTTACCCCTTAACTTTTTATGCTTCTTTTTTATTTTTGATAAACAACATGCCTTACATCAAAATGGATACTTTTTTTATGGCTAACCATCAAAAATGACATAGCTATATAGTAACTGAGATTGAAAAAATATGTTAGTCTATCAAGTTCAGCCTATTTAGATCTCTCTGATCTGCAATATGCGGATTAGTTGTTAATGGATCCAGAGGAAGTAAAAAAAAAACATTGAAACTTTGCCAATTGTCTCAAGAGGAGACAAAAAATAACCCTTCCTGACCTGATATTGGAAATCAGACTCCTCCATGGATCAATACTCCCTCTCTAATTATCTAGGATAACCCTGGATGCCCTTTTTACTCAAAAATATATCCAATCCCTTTTTAAATTTAACGATCGAATCTGCTGTCACCACCCCCTTTGGTAGAGAATTCCACAGATTAACCACCCTTCCTGTAAAGAACCCTTTTCTTTCTTTAAGGTGGAATCTTTTTCTTTTAACCTCAAGGGATGTCCTCTTGTCAGTTGAAAACCTCTTGGCACAAAAAGTTCACTTGACAAAGCCTTGTATTTACCCTGGGTGTATTTATATAAGGTAATCGTATCATCCCTTTTTTCTAGAGAAAATGCGTTTAATTTGGTTAGTCTTTCTTCATAACTTAGCCCCTCCATTCCCCTTATTAGTTTTGTTTCCCTTCTTTGTACTTTTGACAGCTCTGAAATGTAATTTTTATAAAGTGGTGCCCAAAATTGTACTCCAGGGGCCAACAAGGGATTTGTATAGTGGCAGACTTATATCTGCTTCCCTTGCTTCTATACCCTTGCAAAATGCAAATGGCATTGCTCTGTTGTGTCTGACTCTCTGTGACCTCATGGACCATGCTGACCCACTTGGTTTACATGGCAGAGATACTGGAGTGGATTGCCAGTTCCTTCTCCAGTGGGCCACATCATACAGCTTCTGGTATTCTCAGTTGGTCTCCTATCTACTGTACTGACCAGTACTGAGTACTGACCAGTGTGACCTCTTAGTTCCCTTGCTGGATTTAAACCCAGGATGCTGTGGTGAAAGCACCTGCACCCTATCCACTGGGCCACCAGGGAACCCATACCCTTCTTAATACATGCTAATATTTTACTTGCCTTTGCAGCTGCTGCTTAGCATTGCACACTGTTTCCTAGGTGGTTGTCCATAAGCACTCCCAAATCCCTTTCAATATCTGATACCCCTATATTTGCTTCATAAAAATTATAAATTGCATGGCTATTTTTCCTTCCCAGATGCATAACTTTACATTTATTTGTTTTAAATCTCATCTGCCATTTAGTCGCCCATTTCTCTAATTTATGCAAATCCCTCTGGAGGGTAAATACATAATTTTCTGATTTAATTACCTTGCACAACTTTGTGTCATCAGCAAAAATGCAGACACCACACTCAAATCCCACTTCCAAGTCATTAATAAATATGTCATAAAGGCGGGGACCTAATACTGAACGCTGAGGAACCCTGCTTACCTCATTAGTCCAATCTGAGTTTGTTCAATTTACAACAACCCTTTGCTTCCTGTCTTTTAGCCAGCTCTCAATTCATGAGCAGATATTTATTGCAATTCCTGTGTCCCTTAGGTTGAACAATAGACTCCCATGTGGTACTGTATCAAAAAATCTTTGCAAAATCCAAAAACATTACATCCACAAAGTTGCCTTAATCCAAGTTCTTACTAAACGCCTCATAGAAACTAATAAGGTTTGTTTGACATGTCCCATCCCTCATATATCCGTGTTGATTCCTACTTATAATCTTGTTTAAACAGACATATTCTTATGTGTTGTTGTTTAGTCATTCAGTTGATTCTATGGACCACAGCACGCCAGGTGCATCTCTCAGTCACTGCCCCTCTGAGCTCCATCACGTTTATGTTCATTGCTTTAGAGATCTCATCTATCTATCTCCGCCTCTGTCATCCCCTTTTTCTTGTGCCTTCAATTGTACCCAGCATCATAGTATTTTCTATGGAATTCTGCCATCTCATGATATGACCAAAATATTTGAGCTTCAGCCTCATGATCATACCTTCTAGTAAACAGTTTGTCTTGATTTCATAAAGTATTGATTTATTGGATCTTCTTGCAGTCCAAAGGACTCAGACTTCTTCATGGTCCAGCTCTCACATCCGTATGTTACTACTGGGAATACCATAGTTCGAACTATGCAAACCTTTGTTGATAGTTTAATATCTTAACTTTTTACTAGCTTGTCCAAACTTGCCATAGCTTGCCTCCCCAGAAGCAATTGACTTTTAATTTCATGAGTACAGTCACCATCTGCAGAGATCTTGGATTCAAGGTAAATAAAATCTGTCACTGCCTCCACTTCTTCCCCGTCTATTTGCCAGGAAGTGAGATTGCCGTTTGCCATGATCTTCGTCTTTTTAACGATGAGCAGCAGGCCAACTTTTGGCACTCTCTTCTTTTTCCCTCATCAATAAGTCATTTAGTTCCTCCTCACTTTCAGCCATCAGAGTAGTATCATCGGTGTATCTGAGGTTGTTGATATACCTTCCAGCAATATTGATTCCGGCTTTGGTTTCATCCAGTCCAGCCTTACGCATGATGTACTCTGCATATAAGTTGAATAAATAAGGTGACACTATACAAGCTTGTCACACTCCTTTTCCGATCTTGAACAATTCTGTTGTCCCATGTTCGTTTCTACTGTGGCTTCTTAATCGACATACAGATTCTTTAGCAGCAGGATGAGATGATCTGGTACTCCCATCTCTTTAAGGACGTGCCACATTTTGTTGTGATACACACAGTCAAAAGGATTTAGAATAGTCTATGAAGTAGAAGTAAATGTTTTTTTGTAACTCTCTTGCTTTCTCTTTTATCCAGCGGACATTGGCAATTTGATCTCTTGTGCCTCTTCCTCTGCGGAACCTGGTTTGCACATCTGGTGGATTCTGGTCTATTTATTGTTGGAATCAAGCTTGTAGAATCTTAAACATTACCTCGCTGGCATGTGAAATGAGTGCAATTGTTTGATAACTGGAGCACTCTTTGGCGCTGCCTTTTTTTGGGATTGGGATGTAGACTGACCTTTTCCAATCTATTGGCCATTGTTGGGTTTTCCAAATGTGTTGGCATAAGGCAAGTAACACTTTCACAGCATCATCCTGTAGAGTCTTGAATAGTTGAACTGGGATTCCATCACCTCCTGCAGCCATATTATCAGCAAGACATCCTATCGCCCATCTCACTTCTCCAATATGTCTTTCTCCAGCTCATTGGACAAATTAGGTCATCACTGCTGTTAAGATCCTTCTTGTATAGATATTCAGTGTATTCCTGCTTCTTTCTCTTTATCTGATTTGCTTCTGTTAAGTCCCTACCATTTTTGTCTTTAACATGCCCACTCTGGCATGAAAGGTGCCTTTTAGGTTCCCAACTTTCTTGAAGAGATCTCTGATTTACCCATTTGGTAATCTTCTTCAATCTCTTTACATCGCTCGTTGTAGAATATCTCCCTGACTCTTCTTGCTATACTCTGGAATTCTGCATTCAATTGGAAAAATATTTTCTTATCTTCACTACATATACTAAAAATAGCCATGTATAAAGTGTTATTAAATCACAGAGTGAAATACATTTTGAACTCATATGCATGTCTCTAATCAGTGCAACGTCTTTCTAGCCTATTTTAGACACGCAAACTTGAACAGAAAAATACTATTTTTAATATATTATATATATATATATATATATATATATATATATATATATATATTAGCTACTGCATTCTATGCTAATAAAACACTTGTTCCACTTATATACTTGCATTTTCTAAAGTTTCACAATATATTTTTATGAATTGTACACATTTTCCATTTATGTTTCATAGTAATATTGTTTCTAGTTATAAATTACGTGTAGTGTGCTTGTGACCTAGCCATATATAAGTTAAATGCTAAGGAAAAAGGACACAAAGAAATCAGAAAAGGATTACAATATACTAATTATTACTAAATATTACAAATTGGTTTACAATTCTTCTATGGAGGAAATTCCCAGCCTCCTGTGGCCTTATTAAATAAGCAGTAGAAGTTTCACGCTGTTTGTCTTCATTCAATTAATTAGATGTGGCAAAGGACATCCAACTACTGAGAAAAGGGAATAATATCTTATGAATGTTATCAAACTGTGCTACTGACAGTGACAGCAGTACACAAGGGGAGGGCTGTAAAATATCTGCTTGTATCAATAAATCAACCCTTCAACACTCAAGTACTTTACAAGAATATTTTGAAACATAAGGCTGATAAATCTGAATTGGATACCTTCAGCATCTTTATAACAGCTTGCACTGCAAATTTGTTATTGGCCTAGTACAGTTTGGTTATCAAACCAAACGAAAAAAACGCACTGATCTGTAGTGCGTATTTCCTGTGTATTAAAGCACCAATGTAGCTTGGTAAAACGTGACATGCTTGTGTAACAAAATACTATAAAGGTATACCTAAGTTTCCCTGTTTTTACCTTTTTCTAATCTAACGCATTTTGCTTATATCAGAAACACACATTACATTGAATCATTGTACACAGATAAAACGTATTTAATCACTAATATGTTAGACTATTGTAAGGATTCTGTACATGCCGCACTGCTTTTGAGCACAGCGCGGCGCAAGTAACAGAGGGGGGACAGAGAGGGGGAAAGGGACAGAGAGAGGGAAAGAGACACGGGGGGGGGGGAAACACAGGAGAGAGGGGAAAGAGACATGGGGGAAGAGACACAGGGGGGGAGACACACGGGAGAGGGGGGAAGAGACATGGGGAAAGAGACACAGGGGAGGGGAGAGGAGGCACAGGGAGGGAGAGGGGGAGAGACAAATGAGAGGGAGGGGGAAGAGACATGGGAGAGGGGGAGGAGAGAGACAGGGGAAAGAGACACAGGAAGAAGGGGGAAAGAGACACAGGGGAGGAAGATGGGGGAAGAGACAAAGAGGAGGGAGAGGGGGGAAGAGAAAAAGGGGAGGGAGGTGGAAGAGACACTGGGGAGGGAGGAGAGACACAGGTGGAGTGAGAGGGCGGGAAAGTGACACAGGAGAGGGGGGGGGGGGAGAGATGGGCAAATGGCTAGTTTAAAAATAAAACTTGTTTTCCACACGCCCAGAGCTGCTTACATAGGGACAGTATACCTCCCAATAGAAACACTGCATTTGAGTGTGTATTTTAACTCTTTACTAACCCTTCAAGCCAGTAGAAGCTCTATGCAGAGATGTAATACTGCAGTGTCTGGCTCCTTCTGCAGAGGACTACACATCTCATGATTCCTTCCTGCACAAGCTGCTATTACAGATTGCGACAATTTATTAAATTGTATAGCTGCCTATGATTGGCCAAAACAAATGATGAATTTAATGCTATTGTTAGCTTGGATATGCAATAGTGTTAACTCTGAAAAGTCACTGCTTGCAAACTAAAGAGATATAGCAAACATGAGGGCTCAATTGTTAATGTTTATTTTGGTATTGTTTCATGGAAAAAATATTTGCATATACTACTGATTCTCCTCTATTACATGCATTCATAATCCAGGAAACTTAAATAAGCCTTTAACTGGTATGCAAGACAGGAACAAAAAAGTATTTTTTGAGAAAATCTTTTATTTAGATCACTATGATGGTGTCATGGGTGATTTTATCTTAGACCATTAGCTTGTCTGTAGCACTGAGTAACATGTTTATTCTATGGGGCCTTACTCTGTCACTGAGTTCTATTGTCAAATGTGCTATTCAGAGACAATAACATAATAAAAGTGAATACAGTTCTTTCAGACGCTTAATAAGAAAGAAAATAAATATCAGTCAACGTCAAAGTTAAATTGAATACAATAGTTGAAAAATAAAGGCTACAATTATTTATTCTAAGCTGTGTAAAACATTTTGTGTATTATCAAGTCAAGTTCTTTAAAATAGCACACTATAAATAGGATACCTAGTGCTACATAGCAAAATGATCAGAGCTAAGTTTATTTTGCACAAATATGTCTAATATTTATTACACATATCTCACTAGCAGGATCATTGCATTTTGTTTTTAAATGACTTATATTAATGAAATAGTAAGTGCTAACTAATTAAAACCCAAAATTACATTCATATATAAACCCAGGTGCTATGAGGGGGTATACAAAGGTATTGTTCTTATACATGATTTCTGCACATTTTTAAAAGACACAATTTTAGGAACTTAGGAAAAAAAATGCTAAATGTGGCTGCTTTTATGTAGAGCACAAACTGTAGACCTGTGTAATAAATATATGTGTTACCCACCAGTCTGTACACATGCTATTTATTTATTTAGCTTTTCCCTCTGGCTGAACTTTCAATTTTGTTTTTAGGCTTATGACCATGAAGAATATTTTCGAATAGCATTGCTTCATAAGCATTATTTATCTTCAATTAAATAAAATGTGAAACAAATATTTTTAAGAAAGACATCATAAAGGAAAGATGAACTTGCAAAATAATCTACACTTTACTGAGGATTTTAATGTGTTGAGGCAAGTGTGCCGACAGCAGCATGAAAAAGCTAAGTTCCATTGTGAGACTTTTATTTTTTAAGAGATGACCTATATTTTTTTTCCCTTGGAAGTAGGTCTTGTTAAAGCGGTAACCCAGAGCCACGCTCAGGATTACACACTTCCTTCTTCCTCCCCTTCCTCTTACTGTGTAAGCTGCTCATCCTTCCCCTGCAGCAGGTCTTCTGGCAGTGTCCGGGAGTCCCAAGTGACGTTACACGTATGTCACCTCAATAGTGGTTTCCGGCCATAGCCAGAAGACATGCTGCAGGGGAAGGATGAGCAGCTTACACAGTAAGAGGATGTGGGAAGGGGTAGAGAAGGGAGAGGGTAAATGGAAGGAGGAGGGAGAGGGGGAAGGGAAGGAAAAGGGTGAGGGGTAAGGGGAGGAGAGGGGTGTAACGGAACCCATCACTGTTTTACCCTGTTTTATGGTTATTATTATGGTTAAAATATGATCATTCTATTATACTGTATGTATGTTGCTTTATGCTCTGCAGAATATTAGCCCAGACTATTGCAGACCGTGGCATAAGAGATAATCCTATTACAGAGACTCCTCATAAAATAGGGAAGTCTATTGTATAAAGTGTTTTCATTCTCAGACATAAGAACAAAGAAGGATGATCTAATCCATGTATGATTGTATCAAAGTTGCCAGGTAGCCTCAGGGAGGTGAGACCCACCTATTGTCCCTATATGTGTATTGTGTGGCCAACTATGGGGGATATGTGAAATGTCTGTGTGTTATGTGAAAAAGATACTTTTACTAACGTTTGAACCCCTGGTCTGATTCATGCCATTTTTTAATATGTTGTTCCACAATTTATGTTGTTCATAAAAATGTAAGAGTTATTTATTTACTATGTAAAATCATAAAGTTATAAAAATGCATAAAAATGTGTAGGTTTTAGCTGGGAGATAATTGAGTAGACACAGTAATAAACTCAATTATCTCCCAAACAAAGGGGAGGTAAACTGTGGGCATTACTACTGTGTTATTGATTGTGTGTTCTGTTTGTACCTGACTGTAATAAAAACCAGGCTGGTTGAACCAGCAAGAGAGTTCTACTTGACCCTTCAAAACGTAGCCTCGTCTCGTTCTTGGAGGGAATTGCTATATCATACTGGAGATTGCTATGCTTTACATACTCCCTTAAACTTTAAACTACTGAACCCTTGTTCCTGATGTACTCTCCTTGGAGGAGAGGTCTTCCCCACACGATCCTGGATGCTGGAGATTCATACAGGGTGGAAGGAAGACGGCGCGGCTCCAGTTAAGCCACGGCGGTTGTGGAGTCTGTGGTGGTTGTGGTGTCCAGTGCGGTGCTTGTAGTCCTCGGCGCAAGCTAGGACACGTCCATCAACGGAGGTACCCAGTCGGGGTGCCAGGAGATCCGTTACAAGGGGGAATGGTCTGCTGCAGGGTCTGGGGGGAAGGGGCCACTACACTAAATAAAAAAATGTAAATGTAGGAGCAGGGGGCGGAACAAGGTGGTCTGGCCATGTCAGTATGCCCAAGTGTACCACATTAAAACTCGGTTGTACTGACACTGCCAGACCACCAGGAGGGTTTAGTACTGAAACTGAATCATTACACAAATACGCCAGTTCACCTCCGTTTCCCTTAAAAGGTATATCTAAAGTTCTCCTGTTTTCTTGTGCAGACGACTACACATCCCATGATTCCTTCCTGTACAAACTGCCACCACTGATTGCTACACTGTATTAAAATATATTAGCTGTCAGTGGTTGGTCTATTTTAGCAGATATCCTGCGGTGGTAAGTAACGCACAAAAGCAACTGATTGCAAACTCATTGGGGTGAGTTTGTTATTGTTTATTTTGCAATTTTTCCATGCAAAAATGATTTTATACACTACTGATTCTCCTCTATCAGATGCATTCATAATCCAGGAAACTTAGATATGCCTTTAAAGGACCACCGAAGTAGCATATGCACATTATGCTTTTCTGAAGAATTCGATTTCATAATCGGCAATAGGTTTCTACAAAGTAAGAACAAAAATAAATATGCTTTCCTTTTTTATTAAATTGTATTGTTTTCTGCGCCCTGCTTTACTAGTGTGTCTGTATACCTGTCTGGCCAAGTGGGAAGGTATATTGGTCACTTATGTTAAAAACTTGCAGAAAGTGCTGCAAGATCCAATACAAATTACAAGTCAATATCTGAATGCCTCCCACTTGCCTTTCGCTTTATGTCACCTGGGAGAATGATCTTTTAGCGTTGGTGCCACAACACTGTGGCAGTCTGGTAATAGCAATGCAAATATATATCAACTGCCTCAGCGGTCCCGACCTAGTAATCTGGTTATGGAATAAGATACATTAATGAATTGACTATAATAGGTAAAATTAGAGGCTGTTTTGTTTCACTTTACTTGTCCACTAGCAGGGCAATTTCTTCAAGAGAAGTCTATAAATGTGACCCCAATGACCCTTTATATATCTAACAATACTTACCATAAAACTTCATGTCTTTAAGCAACTTGTAAAGATTATTTTTTACAATAAAGAGCAGGTGGTTTGCTGTTATACTGGCACTATGTCCATTACTACTCCTTACTAATCAGTGATAGCCCAGTCCTACCAGGCACACCCCAGGGCTCTCCTTGCGCCCTCCCACGAGGTGACCTGCTGTTATTATGACGCAAAAGCGGCTCTGAATTGGTTTCCCTGGAAACCGGAGCTGCACAATGTCCGGGGTGATGTATCCCGCTGGTTGCTGCCCCTAATACGGGGGCCATATACAGCTGTAGCCGCAGGGGTGCCTCTGCAGAGATGCCCAGGTACCCGAGGCTATGTGTAGTGGGTTGTCTGTTGTGTCTCCTCATAAAAGCGCAGATATCTGTGTCACAAGAGGACACAGACGACGACACAGACCAGGATGTGACTACTGAGAAGATCACAAGGGATATGAGGGTGGAGAGGCTAATGGACGAAGGTGAGGCACAGTGACACCGAGCTAATGAAGGTGTACAGTGACTAGGCCACAACGGGACAGTGGGTGTGTCAAAAATAGTTACTTTATTTGAAATGTAGGTGCCTCCATTTGGAATATACTTAAGAATACTAGTAATAGCAAAGCAAAGCCATTCAAACGCACACAACTTATTGTGTGGACAGATGACCAGATACACAATGGGAATATAGAATTATATAGTAAATGGTCTATGTAATACAATATCTTACTACAGAAGTTCATTAATATGTGGTATATCTATCTATCTATCTATCTATCTATCTATCTATCTATCTATCTATCTCTATCTGGAGGTCTATCTATCTATCTATCTATCTATCTATCTATCTATCTATCTATCTATCTATCAGAAAGTCTATCTATCTATCTATCTCTATCTGGAGGTCTATCTGTCTATCTATCTATCTATCTATCTATCTATCTATCTATCTATCTATCTATCTATCTATCTATCTATCTATCTCTATCTGGAGGTCTATCTATCTATCTATCTATCTATCTATCTATCTATCTATCTATCTATCTATCTATCTATCTATCTCTATCTGGAGGTCTATCTATCTATCTGACAAATTGTGTAGCCTAGGTATACCATACTCACTTCCAATATTTGTTGGGAATTGAGCATGTCATATCAATAATGGGCAATACTTAGGAAGCTATTTGCATTTCCATTTTTTTTTTATAAGACCCACTTTAGTATAATTATTATTATTTTTATATATAAAGCACCAATATTATACATAGTGTTATGGGTGAGTATTGAATGGTGACTAGCTTTAGTCAAATTATATTGATTTAATAGCTAGGACAAAATTGAACAGTTGTTTGGGTGTATCCAAAAATATAATTTATTTGAAATTCCTTAAATTGCTAAACATGGCAATTTAAGATATGACCTAGAGGTGCATCAGTTTGTAACACATGAAAGGTATACTGAACATGGAAAATGGTCAGATTTGTGTAGATATTTTGCATGTTGTTGTAATAAAATAAATAGAACTTAATGTATTTGTTGTGCTTTGTGTCAGGCAGGGGTGAATTTTGGAGATAGATAAGGCAAGATTATAGTAAGAGGTTGGATGTAGGAGGATGAAGCAGGGATCAGAGTCAAAGTGTGATACTGAGACAGTTGACTTGGGTTTTTGGTGTGATTGTTGCCTCATCAACAAACAAGTAAATATTTGGTACTAGTGTTGTGAAAGTGACAAGTGTCTTAGTAAAGAGGAAGATAAAGGGAGGAGAGATAGATTTGGGTGTCATCGGCATAAAGATGGCACAAAAAAGTGATTTTATTGACTTGAGAGAGAGGATGTATAGGTTGAGAAAAGTAGGCATAATGTTACTACTGATAATACCACAGTTCTAACTATGCAGAATTTTGTTGATAATGTAATATCTTTACTTTTTACTAGCTTTTCCAGACTTGAAAAAGCTTTTCTTCCCAGAAGCAAACGTCTTTTAATTTCATTGCTGTAGTCACTAGCTGCAGAGATCTAGGATCCCAGGAAAATACAATCTGTCACTGCTTCAACTTCTTCCTCATCTATTTGCCAGGAACTGAGATTTTGGCTTGTCATGATCTTTGTCCTTTTAATGTTGAGCAGCTTTTCCACTCTGTTGTTTCGACACTCATCAATAGGCCCTTTAGTTCCTCCTCACGTTCAGCCATCAGTATCATCTGCTTATCCCAGCAATATTTATTATGCTTTGGATTCATCCAGCCCGGCCTTATGTATGATGGACTACGTATTTTATTTGGACTCCGTATATAATCTGAATAAATATGATGAAAACATACTCCTTTCCCAAACATGTTGTTCTGTTGTTCCATGTTCAATTGTCACCTTGGATTCTTGGTCCACAAACAGATTACTCAGTAGGTGGATGAGAAATTGCCACATTTTGTTGTGATCAACACAGTCAAAGGCTTTAGAATAGACTATGAAGCAGAAGTAAATGTTTTTCTGGAGCTCTCTTGCTTTCTCTATTATTCAGTGTATATTGTTATTTTGATCTCTTGAGCCTCTTCCTCTGCAGAACCGGCTTGCAGATCTGGTAGTTCCCGGTCCATATATTGTTGGAAACAAGCTTGTAAGATCTTAAGCATTATCTTGAAATTAAATGAGTACAATAGTTCGATAATTGCAGCACTCTTTGACACATCCTTTTTTGGGATTTGGATGTCGACTAATCTTTTCCAGTCTACTTGCCACTGTTGACTTTTCTAAATTTGCTGGCATAAGGCAAGCAATACTTTCCCATCATCATCTTGTCGGATTTTGAATTATTCAACTGGGATTCTATCAAGTCCTGAAGCCTTGTTATCAGCAAGGCTTCCTAGGGCCCATCTCACTTCACTCTTCAAGATGTCTGGCTTCAGCTCATTGGACAAACTATTGACGTCATCAGTGCTGTTAATATCCTCACTGTTTAAATCTTCTGTGCATTCCTGCCACTTCTTCTTTATCTGATCTGCTGTTAAGTCCCTACCATTTTTGTCTTTTATCATGGCGACTTTGGCATGAAAGGTTCCCTTGAGACCCCCAGTTTACTTGAAGAGAGATCTCTTGACCAGTCTACTGTCTTCCTATATTTCTTTACATTTTTCATCATAGAATGTCTCCTTGTCTCTTCTTATATATATAGAACAAAAAGGTCCAGTAATTCAGTTACCCTGGGTGCAGAGTAATAAAAAGTAACACAATTAAGATAGGAAGGCTAGCTAACCTAATTAATCAGCATGATGCGCCATTGTGTTAGTTTCACAATAGACATCTTAGACATGTGCATGCAAACAATAATTGAATCAAAATATCAAAATTGCAAAACTACATATAAAGAAATAACTAGTGGTTAGCCACACAATACCCAAGATATACATGCTGGTTATGTCCTTTTTAGGAAAAAAGCACCACTGCAGATGTCAATATACTACAGTATAGCTTGCTGAATCCTAGGTCTAATATATCTCATATAACTCCTTGCTTATATTTCCCTTTACAATGTTTATAATGCTATATAAGAGGGCTGCTTCACTTTATGATAGGGGGTCAACATTAACTTGGTCACTCCACACTTCCACCACAACTGCAGGGTCATCTTAGCCATAAACTGGGTTCCCAGATATCCAGATCTGACAAAATTTAGTCAGAAACCCAACTCAAATATGCCTTTCAAGGCTTCAGCAACCATTGCTGCTATAATGTGGCCAAAAGCTACAGCCTCAGGATACAGGGTGGCATAATCCATCACCGTGAGCTTGTATTGATTGCACAACTGAATAGGCTTGGCAATGGGCCAATGAGATTTACAGCCACTTGGTGGAAAGCAGTGTCTATAATGGCAATGGGCAGCAAGGGAGCTGGGATACTCTTCCCCAGCCACTAAACCGCTAACAGTTATCACATGAGGCACAGAAACTAGATGCAGTTTGTGATACTCTGGACTGACAAAAGATTTGAGTCAGGTGCTGGCTTTTGAGGCGATTGCTCTGATGCCTTGCTATGTCATGGGCAGTGGCTAGTAGGGCTGTTGTAGACCCCTCCAATACTGCTTGCCCCTCTGTTGTGCCCTGCTAAGGGGATGTCATGGGCAGTGGTTTGGAGGGCTGTTGTTGATACCTCCAATGCTGCATGTCCCTCTGCAGATTTCACCCTTTACAACAGCTTACCTTCAAAAATATATAATCCCCATCGAGTCCTGTTACCCCAGTCAGCGCCTTATCTCTAGCCCCCTCTAAAGCAATATCCTTCTTCACCTCCTGCTGAAACTCAGACAGGTCTGCCCAGGGCTCTAACTTTCCCCTGTTGGTATCAGGCTTACCATAGGTTGGGTTGGCCCCCGGCTCCTCCGTGTTGGTGGTATGACTGGCTTGACTCTGGGTCTCGTGGCCACATAAACACACTCTCTATGGGCCCCAAGGAGTTTCTCAACAGTAAGTCTGCGGGGAGCCCGGTTATGACTCCCACATCTTTCATGCCCTTAGCTGTGCCCCAATCAATACAGAGCCAGGCTAAGCAGGTGGATAGCTGCTGTCCCCCATCTACCACAATTTGCATCTGCCTATTTAGGACAGCATAGGGGCTAACCAGGTCCATGTGGATCAAGGTTAGACAAGATCCAGTGTCCCTAAAACTGTCCATGGACCTTTCTTCTAGCATAATAGGCTGGATGTGGCAACTCTGGTCGTCTCTTGTGGGCAACTGGACAGGAGCTACAAAATGCTCCTCCTTGGGCCAGATTCCATCCTCATAGCAATGAAAGAACTGGTCCTTTGTTGTTGGGGGGTAGGCCAACCACCCGCCCACACACAGGACAGGGTAAGGGGAACCCCTGGAATTTCTATGGTGGACATGGGGACAGTCCAGCTTCAGGTATGCTAGCTGTTGGCATCCAAAGCAGCGCACTTCCAGCCAAGTTCTCCATTCCTTGGGGGTAATGCGGCAGTAGTAGCCCGCCATGGAAGTAAGGAGGACTGTGGTTGGGTTTGCCCTTCTGGAGCTGTGGTGCTATTGTGAATCTGATAAGTTTTTTTTTTTTTTTTTTTTTTTAAATCAATCAGCTTTACCGACCATCTTGTGATTTTGGCATCCCTTTTATTTAATATGCATTATATGTAATAATGCCTTAGTGCAACACATTTTATTTTTTATCTGTTTCTGTAAGTAGGATGGGTGCTTGAATGCAGAGACACTGTATTCCTTTATTTTCAGTGCTCTGCTTTAAAGAACTAGAATGAATAATGGGCAAAACATTTTTAGAATTTAAAAAAATAAACATAATTCTTAACTATTGTATGCATTTATATTTAACTAGCGACTTGCCCGTCAAGAAATGTCGGCAATAAAATTGTATGGCAGGTAATGCTTTTTGCCACACAATGTAAGGCTTTTAGTCCTCTGAGAACCTTCGGCGCTCATTGCAAGCCTCTCCCCTCATGTACTTTTACTCCTCTGAGCACCTTCAGCTCTCTTGCGAGCCTCTCCCCTGCTCTTTTTTTTATGTATAAATATATTTTTTTAAATAATTAATTAATTAAATAATAAATTAATATACTTTACCTGTTTGTAATTAATATATCCAGCAATCAATATGCTGAAGAGCTAACAATTGCTTTTGTTTTTCCTGCAGCATATAATGTACATTTGGACTGTTGATGAGCTGAGGAGAAAGTGTCAGCAATGTGGCAAGTGTGCAGTGTAAACAGGCTGCGTGCGTGAGGCAAAACCATTTGTTTAGTTGTGTAAATCGGCATTTTAGAATGGTAATGGTATTAGTTTTAACTTAGTGTTAAATCAGGTGACGAGCATTTTGCGTCCTTTATGATAGTGTATTTTGTACCTCTTACGTTCCTGGGTAAAAGTCGTATGTGCCTGGCTGTGTTTTGCATGCTTAGGGGTCATGCAGCCTCGTTTTTTTTTTTCCGGCAGCCATTCTTTTTCTTGCGTAGGCGATTTTCGAGTGGCGACACTCTGCAAATTTTACTTAAATGTGCGTGCAACCTCACTCCCAGACGTCTTGGCTGTCCCCCAGTGCTGTGTGTGATGTTTTTTTTTGTATTTTTTTGTGTTTTTCATGTTTTTTGATGTGCGCGGTTCAGTCGTTAATGTTCTATTTTTTGCGGTTCGTATTTTATTTTCTCTAAGTGGCGGTTTCCCTTTCAAAGTGTTACGGGACGTAATTTTTTCAGGCGATTTTTTCAAAGTGCTACGGGTCTTGCACTGTGAATTGTGTAATTGAGTTTTCTGTTGATCTGTAGTCCCGCGGTTCGTAGGTATGATGCTTAAGTCGTGTGGGGTCGTAGGGATGAGCGCCTATGGCACTCATCTCCACCAGCCAAAGTCGTGCGCCCAGCACAGTGAGCGCCTTTGGCGAGCTTGCAGTTTTAATGTTGCGTTACCAACGTTTTTTGGCAAGCCCACGCTGCTGAGAACTATATATATGATATCTCCTTTGAGGTCATATAAACATTCCCCTCTATCCATCACCTCACAATTTATAATACTCCTTGAAGGACAAATGAGGAAAGTAAAGTGTGTGTATTCTAAAAGCAAGGGATTAATCTAAGCCTTCAATGTTACCACCTACTCAGAAAGAATATATAATAACACAAAAGGGAGAAGGCAGGAATAGTATATAATTGTATAAATAGTTAATATATCTAAAGATTAATTTTATTTTTACCTTTCCAGATTTTTTTTTGCTTTTTATCTTTTTCTTTAAAATAGCATAATACAAGTATGGGACAGTAGTGTGCTTTTAAAAATACCATTCTCGAGCTCTCAACATTTTATAAAGAAGGAATTGAAACATTAAGTCATGTGAACTAATGTGTAAAGTATGAAGAACTCTTGTAGTTGACACATCTTAGTGAATCTGTTGCATTGCAAACTATAAAATAGTGGAACGATTCTATAAAACTTAGTAGAAATAGGCCAATGTGACTGATCCTGTATTATAGTCAGGATGTCACTTGTGTAAACTGGAATATTAAATGTATTGTTTGCCTTTGATTTGGCTGTGTCTCTCATATTCACAAAAAAGCAATAATATTGACCAGGAACAGAAATTCCCATTGACTCTTACTAGAACTATTACAGATTAATTACCTGTGTTATGATTAATAGTGTGTTAAAGTGACACATGTAATTATTATTTGTTTTATACTTGCATATATGTTTCATCTAGATATTTAAATCTATTGGTGAATATGCATATTGACGCCTAAGTGATAAAGACAGCTCCATCGTAGACTTAGCAAATAAGTAAGGACACAGAACTGTTAACATCACTGTCATTTTTCAGCACCTCCAGGCAATGTTCTTTTTTATACATTAATTGAATATAATTACACCGTTTGATTCGAAATGCTTTGAATAATAATTTGAGAGATTAAAATAAAAAAGGCATGAGAAATGAATTAAAAAGTTCTCAGTTCCTTCTACTGGGCTGCTTATCATGAGGCAGGAAAAGATAAGCAATTCCCTTATTTAATTTTCTCCATGCATGACTGCAGCCTCAATGATTTCCATGACAAGCTATCTTTATTATTGACGTTCACTATTCAGCTTGCCATGCTGCTGTATGAACTTGTCTGCAGTCATACTGTAATTCACTTAATGGTGGAGATCCATTTAGTAAATTTCGTACTGAACCCATATCTATCAGGTTGAAAGAAAGATGAGTACTTCTACAAACTGCTGCATTTCATATCCCATTGACTTTTTTAGTTAGTGCAGAGGTGTTAAAGTACGAGTGTTGTGAATTATGTTATAAACTATCAACATTATTCGTTGTGTAAGCCATGTATATAAAGACAAAGAGAATATTTGAAGATTTATAGAAGATTGTATCAATAAATGCAAGGCCTTCTCTGTATATAACTATAAACACCTCTACCTCACCTGCACCTGCACTTCCCAGCAAAGAATAATGGGTGTATAAGTGTCCAGCAGAGACAACATTTTTTTTTCTTAATAAAACTAACTTTATGGCTTTTTCCATGGTGATGCAAATCTACATGTTTTCAGCACTACTTATTTGTATTTTATGTTTATCTTTGTAGTCTCCTGTAAAAGTCATGAAAGCATGTATAATAATAGCGTTTGTTGGACCTTGTATTGGATCTTCTGCATGTCTATTCCTGATGCAGACATTTTTCAGTATAAATATTTACTCTTCACGACATAATGTTTTAACAATGTTGTGCTTTGACACTGAAAGAAACACTTAACCTTCACATAATAAGGGTTTTCTCTGGACTGTTTGTTTGATTAAATTATTCAGAGCATTGTAAAAAATAGAATACTAGCGACTTTCCCGTAAAAAATGACAGGGCAATAAAATTGTAAGCCATGGCAATGCTGTTTGACACACAATGTAAAGCTTTTTGTACTCTGAGGACCTTTGGCGTTAATTGCGAGCCTCGTTCTGAGCGCCTTTGGCGCTCATATCGAGCTGACCAATTTGAAGCTATAGCAATGCTGTTTGACACACAATGTAAATCTTTTTATACTCTGAGGACCTTCAGCGTTCTTTGCGAGCCTCGCGCTGAGCCTTTGGCGCTCATAGCGATCCGCTTGTTTCGTTTACTTTTGTTCCTATGAGCGCCTTGTGCTCTCCTGACAAACCCAGATATATATGTCAATTTTTTTTGTATAATTATTAATTAATTATTTACTTAATAAAATAATATACTTTACCTATTTGTAATTGATATATGCAACAATGAATAGCCTGAAGAGCTAAGTTACTATTTCTATTTAACTGCAGCATACAATGTACATTTGGCCTATTGGTGCTGTGAGGTGAAAGTGTCATCAATGTCCCAGCTACGCATTCGAAATATGGTGGGTGCGCAAGGGCAAACCATTGCTTTAGTTGTGTAAATCTCCATTTGAGATTCGTAGTGTTAGTGTTGTAAAATGGCGTCGTTTGTGTATGTGCTACGCGGGTGTGGACCATTTACCGTGCTGCCTAAGAGTGTATTTTACTACCTTGTACGTCCCTGTCAAAAGTCGTACATGTCTGGCGGTGTTTTGCGCATTTCAGGGCTGTGTAGCCTTGTTTAATTTTTTCCTCGCTTAGGCTATTTAAAATAGTTTTTTCCTAAGTTTCGCGGGTCATATTTAAAAGTTGTACGTCCTTGTCAGTGTTTTATGAGCTTTGGGGTCGTTGAGCCTCATTTTCATTTTTTTTCGCCGCCAGTTTTTTTTCTCGCTCAGCCGATTTTGAAGTGGCGAAACTGCCTAAAATTGACTTTAATTTGCATGCAACCTCAACCCCAGAGGTCCTGGCTGTCCCCCCCGTGCTGTGTGTGATGTCTTTGTATATAATTTTTTTTAATTTTCATTGTTTTTTTGTGTTTTTTGCTATACGCAGTTCGGCCGTTAAGTTCGTATTTTTGTGACCTTGTCGTATTTTTTTTTCTAAGTCCTGCGGCTTGTTTTTTGGCAAAGTCATGCCTTTCTGGGGTTCATTTGTCCCTGGAGTGAGGCGGCATAGAGCCTCCAGCTCCGCAAATGCGGCCTGCAATGTAGCCGACGTTGTAGCCTCCACCTCCGCAAATGCGGCCCTTCTCTTTGCGAGTGTCCGCATTGCAGCCGACGTTGTAGCCTCCACCTCAGCAAATGCGGCCCCTCGCTTCGCAAGGGTCTGCATTTGCGGCCCTAACTGCATCCCTCGCAAGTTCTGCAAGCTCGCTTTGCGAGCTCGCAAAGCGTGACGACAATTCGCAATTTGACAACTATTATATGTGATAAGAAAGTAATTAGACACAGATTATGTCACCATAAGCAATAGTAAACGTGACTACAAATTCATTGTTTGTTGTTCTACATTTACACATTTGATTTGTCTCATGAGAAAATATTGTATTAGTATATTCTTATTAGTCTTTTTGTAAAGCTCCCTGTTATTTTGCATCACTATACATGGAATACAATGAGTAAATAATAGATAAGTCAGATACAATGTAATTATACACATGAACACAGGAGTCCTTGTGGTCTATTGCAACTTTAAAATCTGGGAGGTGCTTAGGATGAAAGGAGAGGGAAGTGCATAGGGTTCATCTGTTGATCATTCGACAATATTTATTGAAGAAAAATCACTGTGCTCCATGGAGGAGTATGAGTAAGGCAAAACAATTGAGTTAAGTTTAATTGATTATGCAGAGTATCCGCTAAACTTTACTGAACTTTTATGTTTTAGAGATAGTTTAACAATTCTAAAACTGGGGGAGGATGAGAGAGCTTGGAAATGTCATTGTTTAGAGTAGGTGTGGTGTGGGGAAATCCCTGCAAGGGTGCCATGGGAGAACTAGATAAAAGTGGAGAGGAGCAAGTTATTGACATAGTTAAATAGGAGATATAGATTATTTGTCCCAATGTGTCTTCATAACTTCTTCAATGAAAGCTGGATGTTGCATTGTCAAGGTCCTGGTCCAACATTTTTACAGAACATTTATACTTAGAGTATTTCTTTTCATTTGTCTGACCAATTAGCATCTGGTGCACTAGACTTTAAAACCAGATTTAAATATATGATGTTTTTTTCTGTGTCTTGCACTGCCAAGAAACTAATGACATTTTAGTTCCTAGTTCTTCAAATTTGCTCTTATTTGCTATCCTGCCTTTTTGAAACACCTGCATTTGAAGAGACAGTATAATCCAGGGGTTTTGTATTTGATGCAAAGTTGGGCAAATGATAATTGTGTCCTAAATTGTAAATATTCTCTAGAGATATAGTTCTGTCAGTATTAAAACATAGCTACTTATGATTATAAGGGTGGCTAACCAGTTCTTTTTTTGCTATGTGATTGCCTGCAGAAGGTGTTTAGATGTTTATGACCATATATGTCAGTGTGTTTTCCTTAAGCTCCTTCATTTCTTTTTGCTTCTGTTTTTGCTTGTGTGTTACTAAAACCACGAGAAATGTGAAAACAAGTATGTCTTGTTTTTAGAGACATTTCTGTAATTGGTTCATTGCATTATTTTAAATTGTTTTATTATACTAAGTTTAATATTTTCTATTCTCTTTGGGATGATTGTGTTCTTTATTTGGAGGAATATCTGTTATCATAAAAGGAACATTTCTCATATAATTTTATATTTCACAGTTCCTCATTTGAATAGATTCTTTATAAAAACAAGAAGCATAAATTTTATCTGGGAAAGCATAAGGAAGATTATGAAAGCAATAATCTGTACCACAAAAAGCACCCTCTGGTTATGCCAATTTGAGCGGATAAACATTTCACATGGAAAAGTAGCGCACTTATACTAAATAACCACATTATTATCAAATTGCACCACTTTAAAATCTTATTGCACTGGTCAGTTTTCATTGATGTTCTTTAAATTAATTTCCTGAAGTTATGTACATAGATACATATTTACAAAGTAATTAAGGCTGTAAAAAAATACTTTTAGTCTATCAAGTTCCACCTTTTTAGATGCGGATTGATTGTTAATCGATCCAATGGAAGGCAAACAAAAGAACATTGAAACATTGGCAATTGTTTTATAAGGAGAGAAAAGGATACCTTTCTGACCCTACATACCGGCAATCAGATTACTCCCTGAATCACTACTTCTGCTCCTTTCCTTTCGTTTTACCCTTTTTTATTTAGAAAATACATATCAGGCCCCTTTTTAGAGTTATCTAACAAAACTGCACTCTCAACCTCCTTTGGTAGAGAATCACACAGTTTAATTCCCCTTACTGTGAAGAACCCTTTTCTTTTTTTCAGGTGGAGTCTGTTTGTGCTGACCTAAAGGGATGCCCTCTTAACAGTTGAAACCTCTTGGTACAAAAAGTTAACTTTATTGACACTGGATATTTTTTTATAAGGCAATCAAATCTCCTCTTAGGCACTTTTTGTCTAGAGAAAATAGTATTTCTTTGTAACTTAGTCTCTTTATTTCCCTTACTATCGTATTGCCCGTCAAAAAATGACAGCAATGATATGTGTATGTTTGGAAAGTTGTTTAGTTATTAATATACATATGTAATTGTAATTGTTTTCTGTGTACTACTGAAATATAGAATTCAAATTAATAAATGAATTTACGTATTTTTATGCATTGTGTTGAAGAGCTGGCAATCTGTGTTGATGTTGCTGCAGCATTAGTGGTGTGGAGGTGCTGTGTAAGCGTGATGAACGTGTGCAGTGTAATAGTGTGCGTGCGCGAG
Organism: Discoglossus pictus; assembly: GCA_027410445.1. Lineage (NCBI taxonomy): Eukaryota > Metazoa > Chordata > Amphibia > Anura > Alytidae > Discoglossus > Discoglossus pictus. The sequence goes on along the minus strand of CM050165.1, from coordinate 260,095,378 downwards.
CCGAAACCGTTAACGTAGCTGTGTACTTCCGCATTATCCTAAAATGGCGAATAATGTGTGGTATGCGTCTTAGCGGATTATCGGTACGTGTTTTCCTTGGTTATAGTGCTGTGGCCTCATTTTCATTTTGTTCATACGCCATTTTTTCTGTGGCGCTCATTCCCAAAGTACTACGGTTTAACGGCTCGCTGATCGCCTGCGGCGCTCATCGCTAAGCCCGCTAAAGTACTACGGTTTAACAGTAAATATGGTCAAACGGTCAAATGACGGTCAATAAAAATTAAATGTTGTGAAATTTGTTTGCCACACAACATGACGCTACATTTGACCCTTTTTTTTTTCTTCAAATAAATACCAATTTTTATTTTTTTATTTTTTATTTTTGTAACTTTCAACTAATATTTCATCAAATGCGTTGGTTTAGGCGGGAAATCCCATATTGCGCGAGACAAAGGCGTTAAATCTGTGTTAATTCGTAAATCTGTAATTGAGTTTCGTAAAATGTACTCGCTACTGTCTTTTTACTCATTGCGCGGTTAATCCGCATCCTTTATCTCGTTGTTTTTCAAACACATACGTCTGTGGCTGTGTTTTACGCAATTCGTAGTAGTATAGCCTCGTTTTCATTTTTTTCGGCGGCCATTTTTTTCTCGCTTAGCCAATTTTCGATCTTTGTAACTCGGCTAAATCAATGTAAATTGGAGTTCCAACTCACTTCCAGACCTCCTGCCTGGTTCCCCATGCTGTAAGTGACCTTTATTTTATTTTTTAGTGTGTATTAAGTGTTTTTTTTATTGTTTTGGTTCCGCCGCTTTACTCGTAATTTTTTTCATCTCGTATTTTTTTCTAAGTGCTACGGTTTAACGGCTCGCCTCGCTATGCGGCGCTCATTGCCAAAGTGCTACGATTAACGGCTCGCCTCATCGCTAAGTCGTACGCACTATGCAACGCAGCGTGACGACGATTTATAGTTAGACAACTATAATATGTGATTAGTTTTATCCTTCTCTGTCTTTTTTTTCAGCCCCACAACATCCCTTTTGTGAAGTGGTACTCCATATTCCAAATGAGGGCGTACTAGGGATTTATATAGTAGCATAATTACATTTGCTTCCCTGGCTTCTATACTTTTCTTAACACGTGCTAATATTTTACTTGCCTTTGCAGACGCTGCTTGGCATTGAGCACTGTTATGTAGGTGTTTTTCCACCAACTCTCCTAAATCCCTTTCTATCTCTGATACCCCTAGATTTGTTCAATTTAGATATTTTTTTCCTTCCCAAATGCATAGTCTTACATTTATTTCTGTTAAATTACATGTCACATTTATGTGCCCCATCTTTTAATTTATGTAAGGTACATAATTGTCTGATATACCTAACTTGCAAAACATAAGGCCATCAGCAACAGAGACAGTACTTTGCAATCCAACTTCTAAGTCATTCATAAATATGTTAAAAATGAGAGGGCCAAATACAGAACCCTGAGGAACCCCACTTACCACATTAGGCCAATCTGAGAAATTTCCATTTACAACAACCCTTTGCTTCCTGTCTTTAGCCAGCTTTCAATCCATGAGCAGATATTTACTGCAATTCCTGCACCCCTTAGTTTGCTCAATAGTCTCCCATGTGGCGCTGTATCAAAAGCCTTTGCAAGATCCAAAAAGACTACATGCACTGAGTTGCCTTGATCCATGTTCCTACTTGCCTCCTCATAGAAACGAATTACATTTGTTTGACATGACCTATCCCTCAGGAATCTGTGTTTAATCCTGTGTAATATTTTGTTCACATGGATATATTCCTGTATACTAGACCTTATTAACGCTTCTAAAAGTTTCCCCACTTCAGAAGTGAGGCTTACATGTCTATTGTCCCCTGGATCTGCTCCTGCCCCCTTCTTAAATAAAGGTATTACCTCTGCTGTTCCTCAGGCACCTGGTACTGGGCCTATGGTGAGTAAGTCTTGAAAAATTAGATACAGTTGTGCTCAAAAGTTTGCATACCCTTGGCAAATTGGTTATATTTGTACCATTTTTAAAAAAAACATGAGTGAGCAGGCAAAAAAAATAAAAAATATTTTATTTCTTATGAGATTCATATTCAAGTGTAGATTATAACAGAATGGCACAATCATAAAATAAAACATGGCAACAAAGAAAAAAATGAAATGACCCTGTTCAAAATTTGCATACCCATAGTTTTTAATACTGTGTATTGCCCCCTTTAGCATCAATGACAGCGTGCAGTCTTTTGTAACAGGCCCCTAATTCATGCCTCCTGGTCATGCAAAGCCTTTGGTCATCTTGCATGAACCGCACATTTGAGATCTCCCCAGAGTGGCTCGATGATATTAAGGTCAGGAGACTGTGATGGCCACTCCGCAACCTTCACCATTTTCTGCTGTAACAGTGGGAGGGTCAAATTGGCCTTGCTGAAAAGTCCAAATGCGTCCCATGCGCAGCCTTCGTGCAGAAGAATACAAATTGTCTGCCAGTATTTTCTGATAACATGCTGCATTCATCTTGCCATCAATTTTCACAAGATTCCTGTGCTTTTATAGCTCACACCCCCTCCAAAACACCAGTGAGCCACCACCATGCTTCACAGTGGGGGATGGTATTCTTTTAACTATAGTCCTTTTTGAACCCTCTCCAAACATAAGCTGTGAACTGGACCAGAAGCTGTGAGGCGTGTCAAGGTTTGTGGCAATTGCGCAGTAAAGGCTTCTTTCTGGCATCTCGACCATGCAGCTCATTTTTGTTCAAGTATCATCATATTGTGCTCATTGAAACAACCACATCATCTTTTTCCAGAGTAGCCTGTATTTCTCCTCAGGTTACCTGTGGGTTTTTCTTTGTATTCCGAACAATTCTTCTGGCAGTTGTGGCTGAAATCTTTCTTGGTCTACCTGACCTTGGCTTGGTATCAGGAGATCCCCCAATTCCACTTCTTAAAAGGTGATTAAACGGTACTGATTGGCATTTTCAAGGCTTTTGATATCTTTTTATATCCTTTTCCATTTTTATGAAGTTCAATTACCTTGTTACGCCTTTTAGGACTTTTAACAGTTCTTTTCTGCTCCCCATGGCTAATTTTTTAGCCTGCTCAAGGCATCCACGTGACAGCTAACAAACTCATTGACTATTTATACACAGACACTAATTGTAATTTAAAAGCCACAGGTGTAAGAAATTAACCTTTATTTGCCATTTTAACCTGTGTGTGTCACCTTGTGTGTCTGTAACAAGGCCAAACATTCAAGGGTATGTAAACTTTTGATCAGGGCCTTTTGGGTGATTTCTGTTATCATTATGATTTAAAAACAAAAGGCAAACAACTATGTGATAGTAAATAACTTCATATGATCACTATCATTCAATAACATAAATTTTTTTTGCATGATCAGTCATATTTTCAAAATAAATGCCACAATTTCACAATTTCTGCAAGGGGTATGCAAACTTTTGAGCCAAACTGTAAAATAGTTTGGCTATTATAGAACTCAGTTTCCTCAGTACCCTTGGATGTATTCCATCAGGACCTGGGGCTTTATTAACAATTATGTTAATACTGCCTCTTTTGAATTTGGTGTAACCCTATTTTGTTGCATTGTCCCTACCACTAATACCTCACTTGTGTATACTGAAGAAACTTATTCAGCTCATTTGCCTTTTCCTGTACACTGCTTATCAGTAGGCCTGTTTCACATTTTAATGTACCTATAATTTCTTTCCTAGCCTTCTTCCAATTAATATATTTACATTTTGAGGGTTACTCGGCTTTGCATTTAGCTTTTCATTTTCTATTTTAGACAATACAATAGCTCTTTTGCAAGCCTTGTAAAATTCCTTGTAACCTGGTAAAGCAGCCTCTGTTCCCTCCCTTGTATAATTGAAATGCCAGCTTTTTACTCCTTCTCTTTATCTTTAAATCATTGTTAAGCCACATGGGTTGTGATTTACCCATTTTACTGTTATTTTCACATGGTATATATGCTGATATGCATATATATTTAGTAAGGCTTTAAATGTTGTCCATTTATTTTCTGTATTTTTATATGCTAGTTCTTTGTCCCAGTCTATATGTTGTGCTGCTGCCATTTACCCTTTTAAAATTAATGTTTTTTTAGCTCAACCTCAAATTATACTGTGTTGTGGTCACTGTTTCCCTATTTCAACATTTGATACCATATTGATATTATTTGTGATGACTAAATCCAAGATAGCCTCATTTCTAGTAGGTTCTTGTATAACTTGGGCCGGATAATGATCCCTGAATGTACTCAAGAACCTTCTTTCCCTTTTACCCCCACTGCTGGTTTCACTCATCCAGTTTATTTAAGGGTAGTTGAAATCTCCTATTATTAGAGCTTACCCATGCTTAGCTGCATCTCCAATCTGTAACAATAATAGCAGTTCCTCACATTCAATTATATTTGGGAGTTTATAGCATATTCCTACCAATATTCTTTTATGATTTGTTGCTCTACTTTTTAACCTCAACCCTCAAGATGTCAACACTATCACTAGCTCCACTATAAATATCTGCTCTGACTATAGGCTTTAAATAATGCTTAAACATATACCTAAGTTTCCCTGTTTTTTACTTTTTCTAATCTACCACACATTGCTTATATCAAAAACACACATTAAATTGAGTCATTCTATACACATACATATTTATTTTATTTAAAAATAAAACTTAGTTTCTACACCCCCGAGGTCCTTTCTTAGGCACTGCATACCTAGGAATGGAAACACTGCATTTGGGTATGGATTTTAACTTTATTAACTTGCAAGCCAACAGCAGCTCAATGCACAGATCTACAGAGCAGTGTCTGGTTCCTCTTTACTTCCTGTTCCCTGGTAAATACAGGACTACATCTCTGATGATTCTTAGGTGCACAAACAGCCTTTACAGGTTGTTACAATTTATTAGCTGCCTGCGATTGGCCAAACCAAATTATGAATTCTATGCTAATTTTAGCTTGGTTATGCAGTGGTGAAAAGCAACTACATGCAAACTCAAGAGATTTAGCAAACATCAGGGTGAGCTTGTTAATGTTTATTTTGTGATATTTTCATGCACAAAATGTTGTCATACACTGCTGATTATCCTCTATCAGATGCATCCATAATAAAATAAACTTAAATATGCCTTTAGCATATAGACAGATCCCTTCTCCACTTCTTCCATTGCCCTACCTTTCCTAAATAGGTTATAACCACCCAAATTACAGTCCAGTCATGCACATCATCCCACCATGTTTCAGTAATGCCTATTAAATCTAATTTTTCATTTTCTGTTAATAATTCTAGTTCACCTATTTTAGGTTGCTATGACTCTGCAGGTGAATTTGAGTTACTTCCCAAGACTATATTAACGGCCCCCTTCTCCCATAAGTAGTTACTTCATCTTTGTAACTGTAACTCAGATGCCTCGCTGAGCATCCTCACTAGCCACATCTCCCCCTCCATGCTAGGCCCAGCTAAACTGTGCTCAGTGAGCACCAACTAACTCACTTTCCAGTGGAGCAATATCACTAAGTGCTTCAAATCTCCAATTTGAGTTTCAAGATAGGCAACATGCTCACACCTGCCACAGAGTTATGGACACTGGCTCAGCTGCTCCAGCCGTGCATCATGTGGCAGGATGTACACTGAGTGAGGTTGTCACTGGACGTCTGACTCTTGATTACAGATTACAAAACAGTGAAAAAATCTATACATTTGTATAAAGAGGGCTGTATAAAGAGTGTTTTTCAGTTGCGGGCTAGACTTTATTTGCAAGCTTGAGCTACAGGTCTTATAAAATATTGATTTTATGTAACTTTAATTATTTAGAGCTCGTAATATTCAAGCTGTGCCAAAACCAATGGAGTTCTAAAGCCGGTTTTGCAGGCTTGGCTGGTCCATAGTGATTGCAAGTAGCTAATATAATATGTGGCAATGTTAAGAGTGATTGTAAGTGTGTATAAATTTACGAACTGGCCAATATAATAGGCCCACAGTTTCTCATCCAGTAATGTATGATTAAAAGTATATTTTGTTATATATTTTTATTGCTGTGCATTGTTTTTACGCTTAATAGCATCTCTTTTTTTATTGCACAGTTGGCACAGAAGATAATGCAACTAAACTGGAGTCTGACAATGCAACTAAACTGGAGTCTGACAATGCAACTAAAATAGAGTCTGACAATGCAACTAAACTGGAGTCTGACAATGCAACTAAACTGGAGTCTGACAATGCAATTAAAGAACTGGAGTCTGATAGTGCAACTAAAGAACTGATGCCTGACAGTGCAACTAACGAACCGGAGTCTGGCAATGCAACTAACGAGCTGGAGTCTGCTAATGCAGCTAACGAACTGGAGTCTGCTAATGGAGCTAAAGAACTGAATTCTGGCAATTCAACTAAAGAACTGGAGTTTGGACCATGCTCAACTACATGTGGTTAGTATTATAATATGACTATGATATTTACTTTCTATCCCCTCATAGCATTAGCTTTATAATGATCTCATTGTATTTCAACTGTACATCAAGTTTGCTAGAAAAAGAGTGCCTTTGGTCTTAAAGCTACACAAATTTGGTAGAAATTGGCTTTCACCATTCTTTATTTCCCATTAAAATATGTGGAAATACTTTTTGAATTTTTGAAAATGAAGATTTTTATCAGTTATCTTATTTCTAGGATTTCACATTTATATTGCTTCTTGCTTCTTCAATTCTAATGTTTTGGGGTGCGGCTCTTTAGCCAATCAGAAGGGAGATAGATGTATTTTCTGCCTGTCTGTTTATTAACTCAAGCCATAGTAAACCATTGTACTATAGTACAATGAAGGATAGCATAGATAGATAGATTGATAGATAGAGGTAGACATAAAAATTAGACATAAAAATTTAGATCACAAATGTATGGCAAACTGTGATCCTAAATAAAGAAGTGTGCATGCTTTTATTAAATACGTCAACATTTATGAAAACAGGTTTGCTTTTTTTGCTAATTTAAACATGTTCATATACTGTGAAATACGTAATACAAAGTTCTGTATAAATGTACATACAAACATTTTATTCTGTTCAGTTAACTTCAAGTTGAATCTTTAACAGGACACAACATGTTATTAGAATAATTCTGCCTTTCCAATCTCTGGGAGCTTCTCATTGACATACCTGTTAGTCATACAGTGCCTTGCAAAAGTATTCACACCCCTTGGCATTTTTTGTTGCCTCACAACCTGGAATTAACATGGATTACATTTGAAGGTCTTTTACTTTTAGTGAGAGAATCTGATTACCACTTGAGTCACTGCATTCCCATAACCAGCTCTATAAAAAGAGGAAAAAAGAAAAAAAAACATAATGGTGAAGAATGTACTGATAAAAAGCTACTAGATTGTACTTATACTTATTGATATGATCTAATTTTCAGTTCATATTTTGTGTGCTACCAGGTGGACAACGTACAGTGCCTTGCAAAAGTATTCACCCCCCCTTGGCATGTTTTGTGTTTTGTTACTTTTTAACTTATTTTCCATGTTGTATCTGTATCTGATGAGCATTTAAAATTGCTTCAGTTGCCCCTCAAATATACAGGGCAGTTTCATCACTGCATTATAATACATTGTTACATTAATCACATAAAAACCCTTGCAATCACGTAAATAAATGTTTTTTTCTTATTTTTGATTTATGTATGATGTAATGTTTGGTTCTAAATTATGATTAAGGTCTGTGAATTGAAGAGGTAATACTGTGTATAATAAAAATGATATGTCTGCAATGCAGCCACATTGAATGCAACTCGTTCCCTCAACCTCAATATGTACTTTCCATGACTTTTCAAGAGATCCATTGAACACCTTAGCAACAGCATCAACCAATGTTTTATGAGCTATAAACAAAAGACACCTTCTTCTCAACCTTTTGTAATATGTATTTGTTAAATGCTATAAAGAACTTGCATGGCCTTGGTTCAATTGTTTCCTCTCATTTGAAATGTGTGGTTAAATGTTCTGTATTCTACTGTGTGAATCCATACATTTTACAATATATTGTGTTTTTTTTAACAGACCAATCCTCACATATGCTGCTTCTGGTAAATAACATATATGCTATTTTAAAATAGGATTATTACAGTCAAATATAGTTTAAAGGGTCAGTTAAATCATCACAATTTGGACCACACCACAGTAAAGATCTCCTAAAAGCATGTTTAAATACTTTAAGAATTTTTGAAATGTGTGCACTTTTTACTGAGATAACCACATATTTTAAGTTTAGTGGCTTTATCTGTAAATAAACAAAAACATTATAAACATTTTTTTCCATAATACAAATAACAGTGAGAAATAAAACCAACAGTTTTATATTATAAATAAGTTGTTCTGCCAACTGCAGAAGAGCTGTAATAGAGAGGTAACTGACCCTTTAACCAGACAGTTTACCTCTTGCACTCTCTGAAACAGTAGTAGGAAATATTTGACTCTCCAAGGTAATCCATTCTGCCTCCTATTGTTCTCTGGAGTGGAAATGGATACTCCTTTTTCTCCCCCCAAATTAGCATATTTCTCTAATCTCACAAACCCCTTCTTCTTTCAGTCATTAACACCTCTCTGACCACATTCAACTTTACTACTTTTTCAAAACATTCATCATGTTGACGAGTTGTTGTAGACATACTTGCCTACTTTAAATGAAAGCATTGCTTTAAGTAGTACTTCTATGTAACTGTTCCAAATGATTGAATTATAGAAGAGATTATAGTGAATATGATTTTCTACAGTACATGTACTGTATGATACCTTGAGTAACAAACATTACTAGTGAGAAATAAAATAGGACATTGAAAGGCAGAAAGCAAAACATTTATAAGAAGGTATAATTAAGTTAGCATCCACTTATATACATGAGAATAGAATGCCCATTATTCTAATCTGTACCAATTGGACATTATCTTCTCCTTTATTACCCCTCCCTATGAGAGTAATTAATTACCCTAGCTAAAGAGTGCTAGAGTGAGGTCCCTTAGTTTGCTTAAAATACCAAACCTTGACCAATGCCATTTTATGGAATTGGATATATGTCTGGTTGTATTAGATATCTTTTTAGCATTGGTAATGTTTAATATTGTGCAATATTTCTGAAGCTGTTGTAAGAAATGTACATCATACATCCTATTTTTACCTGATGTGACCACTTACTTTGTCAATCTTATAATTACTTTTAATGGCATTACTGTAATGGCATTTTATCTATTAAGAATATGATACTGCATGAGGTGTTTCATATGGTAAATTACAGTGTTAAGAAGCTTGTTTTCACTTTAAATACAGTGTAATGTAATGTAATTGCTATGAGCTTGAGAGAGTATTTGTTTAAGCACCTATATTGTTGAGCTCTTTTGCTTTGGGTCTGAATAAATTTCCCCGTTTGCATCTCAGAATTTACAGAGAAATGTGTTCCATTATACTATAGTACTTTGGGAACAGCAGGTATTCATTTTCTTCAGCACTTAGCAACTAGCAGGGAAGGATGTCAGGACTGCAATTCCTATAGACAATTTACAACAAAAAAAGGTGTATACCACCAGGCACGCTCCTAACGCCAAACACTGTTGAAAACAAAAAGACTGTAGCACATCAATATGTTGTATCCAAAATGTTGCTATTTTTACTCATGGGCGACACATTCTTAGGTTCTTCCTATCTCTCACCTCTCCTTTGCTTCTTTTTTTCTCCCCTCTCTCTTGATGTCACATTTTTTGTCTTTCTTTCTCCATTCTCTTTTCCATTTCTCACCTTGACTCCTCTCTCCCTTCTCTATCTCCCACTTGTTATCCCCTCCATCCTTCCTACTATCTTTTTCTTTCACACTCTTTCCTATACCTCCTTGTCCAGCTGTTTTCCATGTTAGTTTCCCCCACAAAAAGTATACTTTTTTAATCACAATGAATGGTTGAGCATAGATTTGGATCACTATGATATTAAATGGCTTGCCTTGAATTTAAATTTAAATAATTCTGTCCTTTATTGGGTTGCAATCGAGCACTGCTTTGGCCACTCTTTGATTGACTAGGATGGCTACTCCATTTCATCTGCAGTATTCTTGACAACAGTAGAAGATCTTGTGGTTGTCTGATGTGAAATGTCCCATTCCAGAACATTTAAGTTCACTAATTCCCAGGTTCCTATTGTGAATTGTTCTTTGCAGCAGTAGACCATCCTTTCCCCTCCAGACACAATCACAGCAGGGTGTCCTTTTGGCTTTCACCCAACCACTTCATTTGATTTGGTGCTACTTGAATTTGCCCTCTGCTCTTCCTCAGTTATGTGATAGGCACCTTCTGACCTGAGGGGCTCATCTCCTGGTGCCATATCGTTATGTCTCTAATAGTGCCTGTCCATAAAGTTAACTTAGCAACATTACTGGAGTGGGTTGCAGTTTCCTTCTCCAGTTGGCCATGTTTTGACTGACTTCTTTATCACGACTTACCCATCTTGGGTGAACCTACATGGTCTAGCTCACAGTATCAGATTTCAGATCCAAAACTACAAACTCCTCAACAATACAGCTCCCTCCTGCACCGCACATCTGATCTTCAGTTATTCTTCTAACCACCCTTCTACTTTGCCCACAATATGTGTCTTCAAGGCATGTCTGTTGGCTAGAGATGTCGCGAATAGTTCGTTGGTGGACTGTTCCCGGCGAACATAGTATGTTCGCGTTCGCGGCGAACTGCGAACATATGCGATATTTGACCCGCCCCCTATACTTTATCATTAAGCAAACTTTGACCCTGCATGTCACAGTCAGCAGACACATTCCAGCGAATCAGCAGCATACACTCCCTTCCAGAGCCTTCTACCTCATGGACAGCAGCCATTTTGGAACCATAACTAACTTGCAGTCTTACTGAGAGGAGGCTGAGTGTAGGTGATACTGCATCAATAGGGAAAACCATAGCTAGGCTACTGTACACAGTGTGCAATACAGTCCTGAAGGACTCTTTTGATCTCTGCTGCAAGGACACCCCTGTGTCTCTTCCCCCCTTATCATCATCCTCCCCTCACCTTAGCACCCAACCCTAACACCTCTCACACTTATCCATAACACCCATCAACCTAACACCTAAGCCTAACACCCCTCACACTTATCCCTAAGACCTAACACCCCTCACACTTATTCCTAACATGCCTCACCCTAACACCCCTTACACTTATCCTTAACACCCCTCACCCTAACTCTAACACCCCTCACACTTATCCCTAACACCCCTTACCCTAACCCTAACACCCCTCACACTTATCCATAACACCCCTCACACTTATCCATAACACCCCTCACCCTAACCCTAACACCCCTCACACTTATCCCTAACACCCCTCACCCTAACCCTAACACCAATCACACTTATCCCTAACACCCCTCACCCTAACCCTAACACCCCTCACACTTATCCCTAACACCCCTTACCCTAACCCTAACACCCCTCACACTTATCCATAACACCCATCAACCTAACACCTAACCCTAACATTCTCACACTTATCCCTAATACCTAACACCCCTCACACTTATCCCTAACACCCCTCACCCTAACCCTAACACCCCTCACACTTATCCCTAACACCCCTCACCCTAACACCTAACCCTAACACCAATCACACTTATCCCTAACACCCCTCACCCTAACCCTAACACCCTTCACACTTATCCCTAACACCCCTTACCCTAACCCTAACACCCCTCACACTTATCCCTAACACCCCTCACCCTAACACCTAACCCTAACACCAATCACACTTATCCCTAACACCCTAACCCTAACACCCCTCACACTTATCCCTAACACCCCTTACCCTAACCCTAACACCCCTCACACTTATCCATAACACCCATCAACCTAACACCTAACCCTAACATTCTCACACTTATCCCTAAGACCTAACACCCCTCACACTTATCCCTAACACCCCTCACCCTCACACCTAACCCCCTCACCCTTATCCCTAACACTCCTTACCCTAACCCTAACACCCCTTACACTTATCCCTAACACCCCTCACCCTAACACCTAACCCTAACACCCCTTACACTTATCCCCAACACCCCTCACCCTAACCCTAACACCCCTCACACTTATCGCTGTGTCTCTTCCCCCCCTAATCATCAAGGGAGGGGGGAGGATGATGAGGGAGGGGGGGGGAAGAGACACAGGGGAGGATGATGAAGGAGGGGGGAAGAGACACAGGGGAAGATGATGAGGGAGGGGGAAAGGAGACACAGGGGAGGATGATGAGGGAGGGGGGAAAGAGACACAGGAGAGGATGATGATGGAGGGGGGAAGAGACACAGGGGAGGATGATGAGGGAGGGGGTAAAGAGATACAGGGGAGGATGATGAGGGAGGTGGGAGGATGATGAGGGAGGGGGGATGAGACACAGGGGAGGATGATGAGGAAGGGGGGAAAGAGACACAGGGGAGGATGATGAGGGAGGGGGTAAAGAGATACAGGGGAGGATGATGATGGAGGGGGATGTTAGGTTATTTATGCCCTTTATGGATTAAAACCAGACTCTGCATCAACTATGTAATTTTCCGTGGGAGTTTTGACATGGATCCCCCTCCGGCATGCCACAGTCCAGGTGTTAGTCCCCTTAAAACAACTTTTCCATCACTATTGTGGCCAGAAAGAGTCCCTGTGGGTTTTAAAATCCGCCTGCCCATTGAAGTCTATGGCGGTTTATGTTCGCGACATCACTACTGTTGGCTTTGGGAGCCTTCTAAACTTTTTACAATGTCAAATACTCTCTGAAAACCATTCCAATATTTTCTGTAGTATCCAAGGGGCATGAAAATTTTCTGGAGTTCACTAGGAATAAAATATATTATTTTATACCGTATGTACTCGAGTATAAGCCGACCCGAGTATAAGCCGAGGCACCTATTTTACCACAAAATACTGGATAAAATGAGTGACTCGAGTATAAGCCGAGGGTGGGAAATGTGCTGCCCCCTGTGTCCCTCTTGTGCCTTCTGTGTCCCCCTCTCTCTCCTGTGTCTCTTCTCCCCTCTTCCTTCCCTGTGTCTCTTCCCCCCTCTCCCTTCCCTGTGTCCCCCCCCCCTCATCCTCAGAGAGTGACTCGAGTATAAGCCGAGGGGGGCCTTTTTAGCCTTAAAAAAAGGGCTGAAAAACTTGGCTTATATACGGTAGTTTCTCTTTATTTTAGTGTGCAGTACTTTGTTTTATTAAAAAGTGCATAAAAGCTTTGTTTTTTTATGCATGCAACTTTACAAATAGTTCCTAGGCTATTTTTCCCTTCTGCAGCTCATGAAGACAGTGTACTTCTAAGTATAAGGGTTGCACTGTCTTATAGTAACAAATCAGTGGCAGTATTATGTAACATGCTACTTAACAGAGCTTTTAAGCACTTCTAAATAAATGAAAGTATATAAAAGTAAATAGATTCATAGGTATATTACATTCCAATTGAAATCTAGAAACCTTCCATGTTTTTTTTAATCAAACAGCACAGTTAACATGTCCTGTTGCTGCTACCTGCCTTACCGTACAACCACCAAGTAGTGAAAAATTCTATATAAGGTATCAATGCCATGATGATAAAATGTCATACATTTGTAGACTGTGGATTTTATTACAATTATTAAGTAACTAGCGACTTGCCTGTCAAAAATGACGGGGCAAAAAAATTTGAAGCCATGGGAATGCTGTTTGAGACATAATTGAAACCGTTTTGTACTGTGAGGACCTTCGGCTCTCATTGCGAACCTCTCCTGTCGTGTACTTTTGGTCCTCTGAGAGAGATATATATTTCTATGCATATGTAGTTAAGTAATAATGAATGATTTCTTAAATCAATTAATATACTTTAATTATTTATAATTGATATATGCAGCGAGCAATAGCAATCTGTTTGTATTTTGCGCCTGCATAGAATATACATTTCGAGTGTTACTGCCCGGCTTATAAAGTGTAATGAATGTTTGAAGTGAGCATTGTAAATAGGCTGCGTGCGCGAGGTAAAGCCGTTGGTTTATTGTGTAAAGCGGCATTGTATAGCCGTAATGTTATTAATGTGGTATGCGTCTCGTGAGCATTTCCCAGCTGTTGTAATAGTGTATCTTGTAGGTTGTAGTGTTATGTGTAAAGTGCTACCCGTTTTGTAGTGTTTTGCGCAGTCCATGGTCGTGTAGCCGCGTTTTCATTTTTTTCGGCTGACATTATTTTCTTCGCTTAGGCGGTTTTCGAGTGGCAAAAATAGTCTAAATCAAGTTAAATTCGCGTTCCACCTCACTCACAGACGTCCTGGCTTTTGCCCCGTGCTGTGTATGATTTTTTTGTAATTTTTTTGTGTGTATTTAGTGTGTTTTTCAGGTTTTTTGTTCGGCCGCTAATCTCGGAAATTTTTGCGTCTTGTATCTTTTTTTTTCTAAATCCTGCATCTCTTATTTTTTTTTATAAGTCCTGCGTCTCGTATTTTAACGGCTCGCCTCGCTTTGCAAAGCTCTCAGCTATGAGCACCTTCGGCGCTCATCAGCTAAGTCCTATGCGTTAATGGCTCACCTTGCTTTGCAAGGCTCTCAATCGATGAGCACCTCAAGTCGTACGCACCTCGCAAAGCGTGACAACGTCTCGCAGTTTGACAACTATTATATGTGATTTTTGTGTTGTTTCTTATTTATATTGGTTGGTTCATTACTGCCTTATGCCACACACTTTTTCTATCCATAAAAGGCAATGCAAGAAGTAGATGTTCAGAGCCAGGCCTCATGTCAATGTACAAAATCTCTTTTTCTGCAGGTTTACATCATATTTTGGAAAGAACACTCATCAAATATATGTTTGAGTCTGAAAACAAGTGTGGTTCTTTATTTTAAATAATCGAATGGAACAATAATGGAACATTTATCGAAATATGATTATATATACTGTGTATACATGAGTTTCTTATTGCAAGAATGAAACTGTAGAAAAGATGGAAAATCATCAGACCAAGCAAATATGACATAAATAATATCCCTTGTGAATATGCAGTGTAGGTAAAGAATATATTTAAGGGACTAGGCATGGAAGATAGAATGCCTGCAGAATGTTGGACCAAAGAAACAGCAACAAAGAATATACCTAAAATAAAAAGTAAGAAGGCAAACTGGTTGTCTGATTAGGCTTTGAAAGTAGCCCAGGAATGAAAGAAAGAGAAAGGTAGTGGAGATAGGAAATCATTTGTCCACCTGAATGCAGAATTCTAAAGGATAGCAAGAAGAGACAAGGAGATATTATTCAATGAGCTATGCAAAGAGATTGAAGAACATAACAGATAATCTCTTCAAGAACATTGGGAATCTCAAAGGTACCTTTTATGCCAAAGTGGACATAATAAAATACAAAAATGGTAGGAACTTAACAGAAGAAGATCCGATAAAAAAGAGGTGGGAGGAGTACAGGAAGGATATTAACAGTAGTGATGACCTCAGTAGTTTGTCCAATGACCTAGAGCCAGACATATTGGAGAGCAAAGTGAGATGGGCCCTAGGAATTCTTGCTGATAACAAGGCTGCAGGAGTTGATGAAATCCCAACTGAACTATTCAAAATTCTACAAGGTTGATGCTGTGAAAGTGTTGCTTGCCTTATGTAAAAAAAATTAGAAAACTCAACAATGGCCAATAGACTGGAAATGATCAGTCTACATCCCAATCCTAAAAAAAGGCAGTGCCAAAGAGAGCTCCAATTATAGAACAGTTGCACTCATTTAACATGCCAGCAAGGTAATGCTTAAGATCCAAGAAGCCACAGTTAGAACTGAACATGGGACAACAGAATGGTTCAAGATCGGAGTGGAGCAGTGTGCGACAAGGTTGTATATTGTTACCTTATTTATTCAACTTATATGAGTACATCAAGGCCAGATTGGATGAATCCAAAGTCAGAATCAATATTGCTGGAAGAAATATCTACAACCTCAGATACGCAGATGATACTACTTTGATGACTGAAAGTGAGGAGGAACTAAAGGACCTATTGATGAGGGTAAAATAAGAGAGTGCAAAAGTTGGCCTGCTGCTCATTGTTAAAAAGACGAAGATCATGGCAAATGGCAATCTCAGTGAAGTGGAGGTAGTAACAGATTTTATTTTCCTTGGATCCAAGATGTTTGCAGTTGGTGACTGCAGCAATGAACTTAAAAGATGTTAGCATCTGGGGAGGAAAGCTATGGCAAGTCAATATAGGTTAGTAAAAAGTATAAACTATCAACAAAGGTCTCCATAGTTAGATCTATGGTATTTCCAGTAGTAACAAACAGATGTAGGAGCTGGACTATAAAGAAGGGCGAGTGCCATATAATTGATGCCTTTGAATTGAGGTGTAGGCCAAAACTACTTAGAGATCCTTGGACTCCATGAAATAAGTATTTCAGGAAATCATGATAAAGTGTTCACTAGAAGATATGTTCAGGAGGCTGGAGCTCAAATATTTTAGCCTTACTATGAGACGGCAGTATTCCCTAGAAAACACTCTGACGATGGGAAACATTGAAGGCACAAGAAGATGGGATGATAGAGGCGGAGATGAGGTCACTAAAGCAATGAACATGAACTTAATAACGCTCAGAAAAGTGGTGACTGAGAGACGTACCGGGTGTGCTGCGGTCCATGGAGTGAGTCACAGAGAGTGGGACGTGACTGAACGACAACAACAGCTGTGTATTTTACTTAACTGCTTGTCATGTACTGCCTCTTACTGGTGCATTTTTGCAATCTGGTGGAGGTTTACATATATACTGATTAAATTATGTGTAGGTTTATTGTCTTAAAGTTACTACAATATTAAGTATATTTCATGAGAGGTATTTTAAATCTTCCCTGCTGTCGGCTCTTCAGAATTTGTCATCACTAATTACAGTGATGATGTGGACAAATATATTCTATGTAGTCTTTTGAATAACTTTACTTGATAATGGAGAATCCTTTTAGAAATGAAGAAAATAAACATAGTCTTTCACTGTTATATGCAGTTGTTCTTTTCTGCAGGCTTTACATTTTTTTTACTAGTTTTTTGATAGTTGTAGCTTTGTCTCAATTGGACAAATCCTTTTAAAATAATGACTTTAGTATTATTTGTAATAAGAGCACTGACCATTGTACTTTCTCTGCATGCAGTCTCCTCCCACCTGAAAGTGGTCCTTTAACATGATATGGTGTGGGTTGTGCCTTATTGATTTAATGCTTAATTTGGTGTATAATACAGTCATGCAAGAGGGAGGTGTTTAATGTTAATTTTATTTTTTCCTGATATGAACAGTGGTCATTAATCTGACACAGAAAGATTCATGCTGGAGACTTCCTCACAGTTCTGACTCTCACAATTGCAGAAATTCCAGTTTATATTAACCATTGCACATTTGCTCATTAATGACCAATTGAGTATTCTAATCAGATTCACATTAATTTAGCAAAATGACTTAGCTCTGATTTTCTTCAATTTGACTTGGTGAGATGGAGGATATTAATCCCTTGTGAAATTGAGCACTTGATAGCTTCATGAATAGATCCACATCCAGCAAATATATTTTTTTAACTTATTGTTAAATGAATATGTATACTTATAGTTAAAGGTTTCTTACTGCATGTTTCAAACACTTATAATGATTTATATCATTGTATTTTGAATATAGCTGTATTTTGCACCTTATACTTCAATCATGTCACACACTGCCAAAAGAAAAATTTATATATGATTTCAAACAAAACACCAAAGCACAGCTAGTTTAATTTAGATCACCATTAAATGGTGTGACATTTAGGAAAAAGGATCCAGAGAATTTGATTTACAAAAGTGAAACATGAAAAGGTTCCATGGAAGCTGGAGTCCTTGACCTTACTAACATTTGCATTTTCATGCAATGAATCGACTAATAAACTAAAACAGAACAACGGAAGCCCTTTCAACTGTCATGTGTTTGAAGTTCCAATTTCCATGTACATTGTCCGCTATTCAAAGTTATTTTTATGGCAAGAAAAAATGAAGAACTTTAACATAAAATAATGCTATATTTTAGCATTGTGAGCTTTTTTTGTAATCTACAAATTGTAAAACAGCTCATTTTTAAGGACACATTATGTTTATAACATATGTGCTTTTATTATCTTATACTTTTTACAGTGCTATTTAACTGGAATTTCCAACGTATACAATGTATATTATTTATGATGTTGTATATAATGACATTACATATAACACCATAAACCACATCATCAATAACATTACTCATGATAGCACACTTCTGTTTCTTTTTTAGATCTTATTTCTCCACAACTTATACAGAAAAGAGCATATTGCAATAATATTCAAGTAAAATATGCTGAGTTACCATTAGCATGTGTTTGTTCTTTGAACTCATCTAACTAATTTTCTGACCAATAAGGTCCAAATCAGCACTTCAGCAGTATGCAGTTCCATAGAGTAATATGTTCCACATTGTCTTTATTCAGCAACGCTTCTGTATACCTAACACTGTATTATATACCCTACTGTATATACACAGGAATATCTGTACACTTACATTTAACTGCTTATGTTATAAACCATGACATCAATGATGGCATAACCAACGAAACCATGTACACTATATCATCACAAATAACACCATTCTATGTCCCTTGTAAATATTTTAATGAAGTTCAGGTTATAAAGAAGTTTGAAGATCTGTATTTGCTTGATCTCAATGCTACTACTTATTACATACCTAGTTAAAACTAAGAACATCAGGTAACTCCAATTCAGGTGATCAGTGTCTTTTTTATATCTTTCACGACAAGTCACTAATACTCGATTTAGCAACAAACTTGTCCAATGTTGTGTGTTTTTTTTGTGTGACTAATAATAAGTATTTCACTGTTTTATACAAATAAGAGTTAATAATAATAATAATAATAATAACAACAAATGTTCTACTGTATCAATTTATCCACTGTACGAAGTTGCTGATAATGTTTCTGTCAGACTGCTCATATTTCCAGTTTGAAGAGAACAGAACCTGTAATGGGTTTAATTAACCCTAGCACCATAGTCTTCACAGCAGTGCTCAGTGCCAATCATAGCAGCATCAGGGCTGCAGTCAAACAGCCCTGATGCGTTGTCCCCACATTATGGTGAGATTTGAAGTGAAAGGTATATTGATCGTTCTACGCATCTGGAGGAAGTTTTTTTGTGTGCAATCACGTATCATATTTTGCTAGGGTCCTAAGTCTCCAGGTGATATAGAATATGGTGGTTATTGTAGTAAGAGAAAATGAGCCATCAATCCTGGAGTACTTTGCTTGAATCATGTCTCTTAGACTGTAGATATGTCCCATCTAACATGTAGAGAATGTCAAGGTGCAAAACACGTGGGGAGTTATATTCTCTGAGCAGATACATAGGAACAATAGGGTTTGATGGTCCTAGAGGATCCTAATGAAGGCGGACCACTTGGTCAGAAGTTTGGCACACTCCCAATACATAAAAAATCAGAATAGGTACCAGGCAATAACCAGGTGTATTCAAACATATGTCATAACAAATATGTCATAACATTAGAACAAGTAACAGTGTCAATAGTTAGTGTGTTTGTAGGCTGTGTACCTCTTTCTGCTTCTGTCTGATAAGGATTCTGCCTTTTCCTGACCTTGCATTCTACATACATCTTGACCATTAGATGGACCTTGATGATTTGTGTAGACAATATTAGATGAATCTAGTATTTTTATCTGGACTCTTATTCTGGCTGATCTCTTGCCTACTACTAATCCAAATATAACACATGCCAGCAGATGGGAATAGTAAGCACAATGTGCTGCAACTATCTCCATAGTACCAAGGAACAATTAACATGTCAGGATATTTTTTTCCCCTGAGTACAGTTTCTTAAAATGGTCAAAATCCCACCAGAAAAGCAAAAAGGAAACAAAAAGCATTTACCTGAACCATTCATATGTCCACAGAGTCTGCAACTATTTAAACCATTTCACCATGTTCAAGAACTGACCCATGTAGCTCCACTGCCTCCCACACTTATTAAGGGACTTAAGGGGGGCTTCAGGCAGTGGCAGTAATAAAATGACATTTTGATAATCCTTTCCCCTCGCCAAAATTCCTATGGAACATTCAAAGGTTGGGAAGTCTGTCTTCTATTCTTCACTGGGGGCATATGCAAGTTTTATTAGAGCAACAATTAAGAGTATATTTAGATATATATATATATATATGATAGTACCTGCTTTTTATTGCTACAACATCTCTATATGTTAGGTGGTATTTTGCTCCGTAAGAACAAGGAAAAATAGAACTGTCAGAATTTAGAACTGAAGATGTAAATTGGTTGCCTCTTGAAGCAGCACTTAACCATTTCTTCAAGTCAGATTGAAGAGCTCATAATTAGTAATGTCAGAAATGGAATGCAATTTTTCTTCTCATGTTGGCTCTCATTGTGTTTGAAACGTGGAGCAGCAACTGGCATACTAGTACCCCCCCCATGATAACTTTTTTCTGTTTCTCTAATAGTTAATCTTTTCTAGGTGTGATCTTAAATACAATTATATACAGATCTGATCTTTTAAAATGATTGACATCTGACAATTTGGATTCTCACAAACCAAAGTTAATAAGTCACAATTAGTAGGTGGTAATTATTAGTAGGGGGTATTACGAAGGTGGTGGTATAAACCAATAGATGTAGCCTTATTGTTAACATTTTTATTTAAGTAATAATTATTAATTAGCAGTTTCTGTTATGCAGTTCATATGAAACAATAAAAATAGAAGTGCTCAATCAGAGAACGAACTAATCTTAATAGGTTAGTTGTTCTGTGGCCATGACAATCCACTCAGAGAGCAGCCTCTTCTAGCTCACTTGTGCCTGTCACATGGAGAAATATCCTGTAGTATACCAGTCTGGTCCCACTCAAAAGGTGATCCAGCTCCAAATACCAGGCAATTCTACCCTGAACAGGAGAAACAGCAAACCCCAGACATACATTTCGGCCTTAGTTGGGACTCATCAGCAGGGTGTAGTTGAACTCCCTAAGGCACAGTGAGCAAGGAGTCCACGTCTAGAGTCTCCTATAACACTTTGGAAGACTAAGCACTTAGGGTCCTTTGCATAAGCAACAACAAAAACAGAGGTGCTCAATCAGAGAACGAAATAACCTTAATAGGTTAGTTCTATGAAAATGATAGTCCAATCTGTAGTATATCAGTCTGGTCTCTCTCTCAATAAAGTTATCCAGCCCCAAAATACCAGGCAATAGTACCTTGAACAGGAGAGACAACAAACCCCAGACGTACATTTCCGACTTAATTGGCCAGTTCCTAAGAAAGGCAGTGAATATTAGAATTTGACTGATGTGCTGTGAGGAGCTGTTATTGTTATGTTCTGTGGAATTTATATGTTGTTATAGCCTCTTTCTGCTGGGCTCTTATGAATAACAAGTGTATGAGATGTTTCTTGTCGTGCCTTGGGGGTTTTAGGCATGGCAGCACCTCCAGTCTCAAAAGAATGCTGGTTCTGAGGTCTACACTGTGTGTTCAGATGCTGGCTGTGCTTGGGA
Source organism: Discoglossus pictus (assembly GCA_027410445.1). Lineage (NCBI taxonomy): Eukaryota > Metazoa > Chordata > Amphibia > Anura > Alytidae > Discoglossus > Discoglossus pictus. Next base: position 260,073,758 of record CM050165.1, on the reverse strand, counting down.
GCAAGTCTTTTCTGCTCTAGCAATGCCCCTTTACAGTGTCCAGGAGTGTCCAGGAACAGCATGTTATGGCTGAGAAGGTTGACAAAATATTATCACTTTGCAGGGAGTGACGATTATTTCATACATATCCAATCCACCTTAATGAGTTTGTGGGACAGCCATAACGAGTTTGTGGTACAAAGTTTCTCTCCATAAATTAAAACTAACCCAAACAAATACATGACATCTTTTAAAAAACTTTTTTTTGTAATTCTAATAGAAAGAAAGCAAATGCCAGCTTTTGTTATATTTTACTGTTAAGGTTGACAAAAAATAATTTCTAATTAATGCATTTCATTAAGTGCAAGGTGACATATCATTTCATTTTTTCATGGTTAGATTAGTGAGCCATATCATCATTGAACATTTTAGTGCTGATTAGTTATAGCTATATTGAGTTGGATATCTGATTCCATCAAAACCCTATTGTAGCCATGACTTTTAAATATATCTTTGACATTTTAGCTAGATTATCCCTGGAGGAACTTGTCACATTTCACTAATCTGTAAATTCTATATGACATTTAAGGATAATTCCAATAAAATTATGTACATATACAATGTTGTTTTTGACATATTAAAGGAAAAATATGTTTTATCATTGTATTGTTGTCTAGTTTATACATAGTATTGGGTCTGATAAGTTGTCTATCATCAGAGCCTTAATATACTATTTAGGACTATTATCTCCACAACAGGTATTTTGTTTAAGTGAAGGTTCACTTTTACCTTTTACTATTTTGTTTAGTAAATAACAGCACTAACTACAGTCAAATATTTGAAATATACAAAACATTCTCTTTTGATGAACAGCTCTTGAAAACAGGCAAGATACGTTGAAACTTTAAACATATAATACAATCTCTGATTTATTACCATTTACATGTAGAGGTAGGAGGAATACTCGAGTCACTCTCCCCCCGTGTCTCTCTAACCCCACTGTGTCTCTCTAACCCCCCCGTGTGTCTCTAACCCCCCCCGTGTGTCTCTAACCCCCCCGTGTGTCTCTAACTCCCCGTGTGTCTAACCCCCCGTGTGTCTCTAAACCCCCCCGTGTGTCTCTAACCCACCGTGTGTCTCTCTACCCCCCCATGTCTCTCTACCTCCCCCCTCCTCAACCAAACCCCCCTCAACCCCCCCTCCTCCACCTAAACCCCCCTAAATACCTCCCCCCTCTCCCCTCATTTACCTGCTTGTGCTCCGGCCTCCGCTCCTTGACCCGGCGCACATGTGACGTCACATGTGCGCCGAGTCATTAGCATATACCGGTGCCGGCAACCCGCTCCCATATCTCTGAAGAATACCAAGTGGATTGACATGGTGAGTTACTGTCCATGAGGTCATGGAGAGTCAGACATGACTGAATGACACATCTACTCATCCAGGTATTGTGGTGCATGTACATTTGCCAACTGATCACATATAATTCCCTTCCTTTTAAATTAAAAACACACACAAAACAAATTACAACTATCAAGTTTATTTTTTGCAACCAACTGTCTTGTCAATCCTTCCCAAAATATGAGGACGATAGTTGGTACAATATGGTGTATAAATGGGGACAAGGCGTAAAATATGGCGCATTAGAAGGTCTTTTACTCTTAGTGAGAGAATCTGATTACCACTTGAGTCACTGCATTCCCATAACCAGCTCTATAAAAAGAGGACAAAAGAAAAAAAAAACATAATGGTGAAGAATGTACTGATAAAAAGCTACTAGATTGTACTCATAGTTATTGATATGATCTAATTTTCAATTCATATTTTGTGTGCTACCAGGTGTCTTCAGATCCAGTTGTAGATAAAGTAGATGCTTAAACCTGCTAGGGGGGTAACCCATTAATTAAAAGACCACTGCTGTTCAAGAAAAAAAAAAAACCTTCAGCCTTATTAAATTGCGATTCGGTAAATTTAGAAGGGCTCTATTTAAGCACACAACATATTTTTTTTACAGAAGTTTTTAGTTAGTGAAGACCCGGCTTCTGGATAAAAGATCACTAACTAAAAACTTCTGTAAAAAAAATATGCTGTGTGCTTAAATAGAGCCCTTCTAAATTTACCGAATCACAATTTAATAAGGCTGCTTGTTTGTCAAGTAGGTACCAAACCAAAAGTATTACCTAAGATGCAGACTATTTACATCAAAGGATTGAACCAGAGCTCTCCAGAAATGGAAACACCCCTCTCACACACAACTTGCACCAGTGTATCAGGGTCCTGAAGGGGCATCAACATTTTTGTCTAATTAAGAAGTAGATGTATGATTTTGTTTCCTGCCCAAGACCCTCATTCAATTGCAATTTGGCCAATTGAATAGGGCTCTAAATAAGCACATAACATATATTTTTTAAAGAAGTTTTTAGTTAGTGAAGACCTTGCTTATGGATAGATGTTTACTAACTAAAAATGTATTTAAAAAAAAAAAATGTTATGTGCTTATTTAGAGCCCTATTTAATTGGCCAAATTGCAATTGAATGAGGACCTAATTATGCCAGAATTTATGTCAGCCTTTTCAAATAAATGTTTTGTTTCCATTGTGCGGTGGTCCATTAAAGCAGCACTTATGTTTAGTGAAAATGTTTTTGAACTACAGTATGTAATGACCATACAACATTACCAACTTAAACTAGCTGCTATGTAAGCTATGAGAAAAACAAAACATTTTTAAAGAAATCATAATTTTAGCAGACTCCATATTGACTGTCATTCACAATTCCATTTGGAGTCTGAGGTTGTGTTCTCTGTTAGTTCTTTTATTCAGATGGGAAATGATCTGGTTATTCTGATATGCTTTTAGCTTTTGTCACATTCCTTCCTTTCCACAGATACGTAAAAAAAGACAGTCATACTTGTAGCCTGTAAATCTTGCATGCTGTATTGTGTACGTTTATTAAATATAAATCAATCAAATGTCTTTGTATACACAAAGGTAGTATTTAAATGTCATAATTTAATCGCTTGTAGAATCATAATTTATGTCTGTGATAAATATTGAACCATGTGTTAAATTTATGTTGAATCATGTCCAGTGCAAATTAATGAAACAGATGCTTATCATGGGAATTTGCCTTACAAGTAAATTATAAAAAAAATCAGAGTTTGCAGGTAATAACAGAATCACTTTATTCAGCATTATATATAAACTAGCGACTTGCCCGTCAAAAATGACGGGGCAATAAAATTGTAAGGCAGGTAATGCTGTTTGCCCCAGACATTAATTTTATTGGTGGTTCGAGATCCTTCGGCGCTCATTCTGAGGCTGTTGGTTGTTGTATTTTTTTTCTTCTGATAGGCGCTTTTGCTGTTATTGTTTGGTCGGCGCTGATCTGCTTTTTGCGCTTATTGCAAGGTTTTGTGTGCTATTAGCAGTGTTGGCGCTCGTTGTGAATGGCTTTTGTGTTTATTGTGTGTTTTTTTTGTGTATTTTTTTGCATGCTAATTAAATAATAAATTAATTAATAAATTAATATACTTTACCTATTTGGAAGTAATATATGCAGGAAGCATTGTGCTGAAGAGCTGACAATCTGTTTTGATGTTGCTGCAGCATAGAATGTCGGTTTGCACTGTTGTGGAGCTGAGGTGTAAGTGTCAGCAATGTGTGCAGTGTGTAGTGTAAATAGGCTGTGTACGCGAGGGAAAGCCCTTAGGGTAGCTGTGTACTTCTGCATTGTGTAAGTTAGTGTTGTAAAATGGCGACCAATCTGTATGTGGTACGTGGCTGTGGATGATGTAGCGTCCTTGGTAAGAGTGCATTTTGTACCTCGTACGGCTTTTTTGAAAAGCCGTATGTGCTTGGTGGTGTTTTGTGTCTTTAGGGTCCTGTAGTCTTGTTTTCGTTTTTTTCTGCTGCCATTTTTTCTTTTGCTTGGGGGATTTTCGTGTGCCTAAACTCAGGAATTTGGACTTAAATTGAGGGGTAACTTCACTTGCAGAGGTTCTGGGTGCCCCCCCCCCCCCTTGCTGTCGTACTTTTGCAAGGTCGTAATGTTTTCTTTTACAAGTCCTGCGTCTCGTATTTTTTTATGCTAAGTCAGTAAATTTTCTGTTCTAAGTCCCGCTGTTCATATTTTTTTGTGTAAGTCCATATATAGTGATTGCATGTTAGATCTATTTAGGTAAAGTGCCGCTTGTGTGGGTGTTTGTAACTGCGTGTGAGGTGCCATAGAGACTCCACCTCCGCAAATGCGGACCCTCGCGATTTGCGGACCAAACTGTGTTCCTCGCAAAGCGTGACAACCATTTATAGTTTGACAACTGTTATATGTGACTAGCGAATCGCCCGTCAAAAAATGCCGGGCATAAAAGTGTAAGCCAGGCAATGGTGTTTGCCACACAATGTGAGGCTTTTGGTTCGCTGAGCACCTTCGTTGCTCATTGCGAACCTTTCCTCCCGCCTAATGTACGGGCCGCTAATTGCAGGGTTCATTAACCTGCAACTTTTGTGCTTTGGAATGGCATGTCTCTGTCCAACATCTCCCCCCCTGTGCCTTCCCTGTGTGTTTCTCCTCTATGTGTTTGCTGAATGTTTGTATGGCGCGCACTGGCGCACTGACTGGCGTTGTTTTTATTTTCAAAGTCCCGCTAGCCTGGCATTGTGTATTTTCTAAGTCCTTCGTTTTTGGCGTTGTGTATTTTCTAAGTCCGGCGTGCCTGGCGTTGTTGGTGTAAGTGTTAGTGTCTTTGCTGTCGTGTATTTTCTAAGTCCCGCGTGCCGGGCTTTGCTCAGCCTTGTTTTCATCCCGTTTCAGACTTTTTTGCGTTTTTCGTCCGCCATTTTTCTCGCTTAGCCGATTTTTGAGTGACGAAACACGGTTAATTTGCTAAATTCGCTTGCAACCTCACTCCCAGGATTCCTGGCTCTCCCCTTGTGCTGTGTGAGAGTGTGTTTTAATTTACTTTGTATTATTTTTCTTGTTTATCTTGTTTTTCTTTTTCCGCGGTTCGGCTGTTACATTAATATTTTTTAGAGGTCGGATTTTGTTGGTGTAAGTGTTTGTGTCTTTGCCGTTGTGTATTTTCTAAGTTCGGTGTGCCTGGCGTTGGTGGTGTATGTGTTAGTGTCTTTGCCGTTGTGTATTTTCTAAGTCCCACGTGCCTGGCTTAGCTCAGTCTCGTTTTCATCCAGTTTCAGTCTTTTTTGCGTTTTTTGTCCGCCATTTTTTTCTCGCTTAGCTGATTTTTGAGTGATGAAACACTGTAAATTTGGCTCAAATACGCTTGCAACCTCACTCCCAGGCATCCTGGCTCTCCCCCTGTGCTGTGTGTGAGTGTGTTTTCATGTATTTGTTATTATTTTTCTTATTTTTCTTATTATTCAATTTTGGTTCCGCCGTTAAGTTTGTATTTTTCTGAGGTCGGATTTTTTGCCCCAGAGATTCCAAGGTCGTTTTTTTTTTCTAAGTCCTGCGTTTCTCAACTTCTTGCAGCCTAAGTAAGTCCTGCGTTCCTCAACTGCTTTGGCGCTCATTTCAGCCTAAGTCTTGAGTGCTTCAATGCCTCAACTGCGCTCATTGCCTAAGTCCTTCAAGCTCGGAAGGCTTCAATGCCTCAACGGCTTGCCTCGCTTTGCGAGTCTCGCAAGCGTGAAGACAAAGCGCAGTTCGACAATTATAATATGTAAATTCCTGGGAGCCAGGGCTCCTAAAATTTTTATTGCTGGCTCCTACATATTTTCAGTATTACAAGGGCTTCCTTCCAGGCTGCTAAAAAGCTGGTTCCTGTAAACTCTTCCTGAATTCTAAGCTTTAGATATTTTTTGTCAACTCTGTATGTATGTGTGAATGTTTGTAAATATATGGAAAACCAAAAAAACTTACTAGAAAAAAACTGATGCAGCTCATTATATGTTCAGTTGATACAGGGCAGGATAGAAAAGGCCTAACACTGCTAAGTTTAAAAGCAAATCAATTAATTTGGCAACAGTTTTGAAATGCAAATCTCTTGTTCCGCATGCTTCCCCATACTCTTTCTATTAGGGAAGAGCACATATGGAGACTTTAGTGTCCCTGCATTTCTTCTATTTAAATAAAATCTAATTCTGGCCTTTTGAGACCATTTCATTTCATTAAAATTACTATTAAGCTTTATAAAGTTTCCATTTCACTTGCTAGTTGAATGTGTATCCTTTCTATGTCTTTTCTCTATGTGCAGTCTTCTGTTACATATAATTATGTTCATTTATGTGTATGTGTAACTAAAGAATACATGGGGTGTGGATCTTTAATTATTTGTTACAAAGGCACTAAGACATTGGTCATTAAGATTTTCATTCATATGTTTTTTTCCTCTTAGGAATTGGCATTCGAGAGATCATCCTTCTAAATGGTTGCCCTAGCACAGAAACTAAATGTCTACTTCGAGTGGAAGAATGCAGAGGAGTAGTAGATTGTGGATGTAAGTGAAATTGTTCTAAATGTCAGCATTTAATGCATTTCATGAAATTTGTTACCTAAAAAACATTGTTTACTTTTACTTTCCTAAAAATAGCACTTAGCTTGGTCACAAAACAATTGAGGTTGGAAACAGCAGCATTAACACCATCTAATTTCTTTAGAGTAAGGAAAGCAATGCTCAGCAAGTGTCAATTTCTCTATCTTTGCTATATAAAACTTTTGACTTGATAAAGAGAGATTCATCTCTCGAAATCTTGATGCTCTAATCATTAATTATTTTGCCCAATAAAAAAGGTTTCACTATATAATCTGATTATTCATCTAGATTTCTGGACACCTCAATCTTTATATATACAGTGCCTTGCAAAGTATTCACCCCTTTGAATTTTTACCTATTTTGTTGCATTACAGCCTTAAGTTCAATGTTTTGTTAATCTGAATTCTATGTGATGGATCAGAACACCATGAAAGGCCACAGGGGCTGCAACACCTAAGCAAGAGGCACCACTAACCAAACACTGCCATGAAGACCAAGGAGTTCTCCAAACAAGTAAGGGACAATGTTGTTGAGAAGTACAAGTAAACCTGCCAAGAGACGGCCACTAACCAAAACTCACGGACCAGGCAAGGAGGGTATTAATCAGAGAGGCAGCACAGAGACCTAAGGTAACCCTGGAGGAGCTGCAGAGTTCCACAGCAGAGACTGGAGTATCTGTACATAGGACGACAATAAGCCGTATGCTCCATAGAGTTGGGCTTTATGGCAGAGTGGCCAGAAGAAAGCCATTACTTTCAGCAAAAAACAAAATGGCACCTTATGAGTTTGCGAAAAAGCATGTGGGAGACTCCCAAAATGTATGGAGGAAGGTGCTCTGGTCTGATGAGACTACAATTTAACTTTTTGTCCATCAAAGAAAACGCTGTGTCTGGCGCAAACCCAACACATCACATCACCCAAAGAACACCATCCCCACAGTGAAACATGGTGTTGGCAGCATCATGCTGTAGGGATGTTTTTCAGCAGCTCGACTGGGAAACTGGTCGGAGTTGAGGGAAAAGATGGACGGTGCTAAATACTGGGATATTCTTGAGCAAAACCTATTCAACTCTGTGCGTGATTTGAAGCTAGGACAGAGGTTCACCTTCCAGCAGGACAATGACCCCAAACACACTGCTAAAGCAACACTTGAGTGGTTTAAGGGGAAACGTAAATGTGTTCGAATGGCCTAGTCAAAGCCCAAACCTCAATCCCATAGAAAATCTGTGGTCAGACTTAAAGATTGCTGTTCACAAGCACAAACCATCCAACTTGAAGGAGCTGGAGTAGTTTTACAAGAAGGAATGGGCAAAAATCCCAGTGGTAAGATGTGGCAAGCTCATAGAGCCTTATCCAAAGTGACTTGGAGTTGTGATTGCTGCAAAAGGTGGCTCTACAAAGTATTGACTTTAGGGGGGTGAATAGTTATGCACATTGACTTTTTCTGATATTTTGTCCTATTTGTTGTTTGCTTCACAATAAAAAAAAAACATCTTCAAAGTTGTGAGCATGTAATTCTGTAAATTAAATGATGCAAATCCTGTTTAATTCCAGCTTGTGAGGCAACAAAACTCAAAAAATGCAAAGGGGGTGAATACTTTTGCAAGGCACTGTGTATATATATATATATATATATATATATATATATATATATTATTTTTATTTTTTATTTTTATTTTCTCCACCTAAAAGATTTCAGTTTGTTTTTCAATTGAGTTGTACAGTTTATATGTCACATTAAAGATGGAAAAAGTTCTGAAATGATTTATCTTTGTCTCATTTTTTTACAGCACAGAAACCTGACATTTTAACAGGGTTGTGTAGACTTTTTATATCCACTGTATATAGTAAATAAATAGTACATTTGTGTTCACATTTAAATATCTAGAATAAGGAAGAACAATAAACTATTTCCTGCTCTGAATGCAGAGAAATACAGTTATGATAGTGCATTTTGGGAACCTGGGCAGGGACATGCAAATATGTCCACAAAGGCTTTGCTCTTGTAATCCGATACCATTTTAAGCATTGCTTCCTTTAAGCATATGCATGCTGTATTACAGAACTTTAAGCAAAGCCCAGGAAACCTACCCACCTATTTAGAATTAGTACATTTGTTAGTATTTTTAAATTGCAATGATTTTATACCAGCATAAGAAATGGAAATGTTGGGATAACACACTAATTGAAAATATTTTGAATGTACAATCTATTAGTAAAGAACCAGAAAAGTTGCCATATGTGATCAGGTAGAGGATGCAAAATCCTGTGTAAAATGTTTAACATTTTTTAAATAGATTAAGAATGGAATTAAATATTGTCATTTTAATTTAGCCCATTAAGCCATCTCACAAGGATTTGCATAAATAATAAGGCTGGAGTCTATAACAGCTCACTTGAGGTACCATTCACCATGACAAGGTAGTGATCTAGAAAGGGTTGCTCAGATAAATGCACATAACAACTACCCTCATGGTAGTTAGTGGTTAATAGGGATACCATGAGGGTCAATATAGATCCCATGGTATGTTAGGGGTTAATTTTTTTACCAGATACCATGGGGTTCTGTATAGATCCCATGCTGTGTTACAGGTTAATTATTCTACCATGGGGATCTGTATAAACCCCCATGGTATCTTAGGGGTTAATAGTTATACCATGGGGGTCCTTTAAGGACCCCCATGGTATGGGGTTAATTTATAGATGCCACTGGGACACTTTAAGGACTTCCATGGCAGAGGTTAATTTATATATGCCATGGAGGGTCTCTCAACGACATTGGGGTAACCTCTTTATTCCATGGGGGTTAGTATTTAAGCACCACAAGGGTCTTTTATGGATCCTGTGACACTGGGTTAATATTTTAGATGCCATGGGGTCTCAATGGATCCCCATGGTTATGTAGATAGGGGGATCGGGAAGATTGGGAAACGGGAATCGGGTACAAGCTGGGAAGGTGGCAATTTGCATTGAGCGGGTATGGGGATCCCCGGGGATTCTCATTGGTGAAAGTAAAGATGTAGCAATGTAATTTTGTTCAATATCCGCATTTTGCCTAATCCCATGCCTTGTGCTTTACTGACAATATATGGATATACAAGTTGCAGTGGAATAGGTAATATTTACCGCTTGGGAGCACTGAATAAACGTGTAACATTACTGAAAAAAGGTCCAGCAGCTAAAATTCCATAAGAAACATAATTTACTTAGCTCAGATTGAATAGGGCTCCTATTAAGCATCAGAAAAGTAGGTAAACATGTCAAATAGTCATGAAATAATAATGGCTATGAGATGCATTAAGCAATTTGTACCAGCGTCTTTACATGCTATTTAGAAATTGATACATTAACAATGTTATATAACCAAACTTTGGTGCATGTGTTTTCAAACAGACACAATATTGCAGCAGATGATAATCTGTTACTTTGTAATACCTCACAGAGCAATAATTTTCACACAAAGCTCCTCCTAAATGGTAGGTGTGTATAATCTCACCCAAACCTTACTTGGGCCTTAATATCAAAAAACAGAAGTATCTTTATGCATTTGCTACTTGTAGTAGTCTTTTCATTGAAACATGAAACTGGATTTGTTTGTCACTTGTATGGTTATATTACAAAATCAGATGTACCTTTTTCATAGTGACCAAATAATGTTCTCTGAGAACCAAACAAATATCCTTTCTCACCATGTAATTATTTATTATTGCCAAGCTTTATTACATAACAAATATCAACAAAACAGAAACAATTACAAAGCTTCACTGAAAAGAAAATAATAAGAAAGCCAATCCTATCTTTGCCAAATAAACTAAACTAAACTAAACTATACAATTACTTGATCGAAGCTGTATCAAAGATTATAAGCATCTAAATCAATCTTCTCTGGTAATACATCTTCCCAACAAGTAGAGTCAGAGTTTCCTAGTTATTTCTCAAATTTATATCTACTTCTCAAAAAAGCTGTTAGTCCTTAAGACTTAAGGTATTCCATGATTCCCGTATGTCTCAAAATGTCTTGCTTTTATTAATCAAGTGACATACCCCTGTTTCTTTCTGCTTAATTATTTAATAGACCTAATATGTCTCCCCAATCTGGATGATTTAACATTTTAATATTTAACAATACCCCACATTGTTTTTTGATTAATGGCCATGATTGGGGCATTAAGTGCAAAATAATATCTTTAATTTAAGAAGATTTGAGCAACCTTCATGTTCTCTCATAGAGATTAGAAACCTATAATACTGAGTCAAACTTTTACTTTTACTTTTATCTTGTTTAACAAAATTGTAAAAATGGTAACTCTCTGTTTTTTTACATCTACTTAAACCCGCCTGGTGGTATGATTATGTCAGTATTTCGAATGTTACTCTCTAAAATACTGACATAATCATACCGCCTTTAGACAACATTACCCCTTCCCCCTCTCCTCCTCCCCCTTTCCCCTTATCCTCCTCCATATCCCCCCTCTCCCCCCTTATCCACCCCCATTCCCCCCCCTTATCTTCTTCATCCCCCTTATCCTCCTTCATCATCCCTCCTCATCCTCCTCCCTCCTCATCCTCCTCCACCTCCCCTCTCATCCTCCTCCACCTCCCCCTCATCCTTCTTCCTCCTCATCCTCCTCCTTATTCCCCCTCATCCTCCTCCTTTCCCCCTCATCCTCCTTTTACCCCTCATCCTTCTTTTCCTCCTCATCCTCCTTTTCCCCCTCATCCCCCTTTCCCCCTCACCCCCCTCGTCCTCCTCTTCCCCCTTTTCCCTATTCATCTTCCTCTTCCCCCTCAGCCTCCTCTTCCCTCTCATCTTCCTCTTCCCACTTTTCCCCCTCATCTCCCTTTTCCCCCTCATCCACCTTTCCCCCCTCCTTCCCACCCTCCTCCCCATTCTCCTTCTCCCTCCTTCCCGTCTTCCTCCTTCCTCCCTCTCCGTTCTCTTCTCTTTTCTCTCCTCTTTTCTGTCTTCTTACTAGCCTCCGATCAGCTCCTGCGCACTTGTGGCGTCACGTCATTAGCATATCCCGGTTCCAGAGAAAGGCATAAGACACGCTGCGGTTTCTGATCACCATCTTCAGTACTACTTTTATCTAGTTCAGAGTACAAAACACTATTGAAATCTGCACAGACCTGTAGAGTCACCTATTTGAGTTAATCAATCTGATTAAATCATTTTCATAATGCTTACCAGGGGCCCATATATATTATCTATATATATACTGTAATATTTTTGAGTTACCTATTTTATCACTTTAAGTATGAATTCATTCATATTTTTTACATATCAATATAGCATCCCCCTTTTTTCCTTTTATACCATGTGACAGAGTCATCCAAAGCATGCATGGGAGTCACAGACTCAGTAAAGCTCTATTTCCTCAGGAGTACTGCAGGGGTTTACTTTCCTGCTCATTTGAATAGGTGTAGTATGGGAGAGGCTGCTTATGCACTAATTGTTTGCAGTTTGTATGTACTGGACAAAAGACACACAAAGTGAAACAACAGCCTGCAGCTTATGATCACTTGGAACAGAGTGGTGACCTGGAAATCTAAAAATATCTACAGGCCAGGGATTTTCAAACTGTTGGACTTTTTGTTTTATTTAGCTGGATGAGAGCTGGTTAGTGAGTAAATTGTTTATCAGTTAAGGTATTGCTTCAGTGGAAGCTAGGTCAATTATTTTCTTTGATTGTTTTTTTGGTTGTTATTTTTGTACTAAAATGTTATAAAACTTGGAAAAGCATTACAGCTTCTTGTATCTGTTCCTCCATGAAAGTACCTAAAACATGGGCACAAACCCAGAGGAGACTGATAACTTGTCACATTTGGTGTTAGAATTGGGTTTAGGATGGAGGAACTGGTGAAAGCCTTGATACAAGCCACTGCATGCCAGCAAGAACCTACACAGAAGTTGCTGAGACAAGTCACAGATGACAGAAAGCTTTATCTGGATACAAACCAGTTACTTTTGGACCAGCTGATTATGACAGAGGGATTAAAGCAAATCTATTCCTACAGAAGATGACTAGTGAGGATGATGTTGAAGCACACCTCCTGACCTATGAATGAATTGCCACCTGGGAATCTCGGTCATCATGGCCACTTACATATAATTGCCCCTTACTTTCTGGTGACAGAAAGCCTACTTTGACATAAATGCAAACAGTCAATGAATTATGCTGATCTGAAATCAGAGACCAATGCCAGAGTTGGAGTTCCCAGATGTGTCAGAGCACAAAGATTCCATCCATGAAAGTTTTTTGGACAGTAAGACCCATTGCTCACACATGGTTGATCTGCTGTATCTAGAAAAAAATGAGAATAATGGACCAGGGAGAATTATTGAACTGCTGATCATGGATCACTATTTAAGAATCTTCCTTAAGGCTTACAAGAATAGGCGTGACAAAATGAAACAAAGACTACATATGAGTTTGTTGCACTGACAGAAAGAAAACTGGCTATGAATGAACTCTCACCAGGCTCAGGGGGGGCTAAACTATTATGTGAGCGATCCAAACCATTGACTGGGCGACACATCTTTTAAAATTAGAAGCAGTATTTGCAACACTTAGACAGGGATTTTGGTAAATCCTGTAAAATGTACTATAGGAACAAGAGAAGACAAGTATCCGGGTTATACTGTAGGAAGATGTTCGGTAAACCAAAGCAGAATAACATGCAGGCAATCCCAAATTGTCCATAACTTTTGAGAAAAACTCAAGAGAGGGCCTTTACAGATCCTATAGATGGATCTGATTTTGGAGCTTCTGAGATAATAAAGTGGAACAAAAAGGTTGAGGAAACTTTAAAGATCTAAAGTCTGCACTTTTCAGAGATCCAGTTTTAATAGCCCCGGCGTATGTGTATGTGAGTCACAGACTCTGTAAAGCTCTTTTCTCTCAGGAGGACTGCAGTGGTTAACTTTCCTGTTCGGTTGATTAGCTACAACTGGACAGACTTGATTTTTTTTTTAAAAAGCTCCCTGCAGAACTGGGCAGGCCTGATTTAAAAAAAACTCCTGGAATGTGAGTGGGGTTGCTTATGGACTGATTGTTTGCAATTTGTCTCAGCTGGGGAAATACACATGCAGCTTACGATCATTTTTAGCAGAGTGGATACACTCATATTATGGTTGACATATTTGTCCACCAATTCCAACACACAACATTACAGCCCATCTAAGCCTTTGATCTTTCAAACTTGCAAAAGTTACAATCGCTAAAGTCACAAATCGCTATTCAATTTGCTACAATTCCTCAAGCCCGCAAATGATTTCACAACTGTAAATGTCAATTATAGAAGAAAATCCTACGAGTACAAGATAGGACTCGTAAGGGGGTTAAACACCTGATCATAGAACTGTAAAGGCAAATATATAATCAATACTGCACTTTAAAAGATGGGGGAAGCGATGAAAGACATTATAATTAATTTTTTTTAAATTAGTTTTTGTGAAAAATAAGGGAACAGGAATAGCCTATGGATGGATGGTAACTCTTAAAGAGCTAGTGACAAACAATGTCCCATATCACGTTCAATCTTCCCTCATATGGCAAAATTACCTTGCTAATCCTTGGGAAGCTGAAAACATGTGTTTTATATTAGCTCAAAAAAGTGAAATTAAAACCAATCTAGAACAAAAGCGCACCCTTAGTACTCTTTTGGTATAAAAAAGTAATAATGTGATAATGTATGAGGAGTATATGGAAAATACAATGAATAACTTCTGTGAAAGTTGTTCAATACTGCACTCCTTATTGCCTTAGACTACTATATGTCATTAAAGCAGACTAGCAACTCATATTAGTCAAAAGGAGTTAAAAAAATATTCCAAAGTTTACCATAATAAATAATCCTCCATTAATATCACAATCAGTATAACCAGAGTACTTGCGCTTTTGTTGAGATAGTCCCGACGGTCCCGTTTCGCCCTTCTTAGGGCTTACTCATGGGCTAGTGAATTTCGGTTCAAATGGGGCTTTTATAGCCCTTTTCCATCCATTTCTGGCGTATTAAACGCAATTAGCGTCATTACGTTACTACGTGGTGACGTAGTTGACGTGAAAACGTCCCCACGTTTTTTTTCCCTCAAGTTGTTGATTCGCCAACCATGCGTGATTTGCCAAACGCAATTAGCGTCATTACGTTACTACGTGGTGACGTAGTTGGCGTTAAAACGTCACCACATTTTTTTCCCCTCAAGTTGTTGATTCGCCAACCATGCGTGTATTGAACAACTTTCACAGAAGTTATTCATTGTATTTTCCATATACTCCTCATACATTATCACATTATTAATCTTTTATACCAAAAGAGTACTAAGGGTGCGCTTTTTTTCTAGATTGGTTTTAATTTCACTTTTTTGAGCTAATATAAAACACATGTTTTCCGCTTCCCAAGGATTAGCCAAGTAATTTTGCCATATGAGGGAAGATTGAATGTGATATGGGACATTGTTTGTCACTAGCTCTTTAAGAGTTACCATCCATCCATAGGCTATTCCTGTTCCCTTATTTTTCACAAAAACTCAAATCTATATTTAGGTGTTAAGCACCAGGGAACTATTGTACAGTGATACATTGAGTTAATACATTAGAATTAATTGCACAACAGTCTCAAGCTTTCAAATATCCAATAAAAATATGTTTTTTATGTTTCATATTGGTGTCGTATCAATATCGGGAATCAATTAGTTAATACATACAGTGCCTTGCAAAAGTATTCACCACCCCCTTGACTTTTTACCTATTTTGTTACATTACAGACTTAAGTTCAATGTTTTGTTAATCTTCATTTTATGTGATGGATCAGAACACAATAGTCTAAGTTAATGAAGTGAAATGAGAAAAATATATACATAAAACTATTTTTTAGAAATAGAAAATAGAAAATTGGCATGTGCGTATGTATTCACCCCCTTTGTTATGAAGCCCATAGAAAGCTCTGGTGCAACCATTTACCTTTAGAAGTCACATAATTAGTGAAATGATGTCCACCTGTCTGCAATCTAAGTGTCACATGATCTGTCATTACATGTACACACATTTTTTGAAAGGCCGCAGAGGCTGCAACACCTAAGCAAGAGGCACCACTAACCAAACAGTGCCAGATTAAGGAACTCTCCAAACAAGTAAGGGACAATGTTGTTGAGAAGTACAAGTCAGGGTTAGTTTATAAAAATTATCAAATCTATCATAACCAAATGGAAAGAACATGGCATAACAGCAAACCTGCCAAGAGACGGCCGCCCACCAAAACTCACGGACAGTGCAAGGAGGGCATTAATCAGAGAGGCAGCACAGAGGTAACCCTGGAGGAGCTACAGAGTTCCACAGCAGAGACTGGAGTATCTGTACATAGGACGACAATAAGCCGTACACTCCATTGAGTCGGGAGTGGCCAGAAGAAAGCCATTACTTTCAGCAAAAAACAAAATGGCACGTTTTAAGTTTGCGAAACCGCATGTGGAAGACTACCGAAATGTATGGAGGAAGGTGCTCTGCTGGTCTAATAACACTAAAATTTAACTTTTCGGCAATCAAAGAAACGCTATGTCTGACGCAAACCCAACACATCACATCACCCAAAGAACAACATTCCCACAGTGAAACATGGTGGTGGCAGCATCCTGCTGTGGGGATGTTTTTCAGCAGCTCGACTGGAAAACTGGTCGGAGTTGAAGGTAGGACGGATGGTGCTAAAGACAGGGATATTCTTCAGCAAAATCTGTACCACTCTGTGCATGATTTGAGGCTAGGATGGAGGTTCACCTTCCAGCAGGACGATGACCCTAAACACACTGCTAAGGCAACACTTGAGTGGTTTAAGGGGAAACATGTAAATGTGTTGGAATGGCCTAGTCAAAGCCCAGACCTCAATCGAATTGAAAATCTGTGGTCAGACTTAAAGATTGCTGTTCACAAGCGCAAACTATCCAACTTGAAAGAGCTGGAGTCGTTTTGCAAGGAAGAATGGGCAAAAATCCCAGTGGTAAGATGTGGCAAGCTCATAGAGCCTTATCCAAAGCGACTTGGAGCTGTGATTGCTGCAAAAGGTGGCTCTGCAAAATATTGACTTTAGGGGGGTGAATAGTTATGCACATTGACTTTTTCTGTTATTTTGTCCTGTTTGTTGTGTGCTTCGCAATAAAAAAAACATCTTCAAAGTTGTGGGCATGTTCTGTAAATTAAATGATGCAAATCCTCGTTCAATCTATGTTAATTCCAGGTTGTGAGGCAACAAAACACAAAAAATGCCAAGGGGGATAAATACTTTTGCAAGGGACTGTATGTGAGTATAAACAATATTCTATGGAGTACTAATGCTCAGATATGCAATTGGGTATCCTGCTTTTGGAGTCTTGCAAATACCCCTTCCTCCCCACATACAATTTGAGGGCTGTTAGACACATAGGGCCTCATTCTATTACCGGCCGTAAATCGGCCGTAAGGCTGCGATTCCTTGCAGGGGTTCTGTTAACTCGCGATTCTATTATACGGCCCCGCAAGGATCTCCTCTTACGGCCGGCCGCATATCTTGGAACCGGCCGTAAGCTCAGAAATATAAAAACGTAAAAATAAATTCAAGCCTGCACTGTACAGCTCTGTAAATGCTAGGGATCATATTGGGGGACACGAGGATTAAAAGAAACCCACTCTCAAGCTTGCACATCAGCCCAACCCGAGTTCAAATTAACTGTTTATTTTCCGGCTGCGGCATGGGCGGGTCTGAAGTGCTCCAAGCACTCTGGCCTTTTTACATGGATATTTTACGGATATTAAAAATAAAATATTTTACGGATTTGAGTATAGGATAATTATGTGCTATTTTTTCTAACACCTAAAATCCCTTTATAGTCTTCTCAAAGTGCAGGATGGCTTTATTTGAGCTATTTTATGTGCTTAATTGGTGCTAGCGGGACCTCTTTCCTGCAAGTAAGCTGCGGTTAGTTTTTAGCCTTGCAGAGAGGGTTCCCGGAGCAATTGAATTGCAAATAGGAATTTCTTACGGCCGAAACTCTTGCGGCCGTTTTAGATCAAAGGCTTTCCTCCGTCGCGAGTAGCCGCAAGAGATAGCAAGGCACCGGCCGCAAGCCTGCCGGAGCCCCCGGCCGTAAGGGAATAGAATAGCCGAATAGCTTGCGGCCGGTCCTTGCGGCCCCGCAACGGCTGCGGACGCTAATAGAATGAGGCCCATAGAGTCTCATTCAATTCCGAGTTGGCCAATTCAATAGGGCTCTATATAAGCACATAACATATTTTTTATACAGAACTTTTTAGTTACTGAACTTCTATCCAAAATCAAGGTCTTCACTAACTAAAAACTTCGGTCAAAAAAATATGTTATGTTCTTATATAGAGCCCTCTTCAATTGGCAAAATTGCAATTGAATGAGGACCATATAGTGTAGTGAGAAGATAAAATCAGGTATATCCCAGATATAATATTTACACTTTCCCCCAATAAAAAAGCTATTTTAGCTTATTTTCTCAAAATATTTTTATTGATCTTTTACTGTAGCACTTTATCAATTATTCTCCCAATCCTTCCCCGGAGGAAAGGTCTGACTGGGTATTTAAATATATAATTTCTTGAGTTAGATAGTATTGTCTGCAATTAGCTTTCAACTATGAAAAACATTCAACCAACCAACATAGAATGAAATGAAAATAAAACCTAACACAAAAAAGTAACCTCAATTTTATCTCCTCAAGCCAACTCCTCTTGGAAGTGTTTCCCTAGTACGTGAGTCGATCTTTTCCTCCTCAGGCAGGTGATCCGGCCTCCTCCCAGTCTCCTGACCCCCCCCCTCCAGCCCCCCCACGACACCCGTGGGATATTCTCTCCCATGTACTCTCTCTGATGGCTCTCTTGATATATTATCCAGGGACTCCAGATTTGTGTAAATGTCTCCATCGAAGTTTAAGAGTATTTGGCAACTTAATATAAAGTAAACACATACAAATAAATGTATAAAATGAAATAACAAATTAATCAAACATGTTTTGCAATATGCATATGGCTTTCTCATATATATAAAATACTAGCTACTTGCCCGTCAAAAAATTACGGCAATACAATTGTAAGGCAGGTAATGCTGTTTGCCACAGAGAGTAAGTGTTTTGGTTGTATGAGATCCTTCAGTGCTCATTGCGAGCCTCGCGCTGAGCTAATTAGAAAGAATAAACTGTCATGCCTCCTGGAAATTAAAGTTTTGTTTGCGACATGTACATTTACATTTTTAGAGAGCAGTGATTGCATCTTCCTGCTTCTAGGCCTGTGAGGGGGAATAGGTGATGTATATTTCAGTAAGATCAATTATTCTAACAAATATTCATGACCTCCCCTTCTTCCCTCACCCCTCCCACCACTAGATAAACAGTATTGCTCATGATAATGTTGTCAGAAGTGATGTAACAGGAAAAGATGGAATCTTTTGTTCATACTTTGAGCCTTAGAGATTCTCTCTAAATCTGTTTTATGCTCATGGCTTGTCGCAGATTTTTAAATTGTTACTTTGTTACATACATTACAAAGAAGTGATATTTTCTTGAATATATGTTGTTCCTGTAAAAAATGCAGAGCAATCCAATGAAATGATATGCATTTTAGTTTCGGGAAGCCCATTTTGAGTGCTGAATATGAAAACTGAAGGTCATTGCTTGACAATGCAGAAATCTAGAATACCGTATATACTCAAGTATAAGCCGACCCGAGCATAACCCGAGGCACCCATTTTACCACAAAATACTGGGTACAATGAGTGACTCGAGTATAAGCCGAGGGTGAGAAATGTGCTGCCCCCTGTGTCCCTCTTGTGCCCTCTGTGTCCCCCTCTCTCTCCGTGTCTCTTCTCCCCTCTCCCTTCCCTGTGTCTCTTCCCCCCTTCCTTATCACCCTCCTCAACCTACCTCCTCATCATTAACCTCCCTCCTCATCCTCAACCTCCCTCCTCATCCTCAACTCCCTACTCAACCTCCCTCCTCATCCTCAACCCCCTCCTCAACCTCCCTCCTCAACCCCCCATCCTCATCCTCTCCTCAACCCCCATCCTCAACCCCCCTCCTCAACCTCAACCTCCCTCCTCATCCTCAACCTCCCTCCTCAACCCCCCATCCTCAACCTCCCTTCCTCAACCCCCCCCATCCTCAACCCCATCCTCAACCCCCTCCTCAAGCCCCCCACCCTCATCCTCCCTTCTTAACCCCCATCCTCATCCTCAACCCCCTCCTCAACCTCAACCCTCCTCAACCTCAACCCCCTCAACCCCAACCCCCCCCTCTTTAACCTCCCTCCTCAATCCCCCCATCCTCATCCTCTCTCCTCAACCCCCCATCCTCAACTCCCCTCCTCAACCCCTCCTCCTCATCCTCAACCTCCCTCCTCATACTCAACCTCCCTCCTCAACCCCCCCATCCTCAACCCCTTCCTCAACCTCCCTCCTCAACCTCCACATCCTCAACCCCCTTCTCAACCCCTCCATCCTCATCCTCCCTCCTCAACCCCCCATCCTCATCCTCTCTCCTCAACCCCCCTCCTCAACCCCTCCTCCTCATCCTCAACCTCCCTCCTCATCCTCAACCTCCCTCCTCAACCCCCCCATCCTCAACCCCTTCCTCACTTTTCCTCCTCAACCCCCTCATCCTCAACCCCATCCTCAAACCCCTCCTCAAGCCCCCCATCCTCATCCTCCCTCCTCAACCCCCCATCCTCATCCTCAACCCCCTCCTCAACCTCAACCCTCCTCAACCTCAACCCTCCCTCAACACCAACCCCCCTCCTCAACCCCCCATCCTCATCCTCTCTCCTCAACCCCCCATCCTCAACCTCCCTCCTCAACCCCTCCTCCTCATCCTCAACCTCCCTCCTCATCCTCAACCTCCCTCCTCATCCTTCCTCCTCATCCTACCTCCTCATCCTCAACCTCCCTCCTCAACCTCCCTCCTTAACCCTAATGTAATGTAAATCTTTTACTCTCCCAGATTAGAGCACTCAGTGCACAGCCGTAAATCTGGCTGTAGACGCAACAGATTTATGTGCATCGAGCAGCCAAAACAAACTCTATGGATGAGACAGGGTCCTCGGAGCCAATAGGAAATGGGAATGTCATAAATCTTATAATGAGTGGGAATTGGAGTATAACTACCATTACTAGCGGTGGCAATTAAACATATATATATATATATATATATATATATATATATATATATACAGTGGATATAAAAAGTATATACACCCCTGTTAAAATGTCAGGTTTCTGTGCTGTAAAAAAATTAGACAAAGATAATAATAATTTCAGAACTTTTTCCACCTTTAATGTGACCTATAGACTGTACAACTCAATTGAAAAACAAACTGAAATCTTTTAAGTGGAGGGAAGAAAAAAAAAAGAAAAATAATGTGGTTGCATAAGTCTGCACACCCTCTTATAACTCGGGATGTAGCTGTGTTCAGAATTAAGCAATCACAATTCCAAATTGTGTTAAATAGAAGTCAGCATACACCTGCCATCATTTAAAGTGCCTCTGATTAACCCCAAATAAAGTTCAGCTGCTTTAGTTGGTCTTTCCTGAAATTTTCTTAGTCGCATCCAACAGCAAAAGCCATGGTCCACAGAGAGCTTCCAAAGCATCAGAGGGATCTCATTGTTAAAAGGTATAAGTCAGGAGAAGGGTACAAAAGAATTTCCAAGGCATTAGATATACCATGGAACACAGTGAAGACAGTCATCGTCAAGTGGAGAAAATATGACACCACAGTGACATTACCAAGAACTGGAGCTCCCTCCAAAATTGTTGAAAAGATGAGAAGAAAACTGGTCTGGGTGGCTGCCAAGAGGCCTACAGCAACATTAAAGGAGCTGCAGGAATATCTGGCAAGTACTGGCTGTGTGGTACATGTGACAACAATCTCGTATTCTTCATATGTCTGGGCTATGGGGTAGAGTGGCAAGATGAAAGCCTTTTCTTTCGAAGAAAAACATCCGAGCCAGGCTACATTTTGCAAAAACACATCTGAAGTCTCCCAAAAGCATATGGGAAAAGGTGTTATGGTCTGATGAAATCAAGGATGAAATTTTTGGCCATAATTCCAAATGATATGTTTGGTGCAAAAACAACACTGCACATCACCAAAAGAACACCATACCCACAGTGAAGCATGGTGGTGGCAGCATCATGCTTTGTTTTGTTTTTTCTTTAGCTGGAAGTGGGGCCTTAGTTAAGATAGAGGGAATTATGAACAGTTCCAAATACCAGTCAATATTGGCACAAAACCTTCAGGCTTCTGCTAGAAAGTTGAACATGAAGAGGAACTTCATCTTTCAGAATGACAACGACCCAAAGCATACTAAATCAACAAAGGAATGGCTTCACCAGAAGAAGATTAAAGTTTTGGAATGGCCCAGCCAGAGCCCAGACCTAAATCCGATTGAAAATCTGTGGGGTGATCTGAAGAGGGCTGTGGGGAGATGCCCTCGCAATCTGACAGATTTGGAGTGTTTTTGCAAAGAAGAGTGGGCAAATCTTGCCAAGTCAAAATGTGCCATGCTGATAGACTCATACTCAAAAAGACTGAGTGCTGTAATAAAATCAAAAGGTGCTTCAACAAAGTATTAGTGTGTGCATACTTATGCAACCATATTATTTTTATATTTTTTCTTCCCTCTACCTAAAAGATTTCAGTTTGTTTTTCAATTGAGTTGTACAGTTTATAGGTCACATTAAAGGTGGAAAAAGTTCTGAAATTATTTATCTTTGTCTATTTTTTTTACAGCACAGAAACCTGACATTTTAACAGGGTTATGTAGACTTTTTATATCCACTGTATATATATATATATATATATATATATATATATATATATATATATATAAAGTAATTGCTTTTAATTATTAATATATTTTGATATTAAAAACATGTGACAATTGTATTTATAGCTTCAATAAATAAACATGTGTTTATTTTGTTTTAAAATATTATATATTTATAGACTATGTATTAGAGCATTAGTTCATAGGCAACATGGTTTCTTGATGTGTATTAACCCCTACAGTACTGGGTTTTGTGTTACCCTGGATTATATACATTGTCTTGCAAAAGTATTCACCCTTTTGGCATTTTTCGTGTTTTGTTTTGTCACAACCTGGAATTAACATGGGTTGTTTGAGAATTTGCATAATTTAATTTACAGAATTACATGCCCACAACTTTGAAGATTTTTTTATTTTATTGTAAAGCAAACAACAAATAGGACAAAATAACAGAAAAAGTCAATGTGCATAACTATTCACCCCCTAAAAAGAAAAATACTTTGTAGAGCCACCTTTTGCAGCAATCACAGCTCCAAGTCGCTTTGGATAAGTCTCTATAAGGTGCCACATCTTACCACTGGGATTTTTGCCCACTCCTCCTTGCAAAACTGCTCCAGCTCCTTCAAGTTGGATGGTTTGCGCTTGTGAACAGCAATCTTTGTCTGACCACATATTTTCAATTGGATTGAGGTCTGGACTTTGACTAGGCCATTCCAACACATTTACATGTTTCCCCTAAAACCACTCAAGTGTTGCTTTAGCAGTGTGTTTGGGGTCATTGTCCTGCTGGAAGGTGAACCTCCGTCCTAGCCTCAAACCACTCACAGAGTGGTACAAATTGTGCTTAAGAATATCCCTGTATTTAGCACCATCCATCTTTCCCCGAATTCTGACCAGTTTCCCAGTCCCGGCTGCTGAAAAACATACCCACCACCATGTTTCACTTTGGGGATGGTGTTCTTTGAGTGATGTCATGTTTTGGGTTTGCGCCAGACATATCGTTTTCTTTGATGCCCGAAAAGTTACATTTTAGTCTCATCAGACCAGAGCACCTTCCTCCATACATTTTTTGAGTCTCCCACATGCCTTTTCACAAACTCAAAATGTTCCATTTTGTTTTTTGCTGAAAGTAATGGCTTTCTTCTGGCATAAAGCCCAACTCTATGGAGCGTACAGCTTATTGTTGTCCTATGTACAGATACTCCAGTGTCTACTGTGGAACTCTACAGCTCCTCCAGGGTTATCTTAGGTCTCTGTGCTGCCTCTCTCTCTGATTAATGCCCTCCTTGCCCGGTCCGTGAGTTTTGGTGGCCGGCCATCTCTTGGCAGGCTTGCTGTTGTGCCATGTTATTTGCATTTGGTTATAATAGATTTGATGGTGCTCCTGGGGATCATCAAAGATTTGCATATTTGTTTATAACCTAACCCTGACTTGTACTTCTCAACAACATTGTCCCTTACTTGTTTGGAGAGTTCCTTGGTCTTCATGGCACTGTTTGGTTAGTGGTGCCTCTTGCGTAGGTGTTGCAGCCTCTGCGGCCTTTCAAAAAAGGTGTGCATATGTAATGACAGATCATGTGACACTGAAATTGCACACAGTTGGATATCATTTCACTAATTATGCGACTTCTAAAAGGTAATTGGTTGCACCAGAGCTTTTTATGGGCTTCATAACAAAGGCGGTGAATAAATACGCACATGACATTTTTCTGTATTCTATTTCTAAAAATAGTTTTATGTATATATTTTTCTCATTTCACATCACCAACTTAGTCTTTTGTGTTCTGATCCATCACATAAAATTCAGATTAACAAAACATTGAACTTAAGGCTGTAATGTAACAAAATAGGTAAAAAGTCAAGGGGGGTGAATACTTTTGCAGGGCACTGTATAATAAATCTGGCTTAATACTAACATTTCATAATTTTTAATTACACATATGTTGATATTGGATTGTTAAGTTTCAAATAATGTTGAATTGTCATCATTTTGTGGTGCTTTTTGTGCTATACTGTCACTTTAAAAGTGAGTAGTCTTTGGTACCTGTAAATCTTTTTTCTCATTTTTACAAGTGATCCGTAAAATCTTATTAGCATAGGGTTTGGGTGTCAGAGTGTTATGGAGTAATGTATTGGATGGTACAAAAATCAATGGAGATTTATGCCATGCTTTTCGGCTTTGTCGTTCAGTTCACTCGTAGCATTGACCGGGAGCAGGTCTGTCGCAATGTTTTAGGGGTGGGTGAGTAATATAGCTATATAGGATTTATTGCACTGCTCAGGCACTCATAATTACTTTTGGAAAGATTTGCATGGTGCCCTTGGTTATTAAAAAAGCATGTTCATCTTAAATATTACTTTAAGAAAACTCCATTTCAGTATCACTTGGATGTTTTCTTTACTGTTTGTATTGTTTTTTTGTTTGTTTTATCCTGTTATGTTTGCTTAAAGATACATTGAAAGTATTGTTTCTTTGTTATATCTTAAAGATAGTATTTGATAGTGCACAATTATGTTTTCTTTTTCCAAGTGATGCTCTTAAAGTAGAAAAAAAGGTTTAAATGTTAAATGATCTAGATGTATGAGTCATACTTATCTTCTAATTAAATCAACAGACAAACCTACATATGCTCCTTGTACTTCCTGTTAGTTTCAATTAAGTTTAAACAGATTTTACTTATTTTTTTCATGCAAAACACAAAGTTGTAATATTTAAAGCATGCTCTTTTAAATACATAAATAAGAATTGTGGTCCATGCCATTTCATTAAAAATTGATTAATCTATGATTATCAAGAATAACAATTTGTAATGTATCTACAGATTTTATTATATAATTGTTGAGACGTCCTATAATGTTTGTGTTGCTATGTGAGATTAACAATATAGATAAAAACACATTTGAGTGTAGATTGATCTGCATGAATTCTGACAGCAGCCCAAGGAAATCCCCTTTAATGACATCTAATTAAAACAATTGTTTCATCCTTTTACATTATATCCTAAGCCATTGCAGCACTGAACATTAAAATTGTAACAGAGCCATGGTGAAATAATAATTTGTCTCATAGCAAAAACACATTAGTCTTAATGTTTCATAGACCAAGCATATCAAAATAATTCCTTTAAAAGTTGTATTCTCTTGGGGCCTCATGCTATTAATAGCCGTAGGAGCTGCGTGGCCCGCAAGGGATGGCCGCAAGATACTAAGGTATTCTATTCCCTTGTGGCCAGCGCCCTGCTTTCCCTTGCAACCAGTCCTGCTGCAGAGAAAGCCTTGGATCTCTGAAGAGATTGGGTCGAATGGAACAACCTATTCCTATTCAAATCCTCCGGCCAGCCCTCCGCCAAGCCCGCAAAATGGCCTAAAATGGCCGCAGCTTACTTGTACCCTGGAGCAGCAAGCCCTTGCGGCTACTTCAATTAAGCCCCCTGCTGGACGCAGGGGACTCGATCATTACACAATGCTTTCTCACTCTTTCCTCTTTCTTATGACCTACTGCCTCTCTCTCAGACTTTCTTTTGCAGTCTCTCCATATCATGTCCCCAACAATATTACCATCTCACCTTCCTTGCTCTCCTCTCCCCTTCTCTGCTCCCATGAGCTCCTCTCTCTCCTCCAGTCACAACATCATCCCCTCCCTAACACTCACAAGCAGAAACAACACTGTACGTCCCAGTCCCATCTTCTCTCCCTCTCACTACTCCTTCTCCTGGCTGCGGGAGATATATCCCCTAACCAGGTCCCCTCACTCATCTCCACTCGCTGTCAGCCACGCTCTGGTTCATGGCCAGCAAACACCCGTAACACCCAGAATCTGATATCCATTACATGTCACAAACCTTCTACTCTACCTTTCTCTTGCGCCCTCTGGAACGCACGGTCTATCTGCAATAAACTCACCTTCACTCACGACTTATTTATCTCCAACTCCCTCAATCTATTGGCTCTCACGGAAACCTGGCTCTCATCCTCAGACACTGCCTCCCCTGCAGCACTCTCTTATGGTGGTTTTCACCTCAGCCACACACCTAGACCTGGGAACAAGCAAGGTGGTGGTGTGGGTGTATTGCTTTCCACTCGCTGAACTTTTCACCTCTTACCCCCTGTCCCATCCCTCCAATTCTCATCCTTTGAAGTGCATACAATCCGCCTCTTCTCACCTATCTCTCTACGTGTTGCCGTGATCTATCGCCCCCCTGGCACTCCCTCTCAATTTCTTGATCACTTTTCTGCCTGGCTCCCTCACTTTCTCTCCTCCAATGTTCCTTCACTGGTACTTGGAGGTTTTAACATTCCCATTGACACTCCCACCTCCCCAGCAGCAGCCAAACTGCTTGCACTCACCTCTTCCCTCGGCCTCTCACAACTAACAGATTCTTCTACTCATCATGCTGGACATTCTCTTGACCTTATCTTCACCAACCTCAGCACAGCCTCCAACCCAGTCACCCATCCACTCCCTCTACCTGACCATCACTTACTTACCTTTAACCTCACCTCTTCTTCCTCCCACCACCCCTCTCCTACCCCTGCCACCATCACGAACAGAAACCTGCTAGCACTTGACCCTACTCAGCTCTCCATTAATATCCAACCCCTTCTCAGCCCCATCACCTACCTCAACTGCCCTGACACTGCCTTCTCACTTTACAACTCTACTCTCTCTTCCATCCTTGATACCCTCGCCCCCATAACCACACGAAGACGCTCTCGCTCTCTTCCACAACCTTGGCACACAACTCAAACACGATACATCCAGAAATGCTCCCGCACCGCTGAACGGCTCTGGAGGAAATCACGCACCTCTGCAGATTTCCTCCACTACAAATTTATGTTACGCTCCTACTCCTCTGCCCTCAACCTCGCCAAACAACACTACTTCACTTCACTAATATCAACCCTATCCTCTAACCCAAAGCGTCTGTTCGCAACGTTCAAAACTCTCCTCCACCCACCACCTCCTCCCATCCCTTCCTCTCTTACAGCTGAAGACTTTTTCCAACCATTTTATTCATAAAATCGAAAATATCCGCAATGAACTCTCATCTCACAGTGGCTCACTCACTCTACCGTCTCAACTATCCAACCTAACCCACTCTTCTCCCTCCCCCAATCCAACAGCCACTTTGAACTGCTTTGCCCCAGCTACAGAGGATGAAGTCGCTAGCCTGCAATCATCCACTCGCCTCACTACATGTCCCCAGGACCCTATTCCATCTCAGCTCATCACTCCCCTCTCTACCACACTAATCCCAGCTCTCACACACATTTTCAACCTTTCCCTAACTACCGGCAAGTTTCCATCTTGTCTAAAACACGCCACAATTACACCCATCCTCAAAAAGTTCTCATCTGACTCTGACATTGCTTCTAACTACCGCCCTATTTCTCTACTTCCTTTGGCTTCCAAACTGCTCGAGCGGCTCGTCTATACCCGCCTTACCAGCTTTATCTCCTCTAACTCCTTTCTTGACACCTTCCAATCCGGCTTTCGGCCCCAACATTCCACTGAGACAGCTCTCACTAAAGTCACCAATGACCTGCTTACTGCCAAGTCAAAAGGTCACTTTTCTATTCTCCTTCTTCTAGATCTCTCTGCTGCCTTTGACACTGTTGACCATCCACTTCTACTCCATATCCTCTCCTCCCTCGGTATTCGAGACACTGCTCTCTCGTGGTTCTCATCATACCTACAAAATCGATCATTCAGTATCTCCTTCTCTGACACCTCTTCTTCTACCTACCCCCTGTCTGTTGGAGTACCACAAGGATCTGTACTAGGCCCGCTCCTCTTCTCCATCTATACTTCCTCACTTGGTACCCTTATAAACTCTTTTGGGCTGAAATATCATCTCTACGCAGATGACACCGAAATCTACCTCTCAGCACCAGATCTATCCCCCTCTCTTCTAACACATGTCTCCAACTGCCTCTCTAGTATATCCTCTTGGATGTCCACCCACCATCTCAAACTCAACATGTCTAAAACTGAACTCCTAATCTTCCCTCCCTCTCCCACAGCTTCAATTCCTCACATCTCTCTTACTGTCAACAATGACATCATCACCCCCTCCTCCCAAGCCCATTGTCTTGGGGTTCTTTTGGACCCCGCCCTGTCCTTCATTCCTCACATACAATCACTAACTAAATCTTGTCTTCTCCATCTAACAAACATCTCCAGAATTCGCCACTTTCTTACACAAGACACAACTAAAATCCTTATACACTCTCTCATCATCTCTCGACTGGACTACTGCAACTCGCTTCTTGCTGGCCTCCCCACCACCCGACTATCTCCACTTCAATCCATTATGAATGCCTCTGCTAGACTCGTCTTCCGTACACAACGTTCAGTGTCGGCATCACCTCTCTGTCAATCTCTCCACTGGCTTCCCATAGCCTCCAGAATAAAATTTAAAATCCTGACCCTTACTTTCAAAGCCCTCAACAAATGCACTCCCCCATACCTTTCTGGTCTCATCTCCAAATACTCCCCCACACGCCCTCTTCGCTCTGCTAATGACCTTCTTCTTTCCACAACTCTTGTCACCTCTTCTCACTCTCGCCTTCAGGACTTTTCTCGTGATGCCCCTATTCTCTGGAACTCCTTGCCTCGCTCCACCAGACTATCCTCCAACCTCAAATCATTCAAATCCTCTCTAAAAACACATCGCTTTAAAGAAGCGTATCACCTCTCCCCCTAACACACTCTCAAATCTCTCTCCCTCCTTTTCCTCACACAATAGTCTGCGAGTTTCAATCCCACAAGGTGTTTTAGGGAAAGCACCATGGACACTGGATTCCAAACTCAAAGACAGGGCCCTCCTTGTTTTACTATGTGCTAATTTGTATGTATCTTTGTCTTGAACTTATCTTATGTACAGCGCTACGGAATATGTTGGTTCGTTATAAATAAACAATAATAATAATAATAATTACCCCTGCAGTGTCCCCTGCATAGGTGCACACATTAACCCTATAATTGAGACCCCTGCAATGTGCACATATTAACCCTTGCTGCAGGGGTCCCATTGGGACCCCTTCAGGCTCCCCACATTAACCCCCTTGCTGCAGTGGTCCCAATATTAACCCCCATCACTCCATGGGGGTCAATATAGACAACCATGAAACTAAAATTAACTTCCTCAGTCCAATATGGGTCTACATAGACCCCTATAGGACACTATTAACCCATATATTAATCCTACCAGTGCCATGAGGGTCATCCAGGACCTTCATGACAATTTCTAAACACTACACTATACTATTAACCCTAACTATACTCCACTCACCCATTAACCCTAACTATACCCCATTAACCCATACAAAACCCTATTTAACCCTAACTGTACCTATCTAGCCTAACTGGGCCTATCTAGCCCTAACTGGGCCTATTTAACCCCTTCTAGCCCTATTTAACCCCATCACTTATGGGGGTCTATACAGACCCCCATAAGCCTCCATCTCATCCAACCAGTATGGGGCTCTATACAGACCCCATAAGCCTCCATTTAACCCCATCACTAATGGGCATCTATATAGACCCCGATAAGCCTCCATCTAACCCACCACTTATGGGCGTCTATACAGACTCCCATAAGCCTCCATCTAACCCCATCACTTATGGGTGCCATACAGTCCCCCTTAAGCCTCTATTTAACACAATCAGTCCTATAAGGGTCCATGAAGACCCTCATAGGACAATAAAACCCTAATAATTAACCCCATAAGTGCCATGATGATCCTCCAGGACCCTCATGACACTAAGTACAATTTATAAACCCTATAAGTGATGGTTTAGATGGAGTCTTATGGGTGTCTGTATAGACCCCCATAAGTGATGGGGTTAGATGGAGGCTTATGGGCGTCTGTATAGACCCCCATAATTGATGGGGTTAGATGGAGGCTTATGGGGGTCTGTATAGACCCCCAGAAGTAATGGGGTTAACTAGGACTAGAAGGGGTTAAATAGGCCGAGTTAGGGTTAGATAGGCCCAGTTAGGTTTGAATAGGCCTAGATGGGTTAAATAGGCCCAGTTAGTGTTAGATAGGTACAGTTAGGGTAGGGTATGGAGTATAGTTATGGTTAATAGTGTAGTGCTTACACTGGAGGACCCTCATGGCACTTATGGGGTTAACCTAGGGGCTAATACTGTCCTATAGGGGTCTATGTAGACCCCCGCGAGCAGGAAGTTTTCATTTTTTATGCAAGGGTTAATGTGAGGACCCTCCTTGGGGTAATCATTAGTGGGCCCTGTCCCTTTAAGGAGCCGCGGCGGGAGATTTGAATCCATGCCCGTACTCGGATGGGCTTAGATATCTTTAGGGGTTAATAGATATTCAATGCAGCACTGTTCAGAGCTGTAATTGATAGGGGACACATTGGGGGACATGCAGATGACATGTAGTACATTGGCTAGCTGGCACATCACCGCCAGCCAATACTGTCATTTGTGGCCACAAGTCCGACGGGCTTGGAGAATGGGTTACTGCCTTGGGGGTCATCCAAGCCTGTAGTCCCAGGCTTGGATGACATCCAAGGCAGCAACTCGATCTCCAAGCCAGGCGGACTGTTGCCACAAATGACAGTACTGGCTAGCGGTGATGTGTCAGCTAGCCAGTGTACTACATGTAATCCTCATGTCCCCCAATGTGTCCCCTATCAATTACAGTATTGTACAGTGCTGCATTGAATTTATTTCCCACTTTTTAGTTAGCTAACGCCCAGGTTCAGGTCCAAGCCCGCCAAAGCTAACTGCCGATTGCATTGCTTGCGATCGGCCGTAGGAAGGGGTGTGCTGCGGCCCCTTTAATTTGAATAGCGAGGGGCCGCAGCACCCTTGCAAGGAATTGCAGCTTTGCGGCCATTTTACAGCCATTAATTCAGCACATGCACAACAACCCTTCAGGATATCTACCTATTCCTGGATGGAAAAAAAAAGCGTTTTAAAAGCTTTATAAGGTGTCAAAAATATTCCATTTTACTAATTATGCATGGATATAGTATTTAAGTAAAATGTTTTTTGGGATTTTTTTTTTTTTGCTTTTAAGCTTGTTTGATAACAAAGTTGCATTTCTTAAACTTTTTTTAATAAGTTGACTAACAATATTCATACTTGACCTTTACAGTTTAAACGTATGCATTTGTTTTACTTAACATCAACGTTAATATAAACTTAAATAATGAGAACACAAATTGTTTGGGCGTAAAATACTTATCAAATGTAGCAAATACAACAACAATTACATGAGTTGCTTGCCCCAACATACAACATGTTATTAGGATCCCATGCCCAATAGAATATTAAACATGGAGAAACCTTCTCTGACCCTTCTGGGTTTAATCTACAACCATAAGCTTTTATAACATCTAACTTACGTATTTGATAGAAAAACAATTGATTACATTTTTAGTATAAATTCATGCAGAGGTAACTTTAAATTTGTAATGTATGATTGTATGTCATGTAAGAAAAATACAGCAAAATAAGTGTAGTCAAAATAAAAACAAACTTTTTTAGTAATTTGCTTTATTAACCAGCTATTCTATCACTAATGTAATGTAACAAAAAACTCCATGCAATATAAATATATAAATATAAATAAATATATATAAATTGCGTAATTAAGGTTGCAGCTCAGGATGGTGTAATTTAAGAGTGAAACTCAGGAAATTGGGAAGTTAAGGTAGCAAAAAGGTAATCCTAATCCAATTGGTTAACCCATAATCAATAATTGCAAAAATGTACTTATTGCTAAAATATACCTTTTATTACATCAATTTAAGAAGATTGTTGACATATAAAAACAATTAAAAATACTAGAAAATACTGATAAACACTCTGAATGCCTAAATATATAAATGTATTTAAGATAAAGGGCTCCCTTTCAAGTTATTATTTTAAACAAAGGAAATCTAAATAGAGACAGTTTCTATTTCATTGATAAATGGCAGTATACATGACTCTATACCTTAAAGCAGCAAGCAAAAGGTGAAAAGATATATAAAGTGCTGATAATACAATTATATATATAAAAATCTAAGAGTGAGTTAATACAAATGTGTTAATTAAATTAAGTGAATTAAATAAATTTAAAGATGCTGTTTGCTTCTGGTAATGATCCTAATAATACCACAATTCATCCACCATAGAGTTAAATATATAAAGTACATGTAACTGTAATATTGTAGTAGATCATATAAATATAGTGCATTCAAAAACCATCTCTTCTATTATAGTTAGAAATCATGAGACACTGTTCTACTTTGTTATATTGTTACAGTTATGCATGCCAATGTTGCAAATAAATACCAGTTACCACTAAATGATACTTTGTTTCCATGTATAGGAAATATCCATAGTGTTAAACATCACAATATTGTAGCAATTTTCAATTAGTTTTCTCATGTCTCAATAAGTAACAATGTATAGAATCCCGATGCAATTTATCTCTGAGTGGCTCTAGTGTAGATGCTGGGTTTAAGCACTTTACGATAGAGAGTCCATGTAAGGATATGCTGCATTCTATTCCCGATCGGTGTAAACAATTTTCGCGGGGAATCAGCGTCTGACGTCATCAGTGGGCGTCTCAGTGCAGGTCGACGCACGTTTCACGTGGGCTTCATCTGGACCTGTCATATGGAGTGTAGAGGAGTCCTAAATACCCAAGGTAAGTCTCTGATTGGTCAGATTTAATCATTAACCTTGTCTTCTTTATAGATCCATCTAAAGGAGTAATCCATCTTCAATCAATGCAATCCTTTTAAATAACATCAAATGGATTTCAGATTTTACATTTCTTGATCTTTATGCAATTTTGTATCTCAATATTGGAGAGAAATTAATTTACTGTGGAACATAGAGAAAGAAGAAAAAATAATAACATCAATAAACAAATATAAATACTTATTATTTTTTATTTTGTATTACTATTTATATTATTGCTAGGAAACTTAACAAAGCGATTTACGATAAATGATCAAAATAAATAATATTCAACATCATGTCACTTGTAAAAATGTTATGGGAACATATACTAGGGAAATCCTTATCTAGTTATAACTTAATACTTATATTGGGATCTGTTACCACAATCTGCAAAATATTCCAATCATACGAAAAGGACTATGATATAATACATTATATATATATGTTAGTTTTAGGCATTTTCTAGATAATATTGCTGAATTCAAAAATGTATGAATACAAAATCCTAATTAAGCTTAATCTTATGTATGTAAATCTTTATTAAAAAACCATTGCATTTAAATAAATATATTAGGTATATCAAAAAATAACATTCTAAGATTGACCAAATATAGTCAATATATATTTATTATTTGAAGAATGTATTCTAAATTGTTGTACAGAATTAATTTCCTAATTTTTTGTGTTATTTAAATAATGTAATATTGTTATAAAAACAGTTAAATTAATTAATTACAATATTATTATTCATAATCATATTAATTATGATTATAATAATTATTCTAATCTCATCCTGAGATCTTGCCTTCTACGGATAAACAAATTAATAAATATATATTCAAGAGGCGTTACAGATTTATGGTTACTAAATGTGCACTTATTAGAACACAATACTTAATACAAATACATTAATAATATATGATAATACTATGGAAACAACATCTCTTAACTTAGCAGAAAGGCATTCTAATCGCGACCAATAATGTCCATGTGTGTGTGTGAAGTATAATACTTTACCAAGCCTTCACAGTGTAGTGAAGATAGAAGAGCTCCAGAGAGTTGTTGATTGTAAAGAGCCAGCAGCAAAAAAGAGACAGAAAACAACCTGGTATACTACCTATATCCTCTATATTTAAATCCCACCCGCATACTCATATCCTAGCTCTCATTGGTCAATTAGGTCACATGTCCTTCACAAACTCCCCTCACTGGTCAGCTGTCCACACAAAGGATTCCTTAAGCCACATGTAAAACTAGACATATCCGGTTCTCAAAGTTACACACACACCCATGCGTTCAAGAATACCATATATGGTCTTCTGTTAATTCTCTGGATAAAACTGTGCTTAGTGAAATCCAGCGCCATCATGTGTTCATTCGGCAAATCCATCCACTATTCAGAGTGTACTCTCCAAGTGAGTGAGGAAAAGAACGAATATAGATAGCCTTTCAGCCTTATATTAAAGCTGGTAATTATTCCTTACTTCTAACGCTAGGTGTGTGTTACATCCCCCCTTTGGCAATGAAAGATACATGAACCTTTTCATTCCAATAGAAGCTTAGGAAGAGTATAAGAGGTGAGTATATGATTCATTTGAAAAGTTTGCTATAACCCCGTTATGTGTGTGTGTTTCTGCTATTTTACTAGAGCTGTTTCAAATACGTATACCATAGTTCAAATGATATATACGTGCTATCATGGATTTTAGATAGCAACACATGCATATCTGAACAATAATACATAATATAGACATAATAAAAATAATTATGAATGAATGTAATATAAGGTTTCCAAAAGCAGAACCCCATGACGAGTGTTTTGAAAAGGAATTAACTAATTTTTGACACCAGGATGCACTTGACAGATCAGAAAATCTATGTTCAATCCTTTGGAGTTCTTGCTGTTGATGGTGAAAATGTATGTGTACCCTTTCTCCAAAATTTTGTAAGTGTTTGAGCAGTATATGATCATCTTTAAGTTGCATTACCCATTTCTGCCAAGGTGTGTTGTCTGATACAATTGGTACAATCAGAGGAGACCCCAGGGTTTTATTGTAGGTTAATATCTGTGGCACTGTGAGATTAAACTGCTGTGAACATATTCTCACTAGATAGTCTATGACACAGTAAATTCCCTGAGTAATCTGTTCCCTAGATATACCATGTTTAAACCATATGTTTATCTCATCCCTTAGTTTCAACGAAACAAAACACACCTTTCCCTGTCCTAAGTGGAATATCATATCTTGGGGTTTCACCTTTTCTACAAACCCTTGGCAGTATGAGTGGTTATGCCAGCATGAATCAAATACTGTTCTAACCTGATTGGGTAGACATAGGATTTTGGTGGGGAATCTCAAGCAACCTTCCACATCTACTTGTTCTATGGTGGTACCATTTACTATGAAGTTGGGAAACTCTTAACTCATGATGTCAAACATGTGATTCTGTTACTGGAGTTCCCAATGATGTCATATGGTAGATGTTTTGGTATGTTCCCCTGGTTGGTACTAATGAATTAGCTCTACATATATTTCCCTTGCAACCAAGCCAACTGTTCACCCATAACTCTTTGTGGTCAGAGCAAACCTGTTAATTTCAGCTTGCTGCCAACCTCCCAAAGGGATATGGTTATTATCCATAGCTTGTGCCAGGATCTTAAAATCAGTTGATAGCTCGGTTTGCATGGAAAGACATACAAAATCCCAAGACACTCCCTTAACCTCCCCAATTACCCCTACACAATATCTCCTGAATATGCTGTACAGCAGGTCCACTATATATCTATAACTGCCTTTGTCAGTCCCTCTACAAGTGTGTTTATGGTTTGTTGTGTGTGTAAACCTTTGGAATTTAACAAACCCTCAGACTGTAAGGTTTGTAGTCAGACTGGATATCTCGAAGAATTCACAACCCTAGACCAGTTCCTTCACTCCCAACACTGTATCCACAATATCCCTCTTACTTCTTTTTCTGGTACCCATTACCCACCTAATTAAAGCCTTTCCATGTAGCTGTAATTGTGGAACAATTTTGAAAGTGTTTAGAAACTAGCCAATCTGTCAACCTTATTCTCCATGAAATCAGCTGAAAGTAGCATCCCTCAATATGGTGTGGGGTTCATAGCACAAATTTTTACGGGACCACTGGAAAGTACTTTCTTATCCCCCACACATGGGATTGTCAGCATAGTTACCCCACCCTTGGTGGAGCAAGTGTGGTAGAATAGGTCAGAGGAGGGGCTCTTGTTGTAGGTTCCCTCCCCTCATCTATTGTTACCTTCACTTGTCCACCCCGGTTGGATCCCACTACCTCCCAATTTTACACCTTCTTTGGTCATGTTCTCAGTGATCACTTTTTTATGCTTAACCCTTGCTGATTCATGGACATAACATGGTTTTGAAAATTAGGGAAAACCCAATACCCTTCACTAATCAGACCTATTGTCCCATTTTCCCCAGTTTGTCCATTTTACATTCCCAGTTCCTTTTATTGCCTAGATTGTCTCTCCAAAACCCACTAATATTATTATGGCTTTTTGTCCCAACATTGTCCACAGTCCCACCCCCACTTAAAGTCAGTTGATCAAACATGGTTCTTCCAAATTGTCATTTGCTCCATATCTTTGTCCATGCCTTGATCGTCTGTGTATGACTTGGTCTTCTTTGTCTTGTGGAAGAGGTAGTTTGTGGTCCATCAAATTTCCTGATTATTACTGTGAATATCATTGTCGATACAATCCCCATAAAACAAATGCATTATCATCGTCCTTGTTGATCTTCTCGTTGCCAAATCTGAAAAAGATCAAAACAAGTAATCAGTTCTTAGCAGAAATATCTACATCTGGGACTTCTGTCCCTTTATACAATTTACATGGTCCACATGGACCATTTGTGACCAGGTTGCCTTCTGTTTTTTCTGGGGTTTGATCTCATTACCTTAAGCACTGTAGTAACTAATGTATCTAGAATGACATAGGACCCTCCCAATTTGCATCCCATGGAGAATTTTTATTAAAATTTTTAATCATGATCATTCCCCCCTTTTTAAACAAATTTTGAATTTTAGATGATCTTTACATCAGTTGGGGCCATTTTAGAGGCAGCAAAATGTAGCAGTGATCTTAACTGCTCCTGAATTTGGGAGAGATATTGGTCCCTTGACACAGCTTCTCTCAGGGAGTGGACAATTGAGGATCACCTGGGTGGCCTAGAGCCATCTGTCCCCTGTCATGAGAACATTTTTAGTAGCAGTGGCAGGTGTAGCTCTAATAGCCATTAGAACTGCTGGTAAGTGTGTAACCCAAGAATTACCATATTGTGTAAGCATTTTGGCTAACCTAGGACTTAATGGTTCGATTCATGCGTTCTACTATACCCGAGGATTGTGGGTGATACGGCTAACATGGAATCTCTCTGTATTCCCAGTAGGGCACAGAGGTTTTGCATATCTGTCCAGTAAAATGTGTACCTCTGTCTGACTCAATGAGTTCAGGAAAACCCCACCTTGAAAACCACATGTTCCCATAATGCTTTTGCAGTAGCTTGTGCAGTGTCACGCCTAAGAGGAATAGCTTCACCCATTTAGGAAAAAATATCCTCAATGACTAAGGCATTTCTAAGACCTCTTTGATAGTGGAGGTGGGCCTATAAAATCATCTGAATAGATTTTCAGGGACCATCAGCTACTGGTACCCTCTGGAGTATTGGTCTTTGTCCTTTAGGGTGAGGATCTATCTGAGCACAGATAAGGCATTCTTGAATACACTGTTGAGCTGTTGTTGCAAACTCTTGGGCAAAAATATTTCTGTCTAAGGATGGTATTCTAAGGCACTCTGTGACAATGTGTCCCCAAAAGAGAGTAAGTTTGCTGTGTAATTTGTCTCTCTAAATGCTTTGGGAGTACAAAAAGAAATTTGGCCTGTGGCTCTGTAGGATTACTATAGCAAATTAACCCACCTGAATAGAGTTACCCCACTGGGAGACTTTGCTGGTCTGTAACAAAAGATAAAGGTTAGTATCTTTTGCCTGCTCTCTCTGTATGTCTGGTACTTCTGATTTCTCTTTTGTAACATATTGCTATATGTGTCCCTTCCTTAGATACATCGTGTACTCTCCATGCATCCCCTGCTTCTGTATCTGCCTTTCCCGTTTGCCATGGTTCCCCCTCTAAAGGCTGCCTGTTTAGCCAACATATCCACATGAGCATTTCCACGTGAATGTTCATCAGTGGAATTTTGTGTGTGCCTTAAACCTTAAGTATAGGCTGCCTGTAGGTGGGTGTTGTGTTCCCCCAGTCAACTAACTTCCTCATAAGCCATTGCATGTGACAAAGGTTTTCCTGCTGAATCCACAATTCCCTTAGATCCCATATTTGTAGGTACTCTGTCAGTGACCTAGTAACATAGGCACTGTCACTGTAAATACTAATAGGTTGTGTGTCAAACCTGTGACATGCCATAGAAATGGCTTCTAGTTCTGCTCTCTGTGCTGAAAAGGAACGTGGCAACATAATCTTGGCTTGCATAGAAAGGACCCATATTGCAAATCCAGTATGGAATCTGCCATCCTGCCAAAATCTTGATCCATCCACATAGATCTGTAGATCTTGGGAGATGGTTTTGTCCCTAAATAATTTAGGTGGTGACTCTCTGTGAATGTGGGTCTCTACACAATCAT
Organism: Discoglossus pictus; assembly: GCA_027410445.1. Lineage (NCBI taxonomy): Eukaryota > Metazoa > Chordata > Amphibia > Anura > Alytidae > Discoglossus > Discoglossus pictus. The sequence goes on along the minus strand of CM050165.1, from coordinate 260,035,083 downwards.
GTGGTCTCTCCCTGTATGTACATTAAACTGTGGCAAGATGTATTTTGCATATGCTGTACAGTAATGTCACAGTGTTGTAAATCTGTCAGCCACCTGGTAAGGCGCTGAGTTGAGACTCCACTTAAGGTTTTCTCAAACAACAACTTCAGTGGTGGTGTATGAGGTGTTTCGAGAATCAGCTTTCTACATCCCACTATATGCTCTGTAGCTTGAACTGCCCAATGTACCCCTAACAAAGCTTTGATGCACGAATCATATCCTCTCTCTACTTAAGTAAGGAGTCTTGAAAAATAGCCTACAGGCCTCCATTTCCCAGCCTCTCTCCTGCAGCAGAACTGAAGAAATTGAAGTGTCAGTAGTACATGTTTTGTAGGGCAAATGGAGCCTCACTTTCGACAGTGGCCAGAGCTGGAGCTGATGCTAAATCCTCCTTTAACACCTGACCTAGAATGAATCCTCATGTTCACTACCCCATGTAATCAGTCCTGTCTCTTCTCCTTTCAAGAGATCATAAAGAGGCTTTGCTTTTTCAGCAAAACCTTCAATGAAGTCTCGTGAAAAATTCACCAATCCCAAAAAAATTCTTAATGACTGTCTATTGAAAGGTCTGGGTACCTGTAGTATTGCTACCACTCTATCCTTAGTAGGACATCTTGTTCCCCTTTGGATTGACACCCCCAAAAATGTTACCTTCTCTTTCATCAACTGAACTTTGCAGTATTTAACTTCAGGCCTGATTTGGAAATTAAACCAAACAATTCTCTTAGCAATTCAATGTGTTCCTCAACTGCCTCTGTCTGTAACAAGATATCATCCACATATTGTATGATACTGTCTGGGGCAGAGAACATTTCTAAAACCTTTGCTAGGGCCTGATGAAAGTAAGTAGGGGAACTATGGAAGCCTTGTGTGGAGAGAATTGAATGTATACTGTATATTTCTGAAACTGAAAGCAAACTTATATTGACATTCTGGAGCAAGTTTAATAGCCCAGAATCCATTGGCTACATCTAGCACTGAATACCATAAGAGGTGGCGCTCAGCTTAGATATAACTTCAGGAGTGGAAGCAACTAAGTTTGTTACTGGAGGAGTAGATTTGTTGATCATCCTAAAATCTGCAGTTAATCTCCAGCTTCCATTACTCTTTTTTACTGGCCACAAAGGTGAATTATTGGAAGAAGAACATTTTCCGTAATCAAACCCTGCTGTTCAAGCTGATCAATAATTTCAGTAACTGTTTTCTATAGCCTCTGTTGGGAAGCCCGGTACTGTCTTTGTGGAGGAGGTTCAGGACCTGTAATCTTAATCTCTAAATCTCTTAATATCCCACAATAATTTTATGTTGAGCCCACATGTCAGGGAAATCCATAACCAACTTCCTAAGATCAGATGCCACTGGACTCAGGAAGACTCATCTAAAATAACAGGTTTCCTTCCTCTTGTGTCCCTCCACAGTACATTGTTACAAAGATCCACTATCATCCCTTCTGCTCTTATAACATCAGCACCAAGTATAGTACCTTCTGTATTTCTACTCTGCCATATTGGAATTTCTTTAATCCACTGCTGTCCTAATGGCACAGTTACTTTTGGAATTAGAAAAGCCTGGGACTGGTATCCCCCAAGTCCCACTAGAAATGTCTGTTTTGCCCCATATGGGGGACATAGTGGCAAATGCGTCAAAGTCACGGAAGCACCTGTGTCAATGAGCAATTTTGTGTGATGACCCGCAATCACACCATTGACATAGGGGCATCCAGAATGATCCCTAAATGTACCACAAATAGAAACCATGTCTCCCAGGGCCGGGGTTAGTCAGTCAGATAAGGAAGTCAGAGAGGAATTATTCTCACACTGCCTCTCCTGATTCCTCTCAATCCCTGCCATCATCATTCTTAAAGCTTCATGTGCTGGTGCATACAGATTATTCTCAGGCCTGGTCTTGGGGGCATACTCTTTTCCTGTTTTATCTGGAGGTTTAGGCTCCTTCTGTCTGAAAGCACCCTTCTCATCAATCCTATCTTTTGGAGACCCTAATGTATGTTGGTGTGCCTGCCATCCCTCACCTTGCTTATGCTCCCTCATCCATCGCCTGCAATCTCTGAATCTGTGTCCAGGCTTATTACAATAATTACAAATCCCTCTGAAGGAAATTTCCAAGGGATTACGTTTTCCTTCATTAGTAGTCACAACTGCAATTTTACGTGGCCCTGTGACTCCTTTCCTTAAAATGTTTTGCCGTGCTTTACCAATAATACACAACACAGCCTCCATGGTGTCTTTCTCTTCTGCCATCATTTGTATGCTAGGGTCCAAATAAGTAAATTTTCTTACTAGATACTGTAACATATCTGATGGGGTCTGATCTGGGGGCACTCTATGAGTCTGTACACCTGCTCAAATTTAGAAGCAAACACCCATGGGTCATCCTGTACAGTTACTCTTATCTCAGCAAGGGAATGGTTTTCTAAGTCTCTGTTCCCTGTGACTAACCTAGATACATTTATCTGCCTGTCCCCTTCTGTACCCCATTTGTCTTCTTTAAACCAATCTCTATTGCTATCATTTGGACCACTAACTGGGGCCTCTAATCTAGAAGCTAGACCTCCTGGCAGGATCGTCATTAACTGTATAAAAACGGTTACATTAATAAAATTACAATATTATTATTCATAATCATATTAATTATGATTATTATAATTATTCTAATCTCATCCTGAGATCCTTGCCTCTACGGATTAAACAAATTTTACATATCTATTCAAGAGGCGTTACAGATTTATGGTTACAAAATGTGCATTATTAGAACACACAATACTTATACAAATACATTAATAATATATAATACTACTAAGAACAACTTCTCTAACTTAGCAGAAAGGCATTTTACATCGCTACCAATTAGTCGTAGTGTGTGGAGATAGAAGAGCGCCAGAGAGGTTGTAGATTGTAAAAGAGACAGCAAGCAAAAAAGAGACAGAAAACAACCTGGTATACTACCTATATCCTCTATATTTAAATCCCACCCGCATACTCATATCCTAGCTCTATGGTCAATTAGGTCACATGTCCTTCAAAAGTCCCCTCACTGGTCAGCTGTCCACAGAAAGGATTCCTTAAGCCACATGTAAAACTAGACATATCCGGTTCTCAAAGTTACCACACACCCATGCATTCAAGAATACCATATATGCTTCTGCTAATTCTCTGATAAACTGTGCTTAAATGAAATCCAGCGCCATCAATGTGTTCATTCGGCAAATCCATCCACTATTCAGAGTGTACTCTCCAAGTGAGTGAGGAAAAGAATGGAATATAGATAGCCGTTCAGCCTTCTATTAAAGCTGGTAAATATTCCTTACTTCTAACTCTAGGGTTGTGTTACAAATATTTAAATAGGTATATTTTGGATAACAAAAATAACCAATATAGATAAGTATATCAATTAAGTGTTATAAATAATATACAAAAATACCAAATTTATCAGTTCTTGCATATTCCCATGATTATTACAATCCCCACTCATGGTCATTATCAAGAAAAGGAATGGAACACATTCATTTATGTATATACCTAAAGTTACAGTTCTCATTTAATCCACTGGGTATAATGGTGTTTAATTGAAAAATCCAGTGGGTCTCCGCCTTCAACAGTTCTTTTGCTATATTTCCTTCATTTTTTGTAAAACCCAATATTTTAGGCGCGGTTGCACTCACTTAGAAAATGTCTAGCCACTGTAGTCAATGTTGTTTGCTTTTCAGTGTTATAATAGCATTCTTGATGTTAGAAAATATGTTCGCCAAGTCTACGACGTAACTGTCTTGTGGTTATGCCTATATATTTTAAATTGCAAATGCATTCTAAGCAATATACACATTTGTGCTCAAGCAGTTTATGTAGACCTGTTAATTTGATTTAATTGTCCCGTCTGTCAAACAGATTTAATGCTTGTCATTTAAGGGCAAAAAGAACATTGTCCACCATCATAAGTGCCTTTTGTTTCTGATTACTTCTTTAATTTTTTTTAAATGTCTCCTCAAGTTTATTCTTTTAACGATTGATTCTGCCTCCATCCTATGGAGATTCTATCTCCTAGTATGGTGTTCAGCATAAGGTCAGTCCGTAGAATATGTGCAAGTCAATTCCTGATGGTAGAAATCTCCCTCCATTGTTGAGAAAAAATACCTATGAATCTAACTGATTCATCCATTTTGATTTTGGTATCAGGTTTTAACAGTGTATCTCTTGATTGCTATAAAAGTTGTGTAGGCTCTTTTAAGTGACTTTATGGCTTTAGCCCTGTCTTCTCAATCTTTCATAAGTTCCAATGATCTCTCTTTAAATGTTTGGTCATAGGAGCAATTCCTCCGTATCCAAAGGAATTCTACATAGTGTATCGATTTTTATAATGGCAGGGAAATGTGAACTAGATCTATGTAGAGTGCTATTGGTAGCTGTTGGCTTCCGAAATACACTGCTCCAAAAAAAATAAAGGGAACACTTAAACAACACAATGTAACTCCAAGTCAATCACACTTCTGTAAATCAAACTGCCCATTAGGAAGCAAACACTGAGTGACAATCAATTTCACATGCTGTTGTGCAAATGGGATAGACAACAGGTGGAAAATTATGAGCAAATTAGCGAGACACCCCCAATAAAAGAGTGATTTTGCAGGTGGTGACCACAGACCACTTCTATGTTCTATGCTTTCTGGCAGATGTTTTGGTCACTTTTTAATGCTGGTGGTGCTTTCACTCTAGTGGTAGCATGAGACAGAGTCTACAACCCACACAAGTGGCTCAGGTAGTGCAGCTCATCCAGGATAGCACATCAATGCGAACTGTGGCAAGAAGGTTTGCTGTGTCTGTCAGCGTAGTGTCCAGAGCATGGAGGCGCTACCAGGAGACAGGCCAGACCTCAGGAGATGTGGAGGAGGCCGTATGAGGGCAACAACCCAGCATCAGGACCGACCTACCTCCGCCTTTGTGCAAGGAGGAACAGGAAGAGCATTGCCAGAGCCCTACAAAAAGACCTCCAGCAGGTCACAAATGTGCATGTTCTGCTCAAATGGTCAGAAAACAGACACCATGAGGTGGTATGAGGCCCGACATCCACCGTTGGGGGTTGTGCTCACAGCCCAACACCGTGCAGTAATGTTTGGGCATTTGCCAGAGAACACCAAGATTGGCAAATTTTCCACTGGCGCCCTGTGCTCTTCACAGAGTAAAGCAGGTCACACTGAGCACATGTGACAGACGAGACAGGGTCTGGAGACGCTGTGGAGAACATTCTGCTGCCTGCAACATCATCCAGCATGACCGGTTTGGCAGTGGATCAGTAATGGTGTGGGGGTGGCATTTCTTTGGGGGGCCACACAGCCCTCCATGTGCTCGCCAGAGGTAGCCTGACTGCCAATAGGTACCGAGATGAGATCCTCAGACCCCTTGTGAGACCATATGCTAGTGTGGTTGGCCCTGGGTTCCTCCTAATGCAAGACAATGCTAGACTCGTGTGGCTGGAGTGTATCAGCAGTTTCCTGCAAGACAAAGCATTGATGCTTTGGACAGGCCCGCCCGTTTCCCAGACTTGAATCCAATTGAGCACATCTGGGACATCATGTCTCGCTCCATCCACCAACGTCACGTTGCACCACAGACTTCCAGGAGTGGCAGATGCTTTAGTCCCTCAGGAGACCATCCGCCACCACATCAGGAGCATGCCCAGGCGTTTGCAGGCAGGGTCATACAGGCACGTGGAGGCCACACCACACTACTGAGCCTCATGTTGACATGTTTTTAGGACATTACATCAAAGTTGGATCAGCCTGTAGTGTGTTTTTTCCACTTTTATAATGGGGGTGACTCCAAATCCAGACCTCCATGGGTTGAAAAATGTGATTTTCCATTTTTTAATTTTTGTGTGATTTTGTTGTCAGGCACATTTAACTATGTAAAGAACAAAGTATTTCATAAGAATATTTAATTCATTCAGATCTAGGATGTGTTATTTTAGTGTTCCCTTTATTTGTTTAAGCAGTGTATATCTGTTTAAATTTTTCCATCATCGCCTTTTATTATTAAAATGTCCAAAAATGCAATAGTTTTTTTACTCACATGATGTGTCAAATTCAGATTGAGATCATTATTATTTAAAATGGATTGTAAGGTTTCCAAATCTTCTCGCCCTCTTTCCCATATCAGGAAGACATCAATATAGCGAATCCATAAAGAGATCTGGCTGGTATAATACTCATTGGATTCACAAAATACATGCTCTCGCTCCACCATCCCATATATAAATTCGCATAGGTGGGAGCGCACGTTGTCCCCATAGCAGTTATTAAATTCTTTATTATATAGTGGTTACATCTGTAGATACTATCTTATGGTGGCCCAACCTGGTGTGCTCTATTGACGTGTATAGAGACTCCATGTCACAGGTAACAAGTAAAGTGGTCTGTTTAAAAGATAGTCCTTCCAATCTATTGAGTACATCACATGTATCTTTTACATAGGATGGAAGTCCCACAACATGATGTCTCAATTTGAAATCAATAAATTTACTTGCTTGTTCTCCCAAGCTGTTGTTGCCCGAGATAATTGGACGTCCGGGGGGATTGCATATCTGCTTGTGTGTTTTAGGCAACATATAGTTAGATGTAATTATTTGTAAATCTTTTGCTCTTGATATGATTTTCTTGTACTGTTCAAGATAGTGTTTCGTGGGATCACCCAGGAGTAATTTGTAACATTTGGGATCATGTAGTTGGCGATTCGCTTCTTTTATATATTGATCATCTTCAGGCCAAATCGCCAAGTTCCCTCCTTTATCTGATGGTTTTATAACCACATCATACCAACTCTCTATCTCCTTCAATGCTTGTTTTTCAGATCTTGGTATATAGTGATTCACAAAACCACACATTTCTATAAGTCTCTGGTCACAACCTTTACAAAGTGTCCACAGCAGAACAGCTGGAAATTGGAGGATTCAATTATGATTTTACATATAGTTATTTTCTTCCAAAATATCCTTCATTGTCATTTTGTGCAATATTTGCACTAATTGTAGAACTAGGTATTCCTGATTGTAAATGGCCATTTTGACTAGCAAAAAAGCGTTTAATCATGAATTTCCTTGAAAAGAGATGAAGGTCTTTTATTGTGTCAAATAAATTGAACTATTTAGAAATAGCAAAGGATAGACCATAGTTTAATAGTTTAATTTGTGCATCTGTTAACTCATGTGTGGATAAATTAATCACTGTAGAATGATCTTTGATTATCTGTAAGTCATTGATTTTCTGATCACATTCTAAATTTACAATATTGGACGACAAATGATTTAACAGTGAATCTATATTGTCTCCCTTCTCTCCTCATTTGGATGTCGCCTCGGCCCATATAGTGGTTGTATTGAGATCCCCATCTTTGTTGATCTCTTTGTTGTCTGGAAACCCACATTTCTTGGTTCTCCGGATAATCCATTGGATTCTTGCGTTGTACTGATGAACTGTGTCTTAATCCCCCCAAAAATAAAACAAATAATAAGTATCTATATTTGTTTATTGATGTTACTATTTTTTCTTCTTTCTCTATGTTCCACGGTAAATTAATTTCTCCCAATATTGTAGGTACAAAAATTGCATAACAGATCAAAAAGTGTTAAATTTGAAATCCGTTGATTGTATTTAAAAGGATTGCTTTAATTGAGAGATGAATTACTTCTTTAATGGATTCTACAAAGAAGACAATGGAACGATAATGATTAATCTGACCAATCACAAGACTTACCTTGGTATTTAGAACGTCCTCTACACTCCATATGGTATTTATTTCTACATTGGAATGCATTAACTGTAAAAATATAACAAAGTTAGAACAGTGTCTCATGATTTCTAACTATAATAGAAGAGGATGGTTTTTGAATGCACTAGATTTGTATGATCGTACTTATTCAATTATTACAGTTACATGTACATTATACATTTAACTCTATGGTGGATGATTGCGGTGTTATTAGAGCTCATTACCAGAAGCAAGCAGCATCTTTAAATGTATTTAGGTTTCACTTAATTTAATTAAACACTTTTATACACACTTATATATATTAATTCACTCTTAGATTTTTATTTATATATAATCTTATTATCAGCACTTTATATATCTTTTCACCTTTTGCTTGCTGCTTTGGTGTCTCATTGCGCAGCTCTCAATGAGCGCCTATGGCGCTCATTGCAAGACTCTCCCCTGTGTACTTCAACTTTCTGCTTTGCAATGATCACCTTCTGTGCTCATTGCGAGCCCCACGATGAGTGCCTTCAGCGCTTTTGCAAGCCTCTCCCGCTCGCTGTGCATCATCGCGAGCCCTGCGATGAGCACCTGTGGCGCTCATTGCACCCTTTTCCTCTCGGCTACTGTATTTCCCGCCTTATTGCAGAGTTCATTACCTGCAAGTTTTTGTGCTTGGGAATGCCGAGTGTCTCTTTCCACCATCTCCTGTCCCTTCCTGTGTTTTTTGTCATCTGTGCGTCTCCTGAATGTTTGCGTGTTATGTGCTGAATGCCGTTTGTTCGTTTGATTTTCTGAGTCCCTTGTCCCTGGCTATTGTTCGAGTAAGTGTTACTGTCTTTGCCGTTGTGTATTTTCTATGTCCCGCATGCCTGGTTTTGCTCAGCCTCGTTTTTAATCCTGCTTCAGATTTTTCAAGTTTTTCGTCCGCCATTTTTTTCCTCGCATAAACATCATTTTCGATTGCCGAAAAATGCAAAATATGGCTCAAATTTGCTTGCAACCTCACTCCGAGGCTTCCTGGCTTTCCCCCTGTGCTGTGTGTTTGAATTGTTTTTTTATTATTTTGCTTGTTATTAGGGTTTTTGGAGTTACGCGCTTGAACTAAGTTTGGCCGTTAAATTATCAAACTGCCCTCCACGCGGTCAGCAGCAAAGTGCTTAATTTTTCGTCTGGGTCCCACGTGCCTCAACTGCTTGCCTCGCTTCACTCTTTACAGCCTAAGTCCTGCACTGCTGGCGATGAGCACCTGCAGCGCTCCTCGCTAGGCCTGCAATGAGCACTTTCAGCGCTCATTGCAGCCTAAGTCCCACTTGCTTAAACGCCTCGCATCACGAGGTTGCAAGCGGCCCTCACTTTTTGAGGGCATACAACTACAAGTGTGTGACCAACATTGCAAACATTAGGAACATCGCAAAGTTCCACAACTGTATAATGGTAATCTTTATCTGTGCTTATACTTCAATTAAAGCCTACTTAATAAAAAAAAATGATGCTCAACTCATTAGTGGCCATAAACAAGAAGTAAAATGTTTAAATAATGTTCAGTTGTTATGCCATAAAATATAGGAAAAAATATACATGCTGTTAACCTTCTAAGTATAGAGCAGCATTCACAGCCCGTCTCTGCAAAGACTCATGAGTTAGGCTTCACACTGTGCCAGTAAAAGAGAGAAATAATATATATATAATATATATATATATATATATATATATACATATTGATTAATAATTACTAAATTACTAGATTTGTGGACATTCACGGCTGCTTCACTCTCAATATATATATTATATATTATAGTATATACTATATTATATAAATATATATAAATATATATATAAGAATCAGCTCCATTTGGAAATATTTTAAGCTTCACTTTAACAACTTAACTAAGTTTACAATTATAAATACATAGTCACTTGCATGAAAAAAATGACGGCACAATATTGTCTTAAAAATTGTGTCTCTGTCTGTTTGTGCTTTCTCTCTGTGTGTACCCTGTCGTCTCTCTGTACGCCCTCTCTCTCTCTCTCTCTCTCTCTGTGCCTCTCTCTCTCTGCACACTCTTCCTCTTCTATACACCCTCTTCCTCTCTTCTCTCTATCCCTCCCTCCTATTCTTTCCCTTTGTGATTCTCTCTTTCTCCCTCACCTCCTCCTTTTCACTCTCTCTCCCCCCTCCCTCCTTCCTTCTCTCTCCTTCCCTTTTCCTCTCTCTCCCTCTCCTATCCCTCCCCTCTCTTTCTCTCCTTCCCACTCCTTCTCCCTCTTGTTCTCTCTCCCTTCCTCTCCTTCGCTGACAATGCGAGCTTCGGCAAGATGCACAGTTCACAATTCTCTCTCTCCCTCCTTCTCTTCCCCGCCTTACTTCTCTCCCCTCCTCTCTCTCTCTCCCTCTCCTTGTCTCTCTCTCCCTCTCCATCTCACTCTCTCTCTCCCCCTCCTTCCTTCTCTCTCTCACCCCTCCCTTCCTTCTCTCTCCTTCCCGACCTTCTCTCTCTCTCCCCCTCCTTCCCTCCTCTCTCACTCACTCCCTCCCTTCTTCTCTCTCCTCCATCCCTCTCCCCCTTCACCGTGCAATGCAAGCCTTGCAGTGCGCAGCACACATTTGCAACTCGCAATTTGTGAGCGTTACATACAAACTCGCTGAACAACAACTATATTAGTGATTATGTGACATCATAGGTGGGCTTAGCGTGATGTTATCAGAATATCCTTTTTCATATCATAAGAGATGTCAAATAAGGTTCATAGATGATGTCATGATTATGTAATCGGAAAAACATTGGCAACAGATGGAGGTATGTTAAGGCTCCATGCCACCTTAAATACTCAATTTCCTGGGTTTTCCAGCATTAAAAATACCCATCCTGCGCTGTAAATTAACAACACTTTAATGCAGTTTCTGCCAACAAAGTTCCAGTGTTTTTCCTAAATTTCATTATAATGAAATTATGTTGAATTAACTAACTATGACTTTGGCTCTCATTGTGAGCCTCTCCACCCCTCTACTTATGGTCCTCGCGATGAGAGCCTTGGCAGGCCCTCATTGCAAGCGTCGTCCAACCCGCAACTTTCTATCCTTGCAATGAGCACCTTTGAACATTTTGAATATTTGTTGTGTCCGACTCTCTGGGAACCTTACTGCAGCACATTTAGCTAGGTCTCTTCCTGTGCTGTTCTACAAGGTTTGCATGCCAAAGATCCTGGAGTGGGTATGCCAGTTCCTTCTGTAGTGGACTGGGATTTGGCTGGCCTGTCTGCTACCTGCCCACACTGCTAACCTGCCCACCTACACTGGCCTACATGGTATAGCTCACAGCTTCATTCAGGTATTGATGAATAGCAGAACATAATGGCAGGTCACCAAATGGGAATGGCTATACGGTCTATGGCACATGGCCACCAGCAATGGGTGGGACCTTCCAGGATGGGCCGTAGCGGAGATTACCCTAATAGAGTTGAGTTGGCTGTTGATGCCCATGCTACTGCAAAGCCTCCATGTGTGTTTGCTGCCCTCCGATGGGTTAGAGTAAATTAGTGTCGTGTATGTTTCCCTGGTCCCTATCAGCATTGGTAAAGTGGTGGTGGTGAAGGGGCTTGTGTACTGCAATGAAGCTGTGAGCTATACCATGTAGGGGTCACTCTAGGTTGGCACAAGGACATAGCAGAGAGGTCAGACAAATCACACTTCACTAGAGAAGGATCTGGCAACCCACTCCAGTGTCATCTGTCATATTAATTTTAGGCCCTCGAGGGAATGTTCATACTCACAGTATCACTAACTAGACTTGGCCTGTGTATTATTATTATTATTATTTTATATTATCTTTATTATATTGCGCCAACGTATTCCGTAGCGCTGTACAGGGGTTTAGCACATGGCAAAAAAACAAACTTACACCTTATAAAGAATGGAGGGCCCTGTTTTTGAGCTTATAATCAAATGTACATAGTGCTTGTTTCTAAGGCACGGACACACAATTGAAAACTGGCAAGCTTTCAATCTAAGGGATTAACCTTATTATATTATTATAGTTGATATTGAGTATTATAGATATCTAATGCTATAGGACTATTATTATTTTTATATGTAATGATCTATTGCATGTTACTAGGGCTCATTAGTTTTACTTATCTAGGAATGTGACACTAATGTGATGCATGTGGATGTCCCATGACCCCAACCATTGCAAAAACACTGACACAGTTAGAATGGTATAAACAATGTTTTATTTCATACACAGAGCACAATCAGAAATGGACAAGACTGTGCTTAATATCCTGGGTGTGGTTTTGGCGGATGCCGGAAAGGCAAGAGGATGTGGCCAATCAAAGGACACCTAAAGGGTTAACTGTTAGACAACATCATAGGATAATGCTTAGCATCTACTAGGGTCACATGTGGTCAGGGCACCACAGTAACCATAATCAGATGTGACATAGGAACATCATATAACACTCAATTTCATAGAAATAACCATTAATGCACATACATCAACCATCAGTTTCCATCTGCTATATTAATCAGATGCTAGAAATCATGGATCATGTGATACTAATCAATTTCCACGCACAGTGTGTTTTCATACATTACGTTGACTGGCTAGAGATCTGGGTTGAGATGGTGGTAATGAGGTCTGAGATAGGAGGCCGACATCTCTGATTGCTGTTTGCGCAATCGAAGGATGGAGAGGTATGAGCTGGCATTCAGCTAATTTGATGAGTTGCCGTCTTTCCCGAATCGCCCGTTCCTCATATCTCTCCATCCTTCGGTTGTGTCTCCAGAATGGAGCGATCTTGTGCTAGCCAGGATAGTTTCTGGCATGCCATGTCCTACCTGGCAAACCGGCCCATTGATTTCCCGCAATCTCAGGTGTCTTGATGTGTCGCGATGGGGCCACAGGTAACAACGGCAGGGCTGGAAGGTGTCGGCAGAAGGGCTTTGAGGGTGCTGGCAGGAGGGCTGGGGAGTTTGGCCCATGTTGGGGTACCCCATTGTGGGGACCCTGTTTTGGGGAACCGCATTGTGTGGGAGCCCATGTTGGGGGGACCCCATTGTGTGGAATGGTTTTGGGCTGCCATGGCTGCAATGGTACTGTAGCAGGTGGCCGCTGGGATCATGGCTGGGGCCAGACATGGGCCAGTGGAAGGGGCTGGAATAGTTGTGCCTGGCTGTATGATGCTGTTAAGGGCCTGGTAGTGGTTCCCGCTCCTGATATGGCATGAATGGTCAGCTTGTGTGCATGGTCCCGGGCCCTCTTGAATGCCCTGGCCTTCTTCTTTAACCACCTCCCACCTCCATTGGAGCCTCCCCCTGTTCCTCTGTGGCTGGCCTTGTCCTACTGGGTACTGAAATGGAAGAAAACAATATTTGGTTTCCTGTACACAATTGACAGCTATATGTTTCCATATCCTTGACATCATGGTCATAGTATGTCCTGCAGGTGCGGTGGTGCCATCTGCATGTGCATCAGACACATGCTCTGCTTGATCTGCTGTGGCAGGTGTGTAAAACTGACCAATCTGTGACATGTTCCCAGCAATGGTTGTTAACATGCAACTGAGACATGGTCCAGGTTGGGACAGTAATGACATGCACATGCTGACCTACAGAGTCTGAATCCACATATGCTGCAGTGCACGCAGCCCATTGAATGTTAAATCAATCTTGATATAATAGCAAATTATACTCAGAATCAATTTGAACTGCAGCTTTTGGCCAGACATTTCATTGATACAAATTATGAAAATTATATGTTTGCTTCCAGGGTTTTACATGGTTTTTGATGCCTCATATTTATCCAGACATAACCATAGGGCTTACAGTGCAGGGGTGTAGAAGGCAGAATAATTCTAGGAGGGATACAGCTCATTGTATACACCAGCGTACAAGTTTATTTATACATACAAGCATCATGATATCTGCAGGGTATTTGTCTACCCCATCCCCACAATTTCATACACACAATGTGTGTGGTGTGATAGGATACTCACTTTGCATAGTTCTTAGCACACCCATGTCCACCTGTTCAGGTAGGCCACACCACTGCCGCTGACTAAATCCACTTCCTCAGGGTCTGCTCCATACGCAGTATGTAATGTTTTGCTGGAGGCACCACCACCGATTGCTATGTGCCGTTCTTGCCGTCATCTTGCCTAGCTCTGTAACTCTGTGCCAAATGTCAAGCCCACAGCCATTGCTTGCTTGCTGCTGCTGCTACTGTCTTTGTATCTAATAGGACTGCTGGTGTAAAATGTCATTCATTGTTGAGACATTGTGTATGAATAGTTGTTTATTATGTATTGGTTAATTGAGTCAGAACTCTCTTCAGTCTAATTTCCTATTAGTCTCAAAAAGTTGTGTTTTTGTCTTTCCTTACTGTATGTATTGTTGAAACCATTGATCTTTTACTTCTTTCCTTTATCAATATTCTTGTAGCATAGTGAGATAAGACAATCAGTGTTCAGTGAGAGACATCTGTATAATTGAAAGTGTTACACCCATTTTGAACTATAATATGTCTTTAATTGGTCTTTAACCTAATGTATTATTTTTATTAAACATATTTCCTAGGTACCCTTACTTTCACTCTTCGATTAAACACATTTCACACAAGACTGCTAGAAATCTGGTGTATGTCTGTTTATTAGAAACTCATACACTGTCCGATAGCCTATTGTAACTGTATATTGTTCTGTAGTGGTTTAATGTTATTGCAGTTAACATGTTATACACATAATGAGAAATATCATAATTTTTTATAAAAAAACATTGTTTTAAAATGGAGGGTGAGGGCCCAAATAAAATAGGATGAAGGTTATGTACTATTAACAAGTTTATTGGTTTATATAACATTATCTTATAACATTATCTTATGCATTTCTTTTAGGGGGTGAACCTGCTTTTGAAACTGATAATTCCGTAAAGATATCTTGCAATTTTATTGATGAAGAAAATCGCTTCAGCTTTGTATGGAGAAGATAAATGATAATGAAGTAAGTTGCTCCCCTAACTATGTATCATTATGTTTACCTTTATAAAGCCAATGAAGTTACCGGTATTTGATATGTATGATGATATTTTCCTGGTTGAAACTGCTATGAATAAATAATAATTACTGTAAATTATGTGTCACATGATTTTAAAGATGGTTGAAGTGTGACTGTCAGTGGGTAATCCTAAGTTTTCTTGTAAATGACTATCTCTGTTTTCCTTTGGCTCCATCTAAACCCGTAACTACGCTTTAGACTAAAATCGATCCACGTTCATGGTTCGCGCATTCCAACATTCGACAAATAGCTTACGGGTTTACGTCTCAAACCCGTAATCTCGCGTCCTGTTCTAATTTAATGGCTCTTTAACTTGGCCAAATTTCAAGCCTGCAGCCATTGCTGGTCTTACGTTGCACTTACGGCTTCTAATTTAATAGGGCTGATAGTTGTGGCATAGCTTGGACATGAAGACGAAAAAAGAGACATTCAGTTAAAGTAAAGCATTAGGATCAGAAGAATCCGTTGCCTACTAATTTCTTTTTGAAGAAAATTGAAGCCTCCATAATGGATCAAACCAATAAGTCAACGTTTTTATTTTATAAAGAAAAATTAGACAAATTTGGTACTGGACCATACATCATTGGCTTTCATATTCAACAAATTTGTAAGATAAGATAAAGGGCCTTATGCAATTGCAAGGCCATATATTCGTTATACAGGCCATATGTCTGGCAGGCTTGAAACTTGCTACAATTAAAGATCTATTCAAAGGAACAAGCTCGCAATTTACGAGCCCGAAACCGTAAACCATGCAATAGTAATGTAGCATTTCAGAGCTTGATCATGATCAATTAAGCAAGGCTGTAACTACCGATTTAGAAACAGCCAATAGTAAATTAGACCATCACCATTTCGTCAGTAAAACATGGAGGTTACACGATCAGACTCACAATTCAGCAATGTACAAAATATTACAATTTAATGGCGATACTGTTTCCGTCCATGTGGGTGGCCTGGTATGTATTAACTAATTACTTCCTGAGATTGATGTGATAACGAAATGAAACAAAATAAAATATTTCTATTGCAGATTTGAGAGCTTGAGACTGTTGTGCAATTAATTCTAATGGCTTTCATCACTTTCCCTGTCTTTTAATGTGCAGTATTGATTTTTTTATTTGCATTTACAGTGCTACGAACAGGTGTTTAACCCCCTTGCGAGTCCTATCTGGTACCTGTAGGATTTTCTACATTTGCCATTTAGGAGTGTCAAAACATTTACAGGCTTGAGGAATTATAATAATTAAATAGCGATTTATGATTTTAGCGATTGTAACTTTTGCGGGCTTGAAATATCAAAGGCTTAGATAGGTTGTAAGTTATGATTTTGACAACCTCAGGGATTTTCAGCCTGTAACCCATAGATCGTTTGCAGCTTGCTAAAAGACGCCAAGTTGAATAGCAAATTAGTTTACAGTCTACATTATGGGCTTCAGTAAACAACAATTGCTCAATTGAATGGGCCCAAAGTCTTTGAATGATAACAATGTCAACAAAATGTTACTTTTTATTGTCTCTGAAGTCAAAGTAGGGGAACTTTGCAATAGAATGACTCTATCACGTAAGGATTTTGAGACACAGGGATTTTAAATTTACAGTAATTACATATATTTAAAATACGTACATAATAAAGGACTAACTCTCCTAAAAGGTAGAAGACGTATATGGATTTTCTCCAGTATTTTTTCTCAGGAACATCCCTCTTAAGGGTCCAACAGTAATCAGCAAGCATTTCTGGCCTCCATTTGCCCTGGTACCACTTTTCCTTTTTGGAAATGTCGTGGCAGAATCATTCACCATGTTCATCACTTACTTCCCCAAGATTTGCTGGGAAGGAATCCAGGTTCAAATCCAAAACATGGATTTCCAAGATATGTTACATCCCATGGTCTTTTTAAGATTGCAAAAGATCATCCACTATTTCTTTGTAGTTGTCTGCCTTATGATTTCCTTAGACGTTCTGGAAGACACTCTTGAACATTTCCCATACAGCCTTTCAGCCTGGTTCAACTGACTATCAAAGTTCTCATCTTGAATCAGTTGGCTTATTTGAGGTCCTACAAAGATCCCCTCTTGCTTCTTTGCATCACTGATCCATCGCTTTGACAGAGTTCCTCATAAGACCGAGCTTTATATGGAGTGTAGGTAGATACACTTTTTCTGAATCAACGAGTGGTGTATTGACAACATCTTCTGTCCTGGAGCTAGTGATGTTCATTTGGCCATTGTTTCTGACTGTAATGATTTCTTCTGTCTGCTGTCCCACTTACAAAGAAAACAGCTGTACTTTGTGTGACCAAGTTGTAGTCCAAGCAAAAGAGTGACTACTTTCAAGTCACCACAGATATTTCATTTGTATTCTTCATATTTGATTTTTTCAAGCACGAGTTTCTTGCTCTCATAAGTTTCTTTGATATTGACAGCATGAGCTAGTGGCACTGTGGAAATGTATTTTATTTGTGGAGAAGCACAGCCTTCAAGCTATATTTAGAAGAATTGATAAATAAATGCCCATCCTCTGTTTTGTACTCGTGACCAAGTGCTTCCATGGCAGAATAAACATCATTGCAACAAACAACTTAATCTTCAAGGGAAAAAAATGCTTAAAGTCACTATGCTTATCTCTTAAAAAAAACGTTAGTTTCCTTATAGAGAAGATTCCAGCCTTTCAACCTGGAGCCTAAAAGTTCTGATTGCATTTTAGATAGCTTCATGTCGCGGACAAGATCATTAAGATCTCCTTGGGTAAGGAAATGTTGTAACCATAAATAGGAAGCCTCAAAAGTTTGATCAAGCCTTATATCACCATCACCATGCTCTACAGGATATTTTTCTTGTTCATCATCACTAAGTATTACTTCTTCTGGGGGTGTTGGCACAGGCAATTCTTCACTATGCAGCACTGGCCTGATGGCAGATGGTAAATTTGGACATGTCACAGTGTGCTTTGATTTAGAACTGATACCTGAAATGTTTGTTACACAAAAATAACAATCCATGGAGTGATCTTTTGTTCTCAGCCAAATCATTAGAACAACAAAATTCATGTGCAGTGAACCCGTTGACCAACTTGTGGGAAGTCTGATACAGGTACGACAACAAAAATGAGGGGACCATTTTTTTATCTGGTCACTGACTTTGCATCACAGTAAAAGCTTATAACACTTCTTAATAAGTGGAGTAAAACCATGTTCATGATTTTTAAATATCACCTCACAGCAAATGTACAGTAGCAATATGAGTCTGAATGATTAATACAATTTCTTGGCATTGTTCAACTTTGTATTATGAACATAAAAATGTACATATAACTACACAAATAACAGATATTCACAACATTTAGTTGTTTCAAGAACAAACTCTTTCCACCAACTTGGCCAGGAACGCTGACTCAGTACAGTAAAACAAGCAAACATGTGACTTATCATGCCTCAATAGCATCACGTGACAGAATATGACTCAACCGTTTATTACTCTGGGTCCTTTTTACGTTGACTAATCAGTAGAATTTACAACAATTAAAAATTTTGCTAGGATTTACTGATGAAAATTAAACATATCTTAATGCAGTATTATGTGTTATATACAGTGCCTTGCAAAAGTATTTGAAAAAGTATTTTTCGTGTTTTGTTGCCTTACAACCTGGATTGTTTGGGCATTTGCATCATTTAATTTACAGAACATGCCCACAACTTTGAAGATGTTTTTTTTATTACGAAACAACAAATAGAACAAAATAACAGAAAAAGTCAATGTGCATAACTGTTCACCCCCCTAAAGTCAATACTTTGTAGAGCCACCTTTTGTGCAATCGCAGCTCCAAGTCGCTTTGGATTAGTCTCTATGAGCTTGCCACATCTTACCACTGGGATTTTTGCCCATTCCTCGTTGCAATACTGCTCTAGCTCCTTCAAGTTGCATGGTTTGCGCTTGTGAACAGCAATCTTTAAGTCTGACCACAGCTTTTCTATTGGATTGAGGTATGGGCTTTGTCTAGGCCATTTCAACACATTTACATGTTTCCACTTAAACCACTCAAGTGTTGCTTTCGCAGTGTGTTTGGGGTCATTGTCCTGTTGGAAGGTGAACCTCCATCCTAGCCTGAAATCACGCACAGAGTGGTACAGGTTTTGCTCAAGAATGTCCCTGTATTTAGCACCATCCATCTTTCCCTCAACTCTGACCAGTTTCCCAGTTGAGCTGCTGAAAAACATCCCCACAGCATGATGCTGCCACCACCATGTTTCACTGTGGATGGTGTTCTTTGGGTAGCGTTTTCTTTGATGGCCAAAAAGTTCAATTTTAGTCTCATCAGACCAGCAGAGCACCTTCCTCCATACATTTTGGGAGTCTCCCACATGCCTTTTCACAAACTCAAAACGTGCCATTTTGTTTTTTTGCTGAAAGTAATAGCTTTTCTTCTGGTCACTCTGCCATAAAGCCCAACTCTCTGGAGCGTACAGATGATTGTCGTCCTATGTACAGATACTCCAGTCTCTGCTGTGGAACTTTGCAGCTCCTCCAGGGTTACCTTAGGTCTCTGTGTTGCCTCTCTGATTAATGCCCTCCTTGCCCGGTCGGTGGATTTTGGTGGAGGATGTAACTTTATTATTTATACTTTATTAAATATAGCACAACCCTTATTTCCTTTGAAATAAATCTTTGTTGACCAGTGTAATGTAACAAAAATGGAGGACCGCTCAAGGAGAAATAATGATCGCTCAAGGAGAAATAATCTCAATTTGAGAGAATGTCCTGAGTCTGTTACAAATAAAAATCTGTAAAAATGTGTGATTAATATTTTCCAATCATTAGTAGTTCCAGAAAATCAAGGAGACAATACAATTATACATAGACACCCATTGCCTGCAAAAATGGATTCTTTGGTCAAACTACATTTTCTGAAATATAAGTATGCAGTTACAAGAACAATGTACAGAAAGCAAACTAAAGTCTCCCCTTGTGAAAACATAAAACTATTCTCTAATATCACTAATCACGTGGTAAAGTGATTAGAAGAGAAAACGTGGTATACAAATGGGGTTTCCAGTGAAACTTATCGTTCTGTGAGACTCAAATTGGTACATGTTAGAATCAGTTAAAGAGGGGAAAAACTTTTATCAAAATGGAAAATCAATTATGTTTCCTGTAAAGAAAAAACAAAATTGAAATGATAAGCCCCAGAATGGCATTTAATCACTAAATGATAATTGCTTTAAGTAATCTTCTGAAAATTGGAGAGATAACAGTTCCTCTTTGCTTTTTTTTAAATTGCCTTTCCTTTTATGTAAACAGTCACTAATGATACTTCATAGAGATTTGGATAAATGTGGAATTATTTAAGAGTAACATAATGATAATATAGAGCACTTTATGAAGAATACACAGTAGAATGTGAAGATATTATACAATTTTTTTTTTAAAACTCTAAAGTAGATGGAACTTTACCTTCTCTGTATATTTAACCTTCTGGTAAATTTAAATTCATGAAGGTTATAAAACATGAATAAACTTAACATTGATGGTAACATTGAGAAACATGTAACACTTTAAGATGAAGTAATAGAGGAGAATGTAAAGTTTCACAGTTTTTAGGATTTGTTTATTAAGTTATGGTATATTAAATAACAGAAAAGAAAGGGACATGACAAGTATCCTTTGGAATTAAAGTGCACACCCTCTGCCAAAATGACAATATAGAACAGCAAAAAATATAAAACTTAACATTTATTAATATTGTTAAAACTTCTTATTAAAATATTGAAATTCTGACGAGATAAAGAGAGTAGGGAAATAAGAAATTTTTAAGGACTACCTTATATATTGACTGGAATTGTTTGACTGAAATTATTTGAATAGTCCCTATATATCCTCTTATTTAAAGTGATAAATCATCGGAAATAAAGTGATGCATAAGGTTTTGTGTAATATTATTGAGTGGCCGAAAATAAGTCTAAATGCTAGACCCTGCAGTTATATATATTGCACTACCATAAAGTGTCTAGTGCTAATAGTAATAGAGTAAATGATGATATATAATAGTATTGAATAGAAATTGCAATATAATAAAGTGCTAGTGCTGAGTGCTAAGTATGGGAGTATAGGGTTTTTTATACCGTCATACGTTATAAGGGAAAGTCCATTACTGAAATAGTAATATAATTAAAGATTCCACTACTTGAACTATGGAGCTAGGGTATGTACTATCAAATTCCACACTCTTATATTTGCTCATAAATTTGAGATTGATGTGGATAGTATTAATGTATCTTTTCGATATAGATAGTTAATCTATGTGATTATAAAACGCCTAAGCTCCAAACTAACCCGCGTGTCGCCTATGCGTCTGCATGTGACGTCATAGAGCGACGTCGCAACGTAGTGCGTGCAACCCGAGGCACGTTTCTGAAAATGTCATCAGGGGTTACCGGAGGAGTGTCAGCGGAGCTATTTATGCTCCATGGTTGCCGTGGCAACCTCAAAGCTTTAAAATGACAAATATTAAACTATAACTTAGTATAAGAGTATAACTTAAAATGCTGCTGAATATATGAAGAGATATAGGACTAAAAGAGTCCAATTGCAATTATAAATGCTATAAATAGCACACTTTTTAGATTTGGCAGTAATAAGGAAGGGACTAAGACCCTGCCAAATCTAAAAAGTGTGCTATTTATAGCAATTATAATTGCAATTGGACTCTTTTAGTAGCAATTGAAAGAGATTGATCCACAATTGAAAAAAGAAGTGGAAAAAATAAGAGAACACAACACAGACCCCACTTTAAAGAATTGTAAAATAAACTGCAAAACGATATAGAGAATTTAAAAAAAATGTTGGTTGATAGGAAACAAAATACATTTCATAGGGACCTAAATGATTTCCAAAGTGGAAATATTTTCAGAAGATCTAGAAAACAATTTATCCCTAAAACACATGAAGATAATATCACGTCTGAATCAGAATGGTCTGATTTGGAAACAAATGATACATTAGGATCAACTAACCCCCCAATGGTAAAAAGATCAACTAAAACTTTTTTAGGTCTAAGAGCAGGATCAGGAGGGGTAAGAAAAAATCAAGATACATACAAACCTCAACAAAAAAGAATATAGAAGAACTAGATTATTTACAAATATTCATGCTGTCAACCAAAACTCTATCAAATGATCATTTAGCAGTTCTCAAAAAAGGCCTACATTTTTCACCTACAGGGGATTTTAACCTCTTTGAATGGGTAAAGGACACTCCTTTGTTTGCCAGAAAATTGGCTCTAAAAAAGTTCTTCTCTAAAAAGAAGAATAAAATTCCAATAGAACCTTTGCATTCTAGGACTTTGAGAAGTCTTGACAATGAAGAATTTCAATCTACAGGTCCTTACTCTGCTTTCAAACCAAAAAGTAAATATACACCACCTCTGAGTATAAGCCCTAATATTGAGCTATTTGTGAATAACGTGGTTCGTGATATGAAAAATGTTTCTAATAAAAGTAATATTAACTACAATCTGACTAAAACTGAAAGAATGGCATTAAAACAATTACATCAAGATAATAACATAATTATTAGAAATTCAGATAAAGGAGGTAATATAGTCATACTTGACAAACTGACTACATTTTGGAATGTGAAAGACTCCTCAAAGACAAAAAAAGTTATAAAAAATTAGAAAAAGATCCAACTGATGACTTTATTTAGGAACTTAAAGATATTCTAACAAGTGGTCTAAATACTAAAGTTATATGTAAATCAGAATTTGACTTCCTCTTGAATCAGAACCCAAAAATAGCTACTTTTTACACCATTCCTAAAATACACAAGAATCTTAAAAAAAACCCGGGTAGACCAATTGTGTCAGGCATTGAAAGTCTTACAGAGAACCCCAGTAAATATGTGGATTCCATGTTACAAGAGTTTGTGATTTCTTTAGCATCATATGTAAAAGACACAAAGGATGTTTTATTGAAATTAAATGATATTTCAGTTAGCAACAAAGCACTTTTGGTGTCCCTTGATGTTGAATCCCTCTATACAAATATACAACAACATTAAAGAGGTATAGAAGCAGCAAACTACTTCTTATCAAAAAGAGGAATTCAATACCTTAATCACAACCAATTCATATTAGAATTACTGGAGTTCCTATTAACTCACAATTATTTTGTTTTTCTCAACAGCAGTTTTACCAGCAAATATGTGGTACAGCCATGGGCACAGCATGTGCCCCCACATACGCAAATTTATATTTAGGCTGGTGGGAAGAGCAAATTGTATTTACAGATCAATTTTCTACCAATATTCCCAGTTTATTGAACTGTGGATAAGATTCATCGATGATATCTTGTTAGTATGGAATGGGAACCAAAAAGATTTAAAAGATTTTATTGATGTACTCAATAAAAATTATATGGGACTATACCTAACTTCAGAAATTAGTGAGAATGAAATTACTTTTTTGGATTTCAAAATTGCAAAGCTAGATAATGGCAAACTACAAACCACAACATATAGGAAACCAACAGCTACGAACAGTCTATTACAAGCCAATAGCAGCCATCCCAAATCTTTAATTGAAGGGATACCAGTGGTGCAGTATTTAAGAATTAAAAGAAATTGCTCCAGTCAAATCAACTTTGAGATAGAAGCTAGAGAATTACAACATTGCTTCAAAGAAAGGGGTTATAAAAACAAACCCCTGAAGAGAGCATATCATAGAGATCTACTGTTATCAAATAAAAATAAACAACAAGATGAAGTGGTTAGGTGCATAGGTACTTATAATGGAAAATGGCATGAAATTAGAAAAATATTCAATGACCATTGGAAGATTCTCTTAGATGATGATGATCTAAGACCATTTTTAAGTAACCAGGCCCAAATCACTAGTAGAAGATCAACTAACCTGAGAGATATGCTATCTAGAAGTCATTTAGAAGGTGCTAAAAGCAAAACTTGGCTTAATAAAAGGAAGGGCTGTTTCAAATGCCTATCATGCAGACCATGTAAATATGTAAATACCACTAAAATATTCCCCTCAAAAGATGGAATTAGTAATTTTAAGATCCAGCAACTGATGACATGTAAACCAGTAGGGGTTATATATCTCATGCTTTGAAAATGTGGTATGAAGTATGTAGGTAAAACCTGTAAAAAATTCAGACGCAGAATATTAGAACATATATACAGCATAACTAAAGAATATGACACACCAGTGGCCAACCACGTCAATTCTCAACATAATGGAGATCTTAACAATATATCCTTCATAGCCATTGACGGTATAAAACATAATATCAGAAGAGGAAATATTGATAAGGAATTATTAAAAAGGGAGGCCTACTGGATCTTTACACTGAAGTCCAAAAACCTTGGGGTCTTAATGATGGGTTTACTTTCACACCATATGTTTAAAGCTTTATCTAACTATAAAGGGTATTCGTGCATTACTTATGCATTATTATATGTCATAAATTGGGCATAATATGTCACAATGAAAATATAAACCTTTTTACTTGATATACATAATCCCAGAAGAAGTAGGAGAAATATGTGCTGTGACGTATATCCATCATGTAAATATACGACTTAACACACTATATATTTTATAGAAGGTATATGATATATCCCTAACAATATCACATTGTGAGATTTTTTTTAATAAAATATATATAAATATACAATAACAAACATATATATCTTCTTTTCTCATGTGTGACTGTAGAGAAATAGGTCACTTTCTTTTAGGATATCCATCTATCATATTAATATAAATAATAATAATATCTATATATTATATATCCCTAAAATACATACATAAGAGTTAATGCTGTATTATATAAAGGGTCTTAGTCCCTTCCTTATTTCTGCCAAATCTGAAATGTGTGCTATTTATAGCAATTATAATTGCAATTGGACTCTTTTAGTCCTATCTATCTCTCTTCATATATTCAGCAGTATTTTAAGTTATACTCTTTTTAATATTTGTCATTTTTAAGCTTTGAGCTTTAAGCTCAGAGGAGCTATTTATGCTCCAACTATGGAGCATAAATAGCTCCTCTGACACTCCTCCGTTAACCCCTGATGACATTTTCAGAAACGTGCGTCGGGTTGCACGCACTACGCCGCGAAGTCGCTCTATGACGTCACGCGCAGACGCATAGGCGACACGCGGGTAGTTTGGAGCGTAAGCGTTTTATAATCACATAGATTAACTATCTATATCGAAAAGATACATTAATACTATCCACATCAATCTCAAATTTATAAGCAAATATAAGAGTGTGGAATTTGATAGTACATACCCTAGCTCCATAGTTCAAGTAGTGGAATCTTTAATTATATTACTATTTCAGTAATGGACTTTCCCTTATAACGTATGACGGTATAAAAACCCCTATACTCCCATACTTAGCACTCAGCACTAGCACTTTATTATATTGCAATTTCTATTCAATACTATTATATATCATCATTTACTCTATTACTATTAGCACTAGACACTTTATGGAAGTGCAATATATATAAGTGCAGGGTCTAGCATTTAGACTTATGTTTCTGCCACTCAATAATATTACACAAAACCTTATGCATCACTTTATTTCAGATGATTTATCACTTTAAATAAGAGGATATATAGAGACTATTCCAATATTTTCAGTCAAACAATTCCAGTCAATAAATAAGGTAGTCCTTAAAAATGTCTTATTTCCCTACTCTCTTTATCTCGTCAGAATTTCAATATTTTAATAAGAAGTTTTAGCAATATTAATAAATGTTAAGTTTTATATTTTTTGCTGTTCTATATTGTCATTTGGGCAGAGGGTGTGCACTTTAATTGCAAAGGATACTTGTCCTGTCCCTTTCTTTTCTGTTATTTAGTAACCAATATCCTCTAGTAGCACCTCTTTTTTCACCACAGAATCTTTATATTTAGAGCCACCTATCTTTCTTGTTTTGTATCTACCATTGCATATCAATTAAAAACTATGAATTAAGCTAAAGAGGTATTTAAAGTAGATACTTTTAGGATGATTGTTATAGGAACCGAAAATGACTTATACTAGTTAGGAGTAAAGTTTCATTGATCTTTATTGTACTCTTAAAGTGTTTTAATGTTAACCCTCCTTGTTTAGACCATAGATGGTTGTCTGCCTGACATTTCCAATACTTTTATTTTAGCCCTATAAAGCTTGACTAACTGCTTAAAAGATAAAGGACAAATATTTTGAAATGGATAATTTGTCTAAGCTGTTATTAAGGAAATCAGATGGAGTCAGGACTTTGAATGAAGATAAGTATGCTTGGCTAGAAGTTAGGGTTTTTTTAAAATTGGTTTACATAACTGGAGATAAAATCAGAAATATTAGTTTGGAATGTTGTTTAAAATTTTGTCCCAAAATGCTCAAGGCCTTAAGTTGTCCTTCAAAAGAAGAGCTGCTTGGTTAAAAATTATAAAATATAAAGCAGATATTGTATGCCTCCAGGAAACCCACTGGAAAGTAGGAAAAATTCCTCAATTTTATAATAACTAGCGACTTGCCCGTAAAAAAATGACTGCAATGAGATGTGTATGTTTGTAAATTTGTTTAGTTAGTAATATACGTATTTGACACTTGTAAGGTTTTAGTTATGTCGAAATAAGTACAATTCTTATATTAACCATGTTTATTTTTTTAAGATTTTCTTTTCTTCTTGAGTAATTGTTAAAGAGTTTTGTAGTAAAAGTATTAACATTTGAATGTAAGGACAGTTGAGCTTTAGATTAAACAGTATTGTAAACTTGAGGTAATTGTTTTTTAACATGCAATTTGTAGCTGAAGAACTGTTAACTTAAATATACATTCAATCCAGAGGAAGGCAAACAGTAAAAATCCTCTTTCAAACGTAGCCAATTGTATCAAAGCGGGAAAAAAAATATTCCTTCCTGACCCCATTAACTGGTGATCGGATTACTCCCTGGATTATTGTTGAACATGAAATACAATATTTACATTCTGACAGAAAACGTGGTTGTCCTCTTAACATGAACTTTGTAATATGTCTAAGTAAGTAACTTTAAAGTATATTTTTGTAAACTTGAACTTTCTTATCTGTCTAAGTAAGGAACTTAAAAGGATTTAACATTTTCTTTTCTTCTTCAGTAACTGTTAAATATTTTTGTAGTAAAAGTATTAACATTTGAATGTAAGAAGAGTTCAACTTTAGATTAATCAGTATTGTAAACTTGATGTAATGGTTTTTTAACATGCAACTTGGAGGTCAAGAACTGTTAACCTAAATATACATGTGTACATGTTTTATGGGGCTAATCATGCATAAACAGTACTTCCATGAATTATGACTGAATTCTTTCTTTATTGTTATTTTTGAATGGTTGACGTTTGTTTGTTTGTGTAGTAATTGTTTTAAATGGCACATATAGTTTCCTCTGTGGAAAAGTGTTTTTCTAAAAAGAGAATGTGAGACGTTAAAGGTGGTCCACGATTTGTAACCACTGTTCTCTATGTGTTTTACAATGTCATGTAGTTTAATATGAAAATATTGTTGGTGTAAACCTAATTTCTGTGGAGTAATAATGAGCTTTTGAAGAAAAAGGACAGTTGTGTGTACTTTTTGAAAAAATGTTGTGGTTATATTGTTGTTTTTTAGGTTTTTGCATTTGCTGTGAAATTGATTTTGCATGGCTTTTGTTTGTTTGATGTAAAGTTACAGTACTTCATAGTAGACAATGTTTTTAGTAAAAATGCATCCATCCTGTAATAAATCACCTTGACTTTCATTGTTTTCAATGTAAACTTTAATAGCCTGTGGATTTTTGCACCATGATAAGGCAACGTACAATTGGCCATGTGCAAATACTGGTTGTTCTAAGAAAATACCCACAGATTTGAAAGTTTATCCTTGTGATTTATTAATGGTCATGGCAAATGCCATAATGATGGGAAATTGTCTTCTTTGAAGCATAAAAGGGAGACTACTTTCACTTTGTGGTAAATCTATCCTTGGTATGAAAACTCTCTCTCCTTTATGGGTACCAGGTAAAATTTCAGCATCTATGAAATGGTCCTTTAATTGTTGAACAATTAATCTTGTCCCATTGCATAGGCCTCTTTTTGGGTTCATATTTCGCAGTAACATGACAATTGCACCTTTCTTTAGCTGCAAAATATGTGGTGGCATTCCAGAAGGAGTTAATGAGTTAATGAATTCAGTTGAAAAGTTTGCCTTACTTTCATTGTCATCAGCAAGTACAGAATCAGCACTGTGATAATTTCTTTGTGGTGCATTAAGTTTTTTAAATATTTCATTATTGGGGATTAATGCATCCTTATTTTTACAGGTTAGGATGACTTGGTTGGCAAGTTCAGAATAGTCCTGGTTATTTATTGTACTTTCAAATATAGCCGAAAGATCTTGGTGACAAATCATATGAGGTGGGATGTGCACAGTGTCGTCAGGTAAATTTTGTATTTTTTCAGTTTTGCCTTCTCAAATTTTAATAAGCCAATCATTGAAATAATTTTGGCCTTCTGATCTCATATTTTGTTGTAGTTGAAGATGGGTAAAATGTTTCCATAGTGTACTAGACTTTATACAGGTTTTGATAATCTCAGTTCGATTTCCATGTACAACGACAGCTAATGTTTGTCTAAAATCGTCACCTAACAACATTACCTTTCCACCAAATGAAAAAGTATTATCCATGACTTCACAAAGCAAACGGTCAATACATTGGAGGGCATAGCATAACATCATTGTAGCCTCATCTATTATAATTAATTTACTTTTTTCCAATTTTTTTGCTTGTAATGTGGTCATGCAAATATCTGACACTGAGGTTTTAAAATAGGCACTGGCAGTTTAAACCCACTATGTACAGTTCTTCCACCTTCTAACAAAAGTTGAGCAATTCCAGTGGTGGCAAATGCAAGTGCTATTTGACCTTGTGCTTGTACAAAACTCATTAATAAATGATAAAGATATTTTTTTTCTTTTCGGTCAGGTCCATCAAGATAGAAATAACGCTCTTTGACCATGTCATCATCTAGTGCATTTTTGAAGCCATTAAATGCTTGCAATTGTAATGTATTTAAAGTTGCAAGTCTTTCTTCTGTCCTTTGTTCTTGTAGTTGAATGTCATAGTCTTCAAAGTTTATGTCATCTATAAGACCTGGATCGGGCAGATTAAAACTTGCACAACTTAATCCATGAGTTAAAAATACTTCTTGGATTTCCATTAATGCTTTTAAGTATGCAATGGGTTCATTGTATCGTTGCATAATGTCTTCAGCCATATTACTTTTAAATGTGTCCCACAAAGCTAATGCATTTGGAGCATTTGAGAAGATACATATGAATGCAAATTGTTCCCTCATCTGCTGTGGCATTTGACATAGTGCTGCTTCTTCTCGAAATCTTTCCCATTCTGTATCATCAGCGAGTAAGTTTCTATGTCTTGTAGCTAAATGAAAGGATTCATATACTCTGTCATTAACAATTCTTAAGTGTTCAAAACTTTGTGCACCAGGAACATTTAAAAGTAGTAGTCGTAAGCAGAAACGTTCAAGGTCTCTTGGACTGACCGTGTAAATTCTTGGTATTATTTTATTTCCTCTGCTTTTTCTTGGTCTCCATTCACAAGAACATAGTGATATGGAATTTCAATATATAAGAATTGTGTTGCTTGTGAATCTGTAGAATTTAATTGAAACCATGCAGTTAGTGTAGTGTTACGATGCTCACTTTGGGCCAATGCATTACTTTAATTTCCAGCATGGAAATACACTAAATGTCTTTGTGGCAAATGTACTGCTAATCTATATACTGCATGTAATCTATCGTGCATTTCAAATTTTAAAAGCCGCCACATAGCTTCTGGCGCACTTACATAGTGAGCATCTACATGAGATGTAAGTTCATCATGTACTAACTCAGTGCTTTCGGTATTGTCTACACTTTTGACGACTACAGTAGCTGCATCATAGCCTTTGTAAATATATTTGTAGACATATTGAATGGATGTGATGGAAGTGCAGGCTTCTACATTAATGTGTGCATTATACTTCATAAGTAAATGTGGATTGTATGGTACCACATATCTATTGTTAACCTTTTTTCCACGAAAAATGGAACTATTTCCTTCTCTTCTTCTATATAGTGGATAGCCATCACAATTGGAATACGTTTTGTCTCTATAATCTTTTGGAAATTCTTTTGTACATTTATTATTTTCCATACATGGTGATTGCTCACCACAGGGTCCATGAATCATCCAATGAGTTACAATCTCATATAGTCTACCATATAGTTCTGGATCTGGCAAAAACAGCTCAAAGAGACCGAAATACTGCTTAAGAATAAAATTGAGAAAATTAAAGAGTTTAAATCAAACAGTGATTTTACTGAATTTGAAGAAATTTTGGAAAAAGATATAGAGAAATTCAGAAAACTACTGATGGAAAGAAAATACGAAAAGTTCCAAAGAGACTTTAATGACTTTGAAACAGGTAACATATTCAGAAGACCCAACAAATATAGAAATCCAAGAAATAAAGCTTAAGATGCCTTAACTTCAGAATCAGAGAGGTCAGATTTTGATCAAAAAGATGGGAATCCCATCAATAAGGCAGCAGAAAGAAATATGAGAATCAGTAATGTAAGAAAAGGTTTTTTAGATATACAACCAAAACTAGGAGGGGTAAGAAAAGGCCCAAGCCTGCCAAAACCACACAAAAGATTCAAGAAACACTAAATCCTTTACAGATTTTCAATTTATTGAGTTGTCAGCTATCTGAAGATCATGTATCTTTACTAAAAAAAGGTTTAAGCTTTTCACCAACTGAAGAATTTAAGATATTTGAACGGGTAAAAGATGTGAATCTATTTGCCCGTAAACTTGCCCTAAAAAAGTTTTACTCTAAAAATAATCCAATGGATCAACCTAGTAAAGTAGAGAGTAATATACAGTCAGGTCCATAAATATTGGGACATCAACACAAAACTAATCTTTTTGGCTCTATACACCACCACAATGGATTTGAAATGAAACGAACAAGATGTGCTTTAACTGCAGACTTTCAGCTTTAATTTGAGGGTATTTACATCTAAATCAGGTGAACGGTGTAGGAATTACAACAGTTTGTATATGTGCCTCCCACTTTTTAAGGGACCAAAAATGGGACTATTGGCTGCTCAGCTGTTCAATGGCCAGGTGTTTGTTATTCCCTCATTATCCCACTTACAAAGAGCAGATAAAAGGTCCAGAGTTATTTGCATTTGTTGCTGTTAACTCTCAATATGAGATCCAAAGAGCTGTCACTATCAGTGAAGCAAGCCATCATTAGGCTGAAAAAACAAAACAAACCCATCAGAGAGATAGTAAAAACATTAGGTGTGGCCAAATCAACTGTTTGGAACATCCTTAAAAAGAAAGAACGCACCAGTGAGCTCGGCAACACCAAAAGACCCGGAAGACCACGGAAAACAACTGTGGTGGATGACCGAAGAATTCTTTCCCTGGTGAAGAAAACACCCTTCACAACAGTTGGCCAGATCAAGAACACTCTCCAGGAGGTAGGTTTATGTGTGTCAAAGTCAACAATCAGGAGAAGACTTCACCAGAGTGAATACAGAGGGTTCACCACAAGATGTAAACCATTGGTGAGCCTCAAAAATAGGAAGGCAAGATTAGAGTTTGTCAAACAACATCTAAAAAAGCCTTCACATTTCTGGAACAACGTCCTATGGACAGATGAGACTAAGATCAACTTGTACCAGCGTGATGGGAAGAGAAGAGTATGGAGAAGGAAAGGAACTGCTCATGATCCAAAGCATACCACCTCATCAGTGAAGCATGGTGGTGGTAGTGTCATGGCGTGGGCATGTATGGCTGCCAATGAAACTGGTTCTCTTGTATTTATTGATGATGTGACTGCTGACAATAGCAGTAGGATGAATTCTGAAGTTTTTCGGGCAATAAATCTGCTCATATTCATCCAAATGCTTCAGAACTCATTGGACGGTGCTTCAAAGTGCAGATGGACAATGACCCGAAGCATACTGCAAAAGCAACCAAAGAGTTTTTTAAGGGAAAGAAGTGGAATGTTATGCAATGGCCAAGTCAATCTCCTGAACTGAATCCAATTGAGCATGCATTTCACTTGCTGAAGACAAAACTGAAGGGAAAATGCCACAAGAATAAGCAGGAACTGAAGACAGTTGCAATAGAGGTTTGGCAGAGCATCACCAGGCATGAAACCCAGCGCCTGGTGATGTCTATGCGTTCCAGACTTCAGACTGTAATTGACTGCAAAGGATTTGCAACCAAGTATTACAAAGTGAAAATTTTATTTATGACTGTTTATCTGTCCCATTACTTTTGGTCCCTTAAAAAGTGGGAGGCACATATACAAACTGTTGTAATTCCTACACCGTTCACCTGATTTGGATGTAAATACCCTCAAATTAAAGCTGAAAGTCGGCAGTTAAAGCACATCTTGTTCGTTCAAATCCATTGTGGTGGTGTAAAGAGCCAAAAAGATTACAATTATGTCGATGTCCCAATATTTATGGACCTGACTGTACATGATGATATACAAATAGAAGACAACTCTAATGACCTATTGGGACCTTTTTCCAAATGTAAACCTAAAAGTAAATATACCCCACCACTATCCTTTAGCCCTAATATCGAAGTGTTTGTTCAGAATGTAGTGAGGGACTTGGAAGATCTGTCCCACAAAAAACAAGACATTCAAATTTATCTTATGGGGAAAAGAAAGCCCTGAAAGATCTAGTTAATAACAAGAATATTACCATCAAAAATGCTGACAAAGGAGGTAATTTGGTGATCCTCAATACAGAGGACTATGTTAAAGAGAACTTGAGACTCCTAAACAATAAAGAATGTTATAATAAACTAAATCAAGATCCGACTGCAAAGTTCGTCAATGAACTAAATGAGATTCTTACTGTTGGTCTAAAAGACAAAATTATTTCAAAACAAGAATTTGAATTTCTAAATGTGACTAATCCTAAGGTGGCTACCTTTTATTCCATTCCCAAGATTCATAAAAGTCCTACTAACCCACCGGGCAGACCTATAGTGTCAGGTATAGGCTGCCTTACTGAAAATGTAAGTAAATGTATAGACTCTATTTTAAGAGAACATGTTGTAACCTTGAGCTCCTATGTGAAAGGTACAAAAGATGTACTTAAAAAACTGAATGGTCTAAACATTAGCCTACATTCCTTGTAATATCTCTTAATGTAGAGTCCCTCTATACAAATATACGCCATCAGAGAGGACTACATGCAATCGTTTTTACAAAAAAAAGGAAATGCATTCAGTAAACACAATGATTTTATGATGAAATCACTAGAATTTGTGTTAACACATAATTATTTTGTATTTATACAATCTTTCTACCATCAAATTCAAGGTACAGCAATGGGTACGGCCTGTGCACCCACCTATGCAAATCTGTATTTAGGATGGTGGGAGGAACAAATTGTCTATAGCAAAGACATGGATAGTTTTACTCAATATGTAGAACTATGGATTCGCTATATAGATGACATTATGATATTGTGGAATGGTACAAAAGAACATCTTCAAAAGTTCATTACAACTTTAAATAATAATGATATGGGTTTGTATTTAACTTCTGACATCAATGAACAAACAATCACTTTCTTTGATTTAAGAATTACTAAACAACAAGATGGCACAGTAAAAACTAGCACATATAGAAAACCCACAGCTACTAATAATTTACTATATGCAGAAAGTAGCCATCCAAATAGCTTGATCTCTGGAATTCTGGTGGGTCAATATCTTAGGTTTAAGAGAAATTGTTCTGAGGAACAAGACTTTGAAAAAGAGGCTAAAGAGCTACAGTTTCGATTTGAACAACGTGGCTATAAAAAAGGGGTATTAAAAATATTTATACCATAAAGCCAAAGAGGTTAAAAGAGAAAATCTACTTATAGAGAAAACATCTAAAGAAGATAAATATGTTCGATGCATTGGAACATATAATTAGAAATGGTTTGATGGGAAAAAAATCTTTAACAAGCACTGGCAGATATTACGTGATGATAAAGATATTGAACTTCTCTTAAGTGATAGGGCACACATCACAAGTAAAAGATCTAGCAACTTAAAGGATATATTATCTAAAAGCCATTTGTAGTTACCTAGAAATAGCACATGGCTTCAACCATTACATGGTTGTTATAAATGCCAGACTTGCAAAGCCTGTCAATACATCAAACCTGCTAAAACATTTACCTCCCAAACAGATATACAAGGTAAAATACCTATTGAAATGTAAAACAGAAGAATTGTATATCTAATATCTTGTCAATGTGGGATGAGGTACATAGGTAAAACCTACTGAGAATTCAGAAGGAGGGTTTTAGAACATATTTACAGTATTAAAAATGGCTTTGATACTCCTGTGGCGTTACATGTCAATAATAAACATAATGGAGATTTTTAAAAATGATCCTTTATGGCAATTGATCATGTACTTAAAAATATAAGAAGAGGAAATTTGGACAAGGAACTTTTGAAAAAGGAGGCCAAATGGATCTATGCACTAAGTACTAAAAAACCTGTAGGCCTCAATGATGGTTTTACATTTACTCCATTAATTTAGAATCTTATAGACTATTTTGGTTGGGATCTAAGACCTAGTGAAAATATTGACTCATGCAAGCATAATATGCCTACATATAATATATAAAAAGAAGGACTGTACACATCTATGCTTCATATTTATGTTCAATACATTAAAATATAAAAGATGTAATAATATATTTCTATCTATTCTATAGTCTCTACAAGAACAAGACCCTATAGCAAGATATATTTAATCTAGTGACTCATCCTATTATTATTAAGGGTATTGATTATATTATCTAGTCAACTTTAGCACTATACATACATTAACTGTATAAAATATTAACTCTGCTGAATATAAATATAGCCACATACAAAGTATTTCTGATGTTTATTGAATATGAAAAAGAAAACTTAATAAAGTACAGTAATATATGAAAAATTAAATACAGTGTATGTTGAATGATTGTTTAAAGCAATCTAAATAATATCTACTTAACCATTTTAATACTGAATATTGGATGAGAACTTATATAAAGTTATTATTACCATCATTCGTAATAAAAATAGTTCCCAATTAATTGTCCATTTAAAACCATTTAAAACCATCAGAATAATCTGCTTTCACCGTTCTCAGAATTCTTAATTTCTTAACTGTATAGTTCAATGCTTATACTTGTAATATCTTCTTTTCACTCTATATAGATGGTTCCATTTATGAATATTAATAACATTGTATTTTAAGTTAGATATATAAGTTAGCTTTAAGCACACCGTTTCAATGGCGACCGGATGGCTATAAAGGGAGGCCTGGTTAGCATGGCGGTGACCCTTGATAAAATCCAGAATCGTGCATTGAGTCAGACGCAGGAGCGTATACGCAGGGTGATGACGTCATAGCTAGGCGTCTCTACCTCGTGGCACGCTATGTAGGAGCTCCCAAACAATATATCACTATTCAAGTTAATATCAATAGAAAGCAGTCTCTTTAGTCACCTTAAATATTTTTGGGAGTAGTAGAAATACAATAACAGACTTGTGTTGAAAAATGAAGTTATATAGATAAACGGAGTATTCAGTCCATTAATATACTACTCTACAATATTGTGGAAGCAATGAACTTCTAACAGATACAATAGCACCAGTCACTTTAGTATGGCCTAAATAGCCCCATATAATGGGAACCTTTTAGGTATTATTTAAGTGACACAGTACTTGTTCCAGGTAAAGGGAATTTCTCACTCTTGTACTAGAAACTACTTAGTTCACTTTAGCACTTTAGAACCCAATACTATTGTGGGTTCCATATTATTTAGCACTAGCACTTTTTTTGCACATTTAGCACTCATCAAATTATTTATTTATTCTAACACTTGGTATTTATTCCCCTCAATATCTGGATTTAATATATGAAATTTATTATACTTAAGTGACTTTCCACTACACAACCTGCCTCTGTATTTTTATAATATTGTTATAATATTTTAAACTATTTATTAAAAGCTAAGTTTTATCTTTTTTAACTCTTTTTAAGTTAATATAGGTGTGCACAAAATAGGGAACTCTGTTGTGTCTTTTGCTATATATTATTATACCATCCCTAGTGGCACCCTATTAGTTCATTCTACTTGCCTAAACCTTGAGCTACCTTTTGTTCTATTTTATGACCAAGAGTTCAGAAACAATGACTGAATCCACTTTGTCACCAGTATCTAATTTATCTTTTTCTTGAAGCATTATGAGAAGATGTGTATGTGGAAGGCCTCTTTTTTTAAATTCAATTGTATATACTGTGACAGGGCCGGCCTTTGGCTACTGGTTGCTCCGGTGATTTTCCCATAAACCACGACCAAGAGTCTGATATACTTTTAGCTTTGTTTTAATAAAGGCTTTCAAAAACAAATAATAGCTTAACTTCAGCATAAAAGAAGCATCTACAGAAACGGGCTTGGCTAGTTTTCAGGAACACCCTGGCTGGCCCTGAGACCGCTTTTCGGTCTGCAGGTAAAACAATAACTGTTCACATAGAGGGGTGGTACCTTTAAGTTCAGTCTCTTTCTGTCAACTGCAATGGATCCTTTGTAGGTCCTCCACTTTTAAAGCAATCAGTCTCTCAGTTAAGTGTTGTTGCAGTCACACAGACTGTTCCTCTTACTGGCAACTTCCTCTGCTGCTCTGTAAGTCCTGGTAGGTCCTGTTCAGGACCTCTGTCTCGTTCTCCTCACAGGTCACACAGAAATACTCAGTGTCTCTTCTTAGGCTGCTGGCTGTATTCTCCAGGCAATCCAACTTGCTTGCCAGTGTCTCTCTGTACTTTAATCTGTATTATAAGCAGTTTTCCTGACTGTCTCACTTCAGAGCTTACTTCAGCTCAGCTCCCAGGATCCAGTCATCCTGACTGTCTCACACAGGTTCTCACAGACTGCAGCTCCACACGGCACTCAGGCCAGAGCCTAATCAGCCACTCCCCCATGTCTGCTTTCCAGGCTTTAAAGTGAAGTTGCACCGGCAACAATTTGGAGTCCTTTAGAAGTTTAACTCCGTCACTCCTGTCAAGAACTCTTTACACTACTTTACTTGGCACCATCCTGTAGGGGGCAAACGGTTACAATACATAAGCAAGACATTTGCCAAATAAGTGACTTATAGTGATGTCACGTATTGATTAATTTAATTTAATTTTGAAAACTCTGGCTACTAAATCTGGTCTATCGGAAGCAGTTTGGGCAAGAAGTAAATTTTGTGTAATTTCTAGACATTGGGGATTACATGTAAATGTAATAAATAAATCGGGTTTTCCAAATTTGGTGACAATAGCCATGGCATCATTGTATCTTTCTCTCATATTTCGAGGAGTTTCCTGGAAAGAAGATGGTAAAATGATGGCTTTGCCAACTGTCATGTCTCTGCTTGTAGCAACCTCAGCGACATAATCCATTAATCCACAATATTGTTCTACACGTAGTTTATCTTGTTGATATTTTATGAAGTTTAAATTATTGGCCTCAACTTGCAAATAGGAATCAATAATCCATTGTTGTGTTAGTTTTCCACCACATAAAATTGAATTAAATGTATTTCGAATGGCAATTTGAGCTACTTTAAATTCAAGCATGGAAATATTATTTCGCATTCTGGCTTTAGCATTTGGGTAACTGGGAAGGGTTCATTTTGGTTGCCAACCTGCTTCTCCGTGTGGAACAAAATGGGATATATCATTGGATCTAAATTTGTACTTAAGATACTGATATTAATGAATGGTTGCTCCTCATTTTTGGGATATATTCTAATGTCTCTTTAAAATGGTGGTTCTCCTTCATCATTTTGAAACACCATTGCAACCTCATATGATGTTGGCATGTTATAACAGCGTTTATCAGTATGTATATCTCTTTTAAGCACCATATTAACCTTTTGGATTGGTAATTGATGTCTTTCTGCATGAAGTTGTTGTTCCTTTTCTACTTCTGCCATTTTTTTTATAAGCTTCACTGTAGGGGTTATTGGCCATAATTTTATCTAGCTCTATAAAAACAGTGGGTAAGCATTTCTTTATTTTCTTGCAGCTGCATACGTTGGTCAACAGCTTCCATTGTATCTAGGACATATAGTTGAGCAAATTTTCTTTGCTCTCCTTCCTCTGGATGTAAATGGGAAGTACAATGGAAAATTTGGCCTTGGACTTTAAAGCAGTAAGGACCATGTCCTGGTACATTAGCAGCTAATGTTGCCCCCATAGATGCAAATGATATCACACTATTGTAGGATCTTATGTTTGTCTTGAAATTTTTGTAGTTTGGAAAAGTAAGTTCAGTCATAATGTTTGTAAATATATTGGGAATTGTTTTCTTTCTGGAAGTTTGACCTTACCATTTTGACAGCAACTAATGAATTGGCCATCTCTGGGTCTTTCCTGTTTAAAATGAGAAGCCTCACAAAAGTGACATTGAATATTCATGTCACCACAATTATGAACCTCTACTGCTAAAGACTTGAGTAAAGGACAATTTGAAGAGCATATATCAGTTTCAGTTTGTAATTCATCATTTGAAATGACGTGATGTTTGATGAACAGATTCTAAATGCTTTTGTTTTTTAGTGGCTTTTTTGGGTGTATCTTTTATTTTTTAAGCTGATAGTCTTTTGCTTGCAAGTCTTTTCCATTCTATTTCGCGTCGAATTTCCTTCTGCTCCGGCGTCTGCTGGTTTGCCCATCTTTGTTGTCATTCTCTAGCTTGACGTCTCATCTTTTCCTGTTTGGTCTCATTATCAGCCATCTTAATCTGTAAATGAAAATAATGTATCATTAGTTTACTTTCAGATGTTAAGTTGGTTTGTGAAATCTTTTTGTTGCAACACTGTTGTGATTGTAAATGAACTTTGTATGTGATTGTAGTTCATTGTGTATGAACTTTCTTTCTATTGTTAAATGAGTGTGTTTTTTTTTTGGCTCTTACGTTATCTGTTGTAGTTTGTAATTTTTGGGTTAGATGCATAGCACACCCAAGGTAATTGCATTGTAGCTTATTGCAGATGTAGTAGGTTTATAGTGTTTAATGAGCTTTTTAATTTTGTTTTGGTTGTTCATTGTTTTTTATGTTGTAGGTTTGTAGGGTTGGCTTAGAGGCATAGTAGAGGGGAAAAAATGGTAGTAATATATTGCTCTTTGTAATTTCTACTGCAGGGGATTGTTGTAATACTATTCTTCTATTTAAGTTAAAGGCTTATATGTTGTGGCTGTGAAAATAAGTTTTATATTGTTGTTTGTTAGGTCTTAGTAGTATTTGTTGTAGTATTCTATTTTATGTGTGTGGTTAGGTTTTGTGCTTAACATTGTAAGTTGGGTCTGTGAATTGAGAATTGAATATTTGTTACTTTATGTGTTTTGCCTATTTATTGGACTATGCCGTTTTATGTTGGTCATTTTTTTTTTATAGATTGAAGTTCGGGTTTACTGTTAAACGTTGTTGTACATAAAAGGTAATTAGGAGGTAAATGAGAAATGTGTTAGTAATATTTTGTGAAAGCTGTTCATTTTGGTGCTTATTGTTGTTGATTTATTTTGTTTTTTCTCTTGACATGGATACAGAGCAAACATGTTTATTTAGTTTTCTCTTTTTTTACTTGTTATACTGTACCTTGTTTGAAGTGTGATTTCAAGCTGAATATTCCTGGATCCGCTGTTGGAACTCTTTGTGCGATTGTCTTGACGCAGTGTCTGTTGTAAAAGAAAAAGAGAAATGTTATTTGATTCTAATGTATTTCTCATGAATAGCATAGTTAATTACTTTTTTTTAATCTGTTATCCTGATTTCTTCTGCTATGTTATTTTTTGTGCACTGCTTTCAAAGTGATTCATTTTATTTGTATATTACAGTTATCCTTTTTTTTACAGTAATTATTAATGTTATTGACATTTTGTATATGTTATCAATGTTTGTTGGACTATCCTGTTTTGTGTCCACCACTTTTGGGATGCTGTATTTGGCTTGTTGTAGAGTAAAGGTTGTTGTAGAGTAAAGCTGACTGTGAATGATCTTTTATCTATGTTGGAACTATTGACAGTAGTATCCTGTTTAGCGTCCGCCACTTTTGGTATGCTTATTTTGGCTTCTTTGTAAGGGTTACAGGTTGATCAACAGTAAAGAGAAATGTTAAGTTAGTTTTCTATATGTTTTTGTGATTTTTTGTACAATCCTTTTTTGTGTCCACCACATTTTGCATGCGCCATTTGCCACTTTTGGTATGCTTTGCATTTAGCTTGTGGGTGATGGTTAGAGGTTGTTGTGGAGTAAAGAGGAGGAATACTTTTGTTTTCTGTATATTGCTAATGTTTGGTATGCTATCCTGTTTTGTGTTCACCACTTTGTGTTCGCCTTTTTTTTGTGTGTGCTAGTGTCTTTATTTGG
This sequence comes from Discoglossus pictus, assembly GCA_027410445.1. Taxonomy (NCBI): domain Eukaryota; kingdom Metazoa; phylum Chordata; class Amphibia; order Anura; family Alytidae; genus Discoglossus; species Discoglossus pictus. Next base: position 259,994,698 of record CM050165.1, on the reverse strand, counting down.
AAATTGTCTAGGTCTTTGTCAAGTTTCCTGAACTTTGGTGTTTTTGTCTTGCTTGAATTAATATTGAGGCTTGTATTTTTTAGTTTGACTTCTCATATTGGCGGCCATTAAACATGGGATTTGTGTTTCTTTTTGTACTTGTTATACTATACCTTGATTGAAGTCTTCTTCTTGTCCGAATGACAGAGGGTCCCCTCCTGCCAATCTTAATCTGCCAGTCTTCTTGTAGTGTCTGTTTGAAAAAGAAAGTTAAATGGTTAATTGTATATTCATTCTTTTGGATTTTGCAAAGCATGGTCTTTTTCTGCATGTATTGTATTTTTCTATCTTACCTCTTCTTCTTTCTTTCAGTTATTTAAAAGTGATCTTTTTTTTTTGGCTATGAGTTACTGTAACTTAATGTCAGTTGAATATACTTCTTTGATTACTTTGAGTTAAGATTAGGTTGTTGTATGTGCATTTTAAATGTCACTATACATGAATGACGTCTTGATTGGGAATGTTTGAAATGTTTTATGTTTTTGCTTTTTTTTGTGTGTCTTTCTTACTAAATGAAATATATTATAGCTTACCTCTCAGTTTGAATTTGCAGATTGTGAAGTTGTAAATTAGGAAATAATTCTCTTCTGAAGTAACGGCAGCAGTGAACTATCCAGTCACACTGTTCATCACCTGAGGAGAAATGTAGAATTTTCTGGAAAGTAGGCAGTATTTATAAACTTTGAGGTGCTTGAGACCGTTAGAACGCAATACGCATGCGCTATTTGCGTTCCAGCTTTAAATTTGCGCTCCAGCTGCCATTTTCCGGCTAATAGTTGTCTTTTTCCTGTAAAATTGTGGTTAATAGCAGTGTGGTACGTGCCGCATAGTGTGTGTTACGTGCCTCGTGAAGTTGACTGGAGCGTTCTTTCCGTTTTGCGAGTAAATGTAGTATTTTTGCGTCCTTAGCCTCATTTTCGTTTTGTTCGGCGGCCATTTTTTCTCTCGCTTAGGTGATTTTCAGTGTCTAAAGTCTTTAATATAGACTTAAATCGAGGTGTAACTTCACTTGCAGAGGTCCTGGGTGCACCCCCTTCCTGTGGGTAAGCTTTTTATATGTTTGTTGTGTATATTTCTTGTGTTTGTAATGGTTTTGGGGACGCGCGGGTTGCGTCCTTGTTTTCGGATGTCGTAGGTGTTTTTCGGTAAATCTGTAGGAGTTTGGTGGTGTTTTACGTCTTTAGAGTCCTGTAGCCTCGTTTTCGCTTTTTTCGTCAGACATTTTTTCTCTCGCTTAGAGGATTTTCGGGTGTCTAAACTCTTTTATTTTCAGTTTAATTGAGCTGTAACTTCACTTTTCGAGATCCTGGGTGCCCCCCCTTGCTGTAGTTAAGATTTTTATGTATTTGTTGTGTGTTTTTATTGTGTCTTTCATGTTTTCATATGCGCAGGTTTCGGCCAATATTTGTGAGGTCGTAATGGGTTGTAACGTGTGTCGTATTTCTGTGTCGTAAGTCCGTTAATTTTGCGAGGTCCGCAGTTGCTGGCAGCGTTAGCGACAGCCCGCATGCTCACAACTACAGTCAGGTCCATAAATATTGGGACATTGACACAATTCTAAACTTTTTGGCTCTATACACCACCACAATGGATTTGAAATGAAACTAACAAGATGCAGACTTTCAGCTTTAATTTGAGGGTATTTACATCCAAATCAGGTAAACAGTGTAGGAATTACAACAGTTTGTATATGTGCCTCCCACTTTTTAAGGGACCAAAAGTAATGGGACAATTGGCTGCTCAGCTGTTCCATGACCAGGTGTGTGTTATTCCCTCATTATCCCATTTACAAAGATACAAGCTCCAGGGTTCATTTCAAGTGTGCTATTTGCATTTGTTGCTGTTAACTCTCAATATTCGATTTAAAGAGCTGTCACTATCAGTGAAGCAAGCCATCATTAGGCTGAAAAAACAAAACAAACCCATCAGAGAGATAGCAAAAACATTAGGTGTGGCCAAATCAACTGTTTGGAACATACTTAAAAAGAAAGAACGCACCGGTGAGCTCAGCAACACCAAAAGACCCGGAAGACCACGGAAAACAACTGTGGTGGATGACCGAATAATTATTTCCCTGGTGAAGAAAACACCCTTCACAACAGTTGGCCAGATCAAGAACACTGTGTGTCAAAGTCAACAATCAAGAGAGGGTTCACCACAAGATGTAAACCATTGGTGAGCCTCAAAAACAGGAAGGCCAGATTAGAGTTTTCCAAACAACACCTAAAAAAGCCTTCACAGTTCTGGAACAAGATCCTATGGACAGATGAGACTAAGATCAACTTGTACCAGAGTGATGGGAAGAGAAGAGTATGGAGACGGAAAGGAACTGCTCATGATCCAAAGCATACCACCTCATCAGTGAAGCATGGTGGTGGTAGTGTCATGGCATGGGCATGTATGGCTGCCAATGGAACTGGTTCTCTTGTATTTATTGATGATGTGACTGCTGACAAAAGCAGCAGGATGAATTCTGAAGTGTTTCGGGCAATATTATCTGCTCATAATCAGCCAAATGCTTCAGAACTCATTGGACGGCGCTTCACAGTGCAGATGGACAATGACCCGAAGCATACTGCAAAAGCAACCAAAGAGTTTTTTAAGGGAAAGAAGTGGAATGTTATGCAATGGCCAAGTCAATCACCTGATCTGAATCCGATTGAGCATGCATTTCACTTGCTGAAGACAAAACTGAAGGGAAAATGCCCCAAGAACAAGCAGTAACTGAAGACAGTTGCAATAGAGGTCTGGCAGAGCATCACCAGGGATGAAACCCAGCATCTGGTGATGTCTATGCGTTCCAGACTTCAGGCTTTACTTGACTGCAAAGGATTTGCAACCAAGTATTCAAAAATGAAAGTTTGTTTTATGACTGTTAATCTGTCCCATTACTTTTGCTCCCTTAAAAAGTGGGAGGCACATATACAAACTGTTGTAATTCCTACACCGTTCACCTGATTTGGGTGTAAATACCCTCAAATTAAAGCTGAAAGTCTGCAGTTAAAGCACATCTTGTTCGTTTAATTTCAAATCCATTGTGGTGGTGTATAGAGCCAAAAAGATTAGAATTATGTCGATGTCCCAATATTTATGGACCTGACTGTATATATGTGATTACCTTGAAAGTATAAACTCCACTTATGTAACAAAATCAAGAAGCATTTCAAGACTGTTTAACAAAAAATTGGCCATACGAGAATTCAAAATAATAGACAATGGACATTTTATTATATGGATAAGCAAAATAAATTATAATTATTATACATTAGTTAATATATATACTCCAAATAAAGGCCAGGTTAAAAAAATGTATAACCTTTTTAAACAAGTCTATAAAGTTAAAAAAGGCTCTGTACTATTATGTGGAGATTATAATATGTTGTTAAATCCTGAAATTATCCTCTACAAAATCTGAAGTAGACATACATTCTAAGGAGTTAGCTAAAAAAGTTGTTAAAACTTTTAACAAACTACAATCTGTATGATGCATGGAAAACCTTTTATCCAGAAAAGAGGGATCTCACCTTACTACTGAAACGTTACCTAATTTATACTAGAATATATTATTGTATAGTAGATGTGATAACTTTGAAGTCAATAGCTTATATTAAAATCAATTATATAGTTTGGTCTGATCATGCCTCAGTATGTGTGGCAATCCAAGATAGACAAGAACCAATTAGAAATAAATAATGGAATATGTAATATCGTTTCTAAGTAAAATAGCCCAATGCTCACCCTATCATTAGATTCTGAGAAGGCCTTTGATAGGGTGAGCTGAGATTTTATAGATCTAGTTTTACAAAAATTTGTTTTGCGTAAATTTGGTTAATTGTTGATAAAGGCACTTTATAGAAACTACTGCCTCAATTTGTCGACATGGATTCATTTTTTAGTAAAAATGGCACAATACAAGGATTCCCTTTATTTCCCTTTATTTTTATTTTGTATGTACTCAAACCTACCTCCAAACTCGAAGAAGCATTCTTAAATATCGCCAAATAAACCTTCCATGTGCCCTGACTTCTACTCATGATCTTTTTTACGTTCTAATTAGGCTAGGATGCAGTAGAAAAAATGCCATATCTCATGCTTCCATCCACAAGAGAGACAGCTCCAACCACAAATACCAGGTTAAATTAACCTCAAGTTGTGGAAGGAGCCTTGTCTCCCATACCACCTTATAAAACGCCCTAAACTTCTATACCATGTTGCACAAGTAATTTTATCTCCTCTCTCCTTTATGCATTTCACATTCTGCTTGGCCCTCTAATCGTGTTAGGACTACTTAGCAAAAATGCCACAGCTCATGCTACCATCCATAAGAGAGAAGGCAACGACCATAAATATAGTGTATAACATTAGGGTAGTATATGATATACAACATTATAGAGTTATAGAGTTGAGTTTAAAGAGTTTTACAAGTGGTTCATAGTGGTTCACAAGTTGAAATACAATGTTCAGTGTTCCAGACTTTACCTATTGTCAGCATGAGAGTGTTATATAGTGGAATATCACTGTCCCTGCTAATATATTGGAAGTGTAATATAAAAAAGCTAATTTAAATTGAAGAGTGATGACTTAAATGAATGTCTCCTGTTGGAAGACTTATTCTGGACTTTAGTTCCACATGCCTGAAAATCATTGTATAATATAAAGCTTTTTTCCTTAATTGTTAAAAGTTGTGAATATTTTTTATATTTTATATCAGAACCTGTTTATAACCAGAGTGTGGTTGATTATGCCCTTTTCTGAATGGATGGGGCCATCTATAAAAGAACACAATTACTTATTGATCAGTCTCAGTAAAGAATAACCAGACTGACAGGATTTCAACTAATTTTCTGCAGATCTACTACAGCCTTTTTAAATTGCGATTCTGTAAATTTAAAAGGGCTCTATTTTAGCACACAGCATATTTTCTTTACAGAAGTTTTTAGTTAGTGAACTTCTATCCAAAAGCAAGGTCTTCACTAACTAAAAACTTCTGTAAAAAAATATGCTATGTGCTTAAATAGAGCCCTTTTAAATTTACTGAATCACAATTTAATAAGGCTGCTAATGTCTCATTCCCCCCATATGAGATAAAATGCTATTTTGCACTTGGAGGCTTTGTGTTTGTGAGTGAATTTATTATTTATATAATTTTACATGTTACTTCACCACTGTGTCCTTTATTCTGCTTTAGTTTCAATGCTGATAAGAAATGAAGAAGTGAAGGGAGGTTGCCCTTCATTTTAGTGGAAACATTTTGACCAGAAGTTACTTGTGCATTGTTAGTTGCAGATTGCAATTTAATGCAGAAGTGACTAGTGTTACCCATTTAAGAATAAGGATCTTCCCATCACAAATACAGTTTACTATTGAATCATGGTATAGGATTGTAAATTAACTGATTTTATATTGCTATTTTTACTATATTTATTATATAGGTAGCAATGCAACTTTTTTCTCGAAAGTTAAGCTGTTTATTAATATAATGTTATTGTGCATACTGCTGTTTCCAAGCACAATATCCAAAAGCTTCCCGACAGTAACAATTCATTCCTTATCTGACATTTGTTTCAATTATTTTCCTTTTGCTTACTCACAATCATTATAGTTGCCATTCACAATTATCCTTCCACATTAAAAATGTATAAAAAGTCCTAAGGTACATTCAATTAGGGTACCAGTACCTCAGATGCCCACATAGATTTCTATTGCCCGTTCTCTTAGTTACCTTTAAGCAATTCACAGTACATCAGAGATATTTTACAATTAAAAAATAAGACAAGAGACACACACTAGGAGCCCTATTAAATTGGAAGCCTGTAAGTTCAACGTGAGACCCGCAACGGCTGCAGGCTTGAAATTTGGCCAAGTTAGAGAGCTATTAAATTAGAACAGGCCGCGAGTTACGGGCTTGAGACGTAAACCCATAATCCACTTGTCGAACGTTTGATGCGTGGTCGTGAACGTGATCAATTAGTCATGGGTTAGTTACAGGTTTAGATGGAGCCAATCACAACAGAGATCGTCATAATTACGTCACTTAAAAATGGTAAGTCGTACGGGTTTCAATTATGAGTTACCATCGGACCCAGAAATCATGCAATATCGATAAAGCCGTAAATATGATATTCTATTATATGTATTAACACATTGATTGCCGTCATCGATATAACACGGAAATTAAAAATTACCTAAAGTATTTTATATTGCCAATTTGCATGCTTGAGAATTTTGTGCTATTAATTCTAAGACCTAACCTCACTTTCCATTTTCATGTAATTACAGTAGTGTGTGTATATTTGCATTTAAAGTTCTACGGATTGAAGCCAATGGTACCCATTGGCTTCATGGCTCCATTTGCGTGTTACGTGGTTGAACGCCAGTGAATTTGTTGCAATTTAATAGCTTAATTGGAACGTAACAGTTACAGGCTTGACAGAACAAAGGACTTGCGGCTGCAAAGTTCCACGTTCCAAGTCCCGTAGGCTTTTTTCGCTCCAAACCGGCAGATCGGCAGCGGCCTGCTTTACAGGGGCTGATTTAATAGTATAGCCGTAAGTCTTACGGGCTACATTACGAGCTACGGTTTTACATGTTGAGCTAATTTAATAGGGCTGTGGGAGTAGTACAAGGAATTTAAGGGGAAGGTTTCATATTGCAGTAACTGTGTAAAAGTGCTATGAAACCCATTGCTTTCCTTCTTATCCATCACAAAATCACTTGTCGATTACAAATCATTTGCGCTGTCCATCACATATCATTTGTGCTGTCTGTGATATGTGATATATGTATGTGATATATATAGTTGTCGAAAATTGCGGGCTTGCCAAAAGTTGTTGGTAACGCTATGTTAAAATTGCGTTTTCACATAGCAAGCCCCGCAACTGCGGCACTCGCGAAGGCCAAAGGCGCTCATGGCGGGCCTGTTAAGTAGACGGGGAAGAGGCTCGCGATGAGGTGCTCAGAGGGGCCATAGTCTTGCATTGTGTGGCAAACAGCATTGCGTGGCTTAAAATGTTGTTGCCTTCATTTTTTGACGGGTAAGTCTCTAGTCTAATAGAATGTCTAGTTTTCTGAAAATGGAATAACAGGTAGATTTGACCAGGCAGATAGATCTCTTCTACATACATTGAGAACCTATAATTTGATGTTCTCCCACATATCACATATATAGTTGTCAGCATTGCTGGCTTACCGAAAGTCGTGGGTAACGCAATGTTAAAACGAGGCGAGGGCCGCTGTTGCGGCTAGGCACTGAGCGCCAAAGGCGCTTATTGCACTGGTGGAGATGAGCACCAAAGGCGTTCATCCCTACATCCCGTGGGACAGGCAGTAGGGGCTGCAACTGCGAGGTGAGCTGTTTGCGGCCCCTAACCACGAGGCCCGTGGGACTACTTTGTTCATTGCGAAGCCCACCAGCCTTACATCATCCCCCAAATTACCTGGTTCCTCCGGCGCTCATCGCAAGGGCTCGCATCACCCCCAGTGTCTCCTCCCTCCTTCCCCTCATCCTCCTCATCCCTTTCCCCCTTTCCAATTACCCCCCCCCCTCACTTACCTTCATCAGCTGCTCCTGCTGCTCTTTGCTCTTCATTGCGTCTTCCTGCTGTGTCGGGACCCGGCATATGCTAATAACGCAACATCACATGCGCGTCACGTCATTAGCATATGCCGGGTGGACGCAGCTGGAAGACGCAATGGAGAGCAGCAGGAGCAGCTGATGAAGGTGAGTGAGGGGAGAGGGAAAGGGGGTTAATTGGAGAGGGGGAAAGGGATAAGGAGAGAGGATGAGGATGATAAGGGGGAACGGCTGAGGAGAGAGGAGGATGATAAGGGAAAATGGGGGAGGGAAAGAGACACAGGGGAGGGAGAGGGGGAAGATACACAGGGGAGGTGGGAAGAAACAAAGGGGAAGGACGGGGGAGTGACACGGGGGAGGGAGAGGGGGAAGAGACACAGGAGAGGGAGAGAGGGAAGAGACACAAGGGAGGGAGAGCAGGGCAAACAGACACAGAGGGTGAAGAGGGGAAAAAGACAGGGGAGGGAGATGGGGAGACACACACAGGGGAGGGAGAGGGGAGAAAAGACACAGGGAAGGGAAAGGGATGGGAACAGACACAGGGGAGGGAGAGGGGGGCAACGGACACAGGGGAGAGAGATAAGTAAAGAGACACAGGGGAGGGAGAGGAGGGAGAGACACAGGGAAGGGAGATGGGGAGAGACATAGGGGAGAGAGAGACATGGGGGAGGAAAAGAAGGGGGAAAGAGACACAGGGGAGGGAGAGGGGAGAAAAAGACACAGGGGAGGGGGAGGGAGAGGGGGAATTAGACATGGTAGGGAGGGGGAAGAGACACATGGGAGGGTGAGGGAGAGGGGGTAGAGACACAGGGGATGGAGAGGGGAAAGAGACACAGGGGAGGGAGTGAGGGAAAGAGACACAGGGGAAGTAGAAGGGGGGAACAGACACAGGGAAGGGAGGGGAGCAGACACAGGGGAGGGAGAAGGGAGCAACAGACACAGTGGGGGGAGGAGACACAGGGGAGGGAGAGGGGGGAAGAGACAGGGAAGGAAGAGGAGGGGGAGAGGAGCGAAAGAGACTTAGGGGAAGGAGTAGGGGAAAAGAGACACAGGGGAGGGAGTGGGGGAAAGAGACACATGGGATTGAGAGGGGGAAGAGACACAGGGGTGGGGTCGAAGAGACACAGGGGAGGGAGAGGGGGTAAGTGACACACGGGAGGGAGAGGGGGAAGAGACACGGGAGGGAGAGGGGGGAAGTGACACAGGGGAGGGAGAGGGGGAAGACACACAGGAGAGGGAGAGCAGGGCAAACAGACACAGTAGGAGTAGAGGGGGGAAAAGACAGGCAAGGGAGAAGGGGGGGAACAGACACAGGGAAGGGAGAGGCAGGAAGAGACACATGAGAGGGAGAGCAAGGCAAACAGACACAGAAGGAGTAGAGAAGTAAAAAAACAGGGGAGGGAGAGGGGGAACAGACACAGGGGAGGAAGAGGAGGGGGAAAGAGACACAGGGGAGGGGAATTAGAGGGGAAGAGACACAAGGGAGGGAAATGAGAGAACAGACACAGTGGAGGAAGAGGAGGGAGAGACACAGAGTAGGGAGAGTGGGGAAGTGACACAGGGGAGGGAGAGGAGGGGGAAAGAGACACAGGGGAGGGGAATAAGAGGGGAAGAGACACAAGGGAGGGAAAGGAGAGAAGTACAGACACAGTGGAGGGAGAGGAGGGAGAGACACAGAGTAGGGAGAGTGGGGAAGAGACACAGGGGAGAGAGGAGGGTGGGAAAGACACAGGAGAGGGAAAGGAAGGGGAAAGAGACACATGGGAGGGAGAGGGGGAAAGAGACAAATTGGAGGGAGAGGGGGAAGAGACACAAGGGAGAGGGGGGAATAGACACAGGGAAGGGAGAGGGGTGAAAAGACACAGGGGAGGGAGAGGGGGCAACAGAAACAGGGGAGGAAACCAACACAGGGGAGGGAGAGGGGGGAAGAGATACAGAGGGGGGAGAGACACAGGGGAGGGGGGAAGAGACACATGCTGGAGAGGAGGGGGAAAAACACAGGGGTGGGAGAGGAGGAGGAAAGAGACACAGTAGAGGGAGATGGGGAAAGAGACACAGGAGAGGGGGGAAGAGGCACAGAGGAGGGAGAGGGGGAGAGAAACTAGGAAGGGTTTAGGGGATAAGATTTACAGGAGGGAGAAGAGGGTAAAAGAGACACAGGGTAGGGAGAGGGGAGAAAGAGACACAGGGGAGGGAGAGGGGGTAAAAAGACACATGGGAGGGAGTGGGGGGAAAGAGACACAGGAGGGAGAGGGGGAAAGGACACAGGGAAGGGAGAGGAGCAGACACAGGGGAGGGAGAGGGGAGCAACAGACACAGGGGCGGAGAGGGGGGAAGGAGACACAGGGGAGTGATGGGGGGGAGAGGGGGGTAGAGACACAGGAGGGAGAGGAGGGGGAAAGAGACACAGGGGAGGGAGAGGGGGAAAGAGGCAAAGGGGAGGGAGTCGGGGAAAAGAGACACAGGGTAGGGAGTGGGGGAAAGAGACACAGGGAAGGGAGAGGAGAAGAGACACAGGGAGGGAGAGGGGGATACACATGGGAGGGAGAGAGGGAAGAGACACAGGAGAGGGGGAAGAGACACATGATAGGGAGAGCAGGGCAAACAGACACAGAAAGAGTAGAGGGGGGAAAGAGGGGAGGGAGAAGGGGGGATCAGACACAGGGAAGGGAGAGGGGGAAGAGACACAGGAGAGGGAGAGCAGGGCAAACAGACACAGAAGGAGTAGGGGAGGAAAAACACAGGGGAGGGAGAGTGGGAACAGACACGGGAGGAAGAGGGGGAAGAGGCACAGGGGAGGGAGAGGAGGTGAAAGAGACACAGGGGAGGGAAAGGGGGGAACAGACACAGGAAAAGAAAGGGAGATAAACAGACACAGTGGAGGGAGAGGGGGGAGAGACACAGGGGAGGGTGAGGTAGGAGACACAGAGGATGGAGAGTGGGGAAGAGACACAGGGGAGGGAGAGGAGGGGAAAAAGGCACATGGGAGGGAAAGGAAGGGGGAAAAGACACAGGGGAGGGCGTGGGGGAATGAGACAAAGGGGAGGGAGAGGGGGGAAGAGACACAGGAGGGAGAGGAGGGGGAAAGAGACACGGTAGGGAGTCAGGGGAAAGAGGCAAAGAGGAGGGAGTCGGGGAAAAGAGACACAGGGTAGGGAGTGGGGGAAAGAGACACAGGGAAGGGAGAGGAGAAGAGACACAGGGAGGGAGAGGGGGATACACATGGGAGGGAGAGAGGGAAGAGACACAGGAGAGGGGGAAGAGACACATGATAGGGAGAGCAGGGCAAACAGACACAGAAAGAGTAGAGGGGGGAAAGAGGGGAGGGAGAAGGGGGGATCAGACACAGGGAAGGGAGAGGGGGAAGAGACACAGGAGAGGGAGAGCAGGGCAAACAGACACAGAAGGAGTAGGGGAGGAAAAACACAGGGGAGGGAGAGTGGGAACAGACACGGGAGGAAGAGGGGGAAGAGGCACAGGGGAGGGAGAGGAGGTGAAAGAGACACAGGGGAGGGAAAGAAGGGGAAAGAGACACAGGGGAGGGAAAGGGGGGAACAGACACAGGAAAAGAAAGGGAGATAAACAGACACAGTGGAGGGAGAGGGGGGAGAGACACAGGGGAGGGTGAGGTAGGAGACACAGAGGATGGAGAGTGGGGAAGAGACACAGGGGAGGGAGAGGAGGGGAAAAAGGCACATGGGAGGGAAAGGAAGGGGGAAAAGACACAGGGGAGGGCGTGGGGGAAAGAGACAAAGGGGAGGGAGAGGGGGGAAGAGACACAGGAGAGGGCGTGGGGGAGAAGAGACACAGGGGAGGTAGAGGAGGGGAAAAAGACACATGGGAGGGAAAGGAAGGGGGAAAAGACACAGGGGAGGGCGTGGGGGAAAGAGACAAAGGGTAGGGAGAGGAGGGAAGAGACACAGGAGAGGGCGTGGGGGGGAAGAGACACAGGGGAGGGAGAGGGAGGAGCAGTCACAGGGAATGGAGGGGGGAGTGACACATGGGAGGGAGTGGGGGGAAGAGATACAGGAGAGGGAGAGGAGGGTGAGACACGGGAAGGAGAGGGGGAAGAGACACAGGAGGGAGAGGAGGGGAAAGAAACACATGGAAGGGAGAGGAGGAGGAAAGAGACACAGTGGAGGGAGAGGGGGAAAGAGACATGGGAGGGAGAGGGGGGATAGGCACAGGGGAGGGAGAGGGGATAAGAACCACAGGAGGGAGAAGAGGGGAAACAGACACAGCAGAGGGAGAGGAGGGGGAAAGAGACACAAGGGAGGGAGAGGGGAGAAAGAGACACATGGGAGCGAGTGGGTGAAAGAGACACAGGAGGGAGAGGGGGAAGAGACACAGGGGAGGGAGGGGGAAACGACACAGGGGTGGGAGAGGGGGAGTAAGAGACACATGGAAGCGAGAGGGGGAGGAGACATAGGGGTGGGATCGAAGAGACACAGGAGAGGGGGTAAGAGACACAGGAGAGGGAGAGCAGGGCAAACAGACACAGTAGGAGTAGAGTGGGGGAAAGACAGGCAAGGGAGAAGGGGGGAACAGACACGGGGAAGGGAGAGGGGGGAAGAGACACATGAGAGGGAGAGCAAGGCAAACAGACATAGAAGGAGTAGAGAAGTAAAAAGACAGGGGAGGGAGAGGGGGAACAGACACAGGGGAGGGAGAGGGGGAAGAGACACATAGGGGGAGATGAGGGGGAAAGAGACACAGGGGAGGAGAATAATAGGGGAAGAGACACAAGGGAGGGAAAGGGGAGAACAGACTCAGTTGAGGGAGAGGGGGAGAGACACAGGGGAGGGAGAGTGGGGAAGAGACACAGGGGAGGTAGAGGATGGCAGGAAAGACACAGGAGTGGGAAAGGATGGGGAAAGAGACACAGGGGAGGGAGAGGGGGAAAGAGACACATTGGAGGGAGAGGGGGGAAGAGACACAAGGGAGGGAGAGGGGGGCAACAGACACAGGGGAGGGAGAGGGGGAAGAGACACAGGAGGCAGAGGAGGGGGAAAGCGACACATGGGAGGGAGAGGGAGGGGACAGACACAGTGGAGAAAGAGGAGGAACAGACACGGGAGAGGGGGGAAAGACACGGGAGGGAGAGGGGGAGTAAGAGACACATGGAAGCGAGAGGGGGAGGAGACACAGGGGTGGAATCGAAGAGACACAGGGGAGGGAGAGGGGGTAAGAGACACATGGGAGGGAGAGGGGAGAAGAGACACAGGAGGGAGAGGGGGGAAGTGACACAGGGGAGGGAGAGGGGGAAGAGACACAGGAGAGGGAGAGCAGGGCAAACAGACACAGTAGGAGTAGAGGGGGGAAAAGAAAGGCAAGGGAGAAGGGGGGAACAGACACGGGGAAGGGAGAGGGGGGAAGAGACACATGAGAGGGAGAGAAAGGCAAACAGACATAGAAGGAGTAGAGAAGTAAAAAGACAGGGGAGGGAGAGGGGGAACAGACACAGGGGAGGGAGAGGGGGAAGAGACACAGAGGGGGAGAGGAGGGGAAAAGAGACACAGGGGAGGAGAATAATAGGGGAAGAAACACAAGGGAGGGAAAGGGGATAACAGACTCAGTGGAGGGAGAGGGGGAGAGACACAGGGGAGGAAGAGTGTGGAAGAGACAGAGGGGAGGGAGAGGAGGGCGGGAAAGACACAGGAGTGGGAAAGGATGGGGAAAGAGACACAGGGGAGGGAGAGGGGGAAAGAGACACATGGGAGGGAGAGGGGGAAGAGACACAAGGGAGGGAGAGGGGGGAACAGACTCAGGGAAGGGAGAGGGGGGAACAGACACAGTGGAGGGAGAGGGGGGCAACAGACACGGGAGGGAGAGGGGGAAGAGACACAGGAGGGAGAGGAGGGGGAAAGAGACACATGGGAGGGAGAGGGAGGGGACAGACACAGTGGAGAAAGAGGGGGAACAGACACGGGAGAGGGGGGAGACACAGGGGAGGGAGAGGGGGGGGGCGAAGACACAGGCGAAGGAAAGGAAGGGAAAGAGACAAAGGGGAGGGAGAGGGGGAAAGAGACACAGGGGAGGACATGTGGGGAAGAGACACGGGGGAGGGAGAGGGGGAAACAGACACAGGGAAGGGAGAGGGACCAGACACCGGGAAGGGAGGGGAGAACAGACATGGGAAGGGAGAGGGGGGAAGAGACACAGGGGAGGGCATGTGGGGAAGAGACACGGGGGAGGGAGAGGGGGGAACAGACACAGGGAAGGGAGGGGGCACACACAGGAAAGTGAGGGGGGTACAGACACAGGGGAGTTAGAGGGGGGAACAGACACAGGGGAGGGAGAGGGGGGCAACAGACACAGGGGAGGAAACCGACTCAGGGGAGTTAGAGGGAGAAAAGGGACACATGGGAGGGAGAGGGGGGAATAGATACAGGGATGGTAGATGGGGAGAGACACAGGGGAAGGAGAGGGGAATAGACACAGGAGGGATAGGATGGGGAAAGAAACACAGGGGAGGGAGAGGAGGAGGAAATAGACACAGTGTAGGGAGAGGGGGAAAGAAACACGGGAGGGAGAGGGGGGAAGAGGCACAGGGGAAGGAGAGGGGAGAAAGAGACACATGGGAGTGAGAGGGAGAAGAGACACAGGGGAGGAAGAGGGGGGAGTGACACAGGGGATGGAGTGGGGGAAGAGACACAGAAGAGGGAGACAAGGAAGAGTCACAGGAGAGGGAGAGCAGGGCAATCAGACACAGAAGGAGTAAAGGAGGGAAAAGACAGGCAAGAGAGAAGAGGGGAACAGACACAGGAGAGGGAGTGCAGGGCAAACAGACACAGAAGGAGTAGAGGAGGGAAAAGACAGGCAAGGGAGAAGGGGGGAATAGACACAGGAGAGGGAGAGAAGGGCAAACAGACACAGAAGGAGTAGAGAAGTAAAAAGACAGGGGATGGAGAGGGGGGAACAGACACAGGGGAGGGAGAGGGGAAAGAGGCACAGAGGAGGTAGAGGAGGGGGAAAGAGACACAAGGGAGGGAGAGGGGGAAAGAGACACTAGGGAGGGAGAGGGGGAAGAGACACAAGGGAGGGAGAGGGGAACAGACACAGTGGAGGGAGAGGGTGAAGAGACACAGAAGAGGGAGAGGAGGGAAGAGACACATGGGAGGGAGAGGAGGGGAAAAGGGCACAAGGCAGGGAAAGGAGGGGGAAAGAGACACAGGGGAGGGAGAGGGGGAAAGAGACACAGGGGAGGGAGAGGGGAGAAGAGACACAGGGGAGGGCATGTGGGGAACAGACACAGGGAGGGAGAGGGGGCAACAGACACAGGGGAGGAAACCGACTCAGGGGAGTTAGAGGGAGGAACAGACGGGGGCAACAGACACAGGGGAGGAAACCGACTCATGGGAGTTAGAGTGGGAAAAGAGACACAGGGGAGGGAGAGGGGGGGAAAGATACAGGGGAGGGAGAGGGGGAAGAGACACAAGGGAGGGAGAGGGGGGATCAGACACAGGGAAGGGAGAGGGGGAAACAGACACAGGGGTGGGAGATGAGGGCACCAGACACAGGAAAGAAACCGACTCAGGGGAGTTAGAGGGTGAAAGAGACACAGGGGAGGAAGAGGGGGGAAGAGACACAGGAGGAAGAGGAGGGGGAAAGAGACACATGGGAGGAAGAGGAAGGAGACAGACACAGTGGAGGGAGAGGGGGAAGAGACACAGGAGAGGGGGAGACACAGGGGAGGGAGAGTGGGGAAGAGACACAGGAGAGAGAGAGGAGGGGAAGAAGACACAGGGGAGGGAAAGGAGGGGAAAAAGACACAGGGGAGGAAGGGGGGAAGACACAGGGGAGTGAGAGGGGGGAAGAGACACAGGGGAGGGCATGTGGGGAAGAGACACGGGGGAGGGAGAGGGGGGAACAGACACAGGGAAGGGAGGGGGGATGACACAGGTTAAGGGAGGGGGGAACAGACACAGGGGAGGGAGAGGGGGCAACAGACACAGGGGAGGAAACCGACTCAGGGGAGTAAGAGGGGGTAACAGACACAGGGGAGGGAGAGGGGGCAACAGACACAGGGGAGGAAACCGACTCAGGGGAGTTGGAGGGAGAAAAGAGACACAGAGGAGGGAGCGGGGGGGGAGATACAGGGGTGGGAGAGGGGGGAGAGACACAGGGCAAGGAGAGGGGGAAGAGACACAGGGGAGGGAGTGGGGGGGAAGAGACACTGAAGAGGGAGAGGGGGAAGAGACACAGGGAAGGGAGGGGAGAACAGACATGGGAAGGGAGAGGGGGGAAGAGACACAGGGGAGGGGGGAAGAGACACAGGGGAGGGCATGTGGGGAAGAGACACGGGGGAGGGAGAGGGGGGAACAGACACAGGGAAGGGAGGGGGCAGACACAGGGAAGTGAGGGGGGTACAGACACAGGGGAGTTAGAGGGGGGAACAGACACAGGGGAGGGAGAGGGAGGCAACAGACACAGGGGAGGAAACCGACTCAGGGGAGTTAGAGGGAGAAAAGGGACACATGGGAGGGAGAGGGGGGAATAGATACAGGGATGGTAGATGGGGAGAGACACAGGGGAAGGAGAGGGGAAGAGACACAGGAGGGATAGGATGGGGAAAGAAACACAGGGGAGGGAGAGGAGGAGGAAATAGACACAGTGTAGGGAGAGGGGGAAATAGACACGGAAGGGAGAGGGCGGAAGAGGCACAGGGGAAGGAGAGGGGAGAAAGAGACACATGGGAGCGAGAGGGGGAAGAGACACAGGGGAGGAAGAGGGGGGAGTGACACAGGGGATGGAGTGGGGGAAGAGACACAGAAGAGGGAGACAAGGAAGAGTCACAGGAGAGGGAGAGCAGGGCAATTAGACACAGAAGGAGTAAAGGAGGGAAAAGACAGGCAAGGGAGAAGAGGGGAACAGACACAGGAGAGGGAGTGCAGGGCAAACAGACACAGAAGGAGTAGAGGAGGGAAAAGACAGGCAAGGGAGAAGGGGGGAATAGACACAGGAGAGGGAGAGAAGGGCAAACAGACACAGAAGGAGTAGAGAAGTAAAAAGACAGGGGATGGAGAGGG
Organism: Discoglossus pictus; assembly: GCA_027410445.1. Taxonomy (NCBI): domain Eukaryota; kingdom Metazoa; phylum Chordata; class Amphibia; order Anura; family Alytidae; genus Discoglossus; species Discoglossus pictus. Next base: position 259,978,057 of record CM050165.1, on the reverse strand, counting down.
GGGAACAGACACAGGGAAGGGAGAGGGTAAAGAGGCACAGAGGAGGTAGAGGAGAGGGAAAGAGACACAAGGGAGGGATAGGGGGAAAGAGACACTGGGGAGGGAGAGGGGGAAGAGACACAAGGGAGGGAGAGGGGAACAGACACAGTGGAGGGAGAGGGTGAAGAGACACATGGGAGGGAGAGGAGGGGAAAAGGACACAGGGCAGGGAAAGGAGGGGGAAAGAGACACAGGGGAGGGAGAGGGGGAAAGAGACACAGGGAAGGGAGAGGGGAGAAGAGACACAGGGGAGGGCATGTGGGGAACAGACACAGGGAGGGAGAGGGGGCAACAGACACAGGGGAGGAAACCGACTCAGGGGAGTTAGAGGGGGGAATAGACGGGGGCAACAGACACAGGGGAGGAAACCGACTCATGGGAGTTAGAGTGGGAAAAGAGACACAGGGGAGGGAGAGGGGGGGAAAGATACAGGGGTGGGAGAGGGGGGAGAGACACAGGGCAAGGAGAGGGGGAAGAGACACAGGGGAGGGAGTGGGGGGAAGAGACACTGAAGAGGGAGAAGGGGGAAGAGACACAGGAGAGGGAGAACAGGCCAATCAGACGCAGAAGGAGTAGAGGAGGGAAAAGACAGGCAAGGGAGAAGGGGGGAACAGACACAGGGAAGGGAGAGGGGGGCAAACAGACACAGAAGGAGTAGAGAAGTAAAAAGAAAAGGAAGGAGAGGGTGGAACAGACACAGGGGAGGGAGAGTGGGGAAGAGACACAGGGGAGGGAGAGGGGGGATCAGAAACAGGGAAGGGAGAGGGGGAAACAGACACAGGGGTGGGAGATGGGGGCACCAGACACAGGAAGGAAACCGACTCAGGGGAGTTAGAGGGTGAAAGAGACACAGGGGAGTGAGAGGGGGGAAGAGACACAGAAGGAGTAGAGAAGTAAAAAAAAAAGGAAGGAGAGGGTGGAACAGACACAGGGGAGGGAGAGTGGGGCAACAGACACAGGGGAGGAAACCGACTCAGGGGAGTTAGAGGGGGGAATAGACGGGGGCAACAGACACAGGGGAGGAAACCGACTCATGGGAGTTAGAGTGGGAAAAGAGACACAGGGGAGGGAGAGGGGGGGAAAGATACAGGGGTGGGAGAGGGGGGAGAGACACAGGGCAAGGAGAGGGGGAAGAGACACAGGGGAGGGAGTGGGGGGAAGAGACACTGAAGAGGGAGAAGGGGGAAGAGACACAGGAGAGGGAGAACAGGCCAATCAGACGCAGAAGGAGTAGAGGAGGGAAAAGACAGGCAAGGGAGAAGGGGGGAACAGACACAGGGAAGGGAGAGGGGGGCAAACAGACACAGAAGGAGTAGAGAAGTAAAAAGAAAAGGAAGGAGAGGGTGGAACAGACACAGGGGAGGGAGAGTGGGGAAGAGACACAGGGGAGGGAGAGGGGGGATCAGAAACAGGGAAGGGAGAGGGGGAAACAGACACAGGGGTGGGAGATGGGGGCACCAGACACAGGAAGGAAACCGACTCAGGGGAGTTAGAGGGTGAAAGAGACACAGGGGAGTGAGAGGGGGGAAGAGACACAGAAGGAGTAGAGAAGTAAAAAGAAAAGGAAGGAGAGGGTGGAACAGACACAGGGGAGGGAGAGTGGGGAAGAGACACAGGGGAGGGAGAGGGGGGATCAGAAACAGGGAAGGGAGAGGGGGAAACAGACACAGGGGTGGGAGATGGGGGCACCAGACACAGGAAGGAAACCGACTCAGGGGAGTTAGAGGGTGAAAGAGACACAGGGGAGTGAGAGGGGGAAGAGACACAGGAGGGAGAGGAGGGGGATAGAGACACATGGGAGGAAGAGGAAGGAGACAGACACAGTGGAGGGAGAGGGGGAAGAGACACAGGAGGGGGAAATAGACACAGGGGAGGGAGAGGGGGGAATAGATACAGGGATGGTAGATGGGGAGAGACACAGGGGAAGGAGAGGGGAAGAGACACAGGAGGGATAGGATGGGGAAAGAAACACAGGGGAGGGAGAGGAGGAGGAAATAGACACAGTGTAGGGAGAGGGGGAAATAGACACGGAAGGGAGAGGGGGGAAGAGGCACAGGGGAAGGAGAGGGGAGAAAGAGACACATGGGAGCGAGAGGGGGAAGAGACACAGGGGAGGAAGAGGGGGGAGTGACACAGGGGATGGAGTGGGGGAAGAGACACAGAAGAGGGAGACAAGGAAGAGTCACAGGAGAGGGAGAGCAGGGCAATTAGACACAGAAGGAGTAAAGGAGGGAAAAGACAGGCAAGGGAGAAGAGGGGAACAGACACAGGAGAGGGAGTGCAGGGCAAACAGACACAGAAGGAGTAGAGGAGGGAAAAGACAGGCAAGGGAGAAGGGGGGAATAGACACAGGAGAGGGAGAGAAGGGCAAACAGACACAGAAGGAGTAGAGAAGTAAAAAGACAGGGGATGGAGAGGGGGAACAGACACAGGGAAGGGAGAGGGGAAAGAGGCACAGAGGAGGTAGAGGAGGGGGAAAGAGACACAAGGGAGGGATAGGGGGAAAGAGACACTGGGGAGGGAGAGGGGGAAGAGACACAAGGGAGGGAGAGGGGAACAGACACAGTGGAGGGAGAGGGTGAAGAGTCACAGAAGAGGGAGAGTGGGGAAGAGACACATGGGAGGGAGAGGAGGGGAAAAGGACACAGGGCAGGGAAAGAAGGGGGAAAGAGACACAGGGGAGGGAGAGGGGAGAAGAGACACAGGGGAGGGCATGTGGGGAACAGACACAGGGAGGGAGAGGGGGCAACAGACACAGGGGAGGAAACCGACTCAGGGTAATTAGAGGGGGGAACAGACGGGGGCAACAGACACAGGGGAGGAAACGGACTCATGGGAGTTAGAGTGGGAAAAGAGACACAGGGGAGGGAGAGGGGGGGAAAGATACAGGGGTGGGAGAGGGGGGAGAGACAGAGGGCAAGGAGAGGGGGAAGAGACACAGAGGAGGGAGTGGGGGGAAGAGACACAAAGGAGGGAGAGGGGGGATCAGACACAGGGAAGGGAGAGGGGGAAACAGACACAGGGGTGGGAGATGAGGGCACTAGACACAGGAAAGAAACCGACTCAGGGAAGTTAGAGTGTGAAAGAGACACAGGGGAGGGAGAGGGGGGAAGAGACACAGGAGGGAGAGGAGGGGGAAAGAGACACATGGGAGGAAGAGGAAGGAGACAGACACAGTGGAGGGAGAGGGGGAAGAGACACAGGAGAGGGGGAGACACAGGGGAGGGAGAGTGGGGAAGAGACACAGGGGAGAGAGAGGAGGGGAAGAAGACACAGGGGAGGGAAAGGAGGGGAAAAAGACACAAGGAAGGAAGGGGGGAAGACACAGGGGAGTGAGAGGGGGGAAGAGACACAGGGGAGGGCATGTGGGGAAGAGACACGGGGGAGGGAGAGGGGGGAACAGACACAGGGAAGGGAGGGGGATGACACAGGTGAAGGGAGGGGGGAACAGACACAGGGGAGGGAGAGGGGGCAACAGACACAGGGGAGGAAACCGACTCAGGGGAGTTGGAGGGGGAAAAGAGACACAGAGGAGGGAGAGGGGGAAGAGATACAGGGGTGGGAGAGGGAGGAGAGACACAGGTGAAGGAGAGAGGTAAGAGACACAGGAGGGAGAGGAAGGGGAAAGAAACACAGGGGAGGGAGAGGAGGAGGAAAGAGACACAGTAGAGAGAGAGGGGGAAAGAGACACAGGAGGGATAGGGGAGAAGAGGCACAGGGGAGGGAGAGAGTGGAGAGACACAGGGAAGGGAGAGGGGATAAGAGACACAGGAGGGAGAAGACAGGAAAATAGTTCCAGGGGAGGGAGAGGAGGGGGAAAGAGACACAGGGGAGGGAGAAGGGAGAAAGAGACACAGGGGAGGTATAGGGGGAAAGAGACACATGGGAGGGAGTGGGGGGAAAGAGACACAAGGAAGGGAGAGGAGGGAGAAAGAGACACAGGGGAGGGGGAAAAGAGACACAGGGGAGGGAGTCAGGAAAAAGAGACACAGGGGAGGGAGTGGGAGGAAAGAGACACAGGGGAGGGAGAGGGGGAAGAGACACAGGGGAGGGAGGGGAGAGACACATGGGAGCGAGAGGGGGAAGAGACACAGGGGAGGAAGAGTGAGGGAAGTGACACAGGGGAGGTAGAGGAGGGAAGAGACAAAGGAGAGAGGGAAGAGACACAGGAGAGGGAGAGCAGGGCTAACAGACACAGAAGGAGTAGAGGGGGGAAAGACAGGGGAAGGAGAAGGGGGGAACAGACACAGGGAAAGGAGAGGGGGAAGAGACACAGGAGAGGGAGAGGAGGGCAATCAGACACAGAAGGAGTAGAGGAGGAAAAAGACAGGGGAGGGAGAGGGGGAACAGACACAGGAGAGGAAGAGGCGGAAGAGCCTCATGGGAGGGAGAGGAGGGGGAAAGATACACCGGGGAGGGAAAGAAGGGGTAGAGACACAGGGGAGGGAAAAGGGGGAATAGACATGGGAGAGAGAGGGAGAAAACAGACACAGTGGAGGGAGAGGGGGGAAGAGACACAGGTGAGGGAGAGGTGGCAGACACAAAGGAGGGAGAGTGGGGAAGAGACACCGGGGAGGGAGAGAAGAGGGGAAAAGGCAGTGGAGCGAAAGGTGGGGGAATGAGACACAGGGGAGGAAGAGGGGGAAAGATACACAGGGGAGGGAAAGGCGCAAGAGACACAGGGGAGGGAATGGGGGGAAGAGACACGGGAGAGGTGGCAGACACAAAGGAGGGAGAGTGGGGAAGAGACACCGGGGAGGGAGAGAAGAGGGGAAAAGGCAGTGGAGCGAAAGGTGGGGGAATGAGACACAGGGGAGGAAGAGGGGGAAAGATACACAGGGGAGGGAAAGGCGCAAGAGACACAGGGGAGGGAATGGGGGGAAGAGACACAGGGGAGCGAGAGGGGGGAACAGACACAGGGAAGGGAGAGGGGGGAACAGACACAAGGGAGGGAGAGGGGGGCAACAGACACAGGGAGGAAACCGACTCAGGGGAGTTAGAGGGAGAAAGAGACACAGGGGAGGGGAAGAGACACAGGAGGGAGATGAGGGGGGAAGAGACACAGGAGGGAGAGGAGGGGGAAAGAGACGTAGTGGAGTGAGAGAGGGGAAAGAGACACATGAGGGAGAGGGGAAAAAGGCACAGGGGAGGGAGAGGGGGAAAAGACACACGAGGGAGAGGAGGGGAAAAGAGACACAGTGGAGGGATAGAAGGGGGAAAGAGACACAGGGGAGGGAGAGGAGGTGGAAAGAGACACAGTGGAGGGAGAGGGGAAAGAGACACAGGAGGGAGAGGGGGAAAGTGCACAGGGGAGGGAGAGGGGGAAGAGACACCAGGGAGAGAGAGGGGGGAAGAGACACAGGAGGGAGAGGAGGGGAATAGAGACACAGGGCAGGGAGAGGTTCGGAAAGAGACACAGGCGAGGGAGAGGGGGGAAAGAGACACAGGGGAGGGAGAGGGGGGAAGAGACACATGGGAGGGATTGGGGCAAAGAGACACAGGAGGGAGAGGGGGAAAAGGCACAGGGGAGGGAGATGGGTGAGAGCACCCAGGAGGGAGAGGGGGGAAGAGACACAGGAAGGAGAGGAGGGGAAAAGAGACACAGGTGAGTGAGAAGAGGGGGGAAGAGACACGGGAGGGAAAGGGGGAAAGAGACACAGGGGAGGGAGAGAGGGAAAGAGACACAGGGGAGGGAGATGGGGAAAGAGACACATGGGAGGGGAAGAGACACAGGAGGGAGAGGAGGGGGGAAGAGACACAGGAGGGAGAGGAGGGGGAAAGAGACGTAGTGGAGTGAGAGAGGGGAAAGAGACACATGAGGGAGAGGGGAAAAAGGCACAGGGGAGGGAGAGGGGGAAAAGACACACGAGGGAGAGGAAATGAAAAGAGACACAGTGGAGGGATAGAAGGGGGAAAGAGACACAGGGGAGGGAGAGGAGGTGGAAAGAGACACAGTGGAGGGAGAGGGGAAAGAGACACAGGAGGGAGAGGGGGAAAGTGCACAGGGGAGGGAGAGGGGGAAGAGACACCAGGGAGAGAGAGGGGGGAAGAGACACAGGAGGGAGAGGAGGGGAATAGAGACACAGGGCAGGGAGAGGTTCGGAAAGAGACACAGGGGAGGGAGAGGGGGGAAGAGACACATGGGAGGGATTGGGGCAAAGAGACACAGGAGGGAGAGGGGGAAAAGGCACAGGGGAGGGAGATGGGTGAGAGCACCCAGGAGGGAGAGGGGGGAAGAGACACAGGAGGGAGAGGAGGGGAAAAGAGACACAGGTGAGTGAGAAGAGGGGGGAAGAGACACAGGAGGGAAAGGGGGAAAGAGACACAGGGGAGGGAGAGAGGGAAAGAGACACAGGGGAGGGAGATGGGGAAAGAGACACATGGGAGGGGAAGAGACACAGGAGGGAGAGGAGGGGGGAAGAGTCACAGGAGGGAGAGGAGGGGGAAAGAGACGTAGTGGAGTGAGAGAGGGGAAAGAGACACATGAGGGAGAGGGGAAAAAGGCACAGGGGAGGGAGAGGGGGAAAAGACACACGAGGGAGAGGAGGGGAAAAGAGACACAGTGGAGGGATAGAAGGGGGAAAGAGACACAGGGCAGGGAGAGGAGGTGGAAAGAGACACAGTGGAGGGAGAGGGGAAAGAGACACAGGAGGGAGAGGGGGAAAGTGCACAGGGGAGGGAGAGGGGGAAGAGACACCAGGGAGAGAGAGGGGGGAAGAGACACAGGAGGGAGAGGAGGGGAATAGAGACACAGGGCAGGGAGAGGTTCGGAAAGAGACACAGGGGAGGGAGAGGGGGGAAAGAGACACAGGGGAGGGAGAGGGGGGAAGAGACACATGGGAGGGATTGGGGCAAAGAGACACAGGAGGGAGAGGGGGAAAAGGCACAGGGGAGGGAGATGGGTGAGAGCACCCAGGAGGGAGAGGGGGGAAGAGACACAGGAGGGAGAGGAGGGGAAAAGAGACACAGGTGAGTGAGAAGAGGGGGGAAGAGACACGGGAGGGAAAGGGAGAAAGAGACACAGGGGAGGGAGAGAGGGAAAGAGACACAGGGGAGGGAGATGGGGAAAGAGACACATGGGAGGGGAAGAGACACAGGAGGGAGAGGAGGGGGGAAGAGACACAGGAGGGAGAGGAGGGGGAAAGAGACGTAGTGGAGTGAGAGAGGGGAAAGAGACACACGAGGGAGAGGGGAAAAAGGCACAGGGGAGGGAGAGGGGGAAAAGACACACGAGGGAGAGGAGGGGAAAAGAGACACAGTGGAGGGATAGAAGGGGGAAAGAGACACAGGGGAGGGAGAGGAGGTGGAAAGAGACACAGTGGAGGGAGAGGGGAAAGAGACACAGGAGGGAGAGGGGGGAAGTGCACAGGGGAGGGAGAGGGGGAAGAGACACCAGGGAGAGAGAGGGGGGAAGAGACACAGGAGGGAGAGGAGGGGAATAGAGACACAGGGCAGGGAGAGGTTCGGAAAGAGACACAGGGGAGGGAGAGGGGGGAAAGAGACACAGGGGAGGGAGAGGGGGGAAGAGACACATGGGAGGGATTGGGGCAAAGAGACACAGGAGGGAGAGGGGGAAAAGGCACAGGGGAGGGAGATGGGTGAGAGCACCCAGGAGGGAGAGGGGGGAAGAGACACAGGAGGGAGAGGAGGGGAAAAGAGACACAGGTGAGTGAGAAGAGGGGGGAAGAGACACGGGAGGGAAAGGGGGAAAGAGACACAGGGGAGGGAGAGAGGGAAAGAGACACAGGGGAGGGAGATGGGGGAAAGAGACACATGGGAGGGAGTGGGGGAAAGAGACACGTGAGGGAGAGGGGGAAGAGACACAGGGGAGGGGGGAGAGACACAGGGGAGGGAGAGGGTGGAAGAGACACAGTGAAGGGAGAGGAGGGGGGAAAGGAGACACAAGGGAGGGCAAGGAGGGGGGAAAGGAGACACAAGGGAGGAAGTAGACAGGAGGAGAGACTTGCAATGAGCGCCGAAGGTGCTAACATTGGGTGGCCAACAGCATTGTCAGCATTCAAATTTTATTGCCATTATTTTTGACGGGTTAGTCGATATTTTTTAATAAAATTATGTCTACATCTTTAGACATCATGATATCAAAACACCTGTTTACTTTTAACATGTGATTTCAGTGTAGCAAAACAACATCATATAGAGATAGTAATTAAGGGCCTCATTAAATTCCAGCCTCGTAAATAAGAGGCTTCTACTTAAGCCCTACGTACTGCAAAGTTTCTCTAACTTACAATGCTATTAAATTAGCCCTGCTGCGAGCAACGTATGAGCTACGCAGCAGGCCCGTACGTATCTACACTGCGTAAATGTACATGAGGAGTGACAGCCTGCGAGATGATATCGCAGGCTCCCACTCCTCATCAAGTGCTGCGGGGGTCCTAAAAGGGACCTCCGCGGCAGTCCCCCACATAAGCCCTGCCGTGGGGGGTACTCCAAACCCCCCCCTAGGCACCTAAAATGAACCCCCCCTCAATGCGGGGGTCCCTGTCGGGACCCCCGAAGTGTGCTCACATGAACACCTTGCTGCAGGGGTCCATAGGAACCCCCGCAGCCCCCACACATTAACCCCTTGCAGCGGGGGTCCCCGATCGGCACCGATCAGGCCCCCGCTGCATTTTAAAACTTTTAAATTCCCCGCCGCGGCTCCTTAAAGGGGCCGCGGCACACTATTACCCAATCCCGGCCGCGGCACTTAAAATTAACCCCCCTCTATGCTGGGGGTCCCCATCGGGACCCCCGAAGTGTCCCCACATAAACCCATTGCTGGGGGGGGCCCCGATCTGCATAGATCAGGCCCCCCGCTGCATTTAAAACTTTTAAATTCCCCGCCGCGGCTCCTTAAAGGGACCGCGGCACACTATTACCCAACCCCGGCCGCGGCACTTAAAATTAACCCCCCTCTATGCTGGGGGTCCCCATCGGGACCCCCGAAGTGTCCCCATATAAACCCCCTGCTGCGGGGGGCCCCGATCGGCACCGATCGTGACCCTGCTGCAATTCAATTTTAAATTTCCCGCCTCGCGGGTCCTCAAAGGACCGTAAAGGTCCTGAAAGGACTCGCACTAAAAATATTAACCCCAGGCAACTATAATTACCCCATTAACTCATGATGGTCAATACAGACCACCATAAGGCCTAAATTAACCCATTAACTCATGGTGGTCAATACAGACCACCATAAGGCCTAAATTAACCCATTAACTCATGGTGGTCAATACAGACCACCATAAGGCTCTAATTAACCCATTAACTCATGGTGGTCAATACAGACCACCATAAGGCCTAAATTAACCCATTAACTCATGGTGGTCAATACAGACCACCATAAGGCCTAAATTAACCCATTAACTCATGGTGGTCAATACAGACCACCATAAGGCTCTAATTAACCCCTTAACTCATGGTGGTCAATACAGACCACCATAAGGCTCTATTTAACCCCATCAGTCCCATAAGGGTATATTATTACCATTATGGGCCTGTTACAACCCAACATTAACCACATAAGTGCCATGATGGTCCTCAAGGACCATCATGACACTAACTACAAACACTACACTATAACCCCCAATAAACCATTTAATCTAAACTAACCCCCCTCTACACTAATCTATTAACACTTACACTACCTACCTACACTACCTACCCCCTAATAAACCTCCCCAACACTCTAATTACAAAAAACAATAAACCTACAGCACAGAAAACAAAAAACCTACAGTACAAAAAACAAAAAAACCTACAGTACAGAAAAAATAAAAATTACAACCCCACCCCCCACTACAGAAAACAAAAAAATACATTACAACCCCACCCCCCACTACAGAAAATAAAAAAAATTACACACCTGAAAAGGAAAGACAGATAAACACAATACATTACATACATTACATACAATACATGACATTACATACATTAAATATAATATATTAAATATAATATATTACATATAATATATTACATATAATACATTACATACATTACATACAATACATGACATTACATACATTACATATAATGTATTACATATAATATATTACATATAATATATTACATATAATATATTACATATAGTCCTAATCAAATACCCCCTATCTATCTAACATACAATCTATTTAATTTAAAATAAATCCTAACTATATCAAATACATCCCCCTATCTATCTAATATACAAAAAATCCTAACTACATACACAGACCCTAATTCTAAGCTAAAATCAATAAATTAAGACCACTTACCTCTAAGATGTTGCTTCAGATCACTAACCTATGGGTCAAACAAAAAATAAAAATTAGTACAAAACATTAACATCAAATAAATAAACATTCTATACATTCTAAATATTCAACTCACCTTTACAGCATGTCCAGTCACTGTTTAGCTCTTCCGGCGCGGCCCTGTTAAAAAAAAAAACACAATACATGAATACATGAATACAATATATAAACAATAAATAAAATACACAAATAAACATCTAAATATACATTGAACTTACCTCCCCGCGATGTCCCCGGCCTTCTCTCCTTCAGCCCCGGCTGGGCCGCGGAACCATCCGCGCTCTAAAAAAAAAAAAAAAAAAAAACTAACGGAGGTCTGCACTGGCAGACCTCCCCGACGCTACTGAACCTCCCGGAGTCGTTTCCGGGAGGAAATTGGCATTGGCGGCTTGTGATTGGCTGAAAAAGCTGTCAGCCAATCAAAAGTCGTCAATGTAGGAGCCAATCAGGATGCGCAGATGTCTTCTACCAATCACTCCGTGGGGGTGTATCCCATAGTGATTGGCTGAAGGCATCTGAGCGTTGTGATTGGTTCCCAGAAAGATAGACAAGTGTTTAAGCCAATCAGGGTGGGATATTGGGGTGTATCCCATCCTGATTGGCTCACACATTGACGACTTTTGATTGGCTGAAATTGATAGACAGCTTTTTCAGCCAATCACAAGCCGCCAATGCCAATTTCCTCCCGGAAACGACTCCGGGAGGTTCAGTAGCGTCGGGGAGGTCTGCCAGTGCAGACCTCCGTTAGTTTTTTTTCTTTTTTTTTTTTAGAGCGCGAATGGTTCCGCGGCCCAGCCGGGGCTGAAGGAGAGAAGGCCGGGGACATCGCGGGTAGGTAAGTGAAATGTATATTTAGATGTTTATTTGTGTATTTTATTTATTGTTTATATATTGTATTCATGTATTCATGTATTGTGTTTTTTTTTTAACAGGGCCGCGCCGGAAGAGCTAAACAGTGACTGGACATGCTGTAAAGGTGAGTTGAATATTTAGAATGTATAGAATGTTTATTTATTTGATGTTAATGTTTTGTACTAATTTTTATTTTTTGTTTGACCCATAGGTTAGTGATCTGAAGCAACATCTTAAAGGTAAGTGGTCTTAATTTATTGATTTTAGCTTAGAATTAGGGTCTGTGTATGTAGTTAGGACTGTAATTATTTTATTTTACTTTAGAATAATGGTCTGTGTATGTAGTTAGGATTTTTTGTATATTAGATAGATAGGGGGATGTATTTGATATAGTTAGGATTTATTTTAAATTAAATAGATTGTATGTTAGATAGATAGGGGGTATTTGATTAGGACTATATGTAATATATTATATGTAATATATTATATGTAATATATTATATTTAATATATTATATGTAATGTATGTAATGTCATGTATTGTATGTAATGTATGTAATGTATTATATGTAATATATTATATGTAATATATTATATTTAATATATTATATGTAATGTCATGTATTGTATGTAATGTATGTAATGTATTATATGTATGTATTGTATTGTGTTTATCTGTCTTTCCTTTTCAGGTGTGTAATTTTTTTATTTTCTGTAGTGGGGGGTGGGGTTGTAATGTATTTTTTTGTTTTCTGTAGTGGGGGGTGGGGTTGTAATTGTTTTTTGTTTTCTGTACTGTAGGTTTTTTTGTTTTTTGTACTGTAGGTTTTTTGTTTTCTGTGCTGTAGGTTTTTTATTTTTTGTAATTAGAGTGGTGGGAAGGTTTATTAGGGGGTAGGTAGTGTAGGTAGGTAGTGTAAGTGTTAATAGATTAGTGTAGAGGGGGGTTAGTTTAGATTAAATGGTTTATTGGGGGTTATAGTGTAGTGTTTGTAGTTAGTGTCATGATGGTCCTTGAGGACCATCATGGCACTTATGTGGTTAATGTTGGGTTGTAACAGGCCCATAATGGTAATAATATACCCTTATGGGACTGATGGGGTTAAATAGAGCCTTATGGTGGTCTGGATTGACCATCATGAGTTAATGGGTTAATTTAGGCCTTATGGTGGTCTGTATTGACCACCATGAGTTAATGGGTTAATTAGAGCCTTATGGTGGTCTGGATTGACCACCATGAGTTAATGGGTTAAATAGAGCCTTATGGTGGTCTGGATTGACCATCATGAGTTAATGGGTTAATTTAGGCCTTATGGTGGTCTGGATTGACCATCATGAGTTAATGGGTTAATTAGAGCCTTATGGTGGTCTGGATTGACCACCATGAGTTAATGGGTTAATTAGAGCCTTATGGTGGTCTGGATTGACCACCATGAGTTAATGGGTTAAATAGAGCCTTATGGTGGTCTGGATTGACCATCATGAGTTAATGGGTTAATTTAGGCCTTATGGTGGTCTGGATTGACCATCATGAGTTAATGGGTTAATTAGAGCCTTATGGTGGTCTGGATTGACCATCATGAGTTAATGGGTTAATTAGAGCCTTATGGTGGTCTGGATTGACCACCATGAGTTAATGGGTTAAATAGAGCCTTATGGTGGTCTGGATTGACCACCATGAGTTAATGGGTTAAATAGAGCCTTATGGTGGTCTGGATTGACCATCATGAGTTAATGGGTTAATTTAGGCCTTATGGTGGTCTGGATTGACCATCATGAGTTAATGGGTTAATTAGAGCCTTATGGTGGTCTGGATTGACCACCATGAGTTAATGGGTTAATTAGAGCCTTATGGTGGTCTGGATTGACCACCATGAGTTAATGGGTTAAATAGAGCCTTATGGTGGTCTGGATTGACCACCATGAGTTAATGGGGTAATTATAGTTGCCTGGGGTTAATATTTTTAGTGCGAGTCCTTTCAGGACCTTTACGGTCCTTTGAGGACCCGCGAGGCGGGAAATTTAAAATTGAATTGCAGCAGGGTCACGATCGGTGCCGATCGGGGCCCCCCGCTGCAGGGGGTTTATGTGGGGACACTTCGGGGGTCCCGATGGGGACCCCCAGCATAGAGGGGGGTTAATTTTAAGTGCCGCGGCCGGGATTGGGTAATAGTGTGCCGCGGTCCCTTTAAGGAGCCTCGGCGGGGAATTTAAAAGTTTTAAATGCAGCGGGGGGCCTGATCTTTGCAGATCGGGGCCCCCCCCTGCAATGGGTTTATGTGGGGACACTTCGGGGGTCCCGATGGGGACCCCCAGCATAGAGGGGGGTTAATTTTAAGTGCCGCGGCCGTGATTGGGTAATAGTGTGCCGCGGTCCCTTTAAGGAGCCGCGGCGGGGAATTTAAAAGTTTTAAATGCAGCGGGGGGCCTGATCTATGCAGATCGGGGACCCCCGCTGCAAGGGGTTAATGTGGGGGTGCTGCAGGGGTCCCGATAGAGACCCCTGCAGCATGGGGATGTGTATAGGGTGCAGGGGGGAGCCTCACACTGCTGTCTCGGGCTGTTCCGAGGCAGCACGTAGAGGCTTTCGGATCCCTTGCGTGGACTTTTTGTCCACGTAGGGATTCTTACGATATGCGAGACTCGTGCATAGATTTAAGGCTACGTAGCTCTCTCGGAGCCTATTCTCGGCCATTTTCTCGCAGTCATATCGTAAAGCAGGCTGCGAGAGATTCGGTTCTCGCAAACAGCAGGAAAACTGCCTTTTGCGAGCACCGAGAGAACTACGAGGGAGAATTTAATAGGGCCCTAAGTGTCTTAACACATTTGATTAATGTAATCTTATGGATTTCTGTCAATAATGGTATGTTAATTAGAAATTAATGTTTTCCCTGTCAATAATGGTATGTTAATTAGAAATTAATGTTTTATGGGCAAGTGATTACACTTTCCATGTCAATCATGATTTTAACATCAACATAATTTAACATGTAAACAACACCTAAAATATGTATTTACTTCATAATTAAATAGTTAGCCTTATAACAATGACACAGATATGGTTGTTAAAATGACACCTTAATTACTGTGATTGAGGAGTGTTCATACATTATGTTATACGTTGTTTGCACAGATCTCTACATTATGTATCAACAACAGTAATATTTGTGGAGGATACTACTAGATCGTAACACATAACATCATAACACTGCTGTGTATCACTCTTCCACTGAGGAGGGTTTTAGCAAATCACATGTTATTTTCAAGATATTAATACACAAACACCAGATTGAATTTTACTATCTATTTGGAGTACCCTTTTGGCAACACTTCATAAAATGGACATTTAGAGCCGGAAAAACTACAAAGAAGGGCAACAAAACTAATAAGGGGAATAGACATACTAAGCTATGAAGGCAGACTTACCAAACCAAACGTATTTTCTCTAGAAAAAAAGGCACCTAAGAGGGATATGATTATTTATATAAATACATCCAGGGGCAAGTGAACTTTTTGTGCCAAGAGTTTTTTTAAATGACAAGAGGCTATTACTTGAAGTTAGAAAAAATGATTCCACCTTAAAGAAAGAAAAGCGTTCTTCACAGTAAATTGTGGAATTCTCTACCAAAGGAGGCGGTGACAGCGGATTCCATAGATAACTTTTTAAAAGGAAATGGATATATTTATGATTAAAAAGGACATTCAGGGTTATCCTGGATACTTTTTATGAGGCTTTTTTCAGCCTTTACATGTGGTCTAAAGTAAATGTAGAATTGTAGAGGAAAATCAGCTCACGTAAGAGCTTATGTACAATCCCTACCTTGCGTATAGCCCTCTTATCTTGGATAGGAATAGGCTTGGCCACATTTTACATGGGACAGCTCTGCTTAACTTGCAAACGTATGACTTTTTACACTAATACACTATGGAGAGAGTAGTGCTGAGCATGTTGGGGAGGAAGGTTATAGGCTTCTTTAAAGAGGTGCGATTTTATTGAATTTTTGAAGGATTTAAGGCAGGAGGATAGTCTGGTGACGCAAGGCAAGGAGTTCCAGAGAATAGGGGCAGCACGAGAAAAGTCCTGGAGGCGGGAGTGAGAGGAGGTGACAAGAGTGGTAGAAAGAAGAAGGTCGTTAGCAGAACGAAGAGGGTGTGTGGGGGAGTATTTGGAGATGAGAGCAGAGATATATGGGGGTGCGCTGTTGTTGAGGGCTTTACAAGTTAGGGACAAGACTTTACATTTTATTCTGGAAACTAAGGGAAACCAGTGAAGTGATTGACAAAGAAGAGCTGCCCACACTGAACAATGTGTACGGAAGATGAGTCTGGCAGAGGCATTCATTATGGATTGAAGTGGGGAGAGGCGAGTGATGGGCAGGCCAACAAGGAGCGAGTTGCAATAGTCAAGACGAGAAATGATGAGAATCTTAGTAGTGTCTTGTGTAAGGTGATGGCGTTTTTTGGATATGTTTTTTAGATGGAGAATACAAGATTTGGTTAGAGACTGTATGTGTGGGATGAAAAAGAGGGCAGGGTCCAGTAGAACCCCGAGACAACGGGCTTGGGAGGTGGGAGTGATGATGGCATTGTTGACAGAGAGAGAGAGATGTGAGGAATTGAAGCTGTAGTAGATGGTGGGAAGATTAAGAGTTCAGTCTTAGACATGTTGGGTTTTAGATGGTGGGCGGACATACAAGAGGATATACTAGAGAGGCAGTCAGAGACATGTGCTAGAAGAGAGGGGGATAGATCTGGTGCTGAGAGGTAGATTTGGGTGTCATCTGCATAGAGATGGTACTGGAACCCAAAAGAGTTTATTAGAGTGCCGAGTGAGGATGTGTAGATGGAGAAGAGGAGGGGGCCTAGGACTGATCTTTGGGGTATGCTAATAGACAGGGGGTGAGGAGAAGAAGAGGTGCCGGAGAAGGAGAAGCTAAATGATCATTCTTGGAGGTATAATGAGAACCACAAGAGAGCAGTGTCTCGAATGCCGAGGGAGGTGAGAATGTGGAGTAGAAGCGAATGGTCAACTGTTTCAAAGGCGGCAGAGAGATCCAGTAGAAGCAAAATGGAAAAGTGGCCTTTAGACTTGGCGGTGAGCAGGTCATTGGTGACTTTTATGAGGGCTGTCTCAGTGGAGTGATGGGGCCGAAAGCCGGATTGGAAGGTGTCCAGAAGAGAGTTAGAGGAGATGAAACTGGTAAGGCGGTTATAGATGAGCCCCTCCAGCAGTTTGGAAGCCAGGGGAAGTAGAGAGATAGGGCGATCGTTAGATACAACGTCAGAATCGGATCAGGGTTTCTTGAGAGTGGGTGTAATTATGGCATGTTATATAGATGATGGAAACATGCCAGTGTTTAGGGAAAGGTTGAAGATGTGTGTGAGAGCTGGGATTAGTGTAGTAGAGATGGGAGGGATGAGCTGAGAATAGGCTCCAAAGGACAGGTGAGGTGAGAGGATGATATTAGGATGGAGACTTCATCCCCTGTTGCAGGGGTAAAGTAGTTCAAAGTGGCTGTGGGGATGAGAGTAGATTGGGTGTTGTTGGTTAGTTAGAGGATTTGTCTCCAGCAGCCAGGAGAAGGAGAAGTGAGAGCGAGAGAATATGGGAGTGGGACAGTGATGTTTCTGCTTATGAGTGTTGGTGAGGGGATGAGATTGTGATTGGAGGAGGGAGAGTAGCTTGTGGGAGCAGAGGAGAGGAGAGCAAGGAAGGTGAGATGGTTATAGTATTGGGGGAGTGATATGGATAGGCTGCAAATGAAAGTCTGAGAGAGGCAGTAGAAGATGAGGAGGAGAAAAAAGTGAGAGAGAAGTGTGTAGGTGTAGGGAGTAGATGAGATGAAGGTGAGGAAGTAAAAAAAAAAAATTATAATATATGCATATATAGATAAGTTTATATTTTATGATTATGTGTTTGTTTTATCCTACTGTTTTTTACATTTATTTTTATTTATGTATTCATTTTTTTTAAACAACAGTCCAGCTTGTGATTTTATAAGTGTAACTCAAACTTGTAATTGTTATTGTATGATTGCTAAATGGAAGACGTGTTTGTGGTTTTGGATGCTTTTTAAACTTAATTTTATGTTGACCACTGTAACCTTGAGAAAGTCTTAAAACAAAACAGATTGCTGGAAGTGATTTTGAGAGGAATTATTCGTCAAAAAAGAACCATATAATCATTAACTTTGAGTTAATCGATCCATGCATTGAGAGTCTGAGGGGGGAATAGTGATTTTCGTTTGTCTTGGAACCCTAAACTACATCAGTTGTGGTGGAAAAGTTAGGAACCTGGACTGAGAAACAGATATACCAGGTACGATACTGATATTTCCTTCGAGTGACTGCATTTGAAACCTAAGCTGTGTTACCCATGAGTAAGATTATTTGCACCATGCTTTTTTGAACTAAGTTGAAGTAGTTTTAAAACATTACAAGATTTTGGAATTAGGACTATTGTTTGAGTAATTGATTTTTTTTATTCTTTGGTTCACTAATTAATGTATTTGTATTATTAGTAGGTTTTTTAATTAACTGTTATTTAAACAGGAAAAATTGCACTAATTATTTTTTTTGTAACATGAGCTATATGTGGTTATTGTAGATATGAGCTTTAAAAAAAAGACTATGTTTTTATGATATAGGTCATTTTTAGTTTAATAATAAGTAAGAATTTTACATATGGTTGTTATTAATAAATTCATCACTGTATTACAGCATAAGTAATAAGAGTTAATTATATTGTATTATTTAGGTTCCTTGAACAATTTTGTTATTCAGATTTTGAAAGTATGCAGCCAACATAGAAACTATGCAATTTATGATTTACGAGGTAACATTACAGGCACATATTTATACATATTTAATATACATATCAAAATATTTGGAGTTTGTTATTTAAATATTCTACATTAATGCTAAACTATGTAAATATATTATTTTTTGGAACAATTATATCCATACAGTTAAATTTGTGAATTTTTGTTTAGTTTTTGTAGATAATTGTAAGCATATTGTTGCAGTATAACTTTACTATGCGGTATGCATTTCTAGTGTCACTGCATATCTTTGTTAGGTATGTGTTAGTGTGGAGTTTTGTAAAATATTTTTAAAACGTGTAAACTAACGTTAAGTCATTATTTCCTGTTATTTTCTACTGATTAGCAGCCAGTTATCCTACCTAATGATTCCAACATTCTGGAAGTGTCCAGACCACCTACCACTACAACTTACCAGTGTGACACCTTTGAAAAGAATGACCTGATTGCCACCATTAAATATCTTGTTCATCCAGCGGCTGGTATGTCAGTACTACTTTATATTTATTTCTAAACTTTAAATATATTGTTATACTTTTCAAAGTGATAAACAACATTTTTAAAGCAGTTTAATTGATATATCTATTAACATGTTTGATTTTGGTACCTATTGCCCGAATATATGTTAAAATTATATACTGATTTTGCACAAATGCTGTATCTTATGTAGCACAATATGCTTTTGCGTACATTGCATAAGCATTTGTACTTAGATGTAATTATTAGGTATATGGGGTTATATAGAAACATTCACAGCCTTATTAAATTCCAGCCTCATAGATAAGAGGCTTCTGCTTAAATCCTACGTGCTGCAAATTTCTCAAAGTTACGACGCTATTAAATTAGCCCTGCTGCGAGTAACGTGTGAGCTACGCAGCTGGGCCGTCCGTATAAACACTGCGAAAATGTACATGAGGAGTGACAGCCTCCGCGGCAGTCCCACACATAAGCCCTGCCATGGAGGGTACTCCAATTACCCCCCCCCCCCCCCGAAGTGTCCCTACATTAACCCCTTCCTGCAGGGGTCCATAGGGACCCCCGCAGCCCCCCCACATTAACCCCTTGCAGCGGGGGTCACTGATCGGCACTGATCGTGACCCCAGTGCATTTATATTTTTTTATTTCCCGCCTCGCGGTCCTTAAAGGACCATAAAGGTCCTTAAAGGAACTTGCGCTAAAAATATTAACCCCATAACTCATGGGGTACATGAGTTAACCCCATAACTCAATACAGACCCCCATAAGCACTTAATTAACCCTGTCAATCATGGAGGTCAATCCCCATATACAGATCCCCATAATCAGTTAGTTAACCCCATAACTCATGGGGGTCAATACAGACCCCCATAATAACTTAATTAAACCCATAACTCATGGGGGTCAATACAGACCCCCATAATTACTTAATTAACCCTGTCACTCATGGGGGTCAATACAGACCCCCATAAGCACTTAATTAACCCTGTCACTCTTGGGGGTCAATACAGACCCCCATGAGCCTCTATTTAACCACATCGGTCCCATAAGGGAATATTATGACCCTTGTGGGGCTGTTAAAACCCTAACAATAACCACATAAGTGCTATGACGGTCCTCAAGAACCATCATTACACTAACTACAAACACTACACTGCACTATAACCCTCAATAAACCATTAATACAATACATTCAATACAATACATACAATACAATACAAATAAAATAAAATACAATGCCCCCATCTATCTAACATACAATCTATTTAATATACAATAAATCCTAACTATCCAAAATAGATACCCCTATCTATCTAATATACAATAAATCCTAACTACATACAGAAGCCCTAATTCTAAGCTAAAATAAAATAATTAAGACCACTTACCTTTGCAGATGTCCCTTCAGATCACCAACTGTGAGGAATTGACTCTGCTGGGTTTCCTCGGGGATGGTGAGGATGAATACGAGGTTGAGACAATTCTGGACACCAGGATCTTCCGCAACAAGCTTCAGTATCTGGTCCGCTGGAAAGGCTATGGTGAGGAGGAGAGTTTGTGGGAACCAGTGGACAATATTCACGCTCCTGATCTCCTTCGGTCCTTTCATGTGCAGTACCCTGCTAAACCGGGTAATAGGGCATCCAGAGGCTGCACCTATAGAGGCGGGGGTAATGTGAGGAATTGACTCTGCTTGATTTTGAACCCTGGTCCCCAGGCTGCTATACCTTTTCTCTACCACTGCGCCAGCCTGCCTTTGTGAATTTCATTGAGATCTGATAACCTTGACTCTGCTAGCAATTGTATCAGTGCCTAAGTCTCTTCAGCTGTGCCTGGTCAGGTGTCTGGTCCTTGGCCTATATAAGGCACTTCCTGTCAATCTACCTTGCCAGATTATTGTGTGGTTCCTGATCACTTCAATAAAGCTTGTTCCTGTTTCACCTACAAGTTGCTGAACTGGATTATTGCTGACCTTGGCTGCTGGTCTCCACAACCTTGTGATTCCTATATCATTACAGAATAATCTGACGACTTACATGGAGACCGCCGGGACAGATTCTGCATTGGCCCAGCAAAGGCTTTATTTGCAAGAACTGTGCAGACCCAGGCACAGACCATTCAAGTGCTGCAGGACCAGGTTGCTGAACTCCAAAATAAAGTTCAGTCAATGCACAGTGAGTATACCAGCTACAGGGCACGTGATGTTGCGGCTGCTACTGTTACACCTGCACAAGATGCCGCTTGCCCCGACCAGAAAAGTTTGGAGGAGATCGCAAAAAATGTAGGGGTTTCCTAAATCAATGTCGTTTGCACTTCATGATGTTACCTCACCGATTTCCATCTGAAAGAGAGAAGGTGGGATTTATTTTTTCCCTATTCAAAGATGAAGCCCTGGCTTGGGGCTCCCCTCATCTGGAACAGGACAGTCCAGTCTTGGGTAGTCTAAATGACTTTCTTGAGGCCGTGTGTCTAGTTTTTGATGACCCAAATCGATGTGCTACAGCAGAAGCCACTCTCCTTCATTTGCATCAAAGGAGGCGCTCCGTGGCTGAATATGCTACTGAATTCAGACAGTGGGTTGCTGATACTACCTGGAACCAATCAGCCCAGAGGTTCCACTTCAGAAAAGGTCTCTCAGAAGCTATAAAAGATTAGCTAGCTCGTGTTGATCTTCCTGCTGACTTTGATGCATTTGTGTGTTTGGCTATCCGTATTGATCGGAGACTTTCTGAAAGAAGATTGGAAAGACAGGGTTCTTTTAGACCAAGTACTACTCCAATTTCCTATTCAAGAATTTCTACTCTGATCCCACAAACACCTACAGACTCTGAGCCTGAGGCTATGCAGGTAAATCTAATAAGAGGGCCATTATCCAATGAAGAAAAACAGTAGCGACGCACTCACAATTTATGCCTGTATTGTGGTAGTGCAGGGCACTATGCCTTCAATTGCCCTAGCAAATCCAAAAGAACAATAGCTATGGCTGCTGAGGGCACACAGATTCGACACCAATCCCAGATTTCAGATCAACTGGATTCTGTCACACAACCCTTGTTTTCTCTGGCTCATGGTGAAGAGGGTATGTTGACTCAACATCCTCATTTTGTGGTGCCTATCACATTGCAATGTGGTGATCGTAAAATTTCAACTACATCTATGATAGATTCTGGAGCAGGCGGAAACTTTATGGACATTAAATTTGCAGCAGGAAATAGAATTCAGTCTATCCCTAATTCTTCACCTGTGTTAATGGAGACAGTAGACGGTTCTCCACTTACGTCAGGCCCGGTTACACATGAGACTGTGCCCTTAAAGTTGACTCTGGAAGTGAATCACCATGAGGCTATATCTTTCCACCTAATTTCCTCAACACAGTTTCCAGTGATTTTGGGGGTACCTTGGCTTGCTCTGCATAACCCTCAGATTGATTGGAAGATCAGAACTTGGTCCTTTCCTTCAGATCACTGCTTAATGAATTGTCAACCCTCTAAGGTAACACCTGTTGCCACAACAATTAATGAAATGGTTGCTACAAACTTGACTAAGCTTCCTCTACAATATCGGGATTTTGCAGATGTCTGTGATAAGAAGAATGCTGATCAGCTTCCACCCCACAGGCCTTATGATTGCCCAATAAAGCTGTTGCCTGGGGCTGCTATCCCATTTGGCCGTATATATTCCCTTTCTGAGCCTGAATTGAAAGCTCTTTGTGAATACATACAAGAAAATCTTGCCAAAGGCTTTATTCGACCATCTACTTCTCCAGCAGGAGCTCCTATATTCTTTGTAGAAAAGAAAGATGGCAGCCTACGGCCATTCGTTGATTACAGGGACATTAATAACATCACTGTTAAAAACCGCTAGCCCTTGCCTCTCATTCCTGAACTTTTGGAGAGACTTCGCTCAGCTAAAATATTTACGAAGCTTGATCTTCGGGGGGGCATATAATCTGGTTGGCATAAAACCAAATGATGAATGGAAAACAGGTTTCAGAACCAGGTACGGGCATTATGAATATCTAGTAATGCCATTTGGGCTTTGTAATGCCCCTGCAACTTTCCAGCATCTTATCAATTATGTACTACGAGATCTCCTGGATCAGTTTGTTGTGGCATATTTGGATGATATCCTAATATTCTCTGATAATCTTGAAAACCCCAGAAAACAGGTCTGTATAGTTCTGGAGCCCCTTCGTACCCACCAACTATACATTAAACTAGAAAAATGTGAGTTTGAACAAACAGAAATTAAATTCCCCGGGTATGTAATAACTCCCAAAGGTTTAAGTATGGACGCAAGTAAAATTAAAGCTGTGCTGGACTGGCCCATCCCCAAGAATGAAAAAGATGTTCAGAGATTTGTGGGGTTTGCCAATTTTTATATGCGTTTCATTAAGAATTTCTTAAGAATTTCTCAATTTTTATAGGCGTTTCATTAAGAAATGCTATACTGTCTTAAAAGACTGGACCTAATATGCTGTTACATCCGTGCACCTTCTATTTCCGCCAGATGGTGCCAGCAGAAAGACACTATGACATAGGGAATAACGAACTATTGGCTATAAAAGCTGCCTTCACCGAATGGAGACTTCTCTTTGAGGGAGCCACCCATCCAATTAGTGTCCTCACAGATCACAAAAATCTGGAATGTATTCGATCAGCTAAGAGACTGTCAGCCAGACAAGCACGCTGGTCCCTATTCTTCTTGAGGTTTAATTTTTTGGTTACATACCATCCTGGCTCCAAGAATGGTAAGGCGGATGCCTTGTCTAGAATAGCTGACCCCCTCCATACTACCGTAACCAAGACCACCATCTTGCCGGAGGATATATTTATAGGAGTCACATTTCCTTCTGATCTGATGTCTCGCATTAAAAAGTGCTACGCTGAAAACCCAGTTCTTCGTTATCCTCCTCGTGATCTCCATATGACGATGCTTAATGGGTTTTGGATTTTTTAACAACGTCTGTTTGCTCTGGAGTCAGTGCGACTGGACCTTTTACGTCTCTACCATGACTCAAAACCAGCAGGTCATCCAGGAATCCGAAAGACACAAGAGCTACTCGCCCGATCCTTTTTGTGGCCCAAGTATTATGAGGATATTAAGAAGTATGTGTCCTCTTGTGATGTATGTGCCAGACATAAGACTCCTCGCTCATCCCCTGTTGGCTTGCTTCAGCCTCTTCCGATTCCTCATCGTCCCTGGGGATCTATATCCATGGACTTTATTGTGTAACTACCACCCTCTAAGGAACACACTACCATTCTTGTTGTTGTGCACAGGTTCACTAAGATGGGTCATTTCATATCAGCTAAACAGACGGCTGACCTGGTTATTCGGGAAATATTTAGCTTGCAGGAAGTCTATAAATACGAAAAAAGAACAACTCTAAATAAAATAGAGTAAATAATAATTTCAATAGTGGGTTGCCACTAACACTGGATCCACTGGGTCTATGTCCCGTGTACTTGAGAAACACCCAAGACTCTATTTATAAATATGTAGCAACTAGTTACAAAAAAACAAAAAGAACTTTATTTAAAGAAAAAAAAATAGTGAAAAGGATATATTTACACTGTGTGTAATAAAAGATATACTGGAGTATATCAAAATAGCAGGCTTGTCAAGGGGGTACAGGCTAATAAGTTAACCCCAAAGTGATAGTGTGAATGCTCACATATGATAATATTAATTATAAAGCCAGCACCTGTCCATTTGAAAGGGCAGATGGTTTAGTAATTACAGCAACTGTTTGCAGCCAAGTGGATCTCTATGTTGCCCATGGGAGAGAACAGTGACAAAACATTCACCATCCCATTGACTGAAATAAATTCAAAATTGAGACAACATAGATAATGTCCACTATAAAATAGACTAACTAACTTGATTAAACAGCACAATGCTGTAATCAAAAGAGTCCCTCCATTTCAAAAAGTGATAGATTATATGGACTTAACGATTAGTTTACTGCACCAAATATACTTAGAAGGAAAAAACAAAGTATCTTATTTACCTTATAATGGTGCAGGAATAGGCGTTTGTACATACCAATGGGGATAGCCTGACCCCTGTAGCCTGCTGCTATGTCCCGACGTACGTTTCCCCGCAGTTATTATAGCAGATTCATCAGGGGATATGTAGTTCCTTGTGGATTGCGGGTTTTTAAAGAGTCCCGCGACTCGTGGGACGCAATGACGTCACGGCGTTCACGTTCACGCCGCGACGTCATCGCGCACCACGTAATTGCGTTCTCGCGAGAGCAAGAAAGCATTGCGAAATCGCTATAGTTGCTCATTTTCTGAGTAATAGTGCCTCTACAGGCCTGTACCTGTATGAACTAATTTTTATTGCCTTATTAATATCAATTTGGGCTGTTCATTAAAGAACTATGTTATGGAATTGTTACTGAAACACCAAGATACAATTAGACCTGGTGTGAGATGCCCTAAAAAGGGGGGAGGGGAGGGGATATTTTTAATGTGATAAGCTGAGGATAATTCTTCTTATATATTTACATTTACACGGACCCCAATGAGTGAAACCCTCCCATGTATTCTAAATAAGATGGGCGAAATAGAAATAGAATAAGGGGCTCAGCAAAAATAATTATAACTAAGTTAACCCCTCTTTATGCTAGAATAGAAAGAAGGAAGTAAGTAGGTCATGTAGAAATAAGGACTCTAGTTATATAATACCATAGTGTATGCTAAAGCCCTAAAAACTAAAGTTCTATAAAAATAATAAAGTTTAGGCTGTATTTTAAATTCTGTAGGATGTGAGAAATATGAAAAATATACTAGGGATTCTAGCTAAACTCTAACTAAGAAAAAGAACTAAAGAAGAAAGGGAGGTGGGATAAATAACATTGTACTGGGATAGGATAAAGGGGAAAGGTGGAGGGAGCTTGCAGGAAGTGCCTGATGAAGTAGTTTGAAGTAGACAGGGGAGTGCAGTTTACATCTCGTTTTTGGAAACATTTTTGTTCTAATCTAGGTATTAATGTAAATCTGTCGTCAGCTTTTCATCCACAAAGTAATGGACAGACTGAGCGAACCAACCAGACTTTGGAGCAATATTTGCGGTGCTATATTAGTTACCTGCAGGATGACTGGCTGGATTTTCTACCCACGGCAGAGTTTGCCTATAACAATGCCCAACACTGCTCCACTTCTTTGAGCCCATTTTTTGCCAACTATGGTTACCATCCAACCTTTCTAGTGAGTCTCCCAATTACTACTTCCATTCCTGCAGTCACTGATCGGCTAACCACCTTACGAGATTCCCAAGACCTGTTGAAGGAGACTCTTTCGAAGGCTCAGGAATGTTACAAGAGAGCTGCTGATAGGCATAGAAAAGAGGCCCCAGTTTATCATGTTGGTGACAAGGTTTGGCTGTCAACAAAGAATCTTAAGCTTAAGGTTCCTTCTCATAACTTGGGTCAGAGGTTCATGGGACCTTTTGAGATCATTGCTCAGATCAATGCTGTCACTTTTCGTTTGCAACTTCCAGATTCCATGAGAATACATCCGGTGTTTCACGTTGCACTACTGAAACCTTTCCATGTCAACACTTTCCCTGGCCGAGCCCTGCCTGCCCCACCTCCAGTCCTCGGGGATGGTGAGGATGAATACGAGGTTGAGAAAATTCTGGACTCCAGGATCTTCCGCAACAAGCTTCAGTATCTGGTCCGCTGGAAAGGCTATGGTGAGGAGGAGAGTTTGTGGGAACCAGTGGACAATATTCACGCTCCTGATCTCCTTCGGTCCTTTCATGTGCAGTACCCTGCTAAACCGGGTAATAGGGCATCCAGAGGCTGCACCTATAGAGGCGGGGGTAATGTGAGGAATTGACTCTGCTTGATTTTGAACCCTGGTCCCCAGGCTGCTATACCTCTTCCTTACCACTGCGCCAGCCTGCCTTTGTGAATTTCATTGAGATCTGATAACCTTGACTCTGCTAGCAATTGTATCAGTGCCTAAGTCTCTTCAGCTGTGCCTGGTCAGGTGTCTGGTCCTTGGCCTATATAAGGCACTTCCTGTTAATGTACCTTGCCAGATTATTGTGTGGTTCCTGATCACTTCAATAAAGCTTGTTCCTGTTTCACCTACAAGTTGCTGAACTGGATTATTGCTGACCTTGGCTGCTGGTCTCCACAACCTTGTGATTCCTATATCATTACACCAACCTAGGGGAAAAACAAACAAAAAAAATAGTGCAACACATTAAAATAAAATAAATAACTATTATAAATATTCTTCTCCCTCTGCAAGGGGTTAATGTGGGGGGCTGCTGGGCTCCCTATAGCCCCCTGCAGCAAGGGGTTAATGTAGGGACACTTCGGGATCCCGATGGGGACCCCCAGCATATAGGGGGGTTAATTTTAGGTGAATTTAAAACTCTTAAATGCAGTTGGGGCCTGATCTATGCAGATCGGGGACCCCCGCTGCAAGGGGTTAATGGGGGGGGGCTGATAGTGACCCCTGCAGCATGGGGATGTGTATAGGGAGCAGGGCGGAGCATCACTCGGCTGTCTCGGAATGCTCCGAGGCAGCACGTATGTGATTTAGGATCCCTTGCTTGCACTTTTTGTGCCTGTAGGGATTCTTCCGAGGTGCGAGATTCACCTCATATTTTTAAGGCTGCATGTGACTCCGTAGCTCTCTTTGGGCCTATTCTCGGCCATTTTTCAGAGTCATCTCGCAAAGCAGGATGCGAGGGACATATTGGGGAATCAGTCCTCGCAAACAGCAAAAAACTGCCTTTTGCGAGGACCGAGGGAACTACGAGGGCTAATTTAATAAGGCCCTCAGTCTGTAACCTTGCACCACACATTTACCACTTGTCTAACAATTAATGTAGCATTCGGCTTCTAGTGGAATTTTAAGCTATGCTATTGATCCATATTATACAGTATAGTAGAAAATACATCACTGACACCATATAGGATTGTATTCTAGTCTCTCTAGTGTTGAGAAACAAGTTTCTCAGTGGCTAGCTTTATTATTAAATTCGTGCCAATAAACACTATGTATTATTACAAATACTTACATTTACTGAATTGAAAGTATATTCTAAATTCTTTGCTTCTATCTCCTTTGAGTAAGATTTTGTAGGACGCAATATTTGTTCTCCATTGATACAAGTACAATTATTGAACCTTCTCCATTCCGTCCTATATAGAGCCCCCCTAAATACAATAGATCTCTCTTGAATAGACTATACAGTGGTACCTTTTTTTTTAATTTTACATTATGGTTTTTAGTTAGAAAATCATTTTGCAAAATGGAAGCCTTGTACAATTGTAGCAGTCATTTATTTCAAGTTATTCACACACAAAACTAGAAGAATGCGTATCGCTGCCCTCATCACGAACACATCCTTAGATCAGTAATCAACATAGATTGCTTATTGGTTGCTGACTTTGGGACCGAGTCTCCAGTGCATAGGATGATGTTAACTACAGCTTAGCTTATTGTGAATGACTTACGTCTCTGTCTCAAAATCTATCAGTGTCTCCTGAACATAACCTTGTAACCACGCTAGTTAATAAGTACAGTAGTTCATCCAAGCAGGCTGATAGGAATATGAATTTGGGAAGCAAGTGATTATGAGAGGAATTATTATTAAAATCGTACGGTCTTCAAACTCCAAGCCCAAAGGGTTGGATTCAAACTTTCTAGGGGCTTGTAAGTTGAAGCCCATCGGACTTTATAATGAATATTTAACATGAAATAAACTATTTTTATTTGCTGGTTTGAGGGTAGGGGAATGTTGTGCTATTAATTCTAAGACCTAAAATCACCTTCACTTCTAATAAAAGTACAGGATATATTTTTTTATTTGCCTAATTAGTGCTATGTTTTGTAAGTAAGACCGTTGCAGGACCTCTTTGGTATAAGTAAGCTGCAGCTCGATTTTAGCGATTTATGGGCTTGACGGAAGGGTGAGCGTAGCATTTGAATAACGAATTGGGATCAAAGGCTTTGACGGAAGTAAGCTGTGATTGAGCTAATCGCAAGGGATCGCAGCTCGAGGCTCATAAGCTGCTTGGAGGCCGCAAATTGAATAGCGTAATAGCTTGTGGCCTCCCCTTGCGGATACTTATTTAAAAAATGTAGGATAAGAATGAGGTCCTATGTATTGTAGAATATTTTTGATTTTACATGTGTTGCTGGTTGTTAGCCTAGCTATTCGTTTTACTGCATTTTGGAGATTAGCCTTAGAAATATTACCTCCAGCCAGTTTGCTAACAGATCTTCAGACTGGTGTAGTCGGCTGTTAAATATATTATGGTGGAGTTTTATTTTTTGCTCTCTTTATAATTGGGTTTGTAAAGGGATGCACATAGACTCGGGAGAGATTCACCATTAAAAACATTGTGACATATTCTTAAAGGACCTCTGTAGTGCATTTATAAGTAACGCTCACATGTGGGTTTGTTGGGCAGACTGTTAAAACAGTATATAGTTTAAAATTGATAAAAGTTAATATTTTTTGGCAGTTTACAATATAGCTGTTACCTCCTTGTAGGCAACCCCCATGCCCAGCTGGACATTTCCCCTGATAAGGCTTGGGGAGCTAGGGGTAGGCTGTTTTGCTTGAGGAGAAAAGATTCCCTTTTTATTTAAAATGCATACTGTTTTCACAGTCTGTGCCCAACAAACAAAAAATAAAAAAAGTTGAGCTTTACTTTTAAATGCATTACATTGGTCCTTTAATAGTTTAGGTGCCAATGGTAAGGCATACTGGTCAATAATGGAATGTCTAAGGGATATTATTAAAAATGCTTTTCAATTTTGTATATATTCCTGTGTTGGTATAGTTGTCATAGAAATAAACCCACCATTTTTATATAAATAAACAACATCTACATTCTGTCATTGCAAAGTAATAATCACTAGACAACAAAGGCATGTAAATATCTTGATACCTAAACCCATTACACCTTTGTTTCTGTCAGCAGACGTTTAGCAGGCTGTAGGGACCTGATTAAAGTGATTTAATGTTTTGTGTGATTTTATCAGTGAAGGTAGTGAAGATTGAATGATGGGTCTGTGCCCCATAACTGAAGATTTTTGCATTATTCCAGAAATGTGAGTGTAA
Source organism: Discoglossus pictus (assembly GCA_027410445.1). Classification (NCBI taxonomy): domain Eukaryota; kingdom Metazoa; phylum Chordata; class Amphibia; order Anura; family Alytidae; genus Discoglossus; species Discoglossus pictus. Next base: position 259,948,471 of record CM050165.1, on the reverse strand, counting down.
CGACCCTGGGGGGTCTGCTAACCACACAATTCCTACCTTAGAGCTCCAGGAATACACCCTCAGAATTGTTTGGTTTTGGGCTTCTCGGTACCCAGCATGCAAATCAGGACCACCAGCAGGAAATCAGGAACACATGATTAGCATACCTGGTACAATCTGCCTTTCAGGGAGCTTAGAAAATGTCAAGGGAGCCAATTCTACCTGCAGATTTAATCCGGTCCAAAGTCCGTTCTTTTTAGGTCAGGAGCAGAGATTTAGGATGTAATATTAAGGGGAAAAAAACAAACACCTTCCCTCTATAATGAAGACATACTTTGCTTTTGTGCTCCAAAACAGAGCAACAATGTTTATTTTTTCCAGTCTCATATTTAACCAGTACGTCAACCAATAACATTAGCCCCTTCCTTGGGCAAATAAAGAAGTCTACCCCCAACAGTAGCCACTCGGAACTATCTACATGATTTGAGATTACTTTGATGGACTTGAGTCCATCCTGTTCCTCCAGCCCCTAAGTGCCTAAAAGTCTGGTGATACTATCTCTGCTTATCCTGTTTACTCTGACAGGAGCGGGGCACAGCAGGGATGACAATAGCTTCTGGTGTTAGAGTGTCTGAGTAGAGGGTCTTGTAGTAAATTGACTGGGAAATTAACAATATGAAAGTATCATGGCATACTAATACAAAGATGGCAGCAACACAAACAATGGATTTCTTGTTTCCTTCATCACAAACTCTTGTTGCTAAGGAGCAATGATGTAGTCATATTAGCTACCTTTATTAGTAGCGGTAATTACTACTGTTACTAATTAATTTGTGAAATACCGCTCTTCAACCAGTACTGCTAAATAAGTCATTATTGTCTCACATATTCAGTCCCCAGAAGTAACTGCTTGCTCTATGTAACAATAATTACATACAGTAGTATGTCCCTGCACTTAGATAGATTTGTACTATCTGAAGAGACTTTAAATCACAGTGTCATATTCTAGAGCATATTCTGAACACTACATAAATACTTTAAACATTACAAAAGTGACCCTGAGCCTGGTAGGCCCAAATAACTCACAGGAATGGGCTCTTGGAGGTCCAAGGTACATAACCAGGACCAGAGGCCCAACATTAAACCACACATAACTGTAAAAGTGTCACAGTCCCTTAAAGCAAGTATCATGACCATTGTAATAGTACTTGAGGTTGGTAGTCACATGGGCTAGTTTCCCTCCATGGTCAATTGTTCCCAAAAAGAGTCAGTGAGTCTAGGGGTTTGTGACAGTATAATTTTGGACCATAAAGGGTCCTTGCTTGTGGAGTTCAGGGGAGTCCCACCCTAGTCCCAAAAAGCGGATTGTTACAAGTCTGTATTAGGTTGTCTGTATATCTCGTGTCACATTGCTAACATAAAAAGACTGCCTGCCCTGCCTTGAAAAACTTTAGTAGAAATCAACATTCACAAATTTAACAAGGGTAAGAAAATTCAAAGGGTGAGAATACAACATTTTATACATCCCTCTAGTTTATTACATGTGTTTGCTGTTGCCATGCAGAAAAAGAATACTCCTGTGCCCTTTGATTCAGTATTTCTTTAAAGTGGTACGTTTATAAATAAGTCCATGTTATTTTTGATAACTCTTTATAGGAGATTCTGGAACAGCTTCATATTTTTGATTACATTTATCAACTTCAGCCTCACAGTCTACTGTACATTTTAAACATTTTTAAGTTGTATGCTCGCTGAATGCTCTGTCTAACATTAGCACCTCTTCATTACTTCATGACTTCCACTTTCATAGACAATTGGAGGTCTTTCATCCGCACAATAATTACCATGTGGCGAGTAACCTTGCAAGTGCTATAAGCCTCTCACTTGTTTTATTTATTATACAAGCTATTGGGCCATGATGCACACTTCACCACACCCAGCTTGAATAAAGTTAACATAACGATGCCAATGGTAGATTGAAAATTACATCTTGCTTTTAATATATCAAAGAAAGACACAATAATCCAGATGAAGTCATTGTTGATTTCCATACAACCAATAGTCTTGGTCATTTGTGTGCTCCCATGCTAACTATGCTTTAAACACAACTCACACATACATTTTAAAATGTTGAATTAATTGATTAATTGATCAATTTAAAACTGAAGATTGCAGGCAACAATAACACATCCTTTTCACTTCCCAAAGATCTTCTGATGTCATCATTATTTATTATACCACCTATGATTCCAAATGGCATTATCCATGGTATTCTTATGACACTAATCATTTATGAAATAATAAATTATGTTGATTGTGTAAAATGATGATGGCTCCCATACTATTCTTGGTTCATTATGTACTTCATGTTCATGTCATCCCCAACTGTTATAGTTATCTTAGATAAAGGAACTTACAGAAAAGGAGGATCTTTGCAGATAATTTATGCTTAAAATACCAAACTTTCAAGCTCAGTGATGTAACACTTATATTAAAAAATGTGATACCAATCTATTTACATTATTTTTATAGATATTTTATCAATCTATTTTAAAAATATTTTCAAGCACTCCACAAAGCTATCCACACAGAGGAGCTTTTTTGGTGTAACACAAACTAGAGCCCCCAGGTTCTGTGAAGTACTATTATACACTAGGAACTTGCCCGTCAACAATGACGGGAGCCCTGTGATGAACGCCTTCGGCGCTCATCGCGTAGCTCGCAAAGAGCGCATATGCGTCTCTTTGCAGCATCTACCCCCTGTCCCTTCTCTGTGTCTTTCTCCTCTGTGTGTGTGGTGAATGTTTGCGCTGACTGCCGTTGGTTTTATTTTCAAAGTCCTGCATGCCTGGCATTGTTCGTATAAGTGTTAGTGTGTTCAGCGTTGTGTATTTTCAAAGTCCCACGTGCCTGGCATTGTTCGTGTAAGTGTTACTGTCTTCAGCGTTGTTTATTTTGGACGTTTTGCGAGCCTGGCGTTGCTAAACCTCGTTTTCAGGCTGTTTCTGAATTTTTTTTCCTTGCTTAGGCGATTTTAGCGTGACGAAAAATGGAAATCTATGTGGTCTCTAAATCTGAGTTACCCTGCTAGGGGAGTACATCCATATATCCTGAAAGGGGAACTGAGTATCTCTAGTGACAACCAATGTGAATGAAAGAATAAACATCCACACCAACTGAATTCAATAAAGTTTACTTTAATGTAATTGGTGACAAATCACTGATTCCATTGGCAGTTCAGTATCAAATATAGTAGAACAGCATCCTGGATCTCGCTGGAAAGCTCTCAGTCTATCACAGCAATCTGTTCCTGTTGATCTTCTGACTAAACAGAGGAAACGTGAGGCTCTTATACCTTTCCAACCACAAAAAAAAAAAAAACTATATTAAACTAGCTTACTGCTGCATCTATTAGAAAAAAATCTGGTTCATATCTTCAAGGATTTTAGTAAATTACCACTTGTCTTGCCTTAAAACGGTCACTAACACTTCCTCTTGAGCCAAAAAGTAGATCATCGATTAGAAACACAAATTTGGTGTTCATGTCTCGTGATTTCCAAACAGATCAACTTTATCACTGAAAATCTGATATCTCACTAATACCAATTATTACAGTTTTTGTTTAAGTTTAGGCCCTTATATTCTGATATTTCAAGTAAATGCAGAAATATAACAAGTGTTTTTATAAATTTATTAGGGGCAACATCTTGATGAAACAGCCTCAGTGATGGCGAACTAAATCCTATGGGATACTCCAGCAGCCCAGGATTGTATTATCTCTCTGCTTGATCACAGGTGGATCAGTCAGAATGAAACAGATACCGTATTTTTTCCTTCTATAAGACGCCCCCATGTATAAGACGACCCCTATTTTTAGAGCCCAAAATTTTGAAATAAATTATTATGCAAATGTGTATTTTATACGTTTTTATTTTTTTACACATATATTTAAGGGCACTTTCTGTCATGATTTTCACTGATTTCCATTCCAGCTCAATATCCTTGTGATCACATCACTTATTACTCAGTCGAGATGTGTAATTGCATTTTTCCGGTTTAACACAGGATCACAAACATATTGAACTGGAATGGGAATCAGTGAAAATCATGACAGAAAGTAATATGTGTAACACAATAAAAACATATAAAATACACATTTAACGCTGTTTTAAGGCAGGAGAGAAGACACACATATTGGAAATGAAACTGAGTATTGGAGTACATCAGAGATCCTGAATACACAAGTAAAGAGACAATGTAATCCTGGACTGTTGGTGACCCTTGTAGGTTCAAAATAACCACAAATAAAATAGGTATATAAAACGAAGCAATTGTAAGTAAAAAAAGTGTGCAATCTATCAATATGTATAATGTCAAATACTTTTTTAATTCCTTAGATTTCTAGCCATATTTTAGGCCACATCACAATATATGCTTGTGTCATTTATCATGATTATTTTTTTGTAAGTTCATGAATCAATCTGCAGCATTGACAAAAGTACTCTGTAAGGTCTTTATTTTACTCTGTAAGTTTATTACAAATTGTAAATATAAAATGTTTAAAACTGTTTTTATTCCTCAGAATATGAGGCAACAAAGAAAGTTGACACTGTTTCGGTAATTATCTACAGTACTGGAAGTGTTATTACTATTGGTGCTTTCATTGGATCTTACTTCCTGTTTCGACATTGGTAGGTAAACCATTATTTTTTGTGTTTATAAGAGGGAAACAACAGTCACCTAAGGGCCAGTTAATTCAGCACAATTTGGACAACACCACTGTAAAGATATCGTAAAAACGTTGAAATACTGATTGAATTTTTAAAATAAAGTATGTGCATTTTTTACTGAAATAACCACACATTTTAATTTTAGTGGATTTATCTGTTGACATTTTTTCTGCCCGCCTACTGCCTGATTCAGAGTTCAGAGGAAATGCTGGCCCTCCTCCTTAACTACTTCAACCAATCAGGTTGCAGGCGTGTGTGTAACATACAAGTCTTTGAGAAGTCACACACTGAGGGCAGTTCAATAAATAAAGCTCTTTATTTCTTTTTTAGGTCGTGGTTTGTAAGGTTTTTCAAAACATAACATAATACCAACACAAGCAAATATAGGAACACATAAGTAGAGTTCATATAATGAAGCAGACAGTATAATAAGTACAGTTCATATAATGAAGCAGACAGTATAATTTTCAAACTATTAAATGGTGTTGGAATCCAGTAAATGAAACAATACAGATTAAAGGAATTAGAAGCACATATTATTGATGAGAAAGTTCTCAGCCTGCTAACATGCTGTCACTTTTTTATCCTTTGTTTAATTTATGATTTGTTTTTGTTATAGTTTATTTATTTTATTACAGTAGTTCAGGGTAGTACATTGGTGATATAAACTTATTATAAACTAGCGACTTGCACGTCAAAAATGACGGCAATAAAAAGTGAAGCCTGGCAATGCTGTTTGCCGCACAATGGGAGCCTCTCCCCCTTTGGCACTCATCATGGGCCTCGCAATAAGCACCTTTGGCGTTCATCGCTGGCCTCTCAATGAGCACTTTTGGAGCTCATTGCGAGTCACTACCCCTCTCTATTTCCTCCCTTGTTTCTCCTTTCCCCCTCCTCCCCCTGTGTTTTAACCCCCCTTTCCCTCCTGTGTCTCTTTCCCCTCCTCTGCCTCCCATGCGTCTCTTTCCCCCTCCCCTATGTCTCTTTCCCCCTTCCCTGTGTCTTTTCCCCCCCTCTCCCTCCCCTGTGTCTGTTCCTCCCTGCCTTGTGTATCTCCCCCTCCTGTCACTCACCTGTGTCTCTTCCCCACCTCTCCCTCCCGTGTCTCTTTCCACCCCCATGTCTCTTTCCCCCCTGTGTCTCTTTCCCCCCTCCCCCCTGTGTCTCTTCACCCTCCTCTCACTCCCCTGTCTCTTCCCCCCTCCTCTCCCTCCCCTGTGTCTCTTCCCCACCTCTCCCGTGTCTCTTTCCACCTCTCCTGTGTCTCTTCCCCCCCTGTGTCTCTTCCCCCCTCCCCCCTTTGTCTCTCCCCCCCCCTCTCCCCCCTGTGTCTCTCACCCCCTGTGTCTCTTCCCCATGTGTCTCTTTCCCCCCTCTCCTCCTGTGTCTCTTTCCCCCTTCTCCCTGTGACTCTTTCCCCCTCTCCCCGTGTCTCTTTCTCCCCCTCTCCCCCTGTGTCTCGTCCCCCCTCTCCATCTGTGTCCCCCCTTCTCCCTCTGTGTCTCTCCCCCCTCTCCCTCTGTGTCTCTTCTACCCCCTCTCCCTGTTTTTTTCTTTTCCCCCTCTCCCTCTGTGTCTCTCCCCCCCTTCCCTCTGTATCTCTCCCCCCCCCCTCTCCATCTGTGTCTCTTCTCCCCTGATGAAAGATATGACAGTAGAAAGATATGAAGAAAAGCAAGTGGCTGGAAAAGTAGGAGATTACATTTGGAAAATTGAAAGTTGGATGGAAAAACAGAAAAGAGGATGAATGACAGAAGAGAGGGAGACAGTGGGGTATATAGAGGGGTTATAGTAAGGAAAGGAGAGATAGGAAGGAGGAGTAATGGAAAGGAATGAGTGGAAAGGAAGATGAGAGTAGGAGAGTAAGGAGGAAGAAATATAGGAGAGAAAGGGCAAGGAAAAGGATGATAGGGGGATGGTGAACTATAGGAAGGAGGAGGAAGAGAATGGGACAAAAGAAGAATGAGTACAGAAGGGTGACAGTAGAGAGAGGGAAATAAAGGAATGAATGCAGAGATAGGAGAATAAAGAGGAAAATTAATTGAAACGGAAGAAAGGAATGAGTGCAGAGAGGGAAACATGGAAATGGAGGGAAGATGTCAGAGAACTATTTTAAGGACTAGAAAGAGCGAAGAGAAAAGTAGAATGAGAGAGTTTGGAAAAGCAAGAGACATATTGGGTGGGCGGAGGAAGCGTCGGTGTGGGAGCGAGAAATGGTGTGGGGGGGGGAGATATGGAGGGTTGTGAAGAGAATAGGGAAACATAATGAGAGTCAAAGCCAAACAGAAGGTGGGGGAAGACAGGGTGGAAGAGAGAGAGCAAGAGAGATATAGACAGAGAGTATGCGAGAGACAGAGGGTGAGAGAGAAAAAGATAGGCGGTTGATGGGAAGAGAGGGAGAGAAATTAGCAGAGGGAGACATGGTGGGAGAGAGAGGGAGACAGGATGGGGAGAATACAAAATGTGGAGGGGGTGAGGGAGAGGGTTGTGTAGAAAAATTGGGGCGGAGGGTTGGAGAGACAACACAGCTTAGTGCCCCTCTTCTTCTCCCAGCCTATTGCAAAGTACTTCACAGTGGGGAAATTATTACATATTTATAGAGTATATTATATTACATTTCAGTACATAGAATTCAGAATCCAATTTATCCCCAATTTTGCTTTTGCAGGAAATCTGTGAAAAACAGGCTGAACAAGACAGTTGATGCAGATGGTGGAGAGAATGTGTCTTCAAAGGAAGATAAACCAATCACTGAGGAAAAAAAGCCAGAAACTTCAGAACAACTCTCTGGAGAATCAGAAAATGTACCTCCTCCTACAGAATAGTGAGACATAAACCTTGGGGATAACAAAGGAAGTAATATATCTGAAATCATTGCAGAAATAAACTTTATCCATATATTGTGATTTTTTTTGTTAATTTAATAAATTAGTGTTTATTCCATAGCTTTATTCATTCTCTCAAGTTGCATGAGTAGAATAAATGTTCCTCATTGCTATCAAAGTACACATATCATGAAAATAAAGTGGACATGCAACGAATGCACTTTGATTGTTTTTAATTAAAAAAATGTTTCTGAAGCTCTAAAGTCATTTAGCTGGTTTTCATAATCTATTGAGTGCTGCATTTAATCCATTAATTATTTTGTTTACATTATCTTTTAGTGAAATAGATTTTCAACAGCCTTGTAATACTTTATCATACACATTTAAAATATGACAGGGGGCAGCAGTAAGTTTCACTAGTGCCACAAGTGCACCCAACATTGTCTTAAGAATCGATAGGTTGAGAAGGTAGACCGGCAAATGAGGGTGGGGTCAATTTGCTAACATGTAGATCTAATATAGATGGCGTGATGAAATGGGGTTGAGGGGAAATGTAATGAAATTCACTTGGTGAGAATTGGTGATGCAACATCAGTTAACCTATAATTAACATCTCTTTAAATCTAATGAAATTAATGAAATGGTTATGAGAAGTTATGTAGTGTTAGTGATTTAAAACAGGTATGTAATAGAAGTGATTTGATGACATGGGGTATGATTGGAGAGTATACCATTAATGTCATGAAATGGAGGTTAGGCACGATATAATGTCTGTAATTTAATTACAAGAGAGTGTGGATGTTTTTAATAAAAATAATGTTGTGTAATGAGGGTTAGATATGATGTAGTTAATTTAAAGAAATTAATGAGGGCTTTTGTGCTGTTGAAAGTATATGTAAAACGTGTAACTCACACGTCAAAAATGACCTTATCATATTTTATGTTCAATTGTCTGTGCTGTCTCTCTCTGTGTGATTTCCATCTTTCTCTGTGCATCCTCTCTGCGCTCTGCGTTGTATCTCTCTCTGGGCCCCTCTCTTTGTGTGTGCGCACTCTCTCTCTCTGTGCCCTCTGTCTCTCTCTGTGCCCTCTTTGTGTGCTCTCTGTCTCTCTCCCTCCACCCTCCCTCCAAGAACGCACCTCGCAGACGTTACTCACAACTGACAACTATTATAGTGGATATGCACAGAAAATTGAAGGATATCTGAATTTTAGTATCAGTTTAATTAAACTTATTATAGAACCTCTATAATCATCCAGCATTCAAACAACCTTCAAATTAATTGTGAATTTAAAAGTTGATCTTTTGTGAGAAAGCTTGATCTGTAATAGCGGTGGATGTTCCTGGGGACAGATTAAGGCGATTAAGTCCAATAATAGACTGTATTGATGGAGTAATATGGTCACAAGTTAACTTTCCTATAAACTATGAAAAGGTTAAACAATCCAAGATACCAAGAAATTGTCATGTAATAGAAACAAAAGAAGATTCACTGCAAGTTTGTTTTAAAAATAATCAAATCGGAAATAACAATAATCCAATGGCAGCATATTTCTGGAGACTAAATAAATTATGAAAATGTGATCCAAATTAATCAGGCCCACATAGATAACACTCATATAGTGGGAAATGGCCTAATTATTTCACTAAATGTATTTATCCCCCAAAACATCATAGGTATGAGAAATCCTAAACAATCCAAAATAGCTTTAACCCATGAACATAGTTACATTAACGAAAGTTTATTAAAACAAGTGCAGAATCCAAAATTAATTCGTAATTCTCAACCTTATGACCAATATATACATAAGATTGATTTAAAACAGAAGCTAAGTCAGGCCCCTTGCCTAGCTTACCCAGAATAAGGTAAACCCTTCTTTTTAGAAACTGATTATACTGATGATTGTTTAAGTGCTGTGTTATATTAAAAATATGACCAATATGACAAGATTATCTCTTGTGTAAGTAAAACACTATCACCCAGAGAGATAAAAGGCTCTATTGGCTACAGTATGGGCACTATAAAATTTTCGGAATTTACAAGTTGAGAAAATAATAGTTGAAACAGCACACCAACTGTTACAATATATTTAGAGCAAAAATAATTAGGTCTCGTAATCTACTGTATCAAATAGCAGCATAACTGCTTGAACCTTATCCTTACAAGTATGGCCTTTAGAGATAAGATATGCCCAAAATTAAAGGAATCAATTTGCCCAAGGATTAGCGGATTTACATGATTGTACTGCTCCAGACTCCTTTAAAGAAGATTATTCTAATATAGACCTTATGGAGGAATATACATTTTCACCTCACAAGATATATGAAGAGGTAGTTTGTAAATCATTACCCATAGTTTATGTAGATGGATGTGCCTATCATGTAGAGATAGATACAGAAAATAAACTTGTTGCGGGAACAGGAAATGTATGGATAGATAGTTTTCCTATTCCTCCCAAGGGGTGTAAAATAGGACCCAAGAGTAGTCAAATAGCAGAATTGATAGCTATATATTATGCTGTTTACACCGCAATAGAGCATAACATTAAGGAATTTGTAATCATTACTGATTCAGAATATGCCTGTAATAGTTTTGTTGCATATTTACCAGTATGGAAACAAAATTATATGACTAATGCCCGGAAGAAACCGATAAAACGTGGTAAGTTATTACATACCATCGATGAAATGGTAAATTTTAATGAACTAACTATATATTGGAAGAAAACAAAGGAACATTTCAAGATAAAGGGTCCGGATAAAGAGGGAAATGATCTAGCTGATAAACTAGCAAAACAAGGTGCCCTAGAGGGGGAATTCATTGAAATGGACCACCTTATTGGTCTATTGCAAGTCCAGGCTATCACTAGATAGCAATCCCAGAAAGATACAGAATTATCCATGGTTCAGTGGTCCCAAGATACTCCTAATTAAGATTTAATCAGTAGTCAAAATGAAGATCCTATCATAGGTCCATTTTATATATCCTCTGAACAAAATAGATGTGTCAAGTAAGGAAGATTTCAGGATTTTAATTAAGTCCAGGTTTACTTATATGCACATCTAAGAATGGTATACATCAATGGATATTTCCTACTGCATATTGAGGTATGAAGTTACAACATGCATCATGTCACAGAGATGAGAAAATTACTTATGAGATACTTCTCAATTTTGCATACTGGCCACACATGTTGATGGATGTCCAAATTTACTGTCAATGATGTTTGGTATGTCCCCAGTTTCAACCCCATATACCAACCCATAGGGCTCCTCTTCAGAAGAGGGGCATGTCTATGTCCTGGTCAGATTTACAGATTGATTTTATTGGCCCGATAACTACATCATCCAAGGGTAATAAATATATGATAACTGTTGCATGTTTATTCACTAAATGGGTAGAATGCCTTCCGGCGACAAATTGTAAAGCTGAGACCGTAGCAGTTATGTTAATTAACCATGTATTTTCTCATGTTGGCCTACCACAACGAATTGAATGACATGAGGAAGTCACTTCACTAGTGAGGCGATGAGCTGTATATGAAGGATCCTATGTGTTAAACAAAAATTGCATATTGCTTACTGTGATGCTTCTAGTGGTGGGGTAGAATGGTACAACCAATCTATTGTAAGTATCTTAAAGGAATTTGTAAAAGAATCTGGTAAGGATTGGGACATAAAGTTGCCTTTTGTTTTGGCCATAAGATCTACCCCTAGTACTGCTACTAAAATGTACCCATTTGCAGACTGGGAGGCGTATGGAACACCCACAACACCCTATCTATAGGACACAAGACCATAACTTGGTAAATGCTGCTACTACCCATTAATATATTGAGAATTTGAGGAAACATTTACAACAGTCTTTTGTGTTTGCTCAGAAAAATCTAGAGAAATCTGCAGCAAGCACTAAAACATGATTTGAAAACATCTAAGAAAGAATATGAACTCACAGATAAGTTTATCTATATAACTTCTTACGTAATCAGGCAAAAGATAAAAAGTGTTTACCCTCATGGAAAGGACCTTATACTACTATAGATGAAATTTCACCTGTTGTGTATAATATTCAGATCCCAAAAGATGGTGAAATGGTGGAAAAATGGGTCAATCAACAATGGCTGGTCATTGAATATTCACAATCTCTGTTTGACTTGCATGAGTTCTCACTTGAGACAAGGGTGGGATAAGATTTTATTTCCTGAAACCCAATGAACAGATATTTATCCAAAATACACTCAGGTGTCTCAAGGTCTTTCTGAATACAGCTATGTCAACATTTCAATTTTTTTTGTTGTTGCTTAGATTGAATCTAGAAAGATAATTTAGTGTGTCTTCCCAAAGTAGAAAGTGATCTCAGTATTTAATCAAACAAAAACTAATAGATAGAAATTACTATTTAAGATTGCCTAGCCATAGGACGAGAGAGGACTGAATGGGGTAGGACTGAAAAAATGAGGAAGGTGATAATAAACTGGAGAGAAGCTATTGAGAGCACAGGTCTCTTTATGGAATACGGATATATTTTGTTTTTACCTATAAAATTAATTTTATTTATTTATTTGTATTCAGATTATGCAGAAGTGGATTAAGATCAAGATAATTGCACAAGACAAAATAAGAGGTAGAGAAATACTTTACTGACTTTGGGTTTCAATCTGAAAGTTATGATCGGAATGAGGGTCTGAGGAACTTAGAACTACTCCTGAAAAAACACCTTACATCGTTCTGGATCAAGACAACTTAGGATATCTATCTTGCAAAGAGTTTGATGCCATAAGGATTTAGAATTAAAATATTCCCCTCATTTTCATTCTAGTTAGATATTTTATGAAAAAGGTGGGAACAAGCTCTGACCACTTGTTCTGAGACCATCCTTGCTATTCTTAATTATGAGTCTGACATTATTTCAAAACTGGATAAAGAAATAATTGATTTAAATAACATTTGAAATAGTTGGAGCAATTGGAAGAAATTAAAAGAACACACAGGAAGATTAAGTCAGACTTAGATAAGAAAGAAAGAGCGATCATCAATGCCAAGAGAGAGAAATGTAATTGTGATATCAGAGACTTTGAAAGTGGTCAGATGTTTGACTGGACTGTACCAGGACAGGAGTGCCTGTCATCAAGTGGTCCTGGTGGATTCAAATCCCACACAAAATTTAAGAGATAGACAATGGCGCAGATACAGAAATCAAACCTAGTCCAGGAGGACAGCATGGTGAGGACACAAGATTCTTATATCATTAACCTATCCACATGTATATTACCTGAGTAGCAAATTATGATTTTAGAAAGGGGCCTCTCATTCTAACCTTACAATCATTTTGATTTTTTTTTTTGTAGTTAAGCATATACATATTATTTGCCAGAAAACTAGTGCTGAACAAGTACTACAACTGATGACTTAAGTGGCATCCAACACAGATATATATCCTGTGATAGTTTTGAGCACATTGAGGAAACAGTAGAGATCTAACCAAGGACTTTATATTGGTTAGCTGCGGCATTAATTCACATACCTTGATGAATCATATACCTTGGGAATAATGTATATTGCTCTAAATATAGTGCACTGTTAGCCAAAATATATCTATATAAGAAGTGATGTCTGCAGAGATAATTATTGAACTGTGGTGACTTTTTAAGTATAAAACAGCTGACAAGTAGCTGATTTTTCAGTGTGCTTTATGATAAAGAGTACCTGCTTGTGAACAAATGCCTACTAATATCTAGCGTTATATTTCCTTGGGCTTTATGATTAAGGGCACATGTCTGCAAACTAGTGTCTACTAATATCTGCAGTTATATCTCAGCATGCTTTGTGTCCCAGAGCACCTGTCTGTGAACAAGTGCTTATTATTATCTGCAGTTATATCTCAGTGTGCTTTATGATTAGAAACACCAGACTATGAATAAGTGCGTACTAATATCTGCAGTTATACCTCAGTTTCCCTTATGACTAAGATAACTTGCCTGTGTATAAGGGCCTACTAATACCTGTAGTTACAACTCAGTGTGACTTATAAATAGGACTAATTGTTTGTGAACAAGAGCCTACTAATACCTGCAGTTATAACTCAAGGTGCTTCTTAATGAAGAGCACCTGCCTGTGAACAAATGTCTACCAAATATCTGCAGTTATATCTCATTATGCCTTATGTTTAAGAGAACTTGCCTGTGAACAAGTGCCTACTAATGTCTGCATTTATATCTCAGTGTGCCTTATGATTATGATTAAGAGAACCTGCCTATTAATATCTGCAGTTATATCTCAGTGTGCTTTATGATTAAGAACACCAAACTATAAACAAGTGCCTACTAATATCTGCAGTTATACCTCAATTTCCCTTATGAATAAGAGAACTTGCCTGTGAATAAGGGCCTATTAATATCTGTAGCTATAACTCGGTGTGGTTTATGAGTAAGACTATCTGCTTGTGTATTAGAGCTTACTAATATCTGCAGCTATATTTCAGTGTGTTTTATGATCAAGAGCACCTATTTGTGAACAAATGTCTACTAATATCGGCAGTCATATCTCAATTGTGCTTTATAATTAAGAGCACCTGCCTGTGAACAAGTGCTTACTAATATCTGCAGCTATATCCCAGTGAGCTTATGATCAAGAGCACCTGTCCATGAATAAGAGCCTACTATTATCTGCAGTTATATTTCAGTGTGCTTTATTATTAAGAGAGCCTGCCAGTAAACAAGCGGATTAACAGACTTAAGGAACATAAAATTGTCAACAGATATATTTTTGTCCCAATGTGTTTTTTTCTATATACAAAAAAAAAGACTGGGGATTATTATTTCAATTATTCTTGTTGTTCTCTACAAAGACCTTCAAAAAGAATAAGAAGACATCCTATCTTTGTGGAATATTTAATTTTACAATTAAGAGAAGTTCCGGTATCTTGTCAAGTAAATAAAATCAATCCTTAATTTAGGATTAACAGACAAAATGAAGAAAAAGGACAATTATCCACCAAAAACTAAATCTAGGGAGAAAAAAATATATAATTCAAGAATCCCCATCAAATGTATTTTTTCCTAAAAATAAAGATCTAACTGACTCTTTACAAGGCAATCAAACGGTAATGGATCAATCTTCCAATCAAAGTATATTAAGCTCTAATTCTTCAAGCTCTCATTGAGAGATGATCTCCCAGCAGAACGATCAACTACCTCTATCTAATATGAAAAGTCTACTAGTAGAGTTTAAAACCTTAATGACCTCAGAATTCAAACAACAAACACAGTACTAAAAAATTCTAAGACAATAGAAGATTTAAAATCAAATTCGGAAGAGATTAAAAGAAAAATTGATTAACTATTGATCATAACTCTCTGCCGGAATATACCTCATAGGCCGAGAAGAAAATAAAAGAGCTAAATGATAATATGACTAAGAGTGAAGACCGTTCGAGAAGACAAAATTTAAGGATTAGAGGAATTCTAGAGACTGTACTAAATTCAGACTTGGTTAAATACTGTTCCACAGCATATTCTGCAGAAACCCACCTGAATGCAGTTTTAAATCAATCTAAGATATCTGTAAAACACACTGCTCCACAGCATATTCCACAGAAACCCACCTGAATGCAGTTTTTAATCAACCTAAAGTAATTTCAGAAGAACAGCTTCTCACCAGATCCACATCTACCTCTACAATGGACTATTTCATATTATTAATAACTGTGTTATGATAATCACTGTCATAGTCTTATTTCTCTTAGATGTTACTGCTATTTGTCATGATATATTACTGTTTCTTTGTAAACCAGAGAGTTTCTGTGTTCACTCATCCCATTGTTATTGTCCCTATATCTTCATCCACTCAAATAACTTCTTTGTCTTATAGATATCTGTAAAACACACTGCTCCACAGCATATTCCACAGAAACCCACCTGAATGCAACCCCCCCCCCCTCTTTGCCCCTCTACCCAACCACCCACCCACCCCTGTTTCCACTTAAAATATTGAGGGGCCACCCCTGTTTACACTTAGTATATTGAGGCATGCTAATTACCTGCACCTGTTCAATCAGTGACATCTGCTTATTACTTCTAACCACCCCCTTTAAGAATACTTGCTTATACAGTGTCACAATGTTTTCTCACCATCTTCCTCACTATAACCTGCTGCCTCTTTCTCAGACTCTCTTGTGCTGTCTCTACACATCATGTCTCCAATAATATAACTATCTCACCTTCCGTGCTTTTCCCTCCTCTTCTCTGTTCCCATGAGCTCCTCTCCTTCCTCCAGTCACTATCCCATCCCTCCCTTATAGCTGAAAAGCATAAATGAACCTGTAAGAACTCATACCATCTCATTTTACTCTCTCCCCTCCTTCTGATGGCTTGTGGAGATATATCCCCTAACCCAGTCCCCTCACTCATTCCCACCTGCTGTCAGCTACGCAGAATCCCCAGGGCAGCAAATACAATAGGTCTGTTTGCAATAAACTTACCTTCATTCATGATCTCTTCGTTACCAACTCTCTCAATTAACTAGCTATCACACAAACCTGGCTCACTCCATCTGACTCTGACTCCCCTGCTGCACTCTCTTATGTGGTCTACACTTCAGTCACACACCTATACCTGGGAATAAACAAGGTGGAGGTGTGGGCATACTGCTATCCTCTTGCTGCACTTTTCACTGCATACACCCTGTTCCCTCCCTCCAATTCTCATATTTTGAAGTCCACACTATCCGCATATTCTCTCCCATCTCTCTACTAGTAGCTGTGATCTATCGCCCACCTGGATCACCCTTTCAAATTCTGGACAACTTTGCCGCCTGGCTCCCTCACTTTCTCTCCTCCAATATACTTTCACTCATTCCTGGTGATTTCAACATAGCCACTGACACACCCACCTCCCCAACAACTACAAAATTACTTGCTCTTACCTCTTCCCTTGGCCTATCACAATGGACAGATTCCCCAACTCACAGTGATGGACACTCCATTGACCTTATTTTCACTAATATTTGCACTCTATCTCCAACCTTGACACCTTGACATCTCCCCACGTCCCCTATCTGACCACCAACTGCTAACTTGCAACCTCACCTCATTTTCCGCTCACCAACCTTTTTCAATTGTTGCCACCTGAACACACAGAAACCTGGAAGCACTCAACCCACAACAATTTTCAAATGTACTAAAATCCCTTCTCAACCCCCTCAACACTCTTGCCTGCCCTGATGTTGCCACCTCATAGTACAACACTACCCTACCTTGCGCTCCTACTTCTCTGCTCTTAAAACTTGTCAAACAACACTACTTCTCGTCACTAATATCATACCTGTCCTCCAACCCTAAAAGTTTATTTGCTACATTCAACACCCTCCTTTTGCCAACCCCCACCTCCTGCCCCTTCCTGTCTCACTGCTGATGACTTTGCCAGCCATTTTAAAAATAGAATTGAAACCATCCAAAATGAGCTCTCCTCCCAACTTGGCCCTATCCCACCATCCTCTCCATAAACCGACAACATCCAACCCTTCCCCTTCCCCAATCCATCTTCCACTATGGACTCCTTTGACGCTGTAACCGGGGAGGAAGTATCTACCTTACTATCAACCTCTCACCTTACAACATGTCCACATGATCCTATTCCATAGCAGCTAATCCCTCCCCTATCTACCACACTTATCCCAGCTCTCACACATCTATTCAATCTCTCCCTAAACACTGGCAAGTTTCCATCCTCTTTAAAACACGCTACAATTACACCCATTCTCAAAAAACCCTTACCTGATTCAGCTTCTGTCTCCATCTATTGCCCTACCTCACTATTTCCCCTGGCTTCTAAACTGCTTGAGCGGCTTGTTTACAATTGCGTCACTCAATTTATTTCCTTCTTGACCCCTTCCAATCTGGTTTCCGAGCCCAAGACAGAAACAGCCCTCCCAAAAGTCACCAATGACTTGCTAACCACCAAATCAAGGGGTCACTTCTCTATTCTAATTCTCCTGGATCCCTCTGCTGCCTTTGATACAGTGAACCACCCTCTTCTAATGCAAACTCTCTGCTCTTTTGTCATCCAGGACACAGCTCTTTCATGGTTCATATCCTATCTTAAAGATTGTACATTTAGCGTCTCCTTCCCTGGCACCTCTTCTTCACTTCTCCCTCTGTTGGTGTTCCCCAAGGTTCTGTCCTAGGTCCCCTCCTCTTCTCCATCTACACCTCCTCCCTTGGCACCCTTATAAAATCGTATCACCTTCAGCCTTAACATGTACACTCCAAAGCCTTATAAAACCTACACCCACAATCTACACTACAACACACATACACCTCCACTTGACCAAACAAATTGCTTTCACGTTGCCATCTTGCATTTGTCACCTTCTTGTATCATACCTAAACCCTTAGATTGTAAGTTTGTGAATGTTCAATCTTGTGTCTGTGCCTTGGAAAAAATCTCTATGTACATTAGATTTTATGCATAAAAACAGGGCCCTCCATTCTTTATAAGGTGTTAAGTTTGTTTTTTCCCATGTATTCAATCCCTGTACAACACTACGGAATATATTGTAGCGATATAAATAAAGATAATAATAATAAATATCTCATGGAGATGTTTTGTACTTTGATCCCCCCTGAAGTTCAGGGAGACAATAGAATAGACATAGCACATAGAATACCTCTTCCAGACAATTATGACTCTAATAATTCTAGAGATGTAATGGTAAAATTACATTTTTTTTGCCTATAAGGAAGCAATAGTTAGAGCATCTTTTAAGAAAAGGGTTTTGGATTCTCCACATGAGAACATAAAAAAATGTTCAGCTATATCTTCTATCACTCTAGTAAAACAATTGGGAGCCCTGCAGCATTCAAAAGTTTAAACTTCCCACTGTGGGTGCTTAAAGGGTCTGCGGCACACCATTAGTTAGACCAATGCCACGGGGGCACCTAAAATGAACCCCCCCAATGCTTATATCGGGACCCCCACAGTGCCCCTACATTAACCTTTGCAGCAGGGGTCCTGATCAGCACCCCCGCTGCATTTACAAATTTAAATTTCCCATTGCGGGTCCTGAAAGGACCTTAAGGGCCCTTAAAAGACCCGCTCTAAATAAAATATTAACCCCTGACACGGGGGTACTATAAGTACCCGCCCGGCACCTAAAATGAATCCCATCACTCATGGGTCTCTATGTAGACCCTCATGATACTATAATTAACCCCCTCAGTCTAAATAGACCCCTATAGGGTGTGTTTATTTTCTGTACTTACTGGGGTGTTGGGGAGTTTAATAAGAGGTTAACTAGGTAGTCATGACTGGACAGTTAATTTGGATAAATAACTTTTTTAGGAAAGATAGGGCAAATGGTTAAAGAGATGGAGGGATCTGTCTGTGTGTTAAGCCTTAATTTAAGCCTATAGTCAGAAAAGATATTTATGCTGTAACTAGCGGCAACATTGAATCTTTGTGGGTTGAGCTAAATAGTGAAGGAGCTAATTCTAAATGCATATTGGTGGGAGTATGCTGTAAACCCCCAAATATAATTGAAAGTGAGGAAATACAATTATTGTTACAGATTGGAAATGCAGCTAAGCACGGGCAAGTTCTAATTATGGGAGACTTTAATTACCCTGAAATAAACTGGATAAATGAGACCAGCAGCTCAGCTAAAAGGAGCAGGTTCTTGAGTACACTCAGGGATCATTATCTGGCCCAGGTAATAGAAGAACCAACTAGAAATGGGGCCATCTTGGATTTAGTCATCACAAGTAATATTGATATAATATCAAATGTTCAAATAGGGGAACCCTTGGGGAACCGTGATCACAACACCGTCTCATTTGAGATTGAATACAAGGGGCCAACCAAAACTCAATTTTAAAAGGGCTAACTTTAATGGGCTAAGGGCAGCAATACTACATATAGACTGGGACAAAGAACTTACAGGGAAAAATACTGAAAATAAATTGACAACATTCCCCCTATCTAACATACAATAAATGCTATCTCTATATACAAACCCTAATTGTAAGCTAAAATAAAATAATTAAGACCACTTACCTTTGCAGATGTCCCTTCAGATGAGCAACCTAGGGGAAAAGATAAAAAAAATAGTACACATTTACATACAATAAATAAACATTATAAACATTCTAAATATTGTACTCACCTTTCCAGCATGTCCCCGTCCTTCTTCTTTTCTTCTCCGGCGCGGCCCCTGTTAAAAAAAAACATTACATTAGTACAACATACATAAACATAAAAACAAAGTAAAATAAACATAATATACATTGTACTTACTCCCCGTGATGTCCCCGGCCTCCTCCTCTTCTGCCCCATCCACAAATAATCTGCGCTGTAAAAAAAAAAATAATAAAAAAATAATAATAATAAAAAAAAAATAAGGGAGATCCGCTCTCGCGGATCTCCCCGACACTAATGAACCTCCTGCAGAGTTTTCCAGAAGAAAATTGTCAATGGCGGCTTCTCATTGGCTGAAAACACTGTCTATCAGATTCAGCCAATCAGAAGACGTCAATGTGTGAGCCAATCAGAAAGGGATACACCCCAAAATCCCACTCTGATTGGATAATGTACCTGTCAATCTTTATTTAAACCAATCAGAAGGCTTTATTGCCATCAGCCAATCACAATGGGATGCACCCCAACGGGGTGATTGGCTGAAGACATCTGCACCTTCTCATTGACTGTAATACTGATTGACATTGACAACAGCCAATCAGAAGGTGTTAATGCCTTCAGCCAATCACTATGTGGGGGTGTATACCATTGTAATTGACTATTGTCACTGCAACCAATCAGAATGCACAGATGTCTCCAGCCAATCACCCTGTGGTGGTGTATTTCATTGTGATTGGCTGAAGGCATCTGCACCTTGTGATTTATTTAAATAAAGATTGACAGGTGCATTATCCAATCAAAGTGTGATTTTGGGGTTTTCAGCCAATCAGAAGATGCCATTGTCTATTATCTTCCGGAAAAGGCTCTAGGAGGCTCATTAGTGTCGGGGAGGTCCGCGAATGCAGATCTCCGTTAGTTAGTTTTTTTTTTTAGAGTTCGGTTCCTGGGCGGGTCAGAAGAGGAGGAGGCTGGGGACATCGCGGGGAGGTAAGTACAATGTATATTATGTTTATTTTTTATTTTTTTTATGTTTATGTCTGTTGTAGTAATATAATGTTTTTTTTTTAACAGGGGCCGTGCCGGAGAAGAAAAGAAGAAGGATGGGGACATTCTGGAAAAGTGAGTAGAATATTTATAATATTTAGAATGCTTATTTATTTTCTGTAAATGTTTTTTCCCTAGGTTGCTGATCTAAAGGGACATCTGCAAAGGTAAGTGGTCTTAATTATTTTATTTTTGCTTAGAATTAGCGTTTTTATATAGAGATAGGATTTATTGTATATTAGATTGTGGGATGTATTTTAGATAGATAGGATGTATTGTATATTAGATATATTTGGTGATGTATTTTAGATAGATATTATTGATTGTATGTTAGATAGGGGGTATTGTATTTTATTTGTATTGTATTGTATGTATTCTATGTATTTCCTTTTCAGGTGTGTCTCTATTGACCCTCACGAGTGACAGGGTTATTTATTGGCTTATGGGGGTCTGTATTGACACCCATGAGTGACAATGATAAATATGGGTTTATAGGTGTCTGTATTGACCCTCATAAGTGACGGGGTTAATTAAGTGCTTATGGGGGTCTGTATTGACCCCCATGAGTGACGGGGTTAATTATAGGTTTTTGGGGGTCTGTATTGACCCCCATGCGTACCAGGGTTATTTATAGTCTTATGGGGGTCTGTATTGACCCCATGCATACCAGGGTTATTTATAGGCTTATGGAGGTCTGTATTGTTACCCATGAATGACATGGTTAATTATGGGTTTATGGGGGTCTGTATTGACCTCCATGAGTGAATGGGTTAATTTAGTGCTTATGGGGGGTCTGTATTGACCCCCATGAGTGTCAGGGTTAATTATAGGTTTATGGGGGTCTGTATTGACCCTCATGAGTGATGGGGTTAATTAAGGGTTTTTGGTGGTCTGTATTGACCCCCATGAGTGCCAGTGTTATTTATTGGCTTATGGGGGTCTGTATTGACCCCCATGAGTGACAGGGTTAATTATGGGTTTATGGGGGTCTGCATTGACCCCCATGAGTGACTGGGTTAATTATGTGCTTATGGGGGTCTGTATTGACCCCCATGAGTGTCAGGGTTAATTATAGGTTTATGGGGGTCCTTATTGACCCTCATGAGTGACGGGGTTAAAGTGAAAGATGATTTATAGGGCATTAACTATAAATCGCAGGTCGGGCCAGTAACTCGATCAGAGGCCTCAAGAAGTTACCAATTGAATAGCAAATTAAATTGCAACCTCCACTTATGAGCCCAGATCTCTAAATCTGAGGAATTGAATGAGGCTCCTAGTTCTTGTACTTGATTTCTTCAAATGACTCAGCTCAATGAAGGTCTGGATATTTTCTTATATTTCAGAAGAAGTTATTGGTATGTATGTGTATAAATTATTTTGTTAGTGATCTGTGATTGTTTCATTGTAGAATGCATTTTGAGTTTTCTATGTGCTTGGGAATGTCTATGTGTTTGGGAAAGTTTTAGCGTTTTCTTCTTAGGAAGTCCATCAAAGTGTCTCCCTGGGGTGTGTCTGTGCCTCGCTAATATTAGCAGTTATATCAGAGAGCCCCTAGATCAGTGTTTCTCAACTCCAGTCCTCAAGGCCCACCAATAGTTCAGAGTTTAGGTATAATTTTAATGGTATATGTATTTTAACAGTAAGAGACTGAATAACAAAAAAAAAAAAGAAAAACGCATGCCTTAAAAGTTAGAAATTGATTTGCAGGTCAATGAGCGACTTAGTACTTGGTGGCAAAACCCTTGTTGGCAATCACAGAGGTCAGAGGTTTCTTGTAGTTGGCCGCCAGGTTTGCACACATCTTAGGAGGGATTTTGTCCCACTCCTCTTTGCAGATCCTCTCCAAGTCATTAAGGTTTCGAGGCTGATGTTTGGCAACTCGAACCTTCAGCTCTCTCCACAGATTTTCCATGGGATTAAGGTCTGGAGACTGGCTAGGCCACTCCAGGACCTTAATGTGCTTCTTCTTGAGCCACTCCTTTGTTGCCTTGGCTGTGTGTTTTGGGTCATTGTCATGCTAGAGTACACATCCACAACCCATCTTCAATTCCCTGGCTGAGGGAAGGAGGTTCTCACCCAAGATCTTTTGGTACATGGCCCCGTCCATCGTCCTTTTGATGTGATGCAGTTGTCCTGTCCCCTTATCAGAAAAACACCCCAAAAGCATAATGTTTTCACCTCCATGTTTGACGGTGGGGATGGTGTGCTTGGGGTCATAGGCAGCATTCCTCCTTTTCTAAATACAATGAGTTGAGTTCATACCAAAGAGCTCGATTTTGGTCTCATCTGACCACAACAATTTCACCCAGTTCTCCTCTGAATCATTCAGATGTTTATTGGCAAACTTCAGACGGGCTTTCTTGAGCAAGGGGACCTTGCGGGAGCTTCCGAATTTTAGTCCTTCATGGCGTAGTGTGTTACCAATTGTTAAGCTCCCAGCTTCCTTGAGATCATTAAAAAGATCCTCCTGTGTCTTTCTGGGCTGAGTCCTCACCGTTCTCATGATCATTGAAAATCAACTAGGTAAGATCTTGAATGGAGCACCAGACACAGGAAGACTGACAGTTATTTTGTGTTTCTTCCATTTGCGAATAATCACACCAACTGTTGTCACCTTCTGCTTGCCGATGGTCTTGCAGCCCATTTCAGCCTTGTGTAGGTCTACAATCTTGTCCATGACATCCTTGGACAGCTTTTTGGTCTTAGTCATGGTGGAGAGTTTGGAATCTGATTGATTGATTGCTTCTGTAAACATGTGTCTTTTATACGGGTAAAAAGCTGAGATTAGGAGCACTCCCTTTAAGAGAGTACTCCTACTCTCAGCTCATTACCTGTATAAAAGACACCTGGGAGCCAGAAATCTTTCTGATTGATAGGGGATCAAATACTTATTTCACTCATTGACCTGCAAATCTCACTGTTAAAGTACACCTACCATTAAAATTATAGACTGATCATTTCTTTGTCAGTGGAAAAACATTCAAAATCAGCAGGGGATCAGATACTTTTTTCCCTCCTACTTCCACATATAAGACCGTAACCGGTAACATGCCAAGATGGTTACTACAAAATGCAGTGCTTAGTATTTATAAATACCATTAAGATGAACATTTTACCACGCCTACTATACCTATTTAGATCCTTACCCATTGCAAAAAACTCTACAGAGTTAGACAAATTCAAAAAACAAACATTCTGATTTATCTGGTGCAATAAATCCCAGAGGATTGCTAGAGCCACTATGTTCAGACACAAATTTTAAAAGAGGCCTATCCTGCCCAACTTGCCTTTATCCCTATTGCACATTTTGTATCTCATCAATAGTGATGTCCTGCACAGTTCACCGGAAAACTATTTGCAGCGATTTTCACATGTTCGCGTCCGCCGCGAACGGCGAACACATGCGCTTTACGGTTTGCCCCCTATATTTTATCATTTAGGGAAACTTTGAGCATCATTTATTTTATTTTATATATTTTTTTGTGTAATCTATGCCTGCCTGCCAGCGTGTGTGTGTGACAGGCTAACACCTAACAGCTTATATTGTGCTTATTTTCACTACTCATAACTGGTGGTGTAACATACATTGAAAACAACCATTTTTTTCCTGTAATCTAATTTCAGTTGCCTGCCTGTGTCAGGCTCACAGCTTATATTGTGCTCAGTGACATAAAACAACACTTTTTTGACTGTAATAGATTGAATAGCAATTGCCTGCCTACAGGCGTGTGTGTGAAGCCTATTGCATCTACTCTGCCAACTTTTGCCAGTGCACAGTGACACTCATATCTGGTGGCACCTTAGATTGCACGCGCAGTGCCCCAAATTTGAAGTGGGAGGACCGACCAAGCATCTTTTTCCATCTCCCGCTTCCAAAAATCCATGCCATATACACGTCCTCTGATAGTGCATGTAACAGGGATTAAACCGATAGGAATAGTACTACTTAACAGTACACACCTTATAATAACGCAGACAGAGGCAACGCGTATAATCTTCCATGCTGTGCAGTGGAAGCCCCCAGACTCTGACCTGTGTATAATCTTCCATGCTGGGCAGTGGAAGCCCCCAGACTCTGAGCTGTGTATAATCTTCCATGCTGTGCAGTGGAAGCCCCCAGACTCTGACCTGTGTATAATCTTCCATGCTGTCAGTGGAAGCCCCCAGACTCTGACCTGTGTATAATCTTCCATGCTGTGCAGTGGAAGCCCCCAGACTCTGACCTGTGTATAATCTTCCATGCTGTGCAGTGGAAGTCCCCAGACTCTGACCTGTGTATAATCTTCCATGCTGGGCAGTGGAAGCCCCCAGACTCTGGGAGTCTGAAGAAGAGGAGTCAGAGGAGGAAGGTGGCTTTGAGGAGGTGGAAGACCAAACACAGCAGGCTCTGCATCAACTATGTAATTTTCCGTGGGAGTTTTGCCATGGACCCCCTCCGGCATGCCACAGTCCAGGTGTTAGTCCCCTTGAAACAACTTTCCCATCACTATTGTGGCCAGAAAGAGTCCCTGTGGGTTTTGAAATCCGCCTGCCCATTGAAGTCTATGGCGGTTCGCCCGGTTCGCCCGTTCGCGAACATGTGATGGAAGTTCGGGTCCGCTGTTCGCGAACCTAAAATTTGATGTTCGCGACATCACTACTTTTCATTGCTATTGGCACATATTTGCAACCAAAGCTATTAAATTGTCACCTATGACTTATTAGACATATGGAAAAAGGAAATATCTGCTCACTAGTTATGTCGCAAACATAAAGTTTTCGGTTTGCGAACCGCAAACGCGAACCGCCGCAAATGTTCGCGAACCGGCGAACCCGGCGAACCGCCATAGACTTCAATGGGCAGGCGGATTTTAAAACCCACAGGGACTCTTTCTGGCCACAATAGTGATGGAAAAGTTGTTTTAAGGGGACTAACACCTGGACTGTGGCATGCCGGAGGGGGATCCATGTCAAAACTCCCACAGAAAATTACATAGTTGATGCAGAGTCTGGTTTTAATCCATAAAGGGCATAAATAACCTAACATCCCCCTCCATCATGATCCTCCCCTGTATCTCTTTACCCCCTCCCTCATCATCCTCCCCTGTGTCTCTTTCTCCCCTTCCTCATCATCCTCCCCTGTGTCTCATCCCCCCTCCCTCATCATCCTCCCACCTCCCTCATCATCCTCCCCTGTGTCTCTTTCCCCCCTCCCTCATCATCCTCCCCTGTGTCTCTTTTCCCCCTCCCTCATCATCTTCCCCTGTGTCTCTTCCCCCCTCCCTCATCATCCTCCCATGTGTCTCTTTTTCCCCTCCCTCATCATCCTCCCCCCTCCCTTGATGATTGGGGGGGAAGAGACACAGGGATAAGTGTGAGGGGTGTTAGGGTAAGGGGTGTTAGGGATAAGGGTGAGGGGGTTAGGTTTTATGGTGAAGGGTGTTAGGGCTAAGTGTGAGGGGTGAGGGGTGTTAGGGATAAGTGTAAGGGGTTTTAGGGTGAGGCATGTTAGGAATAAGTGTGAGGGGTGTTAGGTCTTAGGGATAAGTGTGAGAATGTTAGGGTTAGTTGTTAGGTTGATGGGTGTTATGGATAAGTGTGAGGGGTGTTAGGGTTAGGTGTTAGGTTGAGGGGTGTTAGGGATAAGTGTGAGGGGTGTTAGGGTAAGGGGTGTTAGGGATAAGTGTGAGGGGTGTTAGGGTTAGGGTGAGGGGTGTTAGGGATAAGTGTGAGGGGTGTTAGGGTTAGGTGTTAGGGTGAGGGGTGTTAGGGATAAGTGTGAGGGGTGTTAGGGTTAGGTGTTAGGGTGAGGGGTGTTAGGGATTAGTGTGAGGGGTGTTAGGGTTAGGGTGAGGGGTGTTAGGGATAAGTGTGAGGGGTGTTAGGGTTAGGTGTTAGGGTGAGGGATGTTAGGGTTAGGTGTTAGGGATAAGTGTGAGGGGTGTTAGGGTGAGGGGTGTTAGGGATAAGTGTGAGGGGTGTTAGGGTTAGGTGTTAAGGTGAGGGGTGTTAGGGATAAGTGTGAGGGGTGTTAGGGTGAGGGGTGTTAGGGATAAGTGTGAGGGGTGTTAGGGTTAGGGTAAGGGGTGTTAGGGATAAGTGTGAGGGGTGTTAGGGTTAGGTGTTAGGGTGAGGGGTGTTAGGGATAAGTGTGAGGGGTGTTAGGGATAAATGTGAGGGGTGTTAGGGTTAGGGTGAGGGGTGTTAGGGATAAGTGTGAGGGGTGTTAGGGTTAGGGTAAGGGGTGTTAGGGATAAGCATGAGGGGTGTTAGGGTTAGGGTGAGGGGTGCTATGGATAAGTGTGAGGGGTATTAGAGTTAGGGTGAGGGGTGTTAAGGATAATTGTAAGGGGTGTTAGGGTGAGGCAAGTTAGGAATAAGTGTGAGGGGTGTTAGGTCTTAGGGATAAGTGTGAGGGGTGTTAGGGTTAGGTGTTAGGTTGATGGGTGTTATGGATAAGTGTGAGGGGTGTTAGGGTTAGGTGTTAGGGTGAAGGGTGTTAGGGATAAGTGCGAGGGGTGTTAGGGATAGGTGTTAGGGTGAGCGGTGTTAGGGATAAGTGTAAGGAGTGTTAGGGTTAGGGTAAGGGGTGTTAGGGATAAGTGTGAGGTGTGTTAGGGATAAGCGTGAGGGGTGTTAGGGTTAGGTGTTAGGGTGAGGGGTGTTAGGGATAAGTGTGAGGGGTGTTAGGGTCAGGGTGAGGGGTGTTAGGGATAAGTGTAAGGGGTGTTAGGGTTAAGGTGAGGGGTGTTAGGGATAAGTGTGAGGGGTGTTAAGGTTAGGGTGAGGGGTGTTAGGGAAAAGTGTAAGGGGTGTTAGGGTTAGGGTGAGGGGTGTTAGGGTTAGGTGTTAGGGATGTTAGGGATAAGTGTGAGGGGTGTTAAGGTAAGGGTGAGGGGTCTTAGGGGTAAGTGTGAGGGGTGTTAGGGTTAGGGTGAGGGGTGTTAGGGATAAGTGTGAGTGGTGTTAGGGTTAGGGTAAGGGGTGTTAGGGATAAGTGTGAGGGGTGTTAGGGTTAGCGTGAGGGGTGTTATGGATAAGTGTGAATGGTGTTAGTGTTAGGGTAAGGGGTGTTAGGGATAAGTGTAAGGGGTGTTAGGGTTAGGGTGAGGGGGGTTAAGGATAAGTGTAAGGGGTGTTAGGGTGAGGCATGTTAGGAATGAGTGTGAGGGGTGTTAGGTCTTAGGGATAAGTGTGAGGGGTGTTAGGGTTAGGTGTTAGGTTGATGGGTGTTATGGATAAGTGTGAGGGGTGTTAGGGTTGGGTGCTAAGGTGAGTGGAGGATGATGATAAGGGGGGGAAGAGACACAGGGGTGTCCTTGCAGCAGAGATCAAAAGAGTCCTTCAGGACTGTATTGCACACTGTGTACAGTAGCCTAGCTATGGTTTTCCCTATTGATGCAGTATCACCTACACTCAGCCTCCTCTCAGTAAGACTACAAGTTAGTTATGATTCCAAAATGGCTGCTGTCCATGAGGTAGAAGGCTCTGGAAGGGAGTTTATGCTGCTGATTGGCTGGAATGTGTCTGCTGACTGTGACATGCAGGGTCAAAGTTTGCTCAATGATAAAGTATAGGGGGCGGGTCGAATATCGCATATGTTCAGTTCAGTTCGCCGCGAACGCGAATATGCTATGTTCGCCGGGAACAGTCCGCCGGCGAACTATTCGCGACATCTCTACTGCTTACAGATGGATACATCTTATGGAGACAGCATATCCAGAAACATCCTCAGAAATCATTAAAATTCCATTATAAATAAAATATTTCAGTCACAGATACACAAGTGTCAAATATAAAAATCATATGAATACATAATTTATTTTTCACCTCAATATGTTTTGCTACACCTGTCCTGGAAAGGCTAGCACCATTGCTGGTGTGCAAGTGGCAACATGTATAACAATATTGAGCATGTGGCAATTAGTGATAGACTCAATATATCAATTATCCATGGATTCCACTTCAGTTTTTTGACAACTCTTCAGTGGAATGGTGAAGCCCATCAGTGCCACAACATATGTGTATCAAAGTATTAACTCACAATAATGATTTACTTCTGAAAAGTAAAGGGTGTTTCTTTGCTTTGTACCCTGATTATTGTAAAGGTGAGTAGTCAGTATCTCATTAAAACAGGAGAAGGAGCAAACTTGTGAGCTTGTGGCCACTTCTAGTAAAAGTGCAGTTCTAGTATAAGTGCAGGAGTTTAAATAAATGGAGGGAGTTCAAATTGTAGTGCAGAAAAGGGAAGAACATTTTTTTTCTTCCAGCTTTACACAAATATATTAGATTTTTTTTACATGGTATTTGGTAGCAGTTATAAGTCAGTCCAGTGTCAATCTCACTCAGTGTACATCCTGCCAAATGTATGCACTGCTAGAACAACTGAATCAGGGTCTATAACTCTTTGACAGGTATGAGCCTGTTTCCTCTCTTGAAGCTCAAATTGGAGAACTGGAGAGGAGATTTGCAGCACTTAGTGATATTGCTCCACTGGAAAGGACGTTTATGCTCACTGGGCAAAGTTTAGCTGGACCTAGCATAGAGGGTGTAGTTGGGGCTGGTAGGATGTCCAGGGAGGTAGCTGGATTTCAGTTACAAGGGGATGCAGGGGGAAGAGAAGGAGGAGGCAGACCCTTTCTGAGTTGGCAAACACTAACAGATTTGCCAGATTGAAACTTGATGTTCATTCAGGAATGGCAGTGCCAGAGAGAGCTGTTCCGTCTAATATCAGGGGGAAAAGTTCTACTGTAGGAGAGGGAGGGCAGATGAGGCAGATCAACAGACAAGTTTTTGTATTAGAGGATTCAGCAATCAAACAGTTTGCTGTCTTCCAAGTGCTCAGGTTCGGCATGTTGTGGATCAGGTAGATAAATTATTGGGAAGGGCTGGAAATGAACCACCATTCTTGGTACATATTGGTACCAATGACAAATTTAGTATAAGACGGAGAATCCTAAAGAATGATTATAGAGAACTAGGCAATAAGCTTAAGGCAAGGACCTCCAAGGTAGTATTTTCTTAGATACTACCACTGCCATGTGGTAGCCCAGGAAGAAAGAAGGAGCTTAGAGAGGTTAATGCGTGGCTAAAAAAAGTGGTGAACTAAAGAGGGGTTTGCGTTTTTAGAGCACTGTGCTGACTTTGTACTTGATCAAGCAACAAATTGGTCTTCAATATTAACAATATTAAAAGAGAAAACGTAATCTACACAATTAAAACCCCAAAACGCATTAAAATGCAGGCTATAAATCAAGTACCATATACGTATACTATAAAGACATACAGATTGCAATTTGCAAGAACCAGTATTAAAAAAAAAAAGGATGACAACACATAAGAAGAGTCCCAGTCGTGAAGACCTCCTGTCTGAAGGGCTATAGTGTGCCCCACAAGCTAGCTCAGTCCCTAATATAATATAGGTTCCAGAGGGAGAAAAATACTGTTTTACTAGTTTACTAGACAACACCTTTACAGGACCAACATTGATTCCATTGACTTGCTGACCATGGGCCTCATTCTAATGATGGCCGCAAAACGGCTGCAACACTGCTATTCCTTGCAAGGGTGCTGGGGCCCCTCGTAGCCCTATGGCTATTTGATATTCAAAGCAAAGAGGCCGCAGAACACCCCTTCCTACGGCCGATCGCAAGACAGGAAATTGGCTGTTAGCTTTGCCGGGCTTGTACCTGATCACGGGCAGTAGACCGCAGATCAGGCTTCAAAGCCCGCCAAGATAAAAAGTCAAAAATAAATTCAAGGAAGCACTGTACAGCACTATAATTAGCGGCGGCACATTGGGGGACATGAAGATTACATGTACGACATTGGCTAGCTGGCACATCGCAGCTAGCCAATACATGCCACAGTCCGTCGGGCTTGAAGATCGATTTTCTACCTTGGAGGTCATCCAAGCCCAGGACTGCAGGCTTCAATGACCCCCAAGGAAGTAACCCGTTCTCCAAGCCCGGCGGACTAAGTGGCCACAAATGACAGTATTGGCTAGCAGCGAAGTGCCAGCTAGCCAATGTGCTACATGTAATACCCATGTCCCCTAATGTGTCCCCTATCAATTACAGTTCTGTACAGTGCTGCATTGGATATATATTTAATCCTAAAGACACCCAAGCCCGTACGAGTCCTGCCACAGCTCCTTAAAGGGACCGCAGCAAACTAATGGTTACCCCAAGGCGCGGGGGTACTGTAAAACCTCCCATGGCAACTAACATTAACCCACCCATGCTGTGGGGTCCCCATCATGATCTCCAGTCCGGTCCCCACATTAACAATTCAAATTTCCCACTTTGCGGGTCCTGAAAGGACTATAAGTACCCCCCAGCACCTAAAATTAACCCCATCACTCATGGGGGTCTATATTGACTATATAGTCTAAAATAAACCACTGTAGTCCTATAGAGGCCTATACAGACCCCTATAGGACACCATTAATCCGTAGGTTAACCCTATGAGTGCCATTAGTGTCCTTCATGACCCCCATGACAAAGTCTAAGCACTACACTACACTATTATTATTATAACTATACCCCAATAACTCATTAACCCTAAGTATACCCCATTAACCCATACTAAACCCTACTTAAACCTAACTATTTAACCCTATCTGGACCTAATAACCCTGACTGGACCTATTTATCCCTAACTGGGCCTATGTACCCCGATCTGGACTTGATAAACCTAACTGGGCCTATTTAACCTCTTCTAGACATATATAACCCTAACTGGTCATATTTAACCCTAATTGGGCCTATTTAACCCTAATTGGGCCTATTTAACCCTATCTGGACCTTATAACCCTAATTGGGCCTATTTAACCCCATCTAGGCCTATTTAACCTCATCTAAGCCTATTAAACCCCATCACTTATGGGATTCCATACAGCCCCCATATGCCGCCATCTAAACCCATCACTTATGGGGTCTATACAGACTTCCATAAGCCTCCATCTAACCTCATCACTTAATAGGGTCCATACAGACCCCCGTAAGCCTCTATTTAACCCAATCAGTCTCGTAAGGGTATATGAAGACCTCCAGGACCCTCATGACACTAAAAAATGCATACACAAATATACATAACATTACAATACAGCAATAAATACAGTACAAATATACCCCCTAACTACAATACTATTAATCCCCTAACTACAATACATTCCCCCTATCTACATTACATACCCCCTGGCTACAATACATGACCCCCTATCTATAATATATGACCCCCTATCTAAAAAACATTACCCATCTATACAAAATTAACTCTTATCTATAAAACATTATCCCCTATTTACAAAACATTAATTACAAACTACATTAATATAAACATTAAATAAACTTGATCTCGACTTTAAGGGAGATGCCTGATGCTTAACACCTCAATATCAGAAGATATTATTGTTAGAAAAACTTTATTTTAGGAATTGAAAAATCAAAAAATATGTCGTCAGGGGAAATAAAAAAATATTATAAATAGCAGTGTTTAAATCAATCAGGCCCATGAGTAAGCCCAGTGAATGGGCGAAACGGGACCGTAGGGCATTACTGATGAGTATCTAACCAGAGGATCAACTTGCAGAGGAATATATTTTCATTAGCATCATGCTGCATCGCAAAGGGGCCAAGTGAACTGCAAGTATCTGCGATAATGAAATAATAATTATAATTGGACAAGCAGAAGTCCATATTTTCTATAATGATTGGACTCCTAATATTTTGATGCCTTTGATGCCTTTTTTGGATTTATATTTTTGATGCCATTTTTGGATTTAATCATAAATCTTTTTTGTGCTATATACATTTATTATATTTTCTCTGCTGATCTAATGTTATGTTTTTTCTGGTAGATCCCTGAGTATCTTGTTTTTTTTTTTTTTTTTTATATTGTTGCTTTTTACGTAAATATACCACAGCGTTTTTCTATCAATAAAATTTACACAAACCCGATGATTAGCAGATTTCTGCATTATATGAGGATTTGTTATAACATTATATAGAGCCATTCAAATATTTCATCGGGTTAATCTGTGTAGTGCAATTTCAAAATGTACAAAAGGAATAATTATTTGTTCATTATATGATTCAACACGCTAAAGTGTTTGATTTAAACACTGCTATTTATAATAATTTTTTACTTCCCCTCACAGCATATTTTTTAATTCCTAAAACAACGTTTTTCTAAAAAAAAATATCTTACAATACATTAAACCCTAACTACAATACATTACCCCTATCTATAAAACATTAGCCCCTAACTACAATACATTAAACCCTAACTACAATACATTTCCCCCTTTGTATAAAACATTAACCCCCAAACTACAATACATTAAATCTTAACTACAATGCATTACCCTTATCTATAAAACATTACCCCGAACTACAATACATTAAACCCTAACTACAATACATTTCCCCTATCTATAAAACATTAACTCCTAACTATAATACATAAACCCTATCTACAATACTTTAAAAAGCCTAAATCTATCTTAAAATAGAATAAATAAGACCACATACCTTGCTAAGATGTCCCTTCAGCAGGTCGCACCCCCTAGGAAAAAAAAAAACATACATTTAGTCACACATAAAAATAAAAAATACACATTCTAAATATTAAACTTAGCTTTCCACCATGTCCCCGTCCTTCTTCTTGTCTTCTCCAGCTCTGTCCCTGGAAAAAAGAAACATCACATTAGTATACAAATACACATACACAAAACATAATAAACTAAACATTCTAAATGTTAAACTTACCTGTCCGCAATATCCCCGTCCTTGTCCTCTTCTGCCCCCCGGCTGGGCCCTTAAGAAAAAATGCTGGATATTTTTTTATAACCTAACCCTGACTTGGGCTTCTCAACAACATTGTCCCTTACTTGTTTGGAGAGTTCCTTGGTCTTCATGGCAGTGTTTGGTTAGTGGTGTCTCTTGCTTAGGTTTTGCTGCCACTGGGGCCTTTCAAAAAAGGTGTTTATATGTAATGACAGATCATGTGACACTTAGATTGCACACAGGTGGACATCATTTAACTAATTATGTGACTTCTGAAGGTAATTGGTTGCACCAGAGCTTTTTATGGGCTTCCTAACAAAAGGAGTGAATACATACGCACATGCCAATTTTCTGTTTTCTATTTCTAAAAAATAGTTTTATGTATATATTTTTCTCATTTAACTTTACCAACTTTGAATATTGTGTTCTGATCCATCGCATAAAATTCAGATTAACAAAGCAGTGAACTTAAGGCTGTAATGTAACAAAATAGGTAAAAAGTCAAAGGGGGGGGGGGGTGAATAATTTTGCAAGGCACTGTAGATAGGGGGTAATTTATTGTAGTTAGGGGGATATGTAATGTAGATAGGGGGGATGTATTGTAGTTAGGGGGTTAATAGTATATAGTTAGGGGTATATGTGTGCTGTATTTATTGATGTACTGTAATGCTATGTATATTTGTGTATGTATTTTCATTGCAGGTGCATAATTCTTTTTTTGTAGTGGGGGTTCTAATGCTCTTTTTTATTTTTTGTAGTGGGGGTTTGTAATGTTCTTTTTTTTATTTTTTGTAACAGAGTTTTATTGTAACTTAGCTCTTTTATTTTGTGTAATTAGTGAGGTATTTAGTGTATGTGTTAATAGGTTAGGGTAGGTGTTAGGTAGGTAGGAGATAATAGGTTAGGGCAGAAGGGGGTTAGTTTAGTTTTAGTGGCTTATTGGGTGGAGACTAGTGTAGTGTAGTGTTTGTACTTAGTGTCATGAGGGTCCTGGGGGACCCTCATGGCACTTATGGGGTTAATAATAGGGTTTTCATTTTACTATGAGGGTCTTCATAGACCCTTATGGGACTTATTGGGTTAAACAGACGCTTACGTTATGTGAAGGGGTTAGATGGAGGCTAAGGGGGGTCTGTATAGACCTCCATAAGTGATGGGGTTAGATGGAGGCTTATGGGGGTCTGTATAGACCCCCATAAGTGATGGGGTTAAATAGGCTTGGATGGGGGTTAGATAGGCTAGATGGGGTTAAATACGCCTAGTATGGATTAAAATAGGCTTAGATGAGGTTAGATAGACTAAATTGAGTTAAATAGGCCTAGGTCGGGTTAAATAGGTCTAGAAGGGGTTAAATAGGCCTGGTAAGGGTTATTAGGTACAGATGGGGTAAAATATGCCCAGTTAGGGTTAGATCGGCCTAATTAGGGTTAGATATGCCTAGATATGGTTAAATAGATCAAGATGGGGGCAAATAGGCCCAGTTAGGGTTAAATAGGCCCAGTTAGGATTAATTAGGTATAGAAGGGGTTAAATAGGCCCAGTTAGCGTTAGATATACCCAGTTAGGGTTGGATAGGCCCAGTTAGGGTTAAGTAGGTCTAGAAGGGGTTACATAGGCTCAGTTAGGGTTATTAGGTCCAGATAGGGTTAAATAGGCCCAGATAGGATTAGATAGGCCCAGTTAGGGTTAGATAGGCCCAGTTAGGGTTAAATAGGGCCAGTTAGGTTTAAATAGGGCCAGTTAGGGTTTGATAGGCCCACTTAGAGATAAATAGGCCCAGTTAGGGTTATTAGGTCCAGATAGGGTTAAATAGGCCTAGTTAGCGTTAGATAGACCCAGTTGGGGTTAGATAGGCCCAGTTAGGGTTAAGTAGGTCTAGAAGGGGTTAAATAGGCTCAGTTGGGTTATTAGGTCCAGATAGGGTTAAATAGGCCCATATAGGGTTAGATATGCCCAGTTAGGGTTAGATAGGTCCAGTTAGGGTTAAATTGGGCCAGTTAGGGTTAAATAGGGCCAGTTAGGATTTGATAGGCCCAGTTAGGGTTAGATAGACCCAGTTATGGTTAAATAGGCACAGTTAGGGTTATTTGTCCAGATGTGGATAAATAGGCCCAGATAGGGTTAGATAGGCTCATTTTGGATTAGATTGGCCAAGGTAGGGTCAAATTATCCCAGTTAGGGTTATTAGGTCCAAATAAGGTTAAATAGGCCCATATAGGGTTATGTAGGCACAGTTAGGGTTAGATAGGCACAGCTATGGGTTAGATAGGGCCAGTTAGGGTTAGATAAACCCAGTTAGGGTTAAATAGGTCTAGAAGGGGTTAGATAGGACCATTTAGAGTTATTAGGTCCAGATAGGTTTAAATAGGCCCAGTTAGCATTAGATAGACACAGTTAGGGTTAGATAGGCCCAGTTAGGGTTAAATAGGGCCAGCTAGGGTTAAATCGTGGTAGCACGTCTATAGTGCGAGCACTAAATGCGCCCCAACGTCAGCGCCGACATATGCGCACACCACAAATGCACGCCGGATTTAAAGGGCGCACAGTCAATAGCGTGACCCGGGGCGCATTCAGCGTTCATGCAAAAGACGGCATTAGCCCCGTGTCAGTCCTATCTGAAAGTGTTACTATAGGTAATTTAAATATTCACAACTTCTAATAGGCCAAATATTCTGATTGGCTCACACCTCTCAATCACAACAACCATCCACCAAGTAGTCCCCTCATCTTATGTCTCTATCACCTCCAAGCACCTTCATTATTGATTGTATGCTGCAACAAGAGCACAGGTCTTAACTCTTCCTGTACAAATGTGTATGTAAAACAACACACTGTTGCTCTCCCCCTCATGTCACTCTCTCCCCCCTCCTGTCACTCCTTCCCCCTCTGGTCACTCCCCCCCTCCTGTATGGGCACTGCAGGGGTCCCGATCGATGAACCAACTCTATCAATCCTTGCTTCTTTAGGGGATGTCCAGACATTAGCTCATTTTTTCACATATGGTGGACTTGCCATACAGTCCAAACACTTTATACAGAAATAATAAATCTAGCCTCAAATGTATTCAACTCTCAGCTGACTGTTGCTGAAAACTGTCTTCTAGGGATATCATCCCCAACCTATCAACTCCTCAAAATATATTACTACAATGTATATGTATTGCCACCAAAGGCCTCATAGCTAATCAGTGGAGCTCAGACATTCTGAGTCTCTAAGCTTTTAAAAATTAATTCAATTACATCTTAATCAATGAAAGAATCATATTCTTGCCGAAACCCTTCCTAAATTCCTAAATATCTAGGAACCATGGCTGAACTCTACATACAGTATAGTATTACTCTATGACAAAAATCAGCACCTCCTAGGGTCCACCTCTTAGAATAGCTCTGGCATCGACCATGGAGGACAAATCGAGAGGTAATCTTTTATCTAATTATTTTATGTACTTAAATTATATTCTTTCTCCAAGTACCTGATGATTCAGAAATCAAGGAGAGAGTTATTTCCACATATCCCCCCTATTTCCTTAATTATTTTTGTTCCTTTTCCTTCTTCACGTGTTTTTACTCTTGTTCGTTTTTCTTTTTCTCTTTATTTAAGATCTTAGGTTTTTAAAATATCAAATAATATGACAACACTATGGGCCTCATTCAATTGGGATTTGGCCAATTGGATAGGGCTCTATATAAGCACAGAGCATATTTTTTACAGAAGTTTTTAGTTAGTGAACTTCTATCCAAAATCAAAGTCTTCATTAACTAAAAATTTCTGTAAAAAAATATGCTCTGTGCTTAGAGCCCTATTCAATTGGCCAAATCACAATTGAATGAGGCCCTGAGTATTCTATCTGCCATCCATAATTCAATATATGGCCATTTCCTTCTAGAATCTTATTATTATACTTAATTTTATAACCCTTATTTAAGGGTCACAATTCAATCACCCCATTTACCCTTTCTGAAAATTACTAAACTATTAAAATCGTATTTTTAAAATTCTAATATATGGAGAACAGAGACATTTTCCCCATTCAATTTCCTTACTATGGGCCTCATTCAAATGCAATTCGTCCAATTGAATAGGGCTCTATATAAGCACATAGCACATTTTGTTACAAAAGGTTTTAGTTAATGAAGACCTTGCTTTTGGATAGAAGTTCACTAACTAAAAACATCTGTAAAAAATATATGCTTTGTGCTTATATAGAGCCCTTTTCAATTGGCCGAATCGCAATTTAATAAGGCTTTGAAGCGGGAACAGACAAAAACATTAAAAAAAGAAAAGAAGGAATGTGGTTAGAAGGAGGAGAGAGGGAGGAGAATAAGGCTACAAATGTGTTTATCAAAATAGTTAATTAAAAAACAATTAAATAATTATTGTTTTTTAATAAAATTATGAATTACAATGAAAATATATTGGTAAAAGCTGCATTAAAGCATTGTTAAGGTTGTAGCCAAGGATGGACCAACTTAAGACTGGAAAAATGTATGCAACCTTAACATCCCTCCCTCTCTCTGCACAAGTTTTTATGATGACTTGATTAATGATATCATATATGCCACTAGATGATATCATTCATGGACTTCACATATGTTGTGGCTATCACATATGATCCGGGTTTACCATTAGGTAAAATAGACACCTAAGGGTGCCTTTCTGCACAGGGCATGTTTTTACACTTAAAATGTCTTAAAATACACTTAGAACATACATTCTACATAACACATATATCCTTGTAGGAAATGCTAAGCCGTTGGGAGTGGGAAAGCAAAGTTATTCTCTGACTGGCTGGCTTGTGGTATTTAGGAAGTCACTATTTTCTTTCAAAGCATGCTGGAACAACCTTCACAATTCTACTTGCATGGCAGTGTTCTAGGGACACAATGACACCCAGTGAGTTAATTACAAATACCTCTAGTGCAAGACACAGAACAGTTCTGTTTTTGAAAAGATGAATCAAACAGCAGTCTGTAAATGGTGAAATATTCCACTATGGTGAACAAAATAAATGTTTATAATGTGTCTGTCCTGTTTCAAATGTTTCTGTCTTGTTTGGCTTATTATGGTTCACATTAGTAACATTTATGTTTCATAAAGGAAAAGTGGCATTATAAGGATGTTTCCATAAATAACCCTTAAGAGTTCAAAAATACTATAGGACCCCGAAAAATGCTCAGTTAAAGACCTTGAAGCATAGTGGTCATTACAAAGTATCATGCATCTCGGGGAAGGGCTTTCTTCAAGGCTCATAGAAACAGCGTGTCTAGCTGCAGTAAAATTTCCTGGCTAATCATTTTTTTCCAGTCCTGTATAGGGGCACCTCATGTATAAATTCAGCTGTGAATAGACCCCTGTGATGCTTATATTTTTAAGTTTCTGCTTAATTTGCTAAACCCAGAGTTTTTTTTTTTTTTGCTTAAATATAGCATACACTATAATTTAACATGCGACTAACAGCATTTATCAAACATTAATGAAATATGGACTGATGGTGATATTAGAATGTTGTGCTATTGTACATAAAGTACTTATAATTGAAATTGCATGTTCTATACATATTTGTGCAACACTCGTTGGCACACCTCTTAGCTTTATAGTATTTACATATTGGACTTGGTTTTACCTAAACACAGCTGTTGTATTTTAGCATTACTGTACATACTTTTGGCAATAATAATCCTTTTCTAATTCTTTTTTAATACAGTAAGTGGCATTTACTAGAATCTTGTGTTAATACCAGACTTATACATTTTGTTAAAAAGAGCTGTCCTTTTTTAATAACTGGATGTAGTTGTAAAATGTTACCTCATATAGCATATATAGTGCATTTCATTGAGTTTTGTTTCTCTTTAGTATGAAGATTAGCTATATTTTTTATTTTGTTTTCAGTTTGTCTTAGCTACTATCACATATTATAATTGTCCAACTACGAGTCGTCGTCGAAGCGAGGGACGCAGTTTGGTCCGCAAATGCCGCATGGGGCCGCATTTCTGGAGGTGGAGGCTCTACAGCGAATCACACACGGTTACAAACACCCACACAAGCGCCACTTTACAAAAAATATGAACTGCGGAACCTGAAAACATTAAAAACACAATAAATACACACAAAAAATACATAAAAAGCTTACGCACAGCCAGGCATGAATCTAGGACCTCTGCAATTAAAGTTACACCTCAATTTAAGTCCAAATTCCTGAGTTCAGACACACGTAAATACCCTAAGCGACAGAAAAAAATGGCCGCCGAAAAAAACGAAAACGAGGCTACAGGACCCTAAACACGCAAAACAACACCAAGCACATACAGCTTTTCCAAAAAGCTGTACGAGGTAAAGATACACTTTTACCAAGGACGCAACATCATCCACAGCCGCGTACCACATACACATTCACCGCCATTTTACAGACACAAAAAAAATAAATAAAAAGCTTACCCACAGCAAGGGGGGGCACCCAGGACCTCTGCAAGTGAAGTTTCACCTCAATTTACGTCAAAATTCACGAGCTTACACACACAAAAATACCCTAAGCGACAGAAAAAATGCCGGACGAATAAAAACTAAAACAAAGCTACACGACCCTAAAGCCGCAAAACACCACCAAGCACATACAGACTTTCTAAAAAGCCGTACGAGGTAAAGATAAAGTTTTACTAAGGACAGAAAATCATACACACCAGTGTAACACATACACATTTGCGCCATTTCGGAAGTACACAGCTACACTAACGGCTTTACCTCGCGCACTCAGCATATTTACACTACACACTACACACTGCACACATTGCTGACACTTACACCTCAGCTCCAGAACCGCGCAAACCTACACTGGATGCTACAGGAACATAGAAACAGATTGTCAGCTCTTCAGCACAATGCTTCCTGCATATATTGCTTAGAAATAGGTAAAGTATATTAATGTATTAATTTAGTTATTATTTCATTGGCATACAAGTATACATATACACAAAAAAAGCACCTGGAATAAAAAAATTAAAAAAATCAACAGCCGTGCAATGAGCGCCGAAGGTTCTCACGGTAAAAAATGGATAAAACAACATTCCCTGGCTTACGATTTTATGCCCGTCATTTTTTGACGGGCAATTCTTGAGTATTTTATAAAATACAATACAAAATTGATTTAACTTTTTACCCTTAGACAATAGTAACTTGCCCTTCTGGATCACTACCTTGTAGTGGTGAAGAGGTTTGGGTACTTTAATAAGTCTGTGAGCTCTATAATGTAGCAGAGAGGTCAGACAAATTGCTGTCCACTGGACAATGACCTGGCAACCCACTTTAGTATCTTTGCCAAGAAAACCTTATGGATAAGCATGGCCATTAAAATAACACTTTACCTGGTGTTCTGTAGTCTATAGGGTCACGAAGAGTCGGACACGACAAAACATAACAACAAAATGCTAACTTATGAATTGGGCATTATGGGATTATAATTAAATAGGTCTAAATTTTGAATCTAAGGGAAAAACAGAACATTTGAGGGCGATTATTCATTCTAATGGATGGGGGCTGTCAGGGATGATAACATCTACTGTCATATATAATATTAATAACTGTGTCATTAGAAAAACCTTAGCAAGGAGAGGTTAATGCTCTCTTTTTTTTTTCTTTTAATAAGGTTTTTATTAATTTTTCAAAAGACAGAAGTACACAAAACAAAGCAGACAAGACTATGCCTGATAATTTTAACAAAAGTATAATAAATTAGTATACAATAACAAAGAGAGAAAAAACAAAATAAAAAAAGAAACCGATATAGCCTCATTCACACCTCATTCATAACCTATACTAATACCCAGATGAGAGTCAAAAGAATCTCACCTAAACTTGATTTGTTTAAGCATTCAAGGATCTACAATTGAGTCCCAAACCGACCATTTCAGTTTGTGTTGATTAAAAATCTTGCCAGATTCATAAAGGCTTTCTAAATCTCAAATATAGTTAGGATGGTTGGGTTGTTTCTATCTGCTAATAATGGCAGATTTGACTGAGGAACAAATCTGAATAATTAACGCAGGTTCTCTGGTTTTAAGAGCGTCAGAGAAAATATGAAATAGACAACCCTGTGGGGTAAAACAGATAATCTTTTTTAGTGTCACTGAAATAAATTCAAAGCACTCATCACATAAAGGGTTAATGAGAGGACACTCCCACCAAATGTGAAATTGGTTGCCAATACCCCCACAATTTCTCCAACAAATCTAGAAATAATTTGTTCCAAATGGTTCAATGATTGGCTGGGCGAGGTTAGGGACAGAATAATGTTGTCTGCAAATAAAATGGTCTTATGGTCTCTCTCACCCACCCGCACCCGTCCAATATTAGGGTAAGTTCTAATAGCTAAGGCTAATGTTTCAATCAGAAGGGTGAAAATAATGGGAGAGAGAGTTCTTCCCGGCCTGGTACCATTCGTAATTTTGAAATTCTGGGAGACAAAGTTAATACCGGCTACTGAGGCAGAAGGAGCAGAATAAAGGGCCCCAATTGCATGCAAGCCAAAATTACCAAAACCCATTTCAGACAGTGTCAGTTTCATGTACTCCCACCCCACCCTATCAAAAGCTTTTTCAGCATCTAAAGAAATGAATAGGGAGCATAAGAACAATTAGAAATAGATATTAAATTAATACGTTTTCTGACACTGTCTGAACCATGTCTTCCGGGAATAAAGCCGGCTTGATCAGTAGATATCATGGTATGGATTATACCTCCCAGTCTTGTAGCCAAAATTGTAGAATAAAGTTTCAAGTCTGCATTCATTAATAAAATGGGTCTATAACTAGCACATTATTGAGGATCTTGGTCTTTTTTTGGAATGACAATAATTGTGGCTTTTAACATTTCCTGTGGGATTTTACCCAGACACATAAATTCATTGAATAAACCTTTTAAAAGTGGAGTTAGAACTAAGTTGAACTTTTTATAAAATAAATTACTATAACCGTCTGGACCAGGCGTTGTGTAATTTTTTAATTGTTCTATAGTATTAGTAATGTCTAGTTCAGAGATGGGAGCATTTAACATCTCCAATTGAGATGGGGTAATTTTTCTTTGAAGAAGCTTTAGCTTCCGTATGTTGTGAAAGATTATATAATTTTGAGTAATATAAAGTAAAAGCTTTAGCGATTTCAAAGGGTTTCGTGACCCATTTTCCTTGACTAAAACCCCCCTCAATTCTAGTGTGTTGTTTTTTTTATCTTTGATCTTGTTTGCTAGTAATTTACTAATTTTATTATCATATTGATGAAAGTTTTGTTGTAAGCAAAATAAGGCCTTATTAGAAATTAGCTGATAAATTCTATTAATTTGTGTTTGTAAGTTTTTAATGTCACTAGAATATTTTTCTGATGGATTTAGTTTGTACCTCTTTGTTTTATTAAGTTACCTTTCATTTTAATTAAGTTGCCTCTGATATACGCCTTCTGAGTAGTCCATAACAAACTATTAGATAAAACAGAATTTTTGTTGAGCTCAAGAAATTCCTTAATGTGAGAAATAAGATACTTATTATTATTGTCAATAGTGATCAATGAATCGTCCAGTTTCCAAACCGGCTTTAACTTTTTGTCTGAGTCTAATTTGATCTTTAATGATACGTAGGCATGATCAGAGATAGTGATAGGTCCTATTTCAGCATAAGTTATTAGATTCATAGTAGGTTTGTCCACCCAAAAAAATCTAGCCTAGAGTACATTTTATGGACTGGAGAAAAAAAATGAAAAATTAATCTGGTTAGGAAACAAAATCCTCCAGGCGTCACTTAAATTATTGTCAGTAATCAGCTTATATAAGAAGTTTGAGTCATTTTGAAACTTAGTTTGGTTTTTAGTAGGTTTATACGTTTTCCTGTCAAGGTCGGGATTAATTGTAAGATTATAATCTCCAGCCATGACTGCATGACCATAATTACATTTATTAATTTTATAAATAATTTTTTTTATGAAATGCACTTATTTTAAGTTTGGAAAGTATAAATTAACCAATGTAAACCTCTGATTTTTTATTTTACCCAGCCAACAAAAATTATCTACCATGAGTGTCTATTTCCACTAGATCTTCCTTAATTATACGTTTTTTACTGAATAGTATTGAAACACCTCTAGAGTTTTTTTTTTTTTAATGTAGAGTTATATATTGGGTAATAATAATTAAAACCTATATTTGGTATCCTGTTCCCGTCCCAGTGCGTTTCTTGAAGAAACAAAATATCACAACTTTGTTGTTTCATAAGTCTCAGTAAAGAGCTCCTCTTACTAAGGGAGTTGAGACCTTTTACATTAAAAGTAATACATTTAACTGACATTTAAGCCTTATCCTGTTCTTAGGAACCCTGAAAAACATAAATTATTTTTTATTTCCATAACCATTCATACTAAAATGCATACTTATAAAAAACAGAAAAAAACAACATTTGGAACCTATTACTAGGCTCTGCGCCGATAATAAGAAGTGTGAGGTCGATATAGGCCGAAGGAGGTGAGGATAAGTGATTATATTGTCCAAAAAAAGAAATTAAAATTATTTCAAAATTTGTTGTTCAAAACAACTATTAAAGAAAGAAAATAACTCTTAACCAGTTATGAGATACATAGCTAAAGTGAAAAAGGGGAGAAGAGAAAAAAAAGTGGAATATCCTAATTCCTTCCTTTTTTTTTCCTTTAGTGAAACTAACATTTTATAAATGCTGATTTAATAAATATAGTGTCTTGCTACTAGAAATAAGTGAACCAAATTTTTATCTATAAAATTCTACAAATTTTAAATATTTATAAAAATTAATTAATGTGACCACTCCTATAGAGGAGAGGGTATAAAAATACAAAAATACAAGTTGATTAAAGAACTAATTTAGTTTTAGTAGTGTTTCCAATGACTAGTAAGCCTATCCCTCAAGTGATATATTTTAGTGAGTGATAATACAAAACAGTAAGTAGTGCGTTCATTAAAATAAGTGTCAATTACCAATAAAACAAACCAAAACAATAAAAACTTTAACTATTGAATATCAGAACACTTATTCGGTGCTAAAATGAATTAGCAATAGAGATGTCGCGAATAGTTCGCCGCCGGACTGTTCCCGGCGAACATAGCATGATCGCGTTCGCGGCGAACTGCGAACATATGCGAAATTCGACCTGCCCCCTATACTTTATCATTGAGCAAACTTTGACCCTGCAACTTACAGTCAGCAGACACATTCCAGCCAATCAGCATCATACCCTGCCTTCCAGACCATTCTAACTCATGGACAGCAGCCATTTTGGAATCATAACTAACTTGCAGTCTTACTGAGAGGAGGTTGAGTGTAGGTGATACTGCATCAATAGGGAAAACCATAGCTAGGCTACTGTACACAGTGTGAAATACAGTCCTGAAGGACTCTTTTGATCTCTGCTGCAAGGACACCCC
This sequence comes from Discoglossus pictus, assembly GCA_027410445.1. Classification (NCBI taxonomy): domain Eukaryota; kingdom Metazoa; phylum Chordata; class Amphibia; order Anura; family Alytidae; genus Discoglossus; species Discoglossus pictus. The sequence goes on along the minus strand of CM050165.1, from coordinate 259,903,564 downwards.
TGTGTCTCTTCCCCCCTTATCATCATCCTCCCCTCACCTTAGCACCCAACCCTAACACCCCTCACACTTATCCATAACACCCATCAACCTAACACCTAACCCTAACACCCCTCACACTTATCCCTAAGACCTAACACCCCTCACACTTATTCCTAACATGCCTCACCCTAACACCCCTTACACTTATCCCTTACACCCCTCACCCTAACACATAACCCTAACACCCCTCACACTTATTCCTAACACCCCTAACCCTAACACCCCTCACACTTATCCCTAACACCTAACCCTAACATCCCTCACCCTAACCCTAACACCCCTCACACTTATCCCTAACACCCCTCACCCTAACCCTAACACCCCTCACACTTATCCCTAACACCTAACCCTAACATCCCTCAGCCTAACACCTAACCCTAACACCCCTTACACTTATCCCTAACACCCCTCACCCTAACACCTAACCCTAACACCCCTCACACTTATCCCTAACACCCCTCACCCTAACCCTAACACCCTTCACACTTATCCCCAACACCTAACCCTAACATCCCTCACCCTAACCCTAACACCCCTCACACTTATCCCTAACATCCCTAACCCTAACTCCCCTCACACTTATCCCTAACACCTAACCCTAACATCCCTCACCCTAACACCTAACCCTAACACCCCTTACACTTATCCCTAACACCCCTCACCCTAACACTCCTCACACTTATCCCTTACCCTAACCCTAACACTCCTCACACTTATCCCTTACCCTAACACCCCTCACACTTATCCCTAACACCTAACCCTAACATCCCTCACCCTAACACCTAACCCTAACACCCCTCACACTTATCCCTAACACCTAACCCTAACATCCCTCACCCTAACACCTCACCCTAACACCCCTTACACTTCTCCCTAACACCCCTCACCCTAACACCTAACCCTAACACACCTCACACTTATCCCTAACACCCCTCACCCTAACCCGAACACCCCTCACACTTATCCCTAACACCTAACCCTAACATCCCTCACCCTAACACCTAACCCTAACACGCCTTACACTTATCCCTAACACCCCTCACCCTAACACCTAACCATAACACCCCTCACACTTATCCCTAACACCCCTCACCCTAACCTTAACACCCCTCACACTTATCCATAACACCCATCAACCTAACACCTAACCCTAACATTCTCACACTTATCCCTAAGACCTAACACCCCCCACACTTATCCCTAACACCCCTCACCCTACCACCTAACCCTAATACCCCCTTACACTTATCCCTAACAGCCCTTACCCTAACACCTAACCCTAACATCCCTTACCCTAACACCCATCACACTTATCCCTAACACCCCTTACCCTAACCCTAACACCCCTCACACTTATCCATAACACCCATCAACCTAACAACTAACCCTAACATTCTCACACTTATCCCTAAGACCTAACACCCCTCACACTTATTCCTAACATGCCTCACCCTAACACCCCTCACCCTAACACCCCTCACACTTAGCCCTAACACCCCTCACCCTAACACCTAACCACCTCACCCTTATCCCTAACACCCCTTACCCTAACAACCCTCACACTTATCCCTGTGTCTCTCCCCCCCCCTTATCATCAAGGGAGGGGAGAGGATGATGAGGGAGGGGGGAAGAGACACAGGGGAGGATGATGAGGGAGGGGGGAAACAGACACAGGGGAGGATGATGAAGGAGGGGGTAAAGCGATACAGGGGAGGGTGATGAGGAAGGGGGGAAAGAAACACAGGGGAGGATGATGAGGGAGGGGGGGAAGAGACACAGGGGAAGATGATGATGGAGGGGGAAAAGAGACACAGGGGAGGATGATGAGGGAGGGGGGAAAGAGACACAGGGGAGGATGATGATGGAGGGGGGAAGAGACGCAGGGGATGATGATGAGGGAGGGGGTAAAGAGATACAGGGGAGGATGATGAGGGAGGTGGGAAGATGATGAGGGAGGGGGGATGAGACACAGGGGAGGGGGATGAGGAAGGGAAGAAAGAGACACAGGGGAGGATGATGAGGGAGGGGGTAAAGAGATACAGGGGAGGATGATGATGGCGGGGGATGTTAGGTTATTTATGCCTTTTTATGGATTAAAAGCAGACTCTGCATCAACTATGTAATTTTCCGTGGGAGTTTTGACATGGATTGCCCTTCCGGCATGCCACAGTTCAGGTGTTAGTCCCCTTAAAACAACTTTTCCATCACTATTGTGGCCAGAAAGAGTCCCTGTGGGTTTTAAAATCCGCCTGCCCATTGAAGTCTATGGCGGTTTGCCGGGTTCGCCGGTTCGCGAACATTTGCGGCGGTTCGCGTTTGCGGTTCGCGAACCGAAAATGTTATGCTTGCGACATCACTAATTAGCAATATTGCTTTAGGAAAATTATAATAAAACCCAGTGAGTGCAAATATTCAATGACATGAATTTAAAATGCATTTCAACGACAAAAGGAAAAGAAAAAGGGGGGACAATCATTGTCCCTTTTTTCTCTCCTTTTCCCCTCTTCCTTTCTCTCCTCCTTTCTTTTTTTTTTTCTTCATCAACAAAAAAAGGAAAACCAGTTTCTCAGAGTGAAAGGGTCTATATCTTCTGCCACTCTGGTCTCAATGGTTTTAATGCATTAACATCTCCAAGGGGTGGTTTAGTAACAATACCACGTTTAGATAACAAGTCTCGCCCTTCTAATGGTGATTTAATTTTGAACCATCTTGAATCCAAGGAGGTAAACACCCCAGGAAGGAGGCTATAACATCAGGGCCAAGTTGAGAGTTTTCCGCCTTCTTCACTCAGCTCCTTCGTCTGCCTCTGGCCTCTGGCCACATTACACGGCAGCAAACACACTTCGGTCATGCCCATAGTTCGCCAGGTTAATGCTCTCTTTATATATATATATATATATATATATAGTAGTACAAATAAGGGACAGTACATTAATGATTCCATTTCAATGTCTAAAAATAAGTTAATAACTTGATTCGTGCTCCAATTTCTCAGAAATACAGTATATGCATTGCACGCTGTCAAAACTGTGTGGGACATGCAAATGAGACCACATAATGCACCCTCACTCAATCACTTATTAAGAAGTTGAAAATTTGCCAAGGTCAGGTAGTCCAAGAACGATTTCAGCCACAACAGCCAGAAGAATTAATCGGAATACAGAGAAAAACCAACATGGAACCTCAGGAGAAATACAGGCTGCTCTGGAAAAAGACGGTGTGGTTGTTTCAAGGAGCACAATACGACGATACTTGAACAAAAATGAGCTGCATGGTTGAGATACTAGAAATAAGCCTTTACTGCACCAATGGCACAAAAAAGCCGGTTACAATTTGCCCAACAATACCTTGACATGCCTCACAGCTTCTGGCACACTGTAATTTGGAGTGACAAGACCAAAACAGAGCTTTATGGTCTCAACCATAAGCACTATGTTTGGAGAGTGATCAACAAGACCGATAGTGAAAAGAATACAATCCCCACTGTGAAGCATGGTGGTGGCTCACTGATGGGGGGGGGGGGGGGTCTAAAGTCACTGGAATCTTGTGAAAGTTGATGGCAAAATGAATGCAGCATGTTATCAGAAAATACTGGCAGACAATACTGGCAGACAATTTGCAATCTTCTGCATGAAGGCTGCGCATTGGACGCTCTTGGCCATGTAGATAGTTAAAAATCAGAGTCTGCTACTAACATCATGGGACTAACATCATGGGACGCTCTCCGCTTTGCAGCATGACAATGACCCTAAGCATATGCCCAAGTTGACCCTCCAGTGGTTACAGCAGAAAAAAAGTGAAGGTTGTGGAGTGGCCATCATCGTCTCCTAACCCTTAATATCATCAAGATACTCTGTGGAGATCTCAAACCTGCGGTTCATGCAAGATGACCAAAGACTTTGCATGACCTGGATGCATCTTGCCCAGACGAATGGGCAGCTATACTATCTGCTAGAATTAGGGGGCTCATAGACAACTATCACAAAAGACTGCAAGCTGTCATTGATGCTAAAGTGAGCAATACACAGTATTAAGGGTATGTAAACTTTTGATCATGGCCATTTGGGTAATTTCTGTTATCATTATGATGTAAAAAGGAGCCATAATAAATGGCCTCATATAATCACTATCACATATGTAGTTGTGAGCATTGCGGGTTGTTGCTAAGGCTTGCAGGCTTGCACAGCAAGCCCGCTGCAACTGCAGCCCTCACAAAGCGAGGGCCGCAGTTGCAGGCAGGGAGCGCCAAAGGCCATAGACACTCATCACTACGTCCCTGCACGACTTAGGCAGTGAGCGCCAAAGGTGCTTACTGTGCTGGTGGAGATGAGTGCAGTAGGCCAAGCCGTACTACAGATCAACAGAAATCTCAATTATACAATTAACAGTACGAGACCCGTAGCAGTTTGAAAAAATTACGGCCCGTAACACTTTGGAAAGGAAAGTGGGACTTTTAAAAAAAAATTACAAGGTCGAAAAATACCAAAGTTAACAGCCGACTGTGCACTTGGAGCACCTCAGACCTGCAAAGGCTGCGAGATTAGCCTCCGTCAAGTTCGTAAATGGGTAAACTAGACCCACTGGTCGTAAAGGGCTTACTTACAATTCGTAGCATAGAAAAGCCATCATGTACTTTTATTAAAAGTGAAAGTGATGTTTGGTCTTAGAATTAATAGCTCAACATTCCCCTACTCTCAAATCTGCAAATAAAGAAATTTAACTTCATGTTCAATCCTCGTGTTTTATCTATCATGCAAGCCCGCACAGGTTTGAATAACGAGCTACGGGCTTGGAGGTCAATCATCCGCCAAACCTGTACGTGCTTCAGCAAGAAACTACGGTCGTGAGTTACGGCCAGAAGTCTCAAGCCCATAATCCTGGTTTTCCTGGAGCCACCTGAAATCAATTAACCAATAGGAAGACGCCAATCAAGGCCGCAAATAGTTTGAAAGTGCAGGAAATTCATAAATCTGTGACTGTGTTGGATACTGTGCAAGTGGACACACAGGTCTTGGAGTTGGAGGGATTTTGAAGAGAGAGAGAGAGAGAAAGAGAAAGAGAGAGAGAGAGAGAGAGAGCGATTGATTGATAGAAAGAGACAGAGAGAGAGAGATAGTGAGTTAGTGTGTGAGAGTGCAAGAGAGTGCGTGTTAGAGTGTGAGAGAGAGAGAAATAGAAAGTGTGAGAGAGAGAGATAGAGAGTGATTGAGAGACAGAGAGTGAGGAGAGGAGGAGAGATGGAGGGAGAGAGAGAAGGCAGTGCAGGAAGAGACCAGGAAGAGCAGGGCCCCCAGCCACAGGCTGGCCAGAAAGCTGCTTCTGCTGCTGCCAAACAAAGGGCAGCAAACTTTCATCCGCAGGAGATTGAGACGCTCCTAAGAGGAGTACGTGCCCACCACTCCATCTTAACCGGCGGGAGTGAGGTGAGGCCCAGGCAGAGGACATATGCCTGGAGGGCAATTGCAGCTGAAGTCTCTTCACTGGGGTATGCAAACCGGACCTGGAAGTCTGTCCAGCACTGGTACCAGGACTGACGCATGCAAGTCAAAAAGAAAATGGCGGACTAGGCCAATGCGGCCCGTGGAACCGGTGGTGGGCCTCCAGAAACATTTACCTACCCCTTTTGGGAGGCCACAGTGAGAGATATGATCCAGCCAGCGGCAGTCGTGGGCATCCTTGGCCTGGTGGACTCGGGTGTGTCAGAAAGCCTGCAATGTGAGCACCGTATACACCTTCACACCCTCATATGCATACATGTACCCTACACAGATAGATAACTGCTGTTGAATTGCACTGACGTTGTTTGGCTTAACACTCCTACTGCTTAGAACTAGAAATGTCGCGAATAGTTCGCCGCCGGACTGTTCCCGGCGAACATAGTATGTTCGCGTTCGCGGCGAACTGCGAACATATGTGAAATTCGACCTGCCCCCTATACTTTATCATTGAGCAAACTTTGATCCTGCAACTCACAGTCAGCAGACACATTCCAGCCAATCAGCATCATACCCTGCCTTCCAGACCCTTCTAACTCATGGACAGCAGCCATTTTGGAATCATAACTAACTTGCAGTCTTACTGAGAGGAGGCTGAGTGTAGGTGATACTGCATCAATAGGGAAAACCATAGCTAGGCTACTGTACACAGTGTGCAATACAGTCCTGAAGGACTCTTTTGATCTCTGCTGCAAGGACACCCCTGTGTCTCTTCCCCCCTTATCATCATCCTCCCCTCACCTTAGCACCCAACCCTAACACCCCTCACACTTATCCATAACACCCATCAACCTAACACCTAACCCTAACACCCCTCACACTTATCCCTAAGACCTAACACCCCTCACACTTATTCCTAACATGCCTCACCCTAACACCCCTTACACTTATCCTTAACACCCCTGACCCTAACACCTAACCCTAACACCCCTCACACTTATCCCTAACACCTTTTACCCTAACACCCCTCACACTTATCCCTAACACCTAACCCTAACATCCCTCACCCTAACACCTAACACCCCTCACACTTATCCCTGACACCCCTTACCCTAACCCTAACACACCTCACACTTATCCCTAACACCTAACCCTAACATCCCTCACCCTAACACCTAACCCTAACACCCCTTACACTTATCCCTAACACCCCTCACCCTAACACCTAACCCTAACACTCCTCACACTTATCCCTAACACCCCTCACCCTAACCCTAACAACCCTCACACTTATCCCTAACACCCCTTACCCTAACCCTAACACCCCTCACACTTATCCCTAACACCCCTTACCCTAACACCCCTCAAACTTATCCCTAACACCTAACCCTAACATCCCTCACCCTAACAACTAACCCTAACACCCCTTACACTTATCCCTAACACCCCTAACCCTAACACCCCTCACACTTATCCTTAACACCCATTTCCCTAACCCTAACACCCCTCACACTTATCCCTTACATCCCTTACCCTAACACCCCTCAAACTTATCCCTAACACCTAACCCTAACATCCCTCACCCTAACAACTAACCCTAACACCCCTTACACTTATCCCTAACACCCCTAACCCTAACACCCCTCACACTTATCCTTAACACCCATTTCCCTAACCCTAACACCCCTCACACTTATCCCTAACACCAAACCCTAACATCCCTCACCCTAACACCTAACCCTAACACCCCTTACACTTATCCCTAACACCCCTCACCCTAACACCTAACCCTAACCCCCCTCACACTTATCCCTAACACCCCTCACCCTAACACCCCCTACACTTATCCCTAACACCTAACCCTAACATCCCTCACCCTAACACCTAACCATAACACCCCTCACACTTATCCCTAACACCCCTCACCCTAACCCTAACACCCCTCACACTTATCCCTAACACCCCTCACCCTAACACCTAACCCTAACACCCCTTACACTTATCCCTAACACCCCTCACCCTAACACCTAACCCTAACACCCCTCACACTTATCCCTAACACCCCTCACTCTAACACTTAACCCTAACACCCCTCACACTTATCCCTAACACCCCTCACCTAACCCTAACACCCCTCACACTTATCCCTAACATCGCTCACCCTAACACCTAACCCTAACACCCCTTACACTTATCCCTAACACCCCTCACCCTAACACCTAACCCTAACACCCCTCACACTTATCCCTAAAATCCCTCACCCTAACCCTAACACCCCTCACACTTATCCCTAACACCTAACCCTAACATCCCTCACCCTAACACCTAACCCTAACACCCCTTATACTTATCCCTAACACCCATCAACCTAACACCTAACCCTAACATTCTCACACTTATCCCTAAGACCTAACACACCCCACACTTATCCCTAACACCCCTTACCCTAACACCTAATCCTAATACCCCCTTACACTTATCCCTAACACCCCTTACCCCAACATCCCTCACACTTATCCCTGTGTCTCTTCCCCCCTGTATCATCAAGGGAGGGGGGAGGATGATGAGGGAGGGGGGAAGAGACACAGGGGAGGATGATGAGGGAGGGGGGAAACAGACACAGGGGAGGATGTTGAGGGAGGGGGTAAAGAGATACAGGGGAGGGTGATGAGGAAGGGGGGAAAGAGACACAGGGGAGGATGATGAGGGAGGGGGGGAAGAGACACACGGGAAGGATGATGAGGGAGGGGGAAAGAGACACAGGGGAGGATGATGATGGATGGGGGAAGAGACACAGGGGAGGATGATGAGGGAGGGGGTAAAGAGATACAGGGGAGGATGATGAGGGAGATGGGAGGATGACGAGGGAGGGGGGATGAGACACAGGGGAGGGTGATGAGGAAGGGGGGAAAGAGACACAGGGGAGGATGATGAGGGAGGGGGGAGAGACACAGGGGACGATGATGAGGGAGGGGGAAAAGAGACACAGGGGAGGATGATGAGGGAGGGGGGGAAGAGACACACGGGAGGATGATGATGGAGGGGGGAAGAGACACAGGAAGAGACACTTATCCCTAAGACCTAACACCCCCCACACTTATCCCTAACACCCCTCACCCTAACACCTAACCCTAACACCCCTCACACTTATCCCTAACACCCCTCACCTAACCCTAACACCCCTCACACTTATCCCTAACATCGCTCACCCTAACACCTAACCCTAACACCCCTTACACTTATCCCTAACACCCCTCACCCTAACACCTAACCCTAACACCCCTCACACTTATCCCTAACATCCCTCACCCTAACCCTAACACCCCTCACACTTATCCCTAACACCTAACCCTAACATCCCTCACCCTAACACTCAACCCTAACACCCCTTATACTTATCCCTAACACCCATAAACCTAACACCAAACCCTAACATTCTCACACTTATCCCTAAGACCTAACACACCCCACACTTATCCCTAACACCCCTTACCCTAACACTTAATCCTAATACCCCCTTACACTTATCCCTAACACCCCTTACCCCAACATCCCTCACACTTATCCCTGTGTCTCTTCCCCCCTTTATCATCAAGGGAGGGGGGAGGATGATGAGGGAGGGGGGAAGAGACACAGGGGAGGATGATGAGGGAGGGGGGAAACAGACACAGGGCAGGATGTTGAGGGAGGGGGTAAAGAGATACAGGGGAGGGTGATGAGGAAGGGGGGAAAGAGACACAGGGGAGGATGATGAGGGAGGGGGGAAGAGACACAGGGGAAGATGATGAGGGGGGGAAAGAGACACAGGGAGGATGATGAGGGAGGGGGAAAGAGACACAGGGAAGGATGATGATGGATGGGGGAAGAGACACAGGGGAGGATGATGAGGGAGGGGGTAAAGAGATACAGGGGAGGATGATGAGGGAGATGGGAGGATGACGAGGGAGGGGGGATGAGACACAGGGGAGGGTGATGAGGAAGGGGGGAAAGAGACACGGGAGGATGATGAGGGAGGGGGGGGGAAACAGGGGACGATGATGAGGGAGGGGGAAAAGAGACACAGGGGAGGATGATGAGGGAGGGGGGGAAGAGACACACGGGAGGATGATGATGAGGGGGGAAGAGACACAGGAAGAGACACTATCCCTAAGACCTAACACCCCCCACACTTATACCTAACACCCCTCACCCTAACACCTAACCCTAATACCCGCTTACACTTATCCCTAACACCCCTTACCCTAACACCCCTCACACTTATCCCTGTGTCTCTTCCCCCCTTATCATCAAGGGAGGGGGGAGGATGATGAGGGATGGGGGAAGAGACACAGGGGAGGATGATGAGGGAGGGGGGAAACAGACACAGGGGAGAATGATGAGGGTGGGGTAAAGAGATATAGGGGAGGGTGATGAGGAAGCGGGAAAGAGACACAGGGGAGGATGATGAGGGAGGGGGGGAATAGACACAGGGGAAGATGATGAGGGAGGGGTAAAAGAGACACAGGGGAGGATGATGAGGGAGGGGGGAAAGAGACACAGGGGAGGATGATGATGGAGGGGGAAGAGACACAGGGGAGGATGATGAGGGAGGGGGTAAAGAGATACAGGGGAGGATGATGAGGGAGGTGGAAGGATAGTGAGGGAGGGGGATGAGACACAGGGGAGGGTGATGAGGAAGTTAGGAAAGAGACACAGGGGAGGATGATGAGGGAGGGGGGGAAGAGACACAGGGGAAGATGATGAGGGAGGGGGAAAAGAGACACAGGGGAGGATGATGATGGAGGGGGGATAGAGACACAGGGGAGGATGATGAGGGAGGGGGAAAGAGAAACACAGGGGAGGATGATGAGGGAGGGGGGAAAGAGATACAGGGGAGGGTGATGAGGAAGGGAAGAAAGAGACACAGGGGAGGATGATGAGGGAGTCAGTAAAGAGATACAGGGGAGGATGATGATGGATTGGGATATTAGGTTATTTATGCCCTTTATGGATTAAAACCAGACTCTGCATCAACTATGTAATTTACCGTGGGAGTTTTGACATGGATCCCCCTCCGGCATGCCACAGTCCAGGTGTTAGTCCCCTTAAAACAACTTTTCCATCACTTTTGTGGCCAGAAAGAGTCCCTATGGATTTTAAAATCCACCTGCCCATTGAAGTCTATGGCGGTTCACCGGGTTCGCCGGCTCGCAAACATTTGCGGCGGTTCGCGAACCGAAAATTTTATGTTCGCGACATCACTACTTAGAACCCATGTACTTCTTGAAACTAGGTATCCTGTTTTATGTGGGAATTTCGGTATGTGCTGGAAGAGTGCTGACGCCGACTCTAGGGATGCGGCTGCGCTTGCGTCCCCATGTAGCCGTCAACAATAGTTGGTACACCCAAAGCCCCTAACCCTCTAACCCTAACCCCCTAAACCCCACTTTCTAACCCTTAACCCGAACCCCCTAACTGTAGCCAGAACCTAAAAACCATAACCACTTACCCGGCCTGCTGGGCTGGCGTAGCTAGAGTCGGTGGCTGCGCGCTTCCAGATATGCGCACATACAACAGGATAGGTCCGGTATAGCTGTAGATCCCGATTGATTATACATCCCCATGAGACTACATGTATGGATGTGCACACTGCAGCATATGCGGATACAGACTCTGTTGGACTGAAAGTGTGTGTCGTGTACCAGCCTAATCTGGACCATGTTACATTAGCATGTTAACTCACATTGCTGAGGATTGATCACAGATTGGTCTATCTCACACACTGGCCAACAGATTCCAATCAGCACATGTCCTAATGAACTGCTGTTAGCACACCGCACTAGCATTACATATATTCATATGAGCCATGGGACCTTTCCTGTTATCTGACCGTGACTTCTGGTAGCAGCAGTGAGCAGTCTCTACATGTCACAGCATTTTCCTGGAGATTATATAATCATGCAGATTTAGTGGGTTATGGTGGGGTTAAGGTAAGGGTTTCGTATTAGGGTGAGGGTTAGGGCTTTTGGGCTTGTGGGTAAGGTGAAAATGATGTATATAACAGCGGCAGCGCCATCTATCAGCCCCTTGGTCCAACTGCTGCTGCAAGCAGTCGCTGTCACATAATAGGAAAGACCCCAGCCAGGATCCACAATACTAATGATGCAGATCAATCTTTATTTGCGTCAAACATTCACAGCCAATTAAAGTCACTATGATCTCAGGGATATGGAAACACACATAAATCAATTTTCAGAACAACAATACTCAAATACAAATCTTGTCTCATTTCAGTACCAGCCAGGCGTACCCTGCCACCTCAGGGACCAGACATTCCGGGCCCTGCACCTTGCCAAGATGCAGAACCACCTGCAGCAGGACCACCTGCAGCAGGACCACTTGTGGAAAGTCCACCTGGGCCCTCAACAAGATGGCAGCCATCGGCTCCAACAATGCCCCCTCGAGCCAGGATGATGATGGCGCTGCCTGAGTCCCAGTCAATGTGGGCTTGCCAAATTGGGAGACCCGAGATGTGGGGACAGCCAATGTGGTCCCATCCTAGTTGGGGCCAGAGTATGGAGCCGCAGATAATGGTGCCCTGGAGCACGGGGCTCCGGCAGGTCATGTGACTACAACCGGCCCCGCAGGCCACTCCGTCCCAGCAGGCCACTCCGGACCGGCAGGCCACTCCGACCCGGCAGGCCACTCCGGCCCGGCAGGCCACTCCGACCCGGCAGGCCACTCCTGCCTGGCAGGCCACTTCGGCCCCGCAGGCCACTCTGGCACCGCAGGCATCTCCGACCCCGCAGGCAACTCCGAACCCGCAGACAACTCCGCTCAGCCATGCCTCCACCTAGAGTACTCAATGGTCTGTGTCCGCGACAGGTAGTCCGGCGCTGTCATCGGCACAGTGCCATGATTTCCTTGCTCATCTCCAGCATGAGCGGGAGCAAAACCAAGAATTCATGCTGGAGATGAGACAACACAATGAGCGGGTATTTCAGGAGTTGAGGAGGCATCACCAAGTCATGGAGGATTATGCTCAAAGGGCCGAAATGGCCAGAGAAGGCCAGCCACCTGGACAGGCCCCACAGGTCAGATCTATTGCTGTTCAGGTGGATACAGTAATTCCACCGCAGGCTACCTCCTTAACCTCCTAAACATCCCAGACCTTACCCCCAGCATCCAGGGCAGAAGAGCCGGCCACCCTTCAAAGAAGTCGTCGCCGGCCTAGGACCAAGGTTTCCAAAGGCCAGGAGGGTCAGGACCCACACAAGCGAAAGCGTAAATAGGTGAGAACATGTTCATGTTGCATATAGAAGCAATTTATGTCCAAGATCAATTGACGTTGAGGTGTTGCAGTCAATGCATATATTGTTCTAATTGATATCTTGTTCTTATCTCTTTAGGTTCAAATCGACACATGGAGTGGTTGCCTCAAATTTTCATTTTTTGGTTCTATAATTTGTACACATAAGAATAAATATTATGTATTGCTCACATTATCATTGTTTGTTTTTGTTTGTACTGTACCATGACTGTTAAACACCAGATGAATGCTACAAAACAAAGTTATTGTATTAGTACATACATCTTCCTTCAATATACCAGTCCTGTGTTAATGTAGGGTTGGGGTAACAGCCACTAGTGCAGCTGATGGTGGAGGTAATATTCCTGAGTTTGATTCCAGTAACGGCTATGCATGATATTCATGTTTCTGACACATGGAGATATTCATTCAGGGTAAATATAAAAAGTGAGTACACCCCTAAGTGAAAGTGTAAATATTTTCATGCACTGACTTAACCCTCATGGGGATGGAGTTCACCAGAGCTTCACAGGTTGCCACTGGAGTCCTCTTCCACTCCTTCATGATGATATCATGGAGCTGGTGGATGTTAGAGACCTTGCACTCCCCACCTTCCATTTGAGGATGCCCCCACAGATGCTTGATAGGGTTTAGGTCTGGTGACCTACTTGGCCAGTCCATCAACTTTTTGCCTTCAGCTTCTTTAGCCAGGCAGGTGTCGGCTTGGAGGTGTGTTTGGGGATGTTATCATGTTGGAATACTGGCATTCGGCCCAGTCTCCGAAGGGAGGGGATCGTGCTCTGCTTCAGTATGTCACAGTACATGTTGGCATTCATGGGTTCCGTCAAAGAACTGTAGCTCCTCAGTGCTGGCAGCATGCATGCAGGCCCAGACCAAACATATATGCATGTCTATATATGTTTTATATAATATGTTGTGTGGATTTCCCCTATATGCATTTACTTAATGATGTCAGATGCTGCCTCCCCTCTCTCTGCATCGCTGTTTATGTTCAAAATGAAGGTTTCATCTCATATCAATGTTTTTGTGTTCGTTGTGACATCCATTTATCTGTAATTCAGGAATTATTTCAACTGCTTTTGCTCAGTATAGATGTATACTTTTGGTGGTGGGAGTGTCATGGTCGGGGCCTGCATGACTGCTGCTGGCACTGGGGAGCTACAGTTCATTGAGGGAACCATGAATGCCAACATGTACTGTGACATACTGAAGCAGAACATGATCCCCTCCCTTGGGAGACTGGGCTGCAGGGCAACATAACATTAAGAACCTAAACACAACGCCAAGACGACACAGCCTTGCTAAAGAAGGTAAAGGTGATGGACTGGCCAAGCTTGTCACCAGACCTAAATCATATTGAGCATCTGTGGGGCATCCTCAAACTGAAGGTCGGGGAGTGCAAGGTCTCTAGCATCAATCAGCTCTGATGTATTATTAAAGAGTGGGAGAGGACTCCAGTGGCAACCTGGGAAGCTCTGGTGAACTCCCTGCCCATGAGGGTTAAGGCAGTTCTGGCAAATAATGGTGGCCACACAAAAATTGACATTTAGTGCCAATTTGGACATTTCAAATTAGGTGTGTACTCACTTTTGTTGCCAATGGTTTAGACATTAATGCCTGTGTATTGAGCTATTGATGGGTCAGCAAACTTACTTTACATTGTAGCAGAGTGTCATTTCTTCACATGAAAAGATATACTAAAATATTAACAACAATGTGACGGGTGTACTCACTTTTGTTAGATACTGTATGTTCACTATTAGGATGTGAGCCACTTACAGACACCTGTCTCATTTGTCTGGCTTTGTGTCATATAGATTGTCAATACCAACCTTCCCTCATGGTTGAAATCAGTAATGCAAACACCTGTCTCATTTGTCTGGCTTTGTGTCATATAGATTGTCAATACCAACCTTCTCTCATGGTTGAAATCAGTAATGCAAACACACTGTGAGAATTCTATTGACACCCCTAACTGATGGTGCAGATCACAGATGTGGAGTATGAAGGTCCTTTCATTGATGTTACAGAAATGCTATGGTATCAACATTGACGAGGCAGACACAAACAACATCTTGGATAAATCATATTTACTATTTATAGAAATTAACAAAGCAAGCTTGCCACAAAGCCACAGGTTGACTAATCATCACAGGTATGCAAAGGATCATGGTGGAGGGGGGTAGGATACAAACTCCAAGGAACACAGGAAAATAGGGATATGAGAGCAGAATGCAGGCAGGGGAAATTACATTGATATAGATGATCATGGGATTTACAGTGTATCATCCAACATTAGGCCATATAATTTATCTCATTATTGTTACTACATATATATATAACAGTCAATAAGGAAAGACCACAATAATCCAGAATAAGGTGATATACTGTACATATGGGGAGAGCAAAATGTTTGCTTGTGTGTTAAACGGACACTGATGCAACATCAGAAGTATAAGTGCTCAATCAGTGAATGCTATGAGCCCATGAGGTCAGTTCTCACGTAACAATAAGCAGCCCCTACATAGATAACCTTGATCAGAATGATGGGGACCTGACCAGGACCATATCAGTCAGATGTTACTTATTCCAGAGAACTCACAACAAACCAGGCAATATCAAGGGTAGTTTATTCTCTGATTGAGCATCTATACTCACTGTTGTTGCATATGCATAACTGAAGATTAACGTAACCTCATTAACTGTTAAGTCCCAAGCCTGGATTTACTCTTCCACGTATGCACAGGGAGGATCACATCAGAACTGAAGAAAATATCTGGAAGGGTTTGTGCTGCAGGCTTCACAACAGTCCAAGTAGAGGAGAGGATAGAATGTCTAAACCAATAGGAACATATGAATCGAGATAGACTATATGAGCATATACATGCTGTGGATATACCAGGAACATCAGCTGACAGAGGTCACATCACATCTGCATTGTATAGTGAAATTGTCTCGTGACACATATCGGCTTTTCAGTCAAGGTAATCAGATATCACACTGGATCCAACAAAGCAATGAAACGGACACATGCATATACATGAGGACATTGACATGGCCATGGAATGTCAGGATGTTTATCGTCATGCCTTGTTCTGACCGGGATCTGGAATACAAACACACAAATAATATATTAGTGGAAACCTTACATATGCCATATGAGCAGCCACCAACAGATACAGGTATGTCGGCACACATGTTATGCATTGGGATCTTGTACAAGCTAACCATCTGTCAGATGATAATGATGGCCCAGACTAATTTGTCCTGATGTTGGAATATTATGATTAGTCTAATTTTCTTTTATTTGTATTGTGCAAACATATTCTGTGGTGCTGTACAGGGGAGAAGAACACGAAAATATACATTATGTAATATTGCCATCGACAGAAAATGGAGGGCCCTGTTTTGAGCGTAAAGTCTTGTGAAAACTGATTTCTTCCCAAAGGCCCCCACAAGATTAGAAACTCACCACTTCCAAGCTAAAGGTAATGGACATGGGGAAGAGAAGATAAGGAATAGCAAGGTTAAAAAGTAAGTGAGAGATACATAGGAAGGAAGTTGTGTCAAGTAGAAAGTTATGCATTAGTCAGAGAGGAAAGGGATCAGATGTAAAGTGCGATGCACTATTATGTAATAAGGTATCTGCCCCTTGTGGACAGATAATGTAATTTGCAGATGGGACAGTCAGGAGACACATAGTTTAACCACAGCTTGAGTAAGATTAGCTGATGGGCGAATAAAAGGGGAGAGGTGGGCATGAGAGGTGAAATGAAAATGTTGGAGACAAAAAAGGGAGAAGTAAAGAAGAGTCTGAGGAAAAGGCAGGGGTTGTGAGGAAGAAGGCAAGAGAAAACATAGTGTAAAGGGTTAATCAGTATAGTTAGCAGAAGTTGCTTATCGTTCAGGTGTCGAAGGCTTGTGTGACTCAATAAATTAAGGGTAAACAGGGGTGGGTGGGATGAGGAGAGAGAGAGAGACAGACAGAGAGACAGACAGACAAACAGAGACACACAGAGAGAGAGACAGATGGAGAGACCAGTGCAGCCTGTAATAGAAATGGAAGATCACAACTATCACACATTGATGCATGTTCGTACATCCACATGTGGTTCTTTACCTTGGATGGAGCAAGTGGAATATTCAACAAAGAGATCTGTTCCCCCAGGACACGTCTGCATGGTCCGATAAACTTTTCTGACCACTTCAGCAATACATAGGGGATGTTTTGGGGAAAAGAAAGTTAGGCCTACATTAATGGAGTTGTTAGTAATTTCCTCTCATGCATACATGCACATGTTTCCCGCAAATACTCACTTACAATGTAGACGACATTGATGTAGCTGATGTTCTGTTGCTGTACAGGTCGTTTCCCATGTCTGTGTGAGTAAACAATGTGTTGACACACGGCAGCAGTTCTGTAATGGCAATATGATAATATGAGTTACACAATCCATATGATATACTGCACAATGATTCCTAGTTAACAAATTCTTGAGACTATTCCTGTTATCTGACTGAGAATGCTTTTACCAGCATTCGCTGACAAAGAACAGGAGAGATCCCCTGTTTGCATCCCATGAGGTACATTTATTATGGTTTACAATATGCTGGTATGTTCATATATCCAGATTGCTATGAATTGCATTGACCTCCATGGGATGTGGAATAGCATGATCAGACAATGGGGACATTACTGTTCTGTGAAGATGTTTTCAAATACGATTGTGAGGCCTATATCCATTGACATTGTGGAATATATCATACCATCCATTTAGCTTACTTTCTGGAGGTTTGCAGATATCAATATATATGATGTGTATGGGAATGTGCACATACTTAACATTAACGGATATCAGAGCAGGCTGTATTTGATCCAGTGTTAAAAATGCGTCACGAGACATATGTTAGATCACATACTCTACTGTGGACTGTTGGATATTCTGTATGACAATGGGGAAGGAGAAAAGAGATGTATTAGTAACCATAATCAAGGTACATTATAGTTGGTTGTTATTGGTTTCAGACTTACATGGGAAGTACTTCTGAATGATGTGGGCATGTAGTCGTGACCCCTGAACATTATCCTCACCAGGGGCTGGTACTGGACACTCCGCCGGTTCAAGAGGAGCATCATCAATGTTCCCCAGACAGTTGGCCTGTACTGCTATATTGTGCAGACAACAGCAGGCCATGATGATGTGACAAACCTTCACTGGTTTATACTGTAGCACCCCGCCAGTGGAATGTAAACATCTGAAGCGCATCTTCAGGAGGCCAAAGGTGCGCTCTATTACATTCTGGCATGGGCCGCATTGTACCTCTTCTCCCCCTCTGTGTGCGGATTGTTCACAGGGGTCAACAACCACGGCAAACACCCATATCCTGCATCACCGGAAGGAAACAAAAATGGGAGATGTAGATATGAATGTGATGTTGTGCTGCTCGTTAATGCATCTGTAAATATACACAATGATTAATGTGACGTTAGTTTAGGGATCTCTGGGTTGGAACTTCCTACTCCTATCACCAGGTCACATCGGGTTAGGCACAGCAACAAGCTATGATGCAATGGGTCAGTCGGCACACCTTCTTTAGGGCTCACGGCAAATGAGCGCGGACAATACAGCGCTGACAGAAGCCGGTGACAGTAGAGCACTGTTGAAAATTGTGTGGCAAAATGTGCATTGATCAAAGAGCGCAAGTTGTAGAATCTATCGCCTTATGGGCCAAAACCCTCTAACCCGAGCCCTCAGACCCAATACCTAACCCGAAACCACTGAGAACCCATGCCTAACACTCAGAACCCGAAGCCTTAGCCCAAAGACCCCTAACCCTAAAACCCCAAGTCCACCCTTATTAAATTTAATATAGCCAGGCGCGAATCACGGCCTTGAGATTGTAGTAAGGCCATGATGTTTAGGCGGCACGCAAGCTGGAAGGGGGACGGACTAGCCACGCCCGGCACGGACCATCCAATAGCGGAATCACACATTGAGCTAAGGTCTCACAGCCAATCACTTATGGGATAGACCATTTGATTGACAGTGGGAGTGAATAAATATGAACACGCGCCCACGCCTCGACTGTGTTTCGATTTTGCCCGAAGTAGCAAGGGATTCCCGGAGCTTGGAGGGTTAGAGGAGGTAAGTTGCTTTATTATCAAGTTGCGTTTTATGTTCTTTTTACGAAAATACGTTACTACATTTACGGAGTACGATGTAAAGAAGTAAAATTGCGTTCTTTTTATTGTTTATAGGTTTTTGGAATTTGCTGTGTTATTTGTTCCAGCAAGGATTTGCTTGGAGGGAGCATTGTACATGCTTTTCATCCTATCAAGCTGTATTTTATTTTATTTTTATGTTTTGACAATTTCTACATTTACTGAATACACTGGAGAGAAGTACAATTGTGTTGTTTTTTTTTTGGTTGGCTTATAAGTTTGGAGAGGTTTTTTTTGTGTGGAGAGGAGTTTGGTGGAGGGAGGTAAGTTATTTTTTTTTTTTTTATATATTTCGTATTATATCTTGATATATATATATATATATATATATATATATATATATATATATATATATATATATATATATATATATATCGATATAGATGGAGATATATAGAGATATATAGAGATAGAGATATATAGAGATAGAGATATATAGAGATAGATACGTTTCTACAAATATTTCCAGATTACACATATTTGCAAAACACATAGGTGTTCCAAACTGCTTCTTCAATGGGGCTTGACAAGAACCTATTTTCAGCCTAGCCCAGCAGTTCCTACTACCTCTGGTACAGAAGATGGTTTCAGAATAGGTACCACGCCCAGGAATATGTGCAGAGTATAATGCAGATAGGATATTAGTGGCCTCAGACATGGGCCACTCCCCACACATGATAGAAGCACACAGTAAATAGCCGCATACCTTTTATATATGCAAACTGTAACTGACCCTTCCACATTGTTTAGGAAAGTATTGATCTAGTGTGTTTCATCAGCGCCACTCAAGTCCAGAGTGAGAGGTGCTGTACACCTCTCCCACTGCTCTGTCACAGGCTCTGTCCACTTAAGGTAGATTACTACAGTTAGTTACAACATTGATATCCAAGCAGAAAGAGTGTTATAGGCGATCAGAATGGGGGACGAGGGGGGAGCAGGCAAACCCACTAAAACATTTCTTAATTTCTATTTCTTTTCAGCTGGTGATGGAGGGAGAGGAGCAGAGGGGAGAGGAGTGTCAAGGAGTCCCGGGGCGTGGAGGTGGGAAAGAGGAGTGAGGAGGTAGTAGTCGAGGAGGAGGAGGTAGTAGTCGAGGAGGGGGAGGTAGTAGAGGAGAAGGAGGAGGGAGAGGAGGAGGAGGAGGAGGTAGTAGTCGAGGAGGGGGAGGTAGTAGAGGAGAAGGAGGAGGGAGAGAAGGAGGAGGAGGAGGGAGAGGAGGAGGAGGAGGGAGAGGAAGATGAGGAAGAGGAGGAGGAGGAAGGAGGGAGGAGAGGAGGAGGAAGGAGGAGGAGAGGAGGAGAAGGAGGGAGGAGAGGAAGGAAGGAGGGAGGAGAGGAGAGTAGGAGGGAGGAGAGGAGACTAGGAGGTAGGAGGAAGAGGAGAGTGGGAGGAGGGAGAGGAGAGTAGGAGGAGGGAGAGGAGAGATGGAGGAGAGAGTAGGAGGAGGAGGGTGGAGAGGAGTGAAGAGGAGAGTGGAGAGGGTCCTCAACCCCAGTCTGGAGAGCAAGAGGCTGGCCTCAGGTCCAAGGCCCACAACTATAGCCTGGGAGGAAAATATGGTACTCCTGGAGGCAATACATGTCCGCCCCATCATCACCTCGGGGGGTAGGGAAGTTAAGGCTGGGCCCAGGGCGGATGCTTGGCAGCAGGTGGTCAATCTGGTCAATGGTGTGGAGGGCCGTGGACGGAGTCTGCGGTCCATAAAGCACTGTTTCGACGACATCAGGGCCGTGGTGAGGAGGAAGATGGCCCAGGAGGACGAGGGGCGGAGGGTCAAGTACCTGGGGCTTGAACTCATCGCAAGGGCCATACTTGCACCCTCCGCCGCAGCTGGCGCTTCAGGCCTGGTGGACCAGCAGGACCCCCCTCCATGGCAGGTAATTATGACATACAGCAACATGCCACCACATGTGCAGCACACACACTACACATGTACATGACACTGACATGTCAGCTCCATGAAATTAACAAGGGATAGATGGATGCATCATTAAATTCATGAAGCTGACAAATCACTGTCATTCCTGGTCACCACAACAGTAATCACGCAATAGAGCAGGGGTGTCCAAACTCGGTCCTGGTGGGCCACACACATGCCTGGATTTGATAACCCTGCTGCGCACAGGTGAGTTAATCGCTTCTTCAGTCATCCTGATTGACTCACCTGTGCACAGAACGGATATCTTCCAATCCAGGAAAGAGTTTGGACACCCCTGTAATAGAGAGTTCATGGCCCTCATTCAATTGCAATTTGGCCAATTGAATAGTGCTCTAAATAAACACATAACATATGCAGTTACAGACAGCAGCCGTAATACAGATAGCATTGTGAGCCGAGAACCATCAAGAACAGAAACCTAAGAATAGATAACAGCTAGTATAAGATAGCTAATCAGAGTTGCAAAGAGGAGAATTATCCATATTGAAGGCTAGATGTCAGATAAATAGAAATGAACACATATCAATGCGCTAATCAACATACTAATGACATGTACCTTTCTTCTCTATCTCTTAGCATCCAGGAGAAGGTCTGGGTCTTGTGACCAGCCAGAGGCGGCAGGGCCATCGTCCCCGTACCAGGATCTTCCAGCACAGGGGGAGGAGGAAGGAAGATCGGAGGGCCCTGGGTCGGAGGATGGGCAGGTCATTGACCTTGCAGACTGACATGACACAAGCCCTGGGATTATGCCCATCCTCCAAAGACTTTCACTTGCTCTGGGGCCCTCCCACGCCCTTGGGACAACACCTCCTTCCCCACACAGTGTGCTGGCCTGGTCACCACCTGGTGCATTGTCACCCCAGGCTCCAGCTGTGGACCTCCCCACTACACCTCACCAGGCCCACCCAGGAGTGTTGTCGCCGCAGAGCCAGGCTGTGCTGGTGGAGATGCTGGCTGTTCTGCAGGAGCAGCTGGCCAGCATGCAAAGGGTGGAGGCCAGCATTCAAAGGATTGAGGCCAGCATCTCTGTCCTATGGTCCCATATAACGCACAGCCTGGCCAGGCTATCCAGGGAGGTGAGGAGGCCCCATATGACATCGGAACACCTTCAGGTCAGGCTGCTCAGGCAGGAGATGGTCCCCAGCCCAACATCAACGGGGATCTCACAATCCCCCAGTCAGGAGCAGCCTGGCCCCTCCTCTCCTCCCATGTGTCCGCCACCAGCCATACCACCGCTGCCTTGCACCGCCCCCCCCCCCCTCACCAGCACCACCAGTGGGGAGACGGAGGATGGGCACAGGTGATGTGGATCCTGGGCCCAAGCAGAGGAGGACATAGGGCCTCATTCAATTGCAATGTGGCCGATTGCTTAGGGCTCAATATTAGCATAGAGCATATGTTTTACAGATGTTTGTAGTTAGTGAACTTCTATCCAAAAGCAAGGTCTTCACTAACTACAAAGGTCTAAATATATGCTCTGTGCTTATATAGAGCCCCTTTCAATTGGCCAAATCGGAATTGAATGACGCCCATAGAGTCTGCAGACATGTTTTTGTCTTCTCAACAGCACTCCTCAGAGTCCATCAATTGGTGACAGGTTAAACAGAACACAACAGGCCTCATTAAAATGTGATTTGGTCAATTGAAAAGGGCTCTTTATAAGCACATGGCATATATTTTTAAACAAAGCTTTTAGTTAGTGAACTTCTATCCAAAAGCAAGGTCTTCACTAACTAAAAACTTCAGTAAAAATGATGCTCTGTGCTTATATTCAATTGGCCAAATTGCAATAGAATCAGGCCCGAAATATACCATCACATAGGCCAAGTTCCAAAAATCTGGAGCTGGGCTAGATTCAGTTACATAGTTACATAGGCCCTCATTTAATTCCAGTTTGGCCAATTGAATAGGGGTCTAAATAAGCACATAACAGATTTTATTTAAATAAGTTTTTAGTTAGTAAATATCTATCCAAAAGCAAGATTTTCACTAACTAAAAACTTATTTAAATAAAATATGTTATGTGCTTATTTAGAGCCCTATTCAATTGGCAAAATCACTATTGAATGAGGGCCATAGTATTTAAGGTTGAATGTTAAGTCCATCAAGTTCAACCTTTTAAGATCTCCTCTGATCTGCAATATGTGGATTAACTATTAATTAATTAGTTGTATATAAAAAATAAAAAAATAAATAAATAATCAATTCCCTCCTGATCCCAGACACCGGCGACCGGACTTCTCCCTGGATCAATACTGCCTCTCTAACTATCCATGATAACCCTGAATTCCCTTTTTAATTATAAATAAATCCAGTCCCCTTTTAAAGTTATCTATCGAATCCGCTGTCACCACCTCCTCTGATAGAGAATTCCACAGATTAACCACCCTAACTGTGAAAAACCCTTTTCTTTCTTTAAGGTGGAATCTTTTTACTTCTAACCTCAAGGGATGTCCTCTTGTCAGTTGAAAACCTCTTGGCACAAAAAGCTCCCTTGACAAATCTTTATACTGACCCTGGATGTATTTATATAAGGTAATCATATCTCCTCTTAGACACCTTTTTTCTAGAGAAAATAAGTTTAATTTGGTTAGTCTTTCTTCATAACTTAGCCCCTCCATTCCAATTATTAGTTTTGTTGCTCTCCTCTGTACCTTTTCCAGCTCTAAAATGTCCTTTTTATGAAGTGGTGACCAAAATTGTACTCCATATTCCAAATGAGGGCGTACTAGAGATTTGTATAGTGGCAGAATTATATTTGCTTCCCTGGCTTCTATACCCTTCTTAATACATGCTAATATTTTATTTCCCTTTGCAGCTGCTGCTTGGCTTTGAGCACTGTTACCTAGGTTGTTGTCCAAAAGCACTCCCAAATCCCTTTCAATATCCGATAGACCTAGATTTGCTCCATTAAGATTATACATTTCATGGCTATTTTTCCTTCCCAGATGCATAACTTTACATTTATTCGTATTAAATCTCATCTGCCATTTAGATACACATTCCTCAAGTTTATGTAAATCCTGTTGTAGGGAAAGCACATCACTATCTGATTTAATTACCTTGCACAACTTCGTGTCATCAGCGAAAATGGAGACAACACACTCCAATCCTACCTCTAAGTCATATAATAAATATGTTAAAAAGGAGATGACCTAATGCTGAACCCTGAGGAACCCCACTTACCACATTAGTCCAATCGGAGTATGTTCCATTTACAACAACCCTTTGCTTCCTGTCTTTTAGCCAGCTCTCAATCCATGAGCAGATATTTACTGCAACTCCTGTAATTCTTAGTTTGCACAATAGTCTCCCATGTGGCACTGTATCAAAAGCCTTTGCAAAATCCAAAAAGACTACATCCACTGAGTTGCCTTGATCCAGGTTCCTACTAACCTCCTCATAGAAACTAATTAGATTTGTTTGACATGACCTATCCCTCATAAATCCATGTTGACTCCTACTTATAATGCTGTTCAAATAGACATATTCTTGTATATTATCCCTTATTTACCCTTCTAAAAGCTTCCCCACTACAGAAGTGAGGCTCACTAGTCTATAATTCCCTGGATTTGCTCTTGCTCCCTTTTTAAATATAGGTATCACATCAGCTTTTCTCCAGTCATCTGGTAGAGACCCTGTGTTGAGTGAATCTTGAAAAATTAAATATAATTAAATATAATGGTTTGCTATTACAGAACCCAGTTCCCTTAGTACCCTTGGATGTATTCCATCAGGACCTGGGGCTTTATTAACATTTATTTTTTCCAACCTCTTTTGGATTACTTCCTGTGTTAACCAATTATTTGGCAAAGGTAGTGTAGCCCCATTTTGTTGCCGTGTCCCAACCACTGGTACCTCCGTTGTGTATACCGAAGAAAAGTAGTAGTGTGACAAATAAATTGTCACCAAGAAGTGCTGTTGAGAAGAGATGCTGCAGGCCCTATGATGTTTTCAGGCCTTATTTTGTAGGTTTTGTCTTTTTTTGCTTCTTTCTTTTTTTTTTTTTTTCAGGTCCATGAAGGCATCTCCTGCATCTGCAAGCATTGTGGAGGAATTATGTGAGGTGTAAGGTTTTCCCAGTGCCTGTCATGTAGACATGCCTTCAATGGCAGCCCCCTTAAAATGTAGCTCCCACAATCTTAAAGCTATCATATTGCCAGATATCTCAGACATGGTTGTTGTTAGCTTAAATGTAGACTAATACCGCTATGGCGGTGGACTTGCAAAGTCTCACAATGGCATGTTAATGACAGCCAGCAATAATATATGCACTAGTGAATCATGTGATCCTGACCTCAATATCAGTCTGAGAACAGATCTTTGGGTCTTATGTAAGTAACATTGAGTCTGGCTGCTGACCTTTGTGTCCTCTCCGTAATAATGGCTATTTGCCCATATTTCTGATTATCCACAGACCTAGCTAACAGTTAGTAATGCTTGCAGATGGGAATCATGTGAGTTGGTATATTTAGAACTGTACTGTACATACATCGTGATTCTCCTTCGCCTTTTTTTATTTGACCACTTATTTCAGATTTTTGTTTGGTCAACACACTGTATGTGTGAAACTAGATTCGATTACACAGTCCAAAGGTTGAATCATCTGTTTCATTGAGCAGATCTAGTTACAAGTTGTAAGTGCTATGCACATAAATGGTTTCTTCAGTTAAATGGAGAGATTTCTGATGATCCTTTTTTTCATCAGATTCCGGTTGCAGCGGTGTAGTGACCACATGTGACCCTGGTAGGTGCTATGCATCATGCTTATTCTAGGCTATTAGATTGAACCCTGTAGGTTTCCCCTTTTTTCAGCCTCTTGCTCTACGAGAACCCGCCCACACCACACCCATGATATTAATGCAGTTTTGACCACTGCTGATTGTGATCTGTCTAGCAAATAAAGCTTTGTTATACTGTTATGTGAATGCACAATCTTGACCACTGCTGATTGTGGTCTGTGTACAAAAATAAAGCTTTGTTATACCGTTATGTGAATGGCCTAAGCTTTGTTAGACTGTTCTGACTGTGTCCGTGTGTTATGTTTTTTTTTGGTTTTGTGACATCCACATGCATTACATTAGTGTCACATTCCTATAAATGTAAACTGATGAACCCTAGTTAACATGCAATAGATCAATACATATAAAACTGTTGAAGAGTCAGAATAGCTTTAGATATCATATGATCCCAAATATCATATCTACTACTAATATAGGGTTAATACCCATGACAAGTCTGATTAGCAATACTGTGGAGTAGGAACATTCCCCTGAGGGCCTACAATGAATAGGACAGGTGACACTGCAGTGGTTTTCCAGTTCCTTCTCTAGTTGATTGGGATATGTCTGACCTCTCTGCTAAGACGTACCCACCTACACTGGCCCTATGTAGTATAGCTCACAGCTTCATTGAAGTACACAAACCCCTTCACCAACACTATTAGCATATGTGTGAATACAGTTAATTGCCAGAAAATGAACATGCATTGGCTAAATATCCTTTGGTTATCATAGGTTGTAATGGTCATGCACATGCCAATATGACAAACCATGCTGCAACATGCATAATATGATTAAAGCCACACTTCAATAGCAAGAGTAAAACATGAGTCAGGTCATATGAACCCTTTGCCACGCACATGAGCTCTATTGTGATGCCTTAAATCTCTATCTAATTGCATATACATCTCGCTCATCACATCTACATTTGGTAACACAAATATTTTGCTAACTACACCACCACATGGCATATATCAAGTAGCAGGGAAATATTTTAATGTAAGTTGTTCAGCTCTTTAGTTGTGTCCGACTCTGTAACCCTATGAGCTGCAGCACATTCAGCTAGGTCTCTGCCTGTGCTGTTATCCACAGTTTACATGCTAAATATACTGGTGTGGTTTGTTAGTTCCTTCTCAAGTGTATTGGACCTTGTCTGATCTCTCAGCTATGAAGTGCCCACCTACAGTGGCCCTACATGTTATAGCTCACAGCTTCATTCAGGTACACAAGCCCCTTCACCACCACCACTTAGCAATGCTGAAGGGGACCAGGGGAACATACACCACACATATCTACTCTGACCCATCAGGGCCGCAAGCACAAAGGGAGACTGTCCAGAGGCTCTGGGATCGACAGCAAACTCATCGCCATCAGGCATAATCTCTGCTATGCCCATCCTGGTGGGAGCCATGTGCCAGGTGTCTAGTTATTCCCATTTGGTGAACTTCCAAACTTTTCTGCTATTTATTAATTTACATGGGTGAGGGTTGCTAAGTGCTGGTGGTGGTGAAGCAGCTTGTGTACCTGAATGAAGCTGTGAGCTACTGTAGGTGGGCAGGTCATAGCAGAGAGATCAGACAAATCCCAATCCACTAGAGGAGGAAGTGATAACCCACTCCAATCTCTTTGGCATTCAAACTTTGGAGAACAGCACAGGCAGACACCTAGCTGAATGTGCTGCAGTCCATAGGGTCACAGAGAGTCGGACACAACTGAAGAACTACATATATTGAAATATTCCCCAGGGTACTAGATATATGTCAAGTGGCAGTCTGATTTGGCCACGATTTGTGTTCTCTAATGTGGATGTGATGAGCGAGATATGTATTCTATCGTTGATCAACTATATAGCGTGCATCGAATGTGCGCTGTCATCTGCGTCCAGACACATGCGCGCATCAACAACAGCAGGCCCGACAGGAGGCTAGCGGATCTAATGATTAGGATTAGGCTGTGGGGTGTAAGGGTTAGGATAAGGCTGCGGCTACAAGAGTTAGAAGGGTTTATGGCATTAGGTCATATCACTTGCGTCCTTTCATTGAGGCGCAATCGCCCAAAACCTCAGAACTGCGCAATGATGTGGGCCTGCTCATGTCAGCTACATGTTGTCAAAACACATTTGCTGTGTGCGCCAATGTTGGGGTGACATATTCTATTATAGGGCTGTTTTAGAGTCTACAATGGAACCTGTATGTGTGTTGACCAATCAAACATATGAGGAATATTAAACTAATTTTAACAATTGTTAAATTGGAGGCTGTAATGCTTGGGCCTCCATTTTAGGGTTACAGGCTTAAACCATGCAGACTGCAAAAACCATAACAAAATGGATACCTTCAACCTCCAAGCACCTACGGGCTTTAATAACGAGCTACGGGCTTGGAGTACATTCGCCATCCAAGCCCGCACGGGCTTGAATAAGGAGCTACGGGCTTGGAGGACATTCACCCTCCAAGGCCGCACGGGCTTGAATAACGAACTACGGGCTTGATCATTGAAGTCCGTGGGACTTGGACAGATTTTAAAATCAAAGTACAATTTGGCGAAGTGCAAGCTTGAGAATGTTTTGCTATTAATCCTCATGCACCCCATAATGTTCCCCATCATTTACAGTGCTGGATTGAATATATAATGGCTTCTACAATGCTTTGAGTTTGCGGCCCTCAACCTCCGAACCCATACGGGTTTTAACAAGGACGAGCCCGCGGGACTTTGGGACGGAAAATAAACCGTAAATGAAATATCAGATTTGGGCGATGTGCAAGCTTGAGAGGGTGTTGCTATTAATCCTTATGTCCCCCATTATGATGCCTAGCATTTACAGAGCTTTACAGTGCCATCTTGAATTTATATTTGCATTTACAGTTTTCTGATTTAGCGGCTGGAAAACAAGATTTACTGGCGCGGGAGAAACGCTTGCGGCCGGACGTAAGGGGCATATCCTTGCGGCGCTGTCCAATGCATGATGTGCGGATGGCCGTAAGGGGCAAATCCTTGCCATCCATTTGAATAGCAGGGTAGCAGTAGCTCTACATGCGGCCGTAAGATGGCCGCTAGGAATCACAGCTTTCTGGCCATTTTACGGCCATTAATAGAATGAGGCCCAGAGATATTAACTGCGTCTTACTTTTTAAGAAGAATCATAGAAATTGTAGTCCACCTAGAGTAACTTTTACACACAAGTTCCTTGTCTTATAGGTTTTTTTTAGAGAAGAGGACTTTATGATTAAGGATTTAAGGTGAAAAATTCTCTATCATCTCATATTTAAGTGAGTAAGGATTCTAAAATGTCAAACCTTATGGACTTTTCTTGTGTGAGGTACTATTTGCAGTATGGTAGGCAGTAGAAAAATTACCCTAAACTAAGGCAGAGAAATGTAGAATTTTTTATCTCATCTCTCAATGAGAGACTTATATTATTTTTCTTGTCTCTTATCCTTTATTAGATTTGCCTGGATACATAGGGTTTATATTCCGATTAGAGTCCTGCAGTCACAATCTCACTATGTGCAATGCACATTAGTAGCAATGACCCTATTTTGGAGTGAGCTGTTCTGATGACTATCCGGGCAAAATTCAGAACTCAAAACTCTTGTGGTTCAGAAGTTGCTTAATTTGACTTTAAATAGTAGTTAAACGCTATGGCCCTCATTCAATTGTAATTTGGCCAATTGAATAGGTCTCTAAATAAGCACATAACTTATTTTTTTAAAAGAAGTTTTTAGTTAGTAAGCATCTATCCAAAAGCAAGGTTTTCACTAACAAAAAACTTCTTTTAAAAAAATATGCTATGTGCTTATTTAGACCCCTATTCAATTGGCCAAATCGCAATTGAATGAGGGCCTATCTATTTAAGTCATATTGCCTTATACCAAATGTTATCTAATTTGCACTATGCTGCTTAACCGGAACGTTATTGCTGCATGTCATTACTTCCTGGGTTAGCGAGGACTACGTTGTGCTTGATGACGAACGTATGGGTGTAAACGCTTACACCTGATGCGTTTTGACGTACTATGACGTTTTTGTCAAAGGGGGAGGGCATAGACGCTGTTGACAGTCTTTTCTATTGAATAGGTTGCCATAGGAATCCATATTGGACTAGTGGTATTAATCAGTATCATATAGAAAGGAGAGCATATGTGGTGGACTTTTACATATGTAACCCTGCCATTAATCTGTATATAGTACAGTATGAACACATATTAAGTGTAACAGAATACAGGGACTAGGCTTGAATACATAAATTATCCAGCATATATAGTGAGCTGATGTATATATAACCCTGCCATTTATCTGATCCATCCTAATGACAGTATTGCTTATATTAATGCAAATGTATGAAAGCGGAAAGTCTCTCTCTTACTAACTTGTATATTATAAAAAGTTATCAAGTAAGGCTTATGAAGATTCTTGGATCTTATTATTAATACATCCGTGGATTTATCCAGTCATATCCACAGACAAATCAATGGGATAATATTTAAGGTATATCTTATCAGAATCTATAGGTTCAGATATTTCAAAATTCTATTGTATCACTGCAAGTGAATGTTTTCCTAAATTTAAATAAATAGAAATCAGTGGACTATAGGCCTCTAAAGTGAACTATAAGTGAATGTGACTGTGTCTTTAATAATATATAAATGAATATTGTCATACAGATAATGATAACTTCATACATGTGAAGAAATGTATCTAATATGTGTGAGAATAAATATTCTATACACTTGAATATTGGTTATAATATACATGTGTATATACAAAGTGGGAAAAATACAACTAAAGTCTTTATTAATAAGGGGTAACAACGGCGATAAATTTAAAAGCAATGGGTTAAAAAATCCCGGATTGTAACAAGAAAATAAAAATAGGCTAATAGGTGTGTGGACAAATAACCACTAAATGTTAAATACACTCTTAATAGAGGGGTACATAAGTCCACACCTAACAGTATTGCAGAGGAGAAAAGTGATTGCTGATCCAATTTGAATAATCCTGTCTTGATAGTAAATCCTAGAGCTATTATACATATATACAATATTGACAAAGACGTCTAATGACGTCGAAACGCGTCGGCCTTTGATGACGTGGCATGCCTCACTGCTAAGGGCACGCCGGCGTCTTCACCACTAACAGTATTGTATTTGCAAATTATATTTTAGAGGTTGCATGCTTACCCTACCTGTCCGTTTCCAAATGAGTGAATGTTGTGATCTGGATATGAGTTAGATCAAGCACGTTAATAACGGTGCTTTAAGTAACAATTAGCCTGCTGGCTTACTTGGACTTTTCATCCACTGGCCTGTGCTATATTATGCTAATCTTTAGAATATAATATGGGCAAGATAGAAGTTTAACTTCTCTACGAAGAGTAACTTTGGGTAATCATTATTTGGAAATAATAGCCCCAGAATTTTATTGTTACTTTCAAAAAACTTCTGCCCTGACTTAAAAACAGGAAAATATGGCACAATTGTATCCTGGTATACTATCAAGAATATATATATATATTCATATATAAAAGCCAGATTATTCCCAGCAACTCATTTGGGGAATCCTCTAGGATAAGAGTCACTGTTATCCAGAACCTCCATACTTGTATATATGTATAATAGCTCTAGGATTTACTATCAAGACAGGATTATTCAAATTGGATCAGCAATCACTTTACTCCTCTGCAATACTGTTAGGTGTGGACTTATGTACCCCTCTATTAAGAGTGTATTTAACATTTAGTGGTTATTTGTCCACACACCTATTAGCCTATTTTTATTTTCTTGTTACAATCCGGGATTTTTTAACCCATTGCTTTTAAATTTATCGCCGTTGTTACCCCTTATTAATAAAGACTTTAGTTGTATTTTTCCCACTTTGTATATACATGAGTAATTTTTGGGTAGTAAATACCTTGGGAGCCTAGCATTCCTACTAGACCTTGATTTATAATATACATGTATTAAATATAAAGTAATATTTACATGATGTAGATGTGACGATATACAAAACTGACATAGACCTTAGTGGGAAAAAAAAAATATATATATATACATATGTGGTGTAATGTGTGATAATAAATATACATATGTGTAATGTGTAATAATAACATTAAATAAATCCTTGAGTTTAGGTTCAAGTTTCTTTAGTTCATTCATAAATGATTCTAAATATATTTATATCATTATCCATTAAAGATCTTACCATTTACCTCATTTCATGAATAATTTTGAGACCCAGATGTTGGGCCATTATTGTCTGATGCTATATACATTATTCCAACTAAGGTAATAGACTTTGTTGCCTTCTTAGTGCATAGCATAAAGGGGAAGCCTCTCTCTGGATGGTAAATAACTTTGGCCTTTTATTTATACGTAGATACTTCCTGGTATAATTATGTCTGAGATTTACTGGATGGTATCCTGTTCAAGAGTGTTAATATTGAATCATACTATTTATTTCAGTTCCTAAAGTAGATGACCATAAATAAAGGATCTTAGGCCATTATTGTTTGACATTATGTGAATTGGTTCCAAATAGGATGCCGTAATACTTTTCATTTTCCATTTTCCATTTCTTAGATAAATGGTGTGAAAGAAAAACCTTCATTAAGCCCCTTGGGAACTTGGGCCCTCAGTTTATAGATCCATCTTGCCTCACATTGTAAAACCTTTCTTTCAAGGTCTCCTTTTCTTGGACCTGAATCTACACTATCCACCACACAAAATCTGAGAACACCACTGTTGTTTTTGTGATAATATTTGATATGGCGTGCGATTGGCGTATCGTAAGAGTTGTTAATTCACATAATGTCAAACAATAATGGCCTAAGATCCTTTCTTTATGGTTATCTACTTTAGGAACTGAGACGTATAGTATGATTCAATATTAACACTTAACAGAATGCCATCCAGTAAATACATAAATATACCTGGAAGTATCTATGTATAAATAAAAGGCCAACGTTATTTACCATTCAGGGAGAGACTTCCCCTTTATGCTATGCACTAGGAAGGCAACAAAGTCTATTACCTTAGTTGGAATAATTTATACAATAATGGCCCAACATCTGGGTCTCAAAATTATTCATGAAATGAGGTAAATGGTAAGATCTTTAATGGATAATGATATAAATATATTTAGAATCATTTATGAATGAACTAAAGAAACTTGAACCTAAATTCAAGGATTTATTTAATGTTATTATTACACATTACACATCTAAATCATGTATGTATAACTTTATATGTAATACATGTATATTATAACCAATATTCAAGTGTATAGAATATTTATTCTCACACATATTAGATACATTTCTTCACATGTATGAAGTTATCATTATCTGTATGACAATCTTCATTTATATATTATTAAAGACACAGTCACATTCACTTATAGTTCACTTTAGAGGGGATTTCTATTTATTTAAATTTAGGAAAACATTCACTTGCAGTGATACAATAGAACATTGAAATATCTGAACCATGAGCCTTACTTGATAACTTTTTATAATATACGAGATAGTAAGAGAGAGAATTTCCCCATTCATACATTTATATTTATATAAGCAATACTGTCAATAGGATGGATCAGATCAATGGCAGGGTCATATATGCATCAGCTCACCATATATGATTGATAATTTATGTATTCAAGCCTAGTCCCTGTATTCTGTTACACTTAATATGTGTTCATACTGTACTATATACAGATAATGTCAGGGCTACATATGTAAAAGTCGACCACATATGCTGGATAACTCTTGTATTCAAACTTAATCTTTGGATCCTGTTACATTTAATATATGTTCCCATTGTACTATATATAGTTACTTGGTAGACATAGGTCTCCTTTCTATATGATACTGATTAACACCACTAGTCCAATATGGGTTCCTATGGCAACCTATTCAATATAAAAGACTGTCAACGGTGTCTATGCCCTCCCCCTTTGACAAAGACTTCATAGTACATTGAAACGCATCAGGCGTAGGCGTTTACACCCATACGTGTGCGTCATCACGCACAACGTAGTCCTTGCTAAACCAAGAAGTAATGACATGCAGCGATAGCGTTCTGCTTAAGCAGCATGGTGCAAATTAGATAACATTTGTTATAAGGCAGTATGGATCATATATAAGGCAATATGACTTAAATAGATAGTGTTTAACTACTATTTAAAGTAAAATTAAGCAACTTCAGAACAACAAGAGTTTTTGAGTTCTGAATTTTGCCCGGATAGTCATCAGAACAGCTCACTCCAAAATAGGGTCATTGCTACTAATGTGCATTGCACATAGTGAGATTGGGACTGCAGGACTCTAATTGGAATATAAACCCTATGTATCTATGCAAATCTAATAAAGGATAAGAGACAAGAAAAATAATATAAGTCTCTCATTGAGAGATGAGATAAAAAAAATCTATATTTCTCTGCCTTAGTTTAGGGTAATTTCTACTGCCTACCATACTGCAAATAGGAAATTTGTTTCTAATGTTTTTATATTGTTTTTATACTTCTTTTAACTCGTCGTTGTTATTTTTGAAATAATACAATTTGTTGGCCAAATTGTAAATATTCCCACTTTACAATAAATTATGATTAAACAGAGTGGAAAACACTTGAGGGAATAATAAACTTCCTAAAGTCTTAATCACTTGCTTGACAATAAAAAAAAAAAAACATGCTCAAAGTTGTGGGCATGTAATTCTGTAAATTAAATGGTGCAAATCCTCAAACAATCCATGTTAATTCCAGATTGTGAGGTAACAAAACACGAAAAATGCCAAGGGGGTTAAATACTTTTGCAAGGCACTGTATATATATAATATATATCTGGGAGGTTTTTATAAAACATGAGTCACAAAACATTTTCATAATGAGATAAGACTCCTAAATCTATATTCCATATATAATCTATATGTAAATATATATACGGTTGTGCTCAAAAGATTGCATACCCTTGCAGAAATTGTGACATTTTTGCATTTATTTTGAAATTTGAATGATCATGCAAAAAAATTATTTTATTGAAGGATAGTGATCATATGAAGCAATTTATTATCACATCGTTGTTTGGCTCCTTTTTAAATCATAATGATAACAGAAATCACCCAAATGGCCTGATTAAAAGTTTACATAGCCTTGAATATTTGGCCTTGTTACAGACACACAAGGTGAAACACACAGGTTAAAATGGCAATTAAAGGTTAATTTCCCACACCTGTGGCTTTTTCAAATTGCAATTAGTGTCTGTGTATAAATAGTCAATGGGTTTGTTATCTCTCACGTCGGTGCACTGCGCAGGCTAGATACTGAGCCATGGGATGCAGAAAAGCACTGTCAAAAGATCTGCACAACAAGGAATGGAACTTCATAAAGATAGAAAAGGATGTAAAAAGATATCTAAAGCCTTGAAAATGCCAGTCAGTATTGTTCAATCACTTATTAAGAAGTGGAAAATTCGCCAAGGTCAGGTAGTCCAAGAAAGATTTCAGCCACAACTGCCAGAAGAATTGTTCGGAATACAAAGAAAAACCCACAGGTAACCTCAGGAGAAATACAAGCTGCTCTGGAAAGAGACGGTGTGGTTGTTTCAAGGAGCACAATACAACGATACTTGAACAAAAATGAGCTGCATAGTCGAAATGCCAGAAAGAAGCCTTTACTGTGCCAATGGCACAAAAATGCCGGTTACAATATGTCCGACAACACCTTGATATGCCTCACAGCTTCTGGCACACTGTAATTTGGAGTGATGAGAATCTTGTGATAATTGATGACAACATAAATGAATCATGTTATCAGAAAATATTGACAGACAATTTGCATTCTTCTGCACGAAGGCTGCGCATAGGACGCTCTCTGCTTTCCAGCATGACAATGACCCTAAGCATAAGGCCAAGTTGACCCTCCAGTGGTTACAGCAGAAAAAAGTGAAGGATGTGTAGTGGCCATCACAGTCTCCTGACCTTAATATCATTGTGCCACTCTGTGGAGATCTCAAACGTGCGGTTCATTCAAGATGACCAAAGACTTTGCATGACCTGGATGCAACTTGCCCAGACGAATGGGTAGCTATACTATCTGCAAGAATTAGGGGGCTCATAGACAACTATCACAAAAGACTGCAAGCTGTCATTGATGCTAAAGCGAGCAATACACAGTATTAAGAACTAAGGGTATGTCAACTTTTGATCAGGGCCATTTGGGTAGTTTCTGTTATCATTATGATTTAAAAAGGAGCCAAACAACTATGTGATGATAAATGGCCTCATATGATCACTATCACATATATAGTTGTGAGCATTGTGGGTTGTTGCTAACGCTTGCAGGCACGCGGAGCAAGCCCGCTGCAACTGCGGCCCTCACAAAGCGAGGGCCGCAGTTGCAGGCAGGGAGCGCCAAAGGTGCTCACTGTGCTGGTGGAGATGAGCGCCGTAGGCACTCATCCCTACGACCCGGACTACAGATCAACAGAAATCTCAACTATACAATTCACAGTGCGAGACCCGTAGCAGTTTGAAAAAAATACGGTCCGTAACACTTTGGAAAGGAAAGCGGGACTTAAAAAAAAAATTACGAGGTTGAAAAAATCCAAAGTTAACAGCCGGTAGCGCACATTATAAAACACGAAAAACATACACCAAAAAAAAAAACAACATCACACACAGCACAGGGGGACAAACCCAACAGGTAATGAACAAAAATACATTTGCTTAACAATAATACTAGTCAAAAAAAAAAAAAAGGAAAAGTTATTTCAACATTTGCATCTCTGTCTGTCATTTTCAATAGACACTGCCTGAAGAGTGTTGCAGGAAGATTGGCAGCAGGGGACCCTCTGTCATTTACAGACAACAAATTCAAGACAACATATACAGTATAGGAAATAAAAAAAAGATGATCTATCCTTTTTGGTGTGCACCAATGTCAAAACGCACTGCAACCTAACTAATGCTCTAAGCCTAACTCCATAACCTAAACTCCTTACTGCAAACACTGAGGCACACTAAAGATGATACTACATCAAATGTTGTTAACACATATAAAAAGGAAGGATCTAGCCTCTGCTGTGTGTCCCAACCTATAAGCCTAACCCCATAACCTAAACATCTAATGCCAACAGTGGCATACACAAAACAGGGTAATACAACAAATGTTGTTAACACATAATAAATAGAAGAATCTATCCAGTTTTGTATGCACCACTGTCTAAGCCTGTCCCCATAACCTAAACTGCTCTGAATACATACAAAATGGAAGTATATATCATGTTTTGTATGGTATGGTCTTAGTAAAAAAATAAATTGATTTAAATGTTATTTTAACATTTGCATCTTTCTCTGTAATTCTCAACAGACACTGCCTGAAGAGTCTCATCATCTCTACAGGAATTTAGACACAACACATTGAAGACAAGAGGTACAGTATTACAAATTAAAAACAAAAAAATAAAAAATTAAGTATTGTTGTTTACACAAATAAAATGGAAGGTCCTATCCTGCTTTGTGTCTGCCTTTGTAGAAACTAACTGCAACCTAACTAACACTCTAAGCCTAATCCCATAACTGTTAACCTCTAATAATAACATTGCTGCATGCAAAACAATATACCAAAAAAAAGGGGTACCCTAACCCCTAATGACAAAAGTGGTGCACCCAAAACAGAATAGGACAATACTGTTAACATATACAAAATGGAAGGATATATACTATTTTTGGTGCACAACCCCAACTCCATACCCAAAGCACCTAATGACAACAGTAGCGCACAAAAAACATGACTAAACTCATAATGACAACACTGCCACACACAAAACAGGATAACACAAGAAAGGCTGTTAACATATACAAAATAGAAGGACCTATCATGTTTGGTGTGCACCTTTCACAAAAAAGACTGCAACCTAACTGATCTGCCAAGTCCCACCTCATTAAGCAAACACCATAATGCAAACAGTGGTGCACACAAAACAGGATAGGAACAAAAATTACAAAAACAAAAAAACATAAAGTTCATTTAATAAAAAAATCATAAAAAAATAAAAATAATAAGACAAGCGGCTGACAAACTAACATCCAAGCCCGAGAAGGCAACTAAAAAACAAAAGCATTTGGAAAATGTTGCTGAACAATCTGATAAGAATTCTAATGATGATTTAGAGAGTCATATTGATTTAAGTTCTCAGAATTGTCCTTTACTTTGATCTTTAACAGTTGAGGTTCACAATTGTGGTAATATGAATATTGTCTGTCAGTTTTGTGAGGCTTATCATTTCCAACAGGTAAGACCCAGAGATGGCCAGTTCATTAGTTGCTGTCAAAAATGCAAGGTAAGACTTCCACAAAGACATCACTTCCCAACATATTTAAAAAGCATTATGACTGAGCCTACTTTCTCCAAAATTTAAAAACAAGCATCTGATTGTATAAAAGTACCATATCCTTTGCATCTATGGGTGTAACATTAGCTGCGAATGTGCCAGGACATGGCCCTCACTGGTTCAAATTTACCATCGTACTTCTCATTTACATCCAGAAGAAGGGGAGCAAAGAAAATTTGCTCAACTATATGTCCTAGATACAATGGAAGCTGTTAAACAAGGTATGCAGCTTCCAGAGAATAAAAAATGCCTTCCCATTGTTTTTATTGAGCTATATAAAATTATGGCCCAAAACCTGTACACTCAAGCTTATAAAAAATTGTCAGAAATAGAACAAGAACAAATAATTTATGCAGAACTACATCAATTACCAATCCCAAAAGTCAATATGCTTCTTAAAAGAGATCGCCATTCTGATAAACGCCATTACCAACATCAAATAAGGTTGCAATGGTCTTTAAAAATGATGAGGGAGAACCACCATTTCAAAGGGATATTAGAATATATCCCAGAAATGAGGAGCAACCATACATCAACATAAGTATCTTAAGAACTAATTTAAATCCAATGGCATATCCCATTATTTTCCCCATTGGGGAAGCCGGATGGCAACCCATATTAACACTTGACAGTTACCCAAAATCTAAAGTACATGTCAGAAATAATATTTCCATGCTTGAATTTAAAATGGCTCAAACTGCCATGCAAGATGGATTTAATCCTATTTTATGTGGTGAAAAACTGACACAACAATGGATCATTGATTCATATTTGCAAGTTGAAGCAAATTATTTAAATTTTATAAAATATCAGCAAGATAAACTACTTGTCGAACAGTATTGTGGACTGATGGATTATATAGCTGAGGTAGCTACAAACAGAGAGCTTGCAGCTGGCAAAGCCATAATTTTACCTTCTTCTTTCCAAGGATCTCCTCGCAATATGCGAGAAAGATACAATGATGCTATAGCTATTGTAACTAAATTTGGAAAAACAGATTTATTTATTACACTTACATGTAATCCACAATGGCCAGAGATTGTACAGAATCTGCTAATTGGACAAACTGCTTCCGACAGACCAGATTTAGTGGCAATAGTCTTCAAAATCAAATTAACTGAATTAATATGGGACATAACCATAACTCAGTTATTTGGCAAATGTCTGGCTTATGTTTATACCATCGAATTTAAAAAAAGAGGCCTTCCATGTGCACATATGCTTATAATCCTTCAAGAGAAATATAAATTGGATAGTGGTGATAAAGTGGATTCAGTGATTATTGCTGAACTACCAGATCCAGAAATACATGGTAGATTATATGAGATTGTAACTCATTGCATGATTCATGGACCATTTGGAGATATTAATCCACAATCAATCACCATGTATGGAAAATAAAAAATGCACTAATGAATTTCCAAGAGCTTATAGAGACAAAACTTATGCTAATTGTTATGGCTATCCATTATATAGAAGAAGAAAAGGCCAAAATGCCATTAATTATGGAAAAAAAGCTGATAACAGATATGTGGTGACATACAATCCACATTTGCTCATAAAGTATAATGCACACATTAATGTGGCCACTTGCACTGCTATAAAATCCATCAAATATGTCTACAAATATATTTACAAAGACTTTGACACAGCTACTGTAGTGGTAAAAAGTGAAGAAAATCCATAACAAACTGAGTTATTAAATGAGGAACTTGCATCTCATGTAGATGCTCGCTATGTAAGTGCGCCAGAAGCAATGTGGAGTCTTCTCAGATTTGAAATGCATGATCGCTCACATGTAGTATATGGATTAGCTGTACATTTGCCCCAAAGATACTTTAATGTTGGAAATGAAAAAATTGCTTTTGGCACAAAGTGAGCATAGACAAACTACACAAACTGCATGGTTTCAATTAAATTGTACTGATTTGGAGGCAAGGGAATTGTTATATATTGACATTCCATATCATTATGTTTTTGTTAATGGATTATGGTGAAAAAGAAAATCCTATGAAAATAAAATTATAACTGGAATTTACACTGTAAGTCCAAGAGACCTTGAATGTTTCTGCTAACGTTTATTCCTTTTAATTGTTGCTGGTGCACAGAATTTTGAACAGCTGAGAACTGTTAATTATACAGTTTATGACACATTGCATTTAGCTGTGCGTCACAGAAACTTCCTGGCTGATGATACAGAATGGGAAAGATGTCTAAAAGAAGCAGCACTGTGTCAAATGTCACAACAGATGAGAGAGCAATTTGCATTTATTTGCATCTTCTCAAATGCTCCAAATGCATTAGCTTTGTGGGACAAATGTAAAACAAATATGCGTGAAGACTTTTTGCAACAATACAATGAGCCTATTGCAGAATTAAAAGCATTCATTGAAATTCAAGAGGTCTTTCTCTCTCATGGATTAAATTGTGCAAATGTTAATCTGCCAGATCCAGGACTCATAGATGAAATACATTTTGAAGACTATTGACATTTTGCTTCAAAACCAAATAACACAAGAAAAACTTGCAACTTTAAATACATTACAATTGCAAGCATTTAACACCATAAAAACTGCAAAAGAGGATGACTTGCCCAAAGAGCATTATTTCAATGTAGATGGACCTGGTGGATCAGGAAAAACGTATCTATATAATTTATTGATGAGTTTCGTTCGCGCACAAGGTCAGATAGCACTGCCATTTGCAACAACTGGAATTGCCGCACTTTTGTTAGCAGGTGGAAGAACTGTGCATAGTGGATTTAAACTGCCAGTTCCCATTCTGGAAACATCAGTATCGGATATTCAAATGACATCTTTACAAACAAAAAAAAAAAGAAAAGTAAATTAATTATAATTGATGAAGCTACAATAATGTCATGCCATGCTCTACAATGTATTGACCATTTGTTGCGTGAAGTCATGGATAATGATTTGCCTTTTGGTGGAAAGGTGATGTTGTTAGGTGGAGATTTTAGGTGGAGATGTTGTTGTCCATGGAAATTGCACAGACATTGTAGAAACATGTATAATGTCAAGTACACTATGGAAACTCTTTACTCACCCCAAATTAGAACAAAAAATGAGATCAGAAAGACAAAATGAATTCAATGAGTGGCTCATAAAAATTGGAGAAGGAAAAACAGATCAAATTAATAATTTACCCGATCTTACCGTGGAAATTCCATTGCAAATTATTTGTAAACAGGACATTATATCGGCTATATTCTGAAATACAATAACTAACAATGATTATGCAGAGCTTGCAACCAAAATAATATTAACATCCAAAAATAAAGATGCATTGCTTCTGAAGAATGAAATATTAAAATTAATAGATACATTACAAACAAAATTATCACAGTTCTGATTGTGTACTCGGTGATGACAAAGAAATTTACAATCTTTTCAACTGAATGTATTAATTACTTAACTCCATCTGGAATGCCACCACATATTTTGAAGCTAAAAAAGGTGCAATTGTCATGTTACTGTGAAATATGAACCCCAAAAAAGGACTATGTAATGGGACCAGATTAATTGTTCAAGAATTAAAAGACCATTTCATAAATGCAGAAATTCTCAATGGTACCCATAAAGGTGAAAGTGCTTTCAAACCAAGAATAGATTTGGCACCAAGTGAAAGTAGCTTGCCTTTTGTACTTCAGAGAAGACAAATTCCCATCATCATGGCATTTGCCATGACTATTAATAAATCACAAGGACAAACTTTTAAATCCATTGGAATCTTTTTAGAAGAACCAGTATTTGCCCATGGCCATCTGTATGTTGCATTTTCAAGATGCAAGAATCCAGAGGAAATTAAAGTTTATATTGCAAAAACCAATGTTAGGGTGATTTATTAGATGATGGCTGAATTCTTACAAAAACATTGTCTACTATGAAGTACTGTAAATAAAATTTGAAAAAAGAATAACAATACAACTAATCTACAAATAACGCAATTAAAAAAACAACAGTGCTCTTATATCTATGAGAAATTCACAAAAAATACCACAACAAAGGAGAACGGTGGTTTTATTTTGAGGACGCAATTTTATGTCACTCAGACTCCTTTTTAGAGGACCACTATTTCGCTAAGGAAACTCTATAAAATGGCAAAAAAAGATAGGGAACAGCGGAAGAACTTTGATGTCTGTCGGTCTCTTCGTAGAGGACCACTATTTCCCATAGGAAACTCTATGTGCCATTTTCAATAACTATAAGAAGAAAAAAGGGAACCACTTCGACATAGAAAACAAAAATAGATTGGAATATCTTGGAAGTGACTTTTGCCAG
The DNA here is from genome assembly GCA_027410445.1 of Discoglossus pictus. Classification (NCBI taxonomy): domain Eukaryota; kingdom Metazoa; phylum Chordata; class Amphibia; order Anura; family Alytidae; genus Discoglossus; species Discoglossus pictus. Next base: position 259,861,155 of record CM050165.1, on the reverse strand, counting down.
GATTGGCCCCACAAAGCAGTTACCTTGCATTTTCTTAAATCTCCTTTTCAATTTGAATACATTAAGTCCATGTTTGTAATGTTAAAATTGTGTTTTCCAAGGACTGAAAAGTTGTTTCATTGTATGTAATTAAGGGTTCATGTTAGTAAAATGATGATCATTTGTTCTAAAATGTAAATGTTTAGTTACATGGAGAGTATTGATCCAGGAAGTTATCCGATTGCCAGTTAATGGGGTCATGAAGAAATAATTTTTTTTGCCCACTTTGAAACAATTGACCAAGTTTCACTGAGGTTTTTTTGATTTGCCTTCATCTGATTTCAAAATTCAAGATCACTGTATTTTTGGACAATTTAAGTTTAAATGTTATTACGTTGTTAATGTTTGCATTGTTAACATTGTATTTTACAAGGTTTGAAAAGTTGTTTTATTGGATGTTATTAAGGGTTTATGTCAGTAGGAGCATAATCATTTCTTCAAAATGTAAATGTATAATTAAATTGAGAGGATTCATCCAGGGAGTAATCCGATAGCCAGGTACTGAGGTCAGGATGGAATACATTTTTCCCCCTTTGATACAATTGGCTAAGTTTCAATGGGGGGTTTTACTGTTCGCCTTCCTCTGGATTCAAGACCTATGTGCTTTACCAGTAGTTCAACTACAAATTGCATGTTAAGAAGTATTCTGAAATGGTTTAAAATACTCATTCATACAAAGTTAACCTATTGTTATGTTATTTATGCATAGTTCAGAATTAAAAAAAATTGTATTGTTAAACATAATTGGTTGACCACTGTTTCCAATATAAGTTGCATGTTACAAAGCTTTATGTAATGATTCACAATACATATTCATACAAATTTCATCCATTGTTATATTATTACTGCATACATGACAATTAAAAAGGTTAATATGGTTTAACAGTTGTTGAAGTACAAGTTGAATGTTAAAAAAATATATATTATAATTGTTATTATAAACAGCACTCCCAGCTTTAAAATTTTATTGACCGTCATTTTTTGCAGGCAATTTTTTTTGCATGATCAGTCAAATTTCAAAATAAATGCAAAAATGTCACAATTTCTCCCAGGGTATGCAAACTGTTAAGCACAATTGTAAATCTATATTTAAACAAGTATGTTTTTTGCTTTTGGAGGCTTTTGAAATTCCCTCTGAGTCAAAAACTACGCATGAGGATGAATCTTCACAGACTTTCCATAAGAAAGCACAGTGAAGACTGTTACTGTACCCAGGTTGGACATAATTTCTCCCAGAATAGCCACTCCATCCAAAACCGGAAAATCAATATACTCTAGTCTCCAAGAGTGGAAAAGGTTTGAATTAAAAATTATTACATTTTTTGATTCAAAACATACTGGTTTAAATGTAGATTTAGGATTCCTATATCATTACCAAATGTTGTATACCACATTCCACATGTTCAATTGATATTTTCCTTATCCCCAAACCGTGGTGACATTTACTGCCCTTAATTAGGACTCTGCTATGTTCTTATCTAAACCTGATCTAAAGATTCACACAACATTATTTACGGTACTTGTCTGTGTTCTATCCTAAACTCTGCACAGATATATGAACTTTCTCTGGTACATCTCTCAGTACTGCTCAAGACTTGATAAAGAGAAGTTAATTTCTGAAAGCTTGTCATAATAAATGAATATGTTTGTCCAATAAAGTATCACCAGATACTGCAATACTATGTTCAACTATATATGTATTGTTACTGTTTGCCACCTAAAGGATGGTGCCAGGTACAAAGTGTGAAGAGTTCCTGACAGGAGTGAGTAAACCTCCTGGAGAACTCCTAATTGGTCCTGCTGGAGCTTCACGTTAAAGCCTGGAAAGCAGACATGGGATGTGCTGCTGATTAGGCTCTGGCCTAAGTGGTTGGAGCAGAGTGAGGAAACTGCAGCCAAGGAGACAAGCTGTAAGGAGCCTGTCAAGTACAGCTAGCAGAGAGAGCTTTCAGGTGCCTGGATTGCTGCAAAGAGAGGACTGGGCGATAGTTTGCTTACACAGATATCAAAGGTGAACTGTTTTGGAGAAGCTGTGTTTGGAGTGCTATACTGCTGTTTCCTGGAGCTGCAAGTGACAAGTCCTGTTGGATATCGTGGACTGTTTGATCTGTGGAGTAAGAGGACAGACACAGGAAGTGTGGGTGCTGGCATCAGAGAGAGAGACAAACCAAGGAAGCTGCTATGGGAAACAAGTCTAATCTGCTGAAGACCTGCGCTGCAGGCTAAAGCCACCTGCGAGGCCAACTACATTACTGCAAGGTCAGACATCCCTTTTGTTTTCTTTATTACCCCCAGGCAAGAGACTGTTGTGCTTAACAAGACTCTATCTTTTAGAGTATACTTGGTACTTGTTAAAGGGTGCCTGGGGGTGGGTGATCGGAGAGAATGGTGGGCCGGTACCCTGGTCACAAGGTGGCACTATACCATATACCAGAGACCATTTGTATCCTGGCCACAAGGCGGCACTATATTGGCTAATAAATACCCAAGGCAGTTTGTAAACTATCCACAAGGTGCCGATACTAACACTGCCAAATTCAAGAGACTGTTGTGCCTGTTTTCCAAAGAGACACGAGACTTGGGGAAAAGACAAACCCAGCTAACCTCCGCTGGAAGTAGTACAACAGGATTTATTTTTGTGAATTATATTTCTCCGGATCAGAGAAGCTGCCCGGGTTTAGTCAGGGTGTTCCTGAATGTCTAGTAAGAACGTTTATGTCGATTTTTTTTTCTTTAAGTTAATTACTACATCTCGATCCTTGTTTATGAACCCTATAATAAACAAGTCTCCTGCATCAAAAATCTACGTGTTGTAGAACCTTTTTTTAACAAATCACAGTGGTAGATGGCCATCCTTGTCACTGTATATATACTGTATATATATATATATACTAGCGACTTGCCATCAAAAAATGACGGCAATGAGATGCGTATGTTTGTAAAGTTGTTTAGTTATTAATATACGTATTTGAGACTTGGAAGGTTTTCGTTATGTAGAAATAAGTACTATTGTGACATTAAACATGTTTATTTTTGTAACATTTTGTTTTGTTCAAGAGTAACTGTTAAAGCATTTTGTAGTAAAAGTATTAACATTTGAATGTAAGAACAGTTGAACTTTAAATTAATCAGTATTGTAAACTTGAGGTAATGGTGTTTTAATCTGCAAGTTCTATCTGAAGAATTATTAACTTAAATATACATTGAATCCAGAGGAAGGCAAACAGTAAAAACCCTCTTTGAAACGTAGCCAATTGTATGAAAGCGGGGGGGGGGGGGATTAATTCCTTCTTGACCCCATTAACTGGCGATCAGATTACTCCCTGGATTAATGTTTAACATAAAAAACAACATTTACATTGCGCCTCAAAACGTGCGTTTGCTCTTAACATGAACTTTGTAATATGTCAAAGTAAGGAACTTGAAAGTATATTTTTTAAAACTTGAACTTTCTTATCCGTCGAAATAAGGAACTTGAAAATAAGTTAGAAACAGTAACATAGTTAATTAACATTTGAACAGAATTTGTCAAAATAATGCAAGGCAAGTGTTTTGTGGGGCTAATCATGCATAAACAGTACTTCCATGAATTATGACTGAATTATTTATTGATTTGTACTTTTCAATGGTTGACCTTTGTTTGTTGGTGTAGTAATTGTTTTAAATGGCACATAGAGTTTCGTCTGTGGAAAAGTGGTTGCCTAAAAGGAGAACGCGAGAACTTAAAGTTGTTCCGCGATGTGTAACCACTGTTCTCTATGTGTTTTACAATTTCATGTCGTTTAATAGGAAAATATTGTTGGTGTAAACCTAATTTCTGTGGCGTAATAATGACCTTTTGAAGGAAATGGACAGTTCTGTGTACTTTTTTAAACAAACTTGTGGTTATATCGTGTTTTTTTAGGTTTTTGCATTTGCTTTTAAATTGGTTTTGCATGGCTTTTGTTTCTTTGATGGAAAGTTAGAGTACTTCATAGTAGACAATGGTTTTAGTAAAAATGCATCCATCCTCTAATAAATCACCTTGACTTTCATTGTTTTCAATGTAAACTTTAATAGCCTGTGGATTTCTGCACCATGATAAGGCAACGTATAATTGGCCCTGTGCAAATACTGGTTGTTCTAAGAAAATACCCACAGATTTGAAAGTTTGTCCTTGTGATTTATTAATGGTCATGGCAAATGCCATAATGATGGGAAATTGTCTTCTTTGAAGTATAAAAGGGAGACTACTTTCACTTGGTGCTAAATCTATCCTTGGTATGAAAACTCTCTCTCCTTTATGGGTACCAGTTAAAATTTCAGCATCTATGAAACGATCCTTTAATTGTTGCACAATTAATCTTGTACCATTGCATAGGCCTTTTTTGGGGTTCATATTTAGCAGTAACATGACAATTGCACCTTTCTTTAGCTGCAAAATATGTGGTGGCATTCCAGAAGGAGTTAATGAGTTTATGAATTCAGTGGAAAAGTTTGCCTGACTTTCTTTGTCTTCAGCAAGTACAGAATCAGCACTGTGATAATTTCTTTGGGGTGCATTAATTTTTTTAAAGATTTCATTATTGAGGAATAATGCATCCTTATTTTTACAGGTTAGGATGACTTGGTTGGCAAGCTCTGAATATTCCTGGTAATTTATGCTATCTTCAAATATAGCCGATATAAGATCTTGGTGACAAATCATATGAGGTGGGATGTGCACAGTGTCGTCAGGTAAATTAGTTTTTTTTTCTTTTTTGCCTTCTCCAATTTTAATAAGCCAATCATTGAAATCATTTTGGCGTTCTGATCTCATATTTTGTTGCAGTTGAAGATGGGTAAAATGTTTCCATAGTATGCTTGACTTTATACATGTTTCGATAATGTCAGTTCGATTTCCATGTACAACAACAGGTAATATTTGTCTAAAATCGCCACCTAACAACATTACCTTGCCACTAAATGGAAAAGTATTATCCATGACTTTACGAAGCAAACGGTCAATACGTTGAAGGGCACAGCATGACATCATTGTGGCCTCATCTATTATAAAGAATTTACTTTTTTTCTATTTTTTTGCTTGTAATGATGTCATGCAAATATCTGACACTGAGGTTTTTAAAATAGGCACTGGCAGTTTAAACCCACTATGTACAGTTCTTCCACCTTCTAACAAAAGTGCAGCAATTCCAGTTGTGGCAAATGCCAGTGCTATTTGACCTTGTGCTCGTACAAAACTCATTAATAAATTATATAGATATGTTTTTCCTGATCCGCCAGGTCCATCAAGATAGAAATAACGCTCTTTGACCATGTCATCATCTATTGCAATTTTAATGGCATTAAATGCTTGCAATTGTAATGCATTTAAAGTTGCAAGTCTTTCTTCTGTCCTTAGTACTTGTAGTTGAATGTCATAGTCTTCAAAGTTTATGTCATCTATAAGATCTGGATCAGGCAGATTAAAAGTTGCACAACTTAATCCATGAGTTAAAAATACTTCTTGGATTTCCATTAAGTGTGCAATAGGTTCATTCTATCATTGCATAAAGTCTTCAGCCGTATTACTTTAAAATGTGTCCCACAAAGCTAATGCATTTGGAGCATTTGATAAGATACAAATGAATGCAAATTGTTCCCTCATCTGCCGTGGCATTTGACATAGTGCTGCTTCTTCCAGACATCTTTCCCATTTTGTATCATCAGCTAATAAGTTTCTATGTCTTGCAGCTAAAAGGAAGGATTCATATACTATGTCATTAACAGTTCTTAAGTGTTCAAAACTCTGTGCTCCCTGAACATTTAAAAGTAATAGTCGTAAGCAGAAACGTTCAAGGTCTCTTGGACTGACTGTGTAAATTCTTGGGATTATTTTATTTCCTCTGCTTTTTCTTGGTCTCCAAAATCCATTTACAAAAACATAGTGATATGGAATTTCAATATATAAGAATTGTGTTGCTTGTGAATGTGTAGAATTTAAATCAAACCATGCAGTTAGTGTAGTGTGACAATACTCACTTTGGTCCAATGCATTACTTTAATTTCCAGCATGGAAATACACTAAATGTCTTTGTGACAAATGTACTGCTAATCTATATAATGCATGTGATCTATCATGCATTACAAATTTTAAAAGTCACCACATAGCTTCTGGTGCACTTACATAGCGAGCATCTACATAAGATGCAAGTTCATCATGTACTAACTCAGTGCTTTCGGTGTTGTCTGCACTTTTGACGACTACAGTAGCTGCATCATAGCCTTTGTAAATATATTTGTACACATATTTAATGGATTTGATGGAAGTGCAGTCTTCTACATTAATGTGTGCATTATACTTCATGAGTAAATGTGGATTGTAGGGTACCACATATCTATTGACAACCTTTTTGACATGAATAATGGCACTATCTCCTTCTCTTCTTCTATAAAGTGGATAGCCATCACAATTGGCATAAGTTTTGTCTCTATAATCTTTTGGAAAATCTTTGGAACATTTATTATTTTCCATACATGGTGATTGTAGATTAAGCTCGCCACAGGGTCCATGAATCATGCGATGAGTTACAATCTCATCTAGTCTACCATATAGTTCTAAATCTGATAGTTCAGCAACAATGACTGCATCCACTTTGTCAGCAGTATCTAATGTATCTTTTTCTTGAAGTATTATGAGAAGATGTGCATGTGGAAGGCCTCTTTTAAATTCAATTGTATATACATAAGCAAAATATTTGAAAAAAAAGTGACTTATAGTGATGTCACGTATTAATTAATTTAATTTAAGTTTGAAAACTGGCTACTAAATCTGGTCTATCGGAAGGACTTCTGGCAAGAAGTAAATTTTGTGTCATTTCTGGCCATTGGGGATTACATGTAAATGTAATAAATAAATCGTGTTTTCAAAATTTGGTGACAATAGCCATGGCATCATTGTATCTTTCTCTCATATTTCGAGGAGATCCCTGAAAAGAAGATGGGAAAATTATGGCTTTGCCAGCTGTCATGTCTCTGCTTGTAGTCACCTCAGCAACATAGTCCATTAATCCACAATATTGTTTTACACATAGTTTATCTTGTTGATATTTTATGAAGTTTAAATTATTGGCCTCATCTTGCAAATATGAATCAATAATCCATTGTTGTGTTAGTTTTCCACCACATAAAATTGAATTAAATGTATTTCGAATTGCAATTTGAGCTACTTTAAATTCAACAGTCTGTATACAAATGTGGGAAAAAGTTAAAACTGTAGTCTTTATTAGTAAAGGGTAACAACGGCGATATCTATTAAAACCAATATAATATTAAAAAATCCTGGATTGGAGAAATGGGAGTATAAAATAGGCTAATTTGTATGTGAAAAATATAGTCTATTAAGAGTTTTAAATAATATCAAGTGGGTATATTTTTCACATACAAATTAGCCTATTTTATACTCCCATTTCTCCAATCCAGGATTTTTTTTATATTATATTGGTTTTAATAGATATCGCCGTTGTTACCCTTTACTAACTTTTTCCCACATTTGTATACAGACTGTTAATTAATGGGTAGTAAATACCTAGGGAATTTAGCATTCCTATCATACCTTGTACTTTAAATTCAAGCATAGAAACATTATTTTGCATTCTGGCTTTAGCATTTGGGTAACTGGGAAGGGTTAATCTTGGTTGCCAACCTGCTTCGCCGTGTGGGAAAAAAATGGGATATGTCATTGGATCTAAATTTGGACTTAAGATACTGATATTAATGAATGGTGGCTCCTCATTTCTGGGATATATTCTAATGTCTATTTGAAATGGTGGTTCTCCTTCATCATTTTGAAACACCATTGCAACCTAATTTGATGTTGGCATGTTATAACGGCGTTTTATCAGTATGTCCATCTCTTTTAAGCACCATATTGACCTTTGGGATTGGTAATTGATGTCTTTCTGCATGAAGTTGCTGTTAATTTTCTACTTCTGCCAATTTTTTATAAGCTTTAGTGTAGGGGTTATTGGCCATAATGTTATCTAGCTATATAAAAACACTGGTTAAGCATTTTTTATGTTCTTGCAGCTGCATACGTTGGTAAACAGCTTCCATGTTCTGGTACATTAGCAGCTAATGTTGCCCCCATAGATGCAAAGGATATGGCACTATTGTAGGATTTTATGTTTGTCTTGAAATTTTTGTAGTTTGGAAAAGTATGTTCAGTCAAAATGTTTTGTAAATATATTGGGAATTGTTTTCTTTCTGGAAGTTTGACCTTGCCTTTTTGACAGCAACTAATGAACTGGCCATCTCTGGGCCTTTCCTGTTTAAAATGATAAGCCTCACAAAACTGACATTGAGTATTCATGTCCCCACAATTATGAACCTCTACTGCTAAAGACTTAAGTAAAGGACAATTTGCAAAGCATATATCAGTTTCAGTTTGTAGTTCATCATTTGAAATGTCATGTGATGTTTCAGGAACAGGTTCTAAATGCTTTGTTTTTTTAGTGGCTTTTTTTGGTGTATCTTTTATTTTTGCAGGTGATAGTTTTTTGCTTGCAATTTTTTTGCATTCTTTTTCTCGTCGAATTTCCTTCTGCTCTGGTGTCTGCTGGTTTGTCCATCTTTTTTGTCGTTCTCTAGCTTGACGTCTTATCTTTTTTTGTTTGGTCTCGTTATCAACCATATTAATCTGTAAAAGAAAATAATGTATCATTCGTTTAGTTTGAGATGGTAAGTTGGTTTATGAAATCTTGTATTTGCAAAAGTTTGTTTGTATGTGATTGTAGTTCATTGTAGTTGAACTTTCTTTCTATGGTTAAATTAGTGTGTTTTTTTTTTTGCTCTTACATTCTCTCTTGTAGGTTGTAAATTTTCACTTAGATGCATAGCACACTCAAGGTAATTACATTATAGCTTATTGTAGATGTAGAAGTTTATAGTGTTAATTGAAATGTAGTTTTTGTTGTGTTTGTTAATTGCTTTTTATGTTGTAGTTTTGCCTTAGAGGAATAGTAGAGGGCAAAAAATGGTAGTAATATATTGCTCTTTCTAATTTTGTCCTGTAGGGGATTGTTGTAATAGTATTCTTATATTTTACTTAAAGGCTTATATGTTGTGGCTGTGAAAAGAAGGTTTGTATTGTTTGTTCGGTGTTAGTAGTATTTGTTGTAGTATTCTATTTTATGAGTGTGGGTAGGTTTTGTGCTTAACATTGTACATTAGGGCTGTGAATTGAGAATTAAAAATGTTATTTTAGATGTGTTTTCACTATTTATTGGATTATGCTGTTTTAGGTCATTTTTTTTTTTTTTGGATGCAGAGCAAACATGTTTATTTAGTTTTCTCTTTTTTTACTTGTTATACTGTACCTTGTTTAAAGTGTGATTTCAAGCAGAATATTTCTTGATCCGCTGTTGTAAGTCTTTGTGTGATGGTCTTGATGCAGTGTCTGTTCTAAAAGAAAAAGCAAAATGTTATTTGATTAGAATGTATTTCTCATGAATAGCATAGTTAATTTTTTTGCTCTACTCTATCTGTTATCGTGAATTATTCTGCTATGCTGTTTTTTGTGCACCACTTTAAAATACTTGAATTGTATTTGTATATTATAGTTATCCTTTTTTTTACTGTAATTATTAATGTTTTTGACATTTTATATTTGATAGCAATGTTTTTTGTTTTTTGTATTATCCTGTTTTGTGTCCACCACTTTTGGGATGCTGTATTTGGCTTGTGGATGACAGTTAAAGGTTGTTGTAGTGTAAAGCTAACTATGAATGATCTTTTATCCGTGTTGTAACTATTAACAGTAGTATCCTGTTTAGTGTCCGCCACTTTTGTTGTGCTTATTTAGGCTTCTTTGTAAGCTTTATAGTTTGTTAAACAGTAAAGATGAATATTGAGTTATTTTTCTGTTTGTGTGATTTTTGTACAATCCTTTTTTGTGTCCACCATATTTTGCATGCTCCATTGCTTTATTAGTCTTGTTTGTGAAGATTACATGTTGTTGGACAGTAAAAAGGAATGTTGATTGCCTTTTCTATATGTTGTTGCACTTTTTTGTACTATCCTCTTTTGTGTTCACCACTTTCGGTTGCTGCATTTGGCTTGTGGATTATGGTTGGAGGTTATTCTACAGTAAAGAGGAGGAATACTTTTGTTTTATGTATGTTGCTAATGTTTGGGATGCTATCCTGTTTTGTGGCCACCCCCTTTTTTTTGTGTGCAACTGTCTTTCTTTGTAAATTATATAGGTCTTTGTGAAGTTTGTTGAACTGTGTTGTTTTGGTCTTGATTGAATTTGTATTGCGTTTTTTTTCATTTACTTTCAATTCTCATATTGGCGGACATTAAACATATATATATATATATATATTTTTACTTGTTATACTATACCTTGATTGAAGTCTTGTTCAGAGGGTCCCCTGCTGCCAATCTTAACCCGCCAGTCTTCTTGTAGTGTCTGTTTGAAAAAGAAAGTTAAATAGTTAATTGTATGTTTATTATTTTGCATTTTGCAAAGCATGGTCTTTTTCTGCATGTAATGTATTTTTCTCTTACCTCTTCTTCTTTCTTTCTGTTCTTTAAAAGTGATTCTCTTTCACAGTCCACGGTGCAAATTCTTGAGTGACACAGTTGATGCAGAGTCTGTTTGAATAGTGAAAAAAGGGGAAAGATTGAGCTGCAGGTTCCATATGTATTAGTGTCATATTTTTTTTTGCTATGAATTGCTTTAAATTAATGTCATTTGAATATACTTCTTTCATTAGTTTGAGTTAAGATTAGGTTGTTGTAAGTCCTATACACATATATGTGCGTGTCACATGTCTCTAAACATGAATCCGATTTTCATTGTTAAAGTTTGCAATCTTTTTTTTTTTGCTGTCTTTCTACGAAAATGAAATATATTATAGCTTACCTCTCAGTTTCAATTTGCAGATTGTGAAGTTGGAAATTAGGAAATAATTCTCTTCTCAAGTAACAGCAGCAGTTAACTATCCAGTCACTCTGTTCATCACCTGAGGAGAAATGTAGAATTTCCTGGAAAGTAGGCAGTATTTATAAACTTTGAGGTGCCTCAGACCGTTAGAACGCAATACACATGCGCTATTTGCGTTCCAGCGTACAATTTGCGTTCCAGCCACCATTTCCTGTAAAATGGTGGTTAATATCAGTGTGGTACATGCCGCATAGTGTGTGTTACGTGCCTCGTGAAGTCGACTGGAGCGTTGTTTCCGTTTTGCGAGTCACTGTAGTATTTTTGCCTCGTTTTCGTTTTGTTTGGCGGTAGTTTTTTTTTGCTTAAATCGAGGTGTAACTTCACTTGCAGAGGTCCTTGGTGCCCCCCATTCCTGTGGGTAAGCTTTTTATGTGTTTGTTGTGTGTATTTATTTTGTTTGTAATGGTTTTGCGGTCGCGTGAGTTGCATCCTTGTTTTCGTATCTCGTACTTCTTTTTCGGCAAATCCGTAGGTGTTTGGTGGTGTTTTGTGTCTTTAGAGTGCGGTAGCCTCGTTTTTGTTTTTTTCGGCAGCCTTTTTTTTCTGTCTCTTAGGGGATTTTCGGGGGTCTAAACTCTTTTATTTGGAGTTAAATTAAGATGTAACTTCAGTTTTCGAGGTCCTGGATGCCCCCCCTTGCTGTAGGTAAGCTTTTTATGTATTTGTTGTGTTTGTCATGTTTTCATGTACGCCGGTTTCGGCTGTTTTTTGCGTGGTCGTGATGGGTCGTAACGCGACCCGTATTTTTTGCGAGGGCTGCAGTTGCTGGCATGGAGCGCCTTCAGCGCTTCATGCCAGCAACTGCGGCCCTTGCCGGCAGCGTAAGCAACAGCCCGCATGCTCACAACTATATAAGTGATATATATATATATATATATGTGTGTGTGTGTGTGTGTAAATGGTGTCGCTCAGCCATGTCCGACTCGCCGTGACCTCATGGACAACACACCATGCTGATCCACTTGGTATTCATGGCAGAGATACTGGAGTGGGTTGCCCATTCCTCCAGTGAGCCACAGCATACAGCTCCTGGTATTTCCAGGTGATCTCCCATTACTTGCCAGTGTGACCTCTTGGTTCCCTGGCTGGATTCGAACACAGGATGCTGTGGTGAAAACAACTGCATCCTAACCACTGGGCCAGATAGGTATTGATATTTTTATTCCATACTTCTAAACTATTTATTACACCAGAGAGAATCGCTAAATGGAAACATACAGCCAGTCCAAATTGTTTCTGGGGGTGCAGCTCGAGAGGCTCCTTTCACATTTGGTGGGAGTTCCTCAAAAGTTAAGTTAATCTGGAGAACACTATCTTAATTAGCGACGACTTTGTGTGATACCCAAATCAAAGCAGAACTTGAATCCTGCATATTAGGGATCCCGATAGATGCAATCCCATACTCTCTAAACAAACTGTGGCAAATTATGTGTCTAGCAGCAAAAAAAACACATTGCCAGAAATTGGAAACAAAAAGAACTAGACTTTCTAAAGGTCTTAAATAAGATTAAATACATACCTATTAATGAAAAAATGATACATTCCCTGGTAGACTCAATACCCAGGTATCTGGAGGTCTGGGGGCCCTGGATAGAATATAGGGAAGGTGGTGAAGAGAGGGGGGGAGGCAGGGAGGCCGAGATCGGGACTGGCCATGGCTGCGAATTTACTCGGGGGAGTGGACTGCGGACAGGCAAGTTAAATAAAAATTGCTTTATAAGTACAGGAAGTGACCAGCATAGCATTGGTGTGAGTTTTTTTGTTTTATTTTAGTTATAATTGTTGATGAAATTGGTTCTACCATATGCTCAAGTCAAGACAACGACAATACAATGTATTTAAAAATTCTGAACCTTTTCAAATGTTATCCAGAAAACGGAAAATGTATGTTGTAAGACAGATAGATACATTTGTTAATGCTATATCAGCAAGATAACGTGAGTTGTCTCAATATTGATGTAAATGAATTACTGTCCCAATAAAAAGTTAATGAATGAAAAAAAAATATCCATTATAATTGGCACTTGCTATCTTGCAAGTTGACTCAATGTGTTATTGATTGAAAATAAGTTGGAAGTCATTTATATGCCTAACATTTTATATTCCATAAATCAGCCTACCTCTTAAACTGCAGACTGCCCATTTGAATAGAGTATGAAAAAGTGTCTGGAATCTGCCTGGGAGTGGGCATGCCTAAAATGTCTAAAATATTTCCTACTTTTATTTATATTTGTTTTCAAAGCCTCAACTAATCAGCTTGTAAAAGTCTTCTATATTACTCGTATGGATGATGAGGTCTGTAAAAAATATTTTAACAGTATTGTAAGCAAGATAATTCCTGGCTGTAAAATCAGATCATTTAACTTTCATTTAACCAAACTATTTTTTAATGAAAGACTTTCTAAAGCCTTATAGCTAAATCAATTTGCCAATTCCTATTTGCAGCTCTACATAACTAATTAATCTAAACTACTGATTTTAACATAAAACATTTTTCCTAAACAATTTCTAACAAAGACACACAATACCAAGTGCCCATATGTACAGTTCCTAATTACTTTTTTAAACTACCGTTTATACTCGAGTATAAGCCGAGTTTTTCAGCCCTTTTTTAAAGGCTAAAAAGGTCCCCCTCTGCTTATACTCGAGTCACTCCCCCCCGTGTCTCTCTAACCCCCCCGTGTCTCTCTACCCCCCCTGTTTCTCTCTAACCCCCCTGTGTCTCTTTCCCTCCCCCTCCTCATCCTCAACCCCCCTCCTCATTCTAAACCCCCCCCCTCAATTTTTCCCCTCTAAATACCTCCCCCTCTCCCCTCACTTACCTGCTTCTGCTCCGGCCTCTGCTCCTTCCGTCTTGACGTCACATGCGCGCCACGTCATTAGCATATACCGGGTGGATGGGGGGTTTGAGGATGAGGATGGGGGGGTTGAGAATGAGGATGGGGGTTGAGGATGAAGATGGGGGGTTGAGGAGGGAGGTTGAGGGGGGGTTGAGGAGGGGGGTTGAGGAGGGGTTTGAAGATGGGGTTGAGGAGGGAGGTTGAGGATGAGGATGAGGAGGGAGGTTGAGGAGGGAGGTTGAGGATGAGGAGGGAGGTTGAGGAGGGGGTTGAGGATGAGGAGGGAGGTTGAGGAGGGGGCTGAGGATGGGGGTTTGAGGATGAGGATGGGGTGGTTGTGGAGGAAGGATGAGGTTGAGGAGGGAGGTTGAGGAGGGAGGTTGATGATGAGGAGGGAGGTTGAGGAGGGAGGTTGAGGATGAGGAGGGAGGTTGAGGATGAGGAGGGAGGTTGAGGTTGAGGATTGGGGTTGAGGAGGGAGGTTGAGGATGGGGGGGTTGAGGAGGGGGTTGAGGATGAGGGGGATGAGGAGGGAGGTTGAGGATGAGGAGGGAGGTTGAGGATGAGGAATGGGGTTGGGGAGGGAGGTTGAGAATGAGGAGGGGGGTTGAGGAGGGTGATAAGGGAGGGGGAAGAGACATAGTGAAGGGAGAGGGGAGAAGAGACACTGGAGAGAGAGGGGGGACACAGAGGGCACAAGAGGGACATAGAGTGCAGCACATTTCCCACCCTCGGCTTATACTCGAGTCACTCATTTTACCCAGTATTTTGTGGTAAAATAGGTGCCTCGGCTTATACTCGGGTCGGCTTATACTCGAGTATATACGGTAATTACGATTGTTCAAAAATGGATGATCTGAATACAGAAAGGCAAGAAGGTATGCAGGATGAAGACAACATAATAAATCATATGACATGTTTCAATAAAATAACATCTATGTGAATAGTGTAATGTTTTCAATCTCTATCTCAATTTAAGTAAAGAAATAGACTACAATACATTAAAGAAAATAGAATCCGTTATACCAGAAACAACAGCAATGTCTGTTCGACTTATATCACATATCACATATATAGATCTCAGCAGCGCGGGCTCATCCCTACGACCCCGTACAACTTTGGCAGGGAACTCCAATGGCGCTTATTGGGCTGGTTGAGATAAGCGTCATAGGCGCTCATCCCTACGACCCCGCACGACTTAAGCATCATACCTGCGGGAATACAGATTAACAGAAAACTCAAATACACAATTCACAGTGCGAGACCCGTAGCCCTTGCAAAAAATCACCTGCAAAAATTACGGCCCTGAAAAGGAAACCGCCACTTAGAGAAAAAAAATGTTGTCCCGCAAAAAATACGAACTTACCGGCCGAACTGCGCACATCGAAAAACACAGAAAACACAAAAAATAAAAAATACATAAAACATCAGACACAGCACGGAGGGACAGTCAGGACGTCTGGGAGTTAGGTTGCACGCAAATTTAAGTAAAATGTCAAGAGTTTCGCTACTCAAAAATAGCTTACACAAGAATAAAAATGAGGCTTCACAACCCCTAAACACGCAAAACACCGCCAGGCACATGCCACTTTTACTAATACACTATTAGGAAGGACGCAAAATGCTCGAGACCCACCTAACACATACACAATCAAACCATTTTACAACACTAGCTTAAATCTAATAACATTACCATTCTAAAATGCTGCATTACAGAACTAAACAAACGGTTTAGCCTCGTGCACGCAGCCTATTTATGCTGCAAACTTGCCACATTGCTGACACTTTCTCCTCAGGTCACCAACAGTCCAAATGTACATTGTATGCTGCAGCAAAAACAAAAGACATTGTTAGCTCTTCAGCATATTGATTTCTGCTTATATTACAAATAGGTAAAGTATATTAATGTATTTTTTTATTAATTAATTAATTATTATAAAAAATATATATTTATATTAAAAAAAAATGAGCCGGGTAGAGGCTCGCAATGAGCACCAAAGTTACTCAGAGGACTAAAAGCCTTACAGTGTGTGGCAAACAGTATTAACTGCCTTACAATTTTATTGCCGTAAGTTTTTGATGGGCAAGTCGCTAGTTTAAACATAACCTTTATACATAAAGAAGTGCTGACTATTTACAGGCAGTCAGACTTCATCTTTCCTTTTCAAATCTATTTTCAGCTAACCAAAGTCAGTGTAAACAAAGATAAGTGTGCTTACATCATGTAACACTTTCACTGAGTGGATTGAGATGTTCTAAGTGAAAATGTGGATCAAGGGTCTTTTGATTATTCTGTATCTATGATCCCAGATAGCAAGGGTTTTTCATTTAAATTGAATTTCACAGCACAGACCCTCAATAACAAGGGATGTATTTACCTAGCAGATCCACCCCAACCAAAACACAGAGTAGACTATATCTAAAGTTACTATCTCACCAAAGGCAAACAGCATAGGCTGGTTGTCATTTTAATTCCCATATTTGTGTTAGGATAGTAAGAAAGGCTTTTTAATTGGCTGTAGATCTTGTTGAAGTGGTTTAATGTGTAGCTGGTGGAGGGGCTAGTGGTGATAATCAAGGAGGCACATTAGTGTAATTTTCCTGATGCAACAGGCTAGTAAGGTCTATGGTGCTCTGTATAGTTAAGTTTTTTTTCATTATTTCATACAAGTTTAACTCAAATAGGCCGTGACACAACTTTACATACCCAAATGTGTAATAATGCTACATAGTCTATAAACCAGACGGTATCTCTAGCCAGTGGAACCTCTAAGAGGCCTTTTAATGGGTTATTTTAAGGAGTTTATTTAGCAAGATCATATTAAATTTTGTAACTGCTGCAATGTGACACTATAATAAGGAAAAAAGTATTTTGACATGGTTCAGTCCAGTAATTGTTTTCCTTAATGTTCCTTAAGATTATTAAGAAACTTAAAAACTACTTTCAACTGAATGGATATTTTATGATCAGGTTTTTCGAAACCTACACTGGAGCATTCCTGTAGACTGTAACTGTAGAGTCACAGGCTGAATTATTGCAATATAAATGTACATGTGTTGTTGGCATGATTTGAGCTAGGGAATAACCTTTTTGTAGTATTAGATAAGAAACGTGGTATTCCTTGCTTACTTGCTGTAAAATCACATAATTTTACTGACATTTAACTAGTTATAGTGTATTAAAATACTTTATTATAAAAATTAGAAAATAAATATTTTTACAATAAAATTTAGTCCGTTCATGGTAAAATTAGGCCCCCATTCAATTGTCCAATTCGCAATTACAGAAGCTCGTAATGGAGTCCATAAATGTTATTGATATTTAATTGGCTACATTTTACTACTCGCAATCCATTTGCGAGTTACAGGCTCAAAATCACTGCAATGGTCAAAAACGTAACTCTATCCTATCTCCTGCTTTGATGTTTCAAGGCCGCAAATGTTACCAGTGCCAAAGACGCACAACCAATATTCAATTGTAGCAATTCAACAAGCCCACAACTGCCTTCAAACCTGTAAATGACAAATGCATGAAAAAATGCTATGATTACTAGATTGGACTCGCAACCTATTCGTAACACTGTAAAAGCAAATATAAACACACTACTGTTCTTTAAAATACTGGGAAAGCAATGTGTGTGATGCCTGTGAGCCTGTACTTTAAATACATCCGTTACTGTAACAAATGTCGAACTCGCAGACATACATACGGGCTGTATGAAGGTAATTATGGGTTTGGAATTAAATGGGGGCCATAGTCTGCAAACACTTCCCACAGGTGTTTCCCCTGCATGCTGTGAGACTTGGAGCCTCATTCAATTGCAAGTCAGCAATTGCCTTCAAACTGAATGTTTTTCTTTTATCCATTAACTTTTTATTAGACAGTAATTCAATTACATCCATATTGAGACAACTCTTGTTATCTCGCTGATATGGTGTTAACAAATATATCTGTCTTACAACATGCATTTTCCGTTTTCTGGATAACATTTGAAAAGGTTCAGAATTTTTAAGTCACAACAGTGCTCTCATTATGAACAATAAATATTTTACACACATGGTATTGTCATTTCATCAACAATTATAACTAAAACAAAAACTTAAAAACAAAACCTCACACCAATGCTATGCTGGTCACTTTTTTATTTAACTTGCCTTTCCGCAGTCCACTCCCCCCGCGCAAATCCGCAGCGATGGCCAGTCCCAGTTAGGGCCTCCACGCCTCCCCCTTCTCTTCACTGCTTGATGTGAGTTATTTTGGTATATGTATAGCCTATCTTTGTAAGCCCTCCCTATATTCTAACCAGGGCCCCCAGACCTCCAGATATGGGGGTATTGAGTCTTCCAGGGAATGTGTAATTTTTTCATTAGTAGCTAGGTTTTCAGTCTTATTTAAGAACTTTTGAAAGTCTAATTCTTTTTGTTTCTAATTTCTGGCAATGTGTTTTTTTTGCCACTAGACACATACATTGCCAGGGTTTGTTTAGAGAGTATGGGATGGCATCTATCGGGATGCAGGATTCAAGTTCTGCTTTGATTTGGGTATCAAACAAAGTCATCGCTAATTGGGATAGTGTTCTCCAGATTACCTTAACTTTGGGGCACTCCCACCAGATGTGAAAGAAGGACCCTCTCGAGCTGCACCCCCTAAAACAATTTGGACTGGCTGTATGTTTCCATTTAGTGATTCTCTTGGAGGGTAAGTAAGTTCGATGTAGCACTTTAATCACTGTTTCCAATAAACTCTGATTTAAGGAGCCTCTATAGATATTTCTCCAGGCATATCCCATTTCTCCCATTCCCAGTTCCATTTCATATCTGCTTCACAATCCTTAATATATGTATCTTTCTCTGAGCTTTCCTGGGAGTTGTAAATGTCATAGATGCCACTAATTATACCTTTCGCTGTTGGAAATTTGAGACAAATTTGCGATAGCCAAGTCTCTCTAGGAAGACCTTGGTCTCTAATTATGGAGTCTACAAAATGCTTAAATCTACAAAGGTTGAAGTGTTCATGCATTGGAAGGTTGAATTGATGGTTTTAATGCTCATAGGTTTGTCGTCCTCCATCCAGGCTCCTAGTCTATCTAAACCCATTATCATCTACCAATGTAATGATTCCCTAATAATGCCTTTGGGAGCTAGTGGATGTATAAGGACCAGGGTCAGATATGAAGGGTTTGAGAAAAGATTTGTATTTTTCCCTGCCCACCTTCAGCATTGTATAATATGTTTAATGATAGGGTGTCTATTTTTCAGAATCGGTTCTGGAATTTTATCTAACCAAATCAGGGTATCCCAGGAATAGGGCTGTAAAATATGATCTTCTATAAACACCCAGGCCGGGTTGATGTACGGGTGAGTGGATGATGGGGATAAACGGTAACTGGGCCGCTCTATAGTATTTCCTTAGATCAGAACATGAGAGCCTCCCTTTTGACTTATGTTTGTGCATAACTATTTTGTCGTGCATAACTATTTTTAAGTCCTAAATATTGAATAGATTTCCCCACCCATTGGAATCGATATTGCTCTTGCAAAAGCTCTTTCATGTGGGCTTGGATAGCAATAGCTAAAGCTTCTGTTGTGTCCTCATTTATCCTAAGTCCTGAAATATAACCAAATTCCTTAAAGATCATCATTAATTTCTCCAAGAGTTGGCTGGGTCTGTCAGGGTGCAAAAAAAAGAATCCGCAAATAATGAGGTTTTGTAGTGATGTAGACCTAGCTGTGCTATAGGAGTGCTATAATATATTTTCAAGAGACTTAAGAATTGACACTGAATGCCAAATTTGATTAATATCGTTCTCAAATACTCCTGTTCTAGGGAGTCAAATGTTTTTTCGACATCTAGGGCCAGTAAACAGAGTGGTGTGTTAGCACTATTAGCTTGATGAATAATATTAATAATTTTTCCCAGATTATCCCTAGCCTGCCTATGTGGGATGAAACCCACTTGGTCTTTATGGACCAGGCAGGGCAGGAAGGTTGAGAATCTATTGGCCATTATCTTCGCCAGGATTTTAATATCTCCATTGAGAAGAGATATTGGCCTGTAGTAGGCAATCAAGTTTTCCAATTCTAAATTTGAGTTTATTGGTAGATTACAAGAGGCCAAAAAACGTATGACTGTTATGATCCGTGACTGTATTAAGGGATGTACACAGTTTTTGATAGAAATCTACAAATCTCTCCTGAATTTTGCTGGGATTTGCCGTTGTGGTCCCTGACTCTGTCCTTATACTGTCCTTATACTTCCAATCCAAGTATGCATAATTCTAGATCTGAGCTTTCTTGCCAGCCATGCATCGGGTTTGTTTGCTTTTGTAAAGAACTTGTAATATGTGGCCTTCTCTGTATGTTCTCTCTAGTCTCTCTAGTTCCTTTGTTAACTCTAATTCTTTAGCTCTTTGCTCCCTTTTTATGTCTTGAGGCTAGCTTAATGCATATGTCCCTTATGTAGGCTTTATGTGCAGCTCAGACCCAGCCAATTCCCGGCTCTGATCCAGAGTTTGTTTTAAAAAAATAGAACATTTCCTTGGTGATTTGGTCACTACGAACAGGGGAGGCTGACTTGGGGGCAGCATATATATTTGCTATGGTGATCGGTATATCATGAATTTTTCTTATCGGAACAATATGATTATTTTTAGAATCAATGTGTTTTGATTCTACTGTAAAGAGAAAGCTATTGTGCAGTAAAATAGTTGCCCCTTCTTTTTTTGCTGCATTACTGGTTGAGAAGAAGAATGGATAATTTTGGTGAAAAAATTTGGAAATGTTGTGGGTCTGAAAACGAGTCTGGAGAAAAATTACGTCTGGTTTACATTTTTTATAAGATAGGAATGCTTTACGGCGTTTAAATGGCATGTTGAAACCTTTAACATTATGGGATAGTACTACAAAACTGAAGTTTGGCTGCAGGTAATCCAGACATGTATACATTAATAAAAATCATTAAAGTAACTGTTTTAGACTATGAGTGTTCCATGATATGTAATAACCCATTGATTCCTGGAATCGATATAACGGGAATAAAAGTTAGAAATAATGATTATTTATTGCAGATTTGGGAGCTTGAGACTGCAATTAATTCTTATGCCTTTCCATGCTTTTCCATTATTTTAAAGTACAGTAGTGTGTGTTATTTGCTGCTGCAGTGTTACGAACAGGTGTTAAACCCACTTGTGAGTCCTATCTAGTACTCATATAATTTTTTTATACGTTTGCCATTTACGGGTTTGAAGGCAATTGCAGGCTTGTTGAATTTTTGTAATTGAATATCAATTTTGCGTTTTTAGCACTCTTGGGCTTGAAAAATCAATGGAGGAGATTGGACAGAGTTACGTTTTTGACAAGCCTGCTGTGCTTTTGAACCAGTAACTCACAATTGGAATGCAAGTTTCTAAATGTATCCAATTGAATATACGTAACATTTACTGCCTACTTTACGGGTTAAAGTAATTGTGATTTGGGCAATTGAATATGGCTCCTGGTCTCTTTCTGATGAAGATACTTTCTCAACGTGTTTAACCTACAGCTTCAAATGAAGTGGTGTCTAATTATGGAGGTGGCTCGTTTTATCCTTTTAATTATTCTGAGTTTTCTAATTATATTACTGTATCTTTATAATTTGGATATTGGTTTTCTAGTATTGTTTTACTAAGATTATTTTACTTTCTTTAATTACTTTAATTGAATTTAAAACAGGGGTGTGTTCCGGCATAGGCCCATGAGGCCCATGTCTAGGCAGCACATTTGCTAAGGGCATGCAGTGATGTTTCTGTTCTTAAGTGTATATGGCACTGATAAACCTTTTATAAAACTTAAATAAACAAATGATTTGAGATAGAGAAAGGGGAATGGAGGAGCTGCAAGTGTGGCATGGAAGGCACACAAATCGGAATGGCATTTTTGTTTTCTTATATACAGAGTTATTTGTTATAATAATATGATACTAACATTCTAAGAAATACCTCTATCAGAATCTACAAGGATCAATATTAACATAAAAATTTAAAACCAAAAAGAAATCTTTTATTGTGTGCCCTCTATTAGAAAATAAAAGGGGAATACCTCAATAAAAAAAAAAAATCATATTGCCCACATATTGTGGTGAATATACAAATATATATAATCACATATATAGTTGTGAGCATACAAGTTGTTGCTAACGATTGCGGTCTCGCGCAGCGAGGGAAGCAGTTCGCTCCGCAAATGCGGACCTTCGCGAAGCGAGGGGCCGCATTTGCAGAGGCTGCAACGTCAACTGTGTTTGTCAAATGCGGACCCTCGCGAAGCACGCGGTTAACACACGCACGACTTAGAAAAAAACCAACTGCGTCCTTCGCAAAAAAATACGTCCGCGATACAACCCATTCCGAACACGCAAAAAAAAGGCCGAAAACGGCTTGCATGAAAACATCAAAAACACAATAAATAAACACAACGAACACATAACTTCACTTACAGCAAGGGGGGGGCATCCAGCACCTCAAAAAGTTAATTTACACGTCCATTTAAGTCCAAAAAACGAGTTTAAACTGCCGAAAATCACCTAAGCGAGAGAAAAAATGGCCGCCGAACAAAACGAGAACAAGGCTACAGACGCAACAATACTACAGTGACTCGCAAAACTGAAACACATACTTCGCGGCACGTACCACACTGATATTAACCATCATTTTGAAAACTACTACGCATAAAATGGCGGATGAAACGCAAATTGTAAGCTGGAACGCAAATAGCGCATGCGTTTTGCGTTCTAACGGTCTGAGGCACCTCAAAGTTTATAAATACTGCCTACTTTCCAGAAAATTCGCCATTTCTACTCAGGTGATGAACGGAGTGACTGGATAGTTAACTGCTGCTCTTACTTTAGAAGAGAATTATTTCCTAATTTCCTACTTTACACTGTGCAAACTACAGCTGAGAGGTAAGCTATAATATATTACATTTTATTATCAAGACAGGAAAAAACAAAACAACTTTAACTATGAAAATGTGATTCATGTATAGTGACATGTGACACGCACATTTATGTGTATAGGCCCTACAACAAACTAATGTTAACCGAAACTAATTAAACAAGTATATTTAAATGACATTAATTTACTGCAAAAAATAATATGACGCTAATACAGATGGAACCTAAAGCCGAATCGTGGCCCTTTGTTTCACTATTTAAACAGACTCTGCATCAACAGCGTCACTCAAGAATTTGCACCGTGGACTGTGAAAGAGAATCCCTTTTAAAGAACACAAAGAAAGAAGAAGAAGTAAGATAAAAAAAATATATTACACGTTGAAAAAGACCATGCTTTGCTAAATCAAAAAGAAGAAATATACAATTAACCATTTAACTTTCTTTTTCAAACAGACACTACAAGAAGACTGGCGGATTAAGATTGGCAGGAGGGGACCCTCTGTCATTCGGACAAGAACAACACTTCTATCAAGGTATGGTAGAAAAAGTTGAAAAAAAAAGCAACTATATATGTTTAATGGCCGCCAATATAACAATTTCAAGTAAAAAAAGTAAAAAAAATACATACAAATTGAATAAAGAACAAAACACAGTTCAACAAACTTCACAAAGACATATACAATTTAGGAAGACAGACAGTTTCACAGAAACCCCCCCCAAAAAAAGAGGTGGCCACAAAACAGCATAGCATCTGAAACATCCAACCATCACCCACAAGCCAAATGCAGCAACCAAAAAGTGGTGAACACAAAACAGGATACAAATAAAAAGCACAACATTAAAAGGCAATTAACATTAATTTGTACTGTCCAACATGATTGAATACTCATAAAGAAGACTAATTAAACAAATAAAGTAGGCAAAATATGGTGGACACAAAAAAGAATTGTACAAAAAATAACACAAACACATAGAAAAGTAAATGAATATTCTTATTTACTGTTTAAGAACCTATAAGCCTTACAAAGAAGCCTAAATAAGCATACCAAAAGTGGTGGACACAAAACTGGATAATGCTAAAAACATTGCCATCATATCCAAAATAGGAAAAACATTCATTTTCACTGTACAACAACATTTAATCCTCATAAAAAAGACAAATTAAGCAAATAAAGTATGAAACATATGATAGACAAAAAACAGGATTGTACCAAAAATCACACAGACACATTGAAACGTAAATTAATATTCTTCTTTACTGTTTAAGAACCTATAAGCCTTACAAAGAAGCCTAAATAAGCATACCAAAAGTGGTGGACACAAAACAGGATAATGCTAAAAACATTGCGATCATATCCAAAATAGGAAAAATATTAATAATTACAGTAAAAAAAAAAGGATAACTGGAATATACAAATACAATTAAAGTATTTTTAAAAGGTTGCACGAAAAACAGCATAGCAGAAAAAATCACCATAACAGATACAATAGACCAAAACAATTAAATATGCTATTCATTACAAATACATTCAAATCAAATAACATTTTACTTTTTCTTTTACAACAGACACTGCGTGAAGAGCATCGGACGAAGACTTACAACAGCGGAGCAAGAAAGATTTTGCTGGAAATCCCACTTCAAACAAGGTACAGTATAACAAGTAAAAAAACAGAAACATAAATAAACATGTTTGCTCTGCATCCATGTCAACAGAAAAAAAACAAAAAATAATAACACCGAATAATTATAACCTTTACCAAAATATTAGTGACACATTTTTCATTTACCTATTATTTGTCTTTTATGGACAACAATGTTTAACATTAAACACAAACTTCAATCTACACAAAAAAAAAAGAAAACAGCATAGTCCACAAAAGTGTCAAAACACACACTGTATAACATTTATCATTCTCAATTACCAGTTGTAATGTACAATATTAAGCATAAAACCTAAACACACACATAAAATAGAATACTACAACAAATAGTACTAACACCCCAAACAAAAAAAAAATGTCATTGCCCGAACACATAAGCCTTTAAATAAAATATCAAAATACTATGACGACAATCCCCTGTACTAAAAATTACAAAGACTAATTTTTGCCCTCTACTATACCTGTAAGTCAAAAGTACAACAAAAAAATAAATTACCAAAACAAAAAAAATATACATATCAATTAACACTAGACACCTACTACATGTAGAAGAAGGTATAGTGTCATTTCCTTGAGTGTGCTATTCATGTAAGGCAAAAATTACAACCTACGACAGAAAGTAAGACCAAAAAAATAAAAAACACTTATTTAACAATACAAAGAAAGTACCGCTACAATGAACTACAAGCACATATAAACAAACTGTTGATAATAAAAAATATAAAAAACAAACTTAACATCTCAAACTAAACTAATTATACATTATTTTCTTTTACAGATTAACATGGCTACTAACGAGAGCAAACAAGAAAAGAAAAGACGTCAAACTAGAGAACGACAAGAGAGATGGGCCAACCAGCAGACACCAGAGTAAAAGGAAATTCGACGAGAAAAAGAAAGCAAAAGAATTGCAAGCAAAAGACAATCAACTGCAAAAATTAAAGATACACCAAAAAAAGCTACTAAGCAAATAAAGCATTTAGAACCTGTTCCTCAAACATCAGATGACATTTTACCTGAAAAAAATCAAAGATATACCAAAAAAAGGCACCAAAAAAACAAAGCATTTAGAACCTCTTCCTGAAACATTACATGACATTTTACCTAAACCAATAAAAGATATACCAAAAAAAGCCACAAAAATAAAAAAGCGTTTAGAACCTGTTCCTGAAACATCACATGACATTTCACCTGATGAATTTTTAAATCAAACTGATATATGCTTTGCAAATTGTTCTTTACTCAAGTCTTTAGCAGTAGAGGTTCATAATTGTGGGGACATGAATACTCAATGTCAGTTTTGTGAGGCTTATCATTTTAAACAGAGACCCAGAGATGGCCAATTTATTAGTTGCTGTCAAAAAGGCAAGTTCAGAAAGAAAAGAATTACCAATCTATTTACAAAACATTATGACTGAACCTACTTTTCAAAACTACAAAAATGTTAAGACAAACATGAGATCCTACAATAGTGCCATATCCTTTGCATCTATGGGGGCAACATTAGCTGCTAATGTACCAGGACATAGTCCTTACTGTTTTAAAGTCCAAGGCCAAATTTATCATCGTACTTCCCATTTACATCCAGAGGAAGGAGAGCAAAGAAAATTTGCTCAAATATATGTCCTAGATACAATGGAAGCTGTTGACCAACGTATGCAGCTGGAAGAAAATAAAAAATGCTTACCCAGTGTTTTTATAGAGCTAGATAACATTATGGACAATAACCCCTACACTAAAGCTTATAAAAAATTGGCAGAAGTAGAAAATTAACAACAACTTCATGCACAAAGACATCAATTACCAATACCAAAGATCTATATGGTGCTTAAAAGAGACAGACATACTGATAAACGACTTTATAACATGCCAACATCAAATGAGGTTGCAATGGTGTTTCAAAATCATGAAGGAGAACCACCATTTCAAAGAGACATTAGAATATATCACAGAAATGAGGATCAACCATTCATTAATATGAGTATCTTAAGTGCAAATTTAGATCCAATGACATATCCCATTTTGTCCCCACACGGAGAAGCAGGTTGGCAACCAAAATTAACACTTCACAGTTACCCAAATGCTAAAGCCAGAATCCAAAATAATGTTTCTATGCTTGAATTTAAAGTAGCTCAAATTTCCATTCGAAATACATTTAATCTAATTTTATGTGGTGGAAAACTAACACAACAATGGATTATTGATTCCTATTTGCAAGTTGAGGCCAATAATTTAAAGTTTATAAAATATCAACAAGATAAACTATGTGTAGAACAATATTCTGGACTAATGGACTATGTTGCTGAGGTGGCTACAAGCAGAGACATGACAGCTGGCAAAGCCATAATTTTACCATCTTCCTTTCAAGCATCTCCTCGAAATATGAGAGAAAGATACAATGATGCTATGGCTATTGTCACCAAATTTGGCAAACCCGATTTATTTCTGACATTTACATGTAATCCCCAATGGCCAGAAATTACACAAAATTTACTTCTTGCCCAAAGTCCTTCTGATAGACAAGATTTAGTAGCCAGAGTTTTTAAGATTAAATTAAATGAATTAATATGTGCCATCACTTTAAGTCACTTATTTGGCAAATGTCTTGCTTATGTATATACCATTGAATTTCAAAAAAGAGGCCTTCCACATGCACATCTTCTCATAATACTTCAAGAAAAAGATACATTAGATACTGCTGACAAAGTGGATGCAGTCATTGTTGCTGAACTACCAGATCCAAAACTATATGGAAGACTATATGAGATTGTTACTCATCGCATGATTCATGGACCCTGTGGTGAGCTTAATCCACAATCACCAGGTATGAAAAATAATAAATGTTCCAAAGATTTTCCAAAAGATTATAGAGACAAAACCTATGCCAATTGTGATGGCTATCCACTTTATAAAAGAAGAGAAGGAGATAGTGCCATTATTCGTGGCAAAAAAGTTGACAATAGATATGTAGTACCCTACAATCCACATTTACTCATGAAGTATAACACACACATTAATGTAGAAGCCTGCACTTCCATCAAATCCATTAAATATGTGTACAAATATATTTAGAAAGGCTATGATGCAGCTACTATAGTCGTCAAAAGTGCAGACAACCCTGAAAGCAGTGAGTTAGTACATGATGAACTTGCATCTCATGTAGATGCTCGCTATGTAAGTGCACCAGAAGCTATGTGGCGCCTTTTAAAATTTGAAATGCATGATAGATCACATGCAGTATATAGACTAGCAGTAAATTTGCCACAAAGACATTTAGTGTATTTCCATGCTGGAAATGAAAGTAATGCATTGGCTCAATGTGAACATCGTCACACTACACTAACTGCATGGTTTGAATAAAATTCCACAGATTCAGAAGCAACACCATTCTTATATATTGAAATTCCATATCACTATGTTTTTGTGAATGGATTATGGAGACCTAGAAAAAGCAGAGGAAATAAAATAATCCCAAGAATATACACAGTCAGTCCATGAGATGTTGAACGTTGTTGCTTACGAATATTACTTTTAAATGTTCCTGGAGCACAGAGTTTTGAACACTTAAGAACTGTTAATAACATAGTATATGCATACTTCCATTTAGCTGCAAGACATAAAAACTTACTAGCTGATGTTACAGAATGGGAAAGATGTTTAGAAGAAGCAGCACTATGTCAAATGCCACGGCAGATGAGAGAACAATTTGCATTTATTTGCATCTTCTCAAATGCTCCAAATGCATTGTGGGACACATTTAAAAGTAATATGGCTGAAGACTTTATGCAACAATACAATGAACCTATTGCACACTTAAAAGCGGTAATGGAAATCCAAGAAGTATTTTTAACTCATGGATTAAGTTGTGCAAGTTTTAATTTGCCTGATCCAGGTCTTATAGATGACATAAACTTTGAAGACTATGAAATTCAACTACAAGTAGAAAGAACAGAAGAAAGACTTGCAACTTTAAATACGTTACAATTGCAAGCATTTAATGCCATTAAAAATGCAATAGATGATGACATGGTCAAAGAGTGTTATTTCTATCTTGATGGACCTGGCGGATCAGGAAAAACATATCTATATAATTTATTAATGAGTTCTGTACTAGCACAAGGTCAAATAGCACTGCCGTTTGCCACTACTGGAATTGCTGCACTTTTGTTAGGAGGTGGAAGAACTGTACATAGTGGCTTTAAACTGCTAGTGCCTATTTTAGAAACCTCAGTGTCAGATATTCGCATGACATCATTACAAGCAAAAAAATTGAAAAAAAGTAAATTAATTATAATAGATGAGGCCACTATGATGTCATGCTATGCCCTCCAATGTATTGACCATTTGCTTCGTAAAGTCATGGATAATACTTTTCCATTTGGTGGAAAGGTAAGGTTGTTCGGTGGCGATTTTAGACAAACATTACCTGTCGTTGTACATGGCAATCGAAC
The DNA here is from genome assembly GCA_027410445.1 of Discoglossus pictus. Taxonomy (NCBI): domain Eukaryota; kingdom Metazoa; phylum Chordata; class Amphibia; order Anura; family Alytidae; genus Discoglossus; species Discoglossus pictus. The sequence continues at coordinate 259,832,271 of CM050165.1, read as the reverse complement.
TGACATTATCGAAACCTGTATAAAGTCAAGCACACTATGGAAACATTTTACCCATCTTCAACTGCAACAAAACATGAGATGAGAACGCCAAACTGATTTCAATGATTAGCTTATTAAAATTGGAGAAGGCAGAACAGAAAAATACCAAATTTACCTGATGACACTGTGCAGATCCCACCTCATATGATTTGTCACCAAGATATTATATCGGCTATATTTGAAGGTAGCATAAATAACCAGGAATATTCAGAGCTTGCCAACCAAGTCATACTAACGTGTAAAAATAAGGATGCATTAATCCTTAATAATGAAATCTTTAAAAAAATTAATGAACCACAAAGAAATTATCACAGTGCTGATTCTTTATTTGCTGATGACAATGAAAGTCAGGCAAACTTTTCCACTGAATTCATAAACTCACTAACTCCTTCTGGAATGCCACCACATATTTTGCAGCTAAAGAAAGGTGCAATTGTCATGTTACTGTGAAATATGAACCCCAAAAAAGGCCTATGCAATGGGACAAGATCAATTGTTCAACAATTAAAGGACCATTTCATAGATGCTCAAATTTTAACTGGTACCCATAAAGGAGAGAGTTTTCATAACAAGAATAGATTTAGCACCAAGTGAAAGTAGTCTCCATTTTATACTTCAAAGAAGACAATTTCCCATCATTATGGCATTTGCCATGACCATTAATAAATCACAAGGACAAACGTTCAAATATGTGGGTATTTTCTTAGAACAACCAGTATTTGCACATGGCCAATTGTACGTTGCGTTATCACGGTGCAAAAATCCACAGGCTATTAAAGTTTACATTGAAAAGAATGAAAGTCAAGGTGATTTATTAAAAGATGGACATATTTTTACTAAAAACATTGTCTACTAAGAACTAACTGCTGCTCTTACTTTAGAAGAGAATTATTTCCTAATTTCCTACTTTACACTGTGCAAACTACAGCTGAGAGGTAAGCTATAATATATTACATTTTATTATCAAGACAGGAAAAAACAAAACAACTTTAACTATGAAAATGTGATTCATGTATAGTGACATGTGACACGCACATTTATGTGTATAGGCCCTACAACAAACTAATGTTAACCGAAACTAATTAAACAAGTATATTTAAATGACATTAATTTACTGCAAAAAATAATATGACGCTAATACAGATGGAACCTAAAGCCGAATCGTGGCCCTTTGTTTCACTATTTAAACAGACTCTGCATCAACAGCGTCACTCAAGAATTTGCACCGTGGACTGTGAAAGAGAATCCCTTTTAAAGAACACAAAGAAAGAAGAAGAAGTAAGATAAAAAAAATATATTACACGTTGAAAAAGACCATGCTTTGCTAAATCAAAAAGAAGAAATATACAATTAACCATTTAACTTTCTTTTTCAAACAGACACTACAAGAAGACTGGCGGATTAAGATTGGCAGGAGGGGACCCTCTGTCATTCGGACAAGAACAACACTTCTATCAAGGTATGGTAGAAAAAGTTGAAAAAAAAAGCAACTATATATGTTTAATGGCCGCCAATATAACAATTTCAAGTAAAAAAAGTAAAAAAAATACATACAAATTGAATAAAGAACAAAACACAGTTCAACAAACTTCACAAAGACATATACAATTTAGGAAGACAGACAGTTTCACAGAAACCCCCCCCAAAAAAAGAGGTGGCCACAAAACAGCATAGCATCTGAAACATCCAACCATCACCCACAAGCCAAATGCAGCAACCAAAAAGTGGTGAACACAAAACAGGATACAAATAAAAAGCACAACATTAAAAGGCAATTAACATTAATTTGTACTGTCCAACATGATTGAATACTCATAAAGAAGACTAATTAAACAAATAAAGTAGGCAAAATATGGTGGACACAAAAAAGAATTGTACAAAAAATAACACAAACACATAGAAAAGTAAATGAATATTCTTATTTACTGTTTAAGAACCTATAAGCCTTACAAAGAAGCCTAAATAAGCATACCAAAAGTGGTGGACACAAAACTGGATAATGCTAAAAACATTGCCATCATATCCAAAATAGGAAAAACATTCATTTTCACTGTACAACAACATTTAATCCTCATAAAAAAGACAAATTAAGCAAATAAAGTATGAAACATATGATAGACAAAAAACAGGATTGTACCAAAAATCACACAGACACATTGAAACGTAAATTAATATTCTTCTTTACTGTTTAAGAACCTATAAGCCTTACAAAGAAGCCTAAATAAGCATACCAAAAGTGGTGGACACAAAACAGGATAATGCTAAAAACATTGCGATCATATCCAAAATAGGAAAAATATTAATAATTACAGTAAAAAAAAAAGGATAACTGGAATATACAAATACAATTAAAGTATTTTTAAAAGGTTGCACGAAAAACAGCATAGCAGAAAAAATCACCATAACAGATACAATAGACCAAAACAATTAAATATGCTATTCATTACAAATACATTCAAATCAAATAACATTTTACTTTTTCTTTTACAACAGACACTGCGTGAAGAGCATCGGACGAAGACTTACAACAGCGGAGCAAGAAAGATTTTGCTGGAAATCCCACTTCAAACAAGGTACAGTATAACAAGTAAAAAAACAGAAACATAAATAAACATGTTTGCTCTGCATCCATGTCAACAGAAAAAAAACAAAAAATAATAACACCGAATAATTATAACCTTTACCAAAATATTAGTGACACATTTTTCATTTACCTATTATTTGTCTTTTATGGACAACAATGTTTAACATTAAACACAAACTTCAATCTACACAAAAAAAAAAGAAAACAGCATAGTCCACAAAAGTGTCAAAACACACACTGTATAACATTTATCATTCTCAATTACCAGTTGTAATGTACAATATTAAGCATAAAACCTAAACACACACATAAAATAGAATACTACAACAAATAGTACTAACACCCCAAACAAAAAAAAAATGTCATTGCCCGAACACATAAGCCTTTAAATAAAATATCAAAATACTATGACGACAATCCCCTGTACTAAAAATTACAAAGACTAATTTTTGCCCTCTACTATACCTGTAAGTCAAAAGTACAACAAAAAAATAAATTACCAAAACAAAAAAAATATACATATCAATTAACACTAGACACCTACTACATGTAGAAGAAGGTATAGTGTCATTTCCTTGAGTGTGCTATTCATGTAAGGCAAAAATTACAACCTACGACAGAAAGTAAGACCAAAAAAATAAAAAACACTTATTTAACAATACAAAGAAAGTACCGCTACAATGAACTACAAGCACATATAAACAAACTGTTGATAATAAAAAATATAAAAAACAAACTTAACATCTCAAACTAAACTAATTATACATTATTTTCTTTTACAGATTAACATGGCTACTAACGAGAGCAAACAAGAAAAGAAAAGACGTCAAACTAGAGAACGACAAGAGAGATGGGCCAACCAGCAGACACCAGAGTAAAAGGAAATTCGACGAGAAAAAGAAAGCAAAAGAATTGCAAGCAAAAGACAATCAACTGCAAAAATTAAAGATACACCAAAAAAAGCTACTAAGCAAATAAAGCATTTAGAACCTGTTCCTCAAACATCAGATGACATTTTACCTGAAAAAAATCAAAGATATACCAAAAAAAGGCACCAAAAAAACAAAGCATTTAGAACCTCTTCCTGAAACATTACATGACATTTTACCTAAACCAATAAAAGATATACCAAAAAAAGCCACAAAAATAAAAAAGCGTTTAGAACCTGTTCCTGAAACATCACATGACATTTCACCTGATGAATTTTTAAATCAAACTGATATATGCTTTGCAAATTGTTCTTTACTCAAGTCTTTAGCAGTAGAGGTTCATAATTGTGGGGACATGAATACTCAATGTCAGTTTTGTGAGGCTTATCATTTTAAACAGAGACCCAGAGATGGCCAATTTATTAGTTGCTGTCAAAAAGGCAAGTTCAGAAAGAAAAGAATTACCAATCTATTTACAAAACATTATGACTGAACCTACTTTTCAAAACTACAAAAATGTTAAGACAAACATGAGATCCTACAATAGTGCCATATCCTTTGCATCTATGGGGGCAACATTAGCTGCTAATGTACCAGGACATAGTCCTTACTGTTTTAAAGTCCAAGGCCAAATTTATCATCGTACTTCCCATTTACATCCAGAGGAAGGAGAGCAAAGAAAATTTGCTCAAATATATGTCCTAGATACAATGGAAGCTGTTGACCAACGTATGCAGCTGGAAGAAAATAAAAAATGCTTACCCAGTGTTTTTATAGAGCTAGATAACATTATGGACAATAACCCCTACACTAAAGCTTATAAAAAATTGGCAGAAGTAGAAAATTAACAACAACTTCATGCACAAAGACATCAATTACCAATACCAAAGATCTATATGGTGCTTAAAAGAGACAGACATACTGATAAACGACTTTATAACATGCCAACATCAAATGAGGTTGCAATGGTGTTTCAAAATCATGAAGGAGAACCACCATTTCAAAGAGACATTAGAATATATCACAGAAATGAGGATCAACCATTCATTAATATGAGTATCTTAAGTGCAAATTTAGATCCAATGACATATCCCATTTTGTCCCCACACGGAGAAGCAGGTTGGCAACCAAAATTAACACTTCACAGTTACCCAAATGCTAAAGCCAGAATCCAAAATAATGTTTCTATGCTTGAATTTAAAGTAGCTCAAATTTCCATTCGAAATACATTTAATCTAATTTTATGTGGTGGAAAACTAACACAACAATGGATTATTGATTCCTATTTGCAAGTTGAGGCCAATAATTTAAAGTTTATAAAATATCAACAAGATAAACTATGTGTAGAACAATATTCTGGACTAATGGACTATGTTGCTGAGGTGGCTACAAGCAGAGACATGACAGCTGGCAAAGCCATAATTTTACCATCTTCCTTTCAAGCATCTCCTCGAAATATGAGAGAAAGATACAATGATGCTATGGCTATTGTCACCAAATTTGGCAAACCCGATTTATTTCTGACATTTACATGTAATCCCCAATGGCCAGAAATTACACAAAATTTACTTCTTGCCCAAAGTCCTTCTGATAGACAAGATTTAGTAGCCAGAGTTTTTAAGATTAAATTAAATGAATTAATATGTGCCATCACTTTAAGTCACTTATTTGGCAAATGTCTTGCTTATGTATATACCATTGAATTTCAAAAAAGAGGCCTTCCACATGCACATCTTCTCATAATACTTCAAGAAAAAGATACATTAGATACTGCTGACAAAGTGGATGCAGTCATTGTTGCTGAACTACCAGATCCAAAACTATATGGAAGACTATATGAGATTGTTACTCATCGCATGATTCATGGACCCTGTGGTGAGCTTAATCCACAATCACCAGGTATGAAAAATAATAAATGTTCCAAAGATTTTCCAAAAGATTATAGAGACAAAACCTATGCCAATTGTGATGGCTATCCACTTTATAAAAGAAGAGAAGGAGATAGTGCCATTATTCGTGGCAAAAAAGTTGACAATAGATATGTAGTACCCTACAATCCACATTTACTCATGAAGTATAACACACACATTAATGTAGAAGCCTGCACTTCCATCAAATCCATTAAATATGTGTACAAATATATTTAGAAAGGCTATGATGCAGCTACTATAGTCGTCAAAAGTGCAGACAACCCTGAAAGCAGTGAGTTAGTACATGATGAACTTGCATCTCATGTAGATGCTCGCTATGTAAGTGCACCAGAAGCTATGTGGCGCCTTTTAAAATTTGAAATGCATGATAGATCACATGCAGTATATAGACTAGCAGTAAATTTGCCACAAAGACATTTAGTGTATTTCCATGCTGGAAATGAAAGTAATGCATTGGCTCAATGTGAACATCGTCACACTACACTAACTGCATGGTTTGAATAAAATTCCACAGATTCAGAAGCAACACCATTCTTATATATTGAAATTCCATATCACTATGTTTTTGTGAATGGATTATGGAGACCTAGAAAAAGCAGAGGAAATAAAATAATCCCAAGAATATACACAGTCAGTCCATGAGATGTTGAACGTTGTTGCTTACGAATATTACTTTTAAATGTTCCTGGAGCACAGAGTTTTGAACACTTAAGAACTGTTAATAACATAGTATATGCATACTTCCATTTAGCTGCAAGACATAAAAACTTACTAGCTGATGTTACAGAATGGGAAAGATGTTTAGAAGAAGCAGCACTATGTCAAATGCCACGGCAGATGAGAGAACAATTTGCATTTATTTGCATCTTCTCAAATGCTCCAAATGCATTGTGGGACACATTTAAAAGTAATATGGCTGAAGACTTTATGCAACAATACAATGAACCTATTGCACACTTAAAAGCGGTAATGGAAATCCAAGAAGTATTTTTAACTCATGGATTAAGTTGTGCAAGTTTTAATTTGCCTGATCCAGGTCTTATAGATGACATAAACTTTGAAGACTATGAAATTCAACTACAAGTAGAAAGAACAGAAGAAAGACTTGCAACTTTAAATACGTTACAATTGCAAGCATTTAATGCCATTAAAAATGCAATAGATGATGACATGGTCAAAGAGTGTTATTTCTATCTTGATGGACCTGGCGGATCAGGAAAAACATATCTATATAATTTATTAATGAGTTCTGTACTAGCACAAGGTCAAATAGCACTGCCGTTTGCCACTACTGGAATTGCTGCACTTTTGTTAGGAGGTGGAAGAACTGTACATAGTGGCTTTAAACTGCTAGTGCCTATTTTAGAAACCTCAGTGTCAGATATTCGCATGACATCATTACAAGCAAAAAAATTGAAAAAAAGTAAATTAATTATAATAGATGAGGCCACTATGATGTCATGCTATGCCCTCCAATGTATTGACCATTTGCTTCGTAAAGTCATGGATAATACTTTTCCATTTGGTGGAAAGGTAAGGTTGTTCGGTGGCGATTTTAGACAAACATTACCTGTCGTTGTACATGGCAATCGAACTGACATTATCGAAACCTGTATAAAGTCAAGCACACTATGGAAACATTTTACCCATCTTCAACTGCAACAAAACATGAGATGAGAACGCCAAACTGATTTCAATGATTAGCTTATTAAAATTGGAGAAGGCAGAACAGAAAAATACCAAATTTACCTGATGACACTGTGCAGATCCCACCTCATATGATTTGTCACCAAGATATTATATCGGCTATATTTGAAGGTAGCATAAATAACCAGGAATATTCAGAGCTTGCCAACCAAGTCATACTAACGTGTAAAAATAAGGATGCATTAATCCTTAATAATGGATGATGAGGGCTAAAGAGTAAACTTTTAGCTGGATTGTGTTAAGATAAATGCTATTCTTTGATTAATTACTGTAGAATCAGAATGGTATTTAACAACCATTTTGTAATTAATGCTATTTTAATTGCTCAAAGCTAAATTGATTTCTTAAATCTTATTTGTTATTCTAAACTAAACTAAAGTAGAGTGTTAAAAAGAAAACTTTTTCAGTTTCAGCCAAAAACAAACAAAACACAATACAAAGTGCCATATGCAAAGCTTTCAATTTGTGTTTAAAACTAATTATATTTATTCAAGTATGAATCTATTGAAAACAGAGAGCCAAGAAGGTATGCAAGTTGAAGACAGCAAAATAAATTAACCAATTTCAACTAAGTGAAAAGTCACAGTGCTTTTTTTGTAGCTACATGATCACTTGTTTAATTGAAAGGGCCATAAAGAACATTAGATTTGAATAATAAAGTATAAAATAGCGTGTATGAGTTACACATTCTTACTTGGCCGCTGCAGTAATTGTAAGTGGTCATATGTATGTTGTGAACTATTTTATTGCTGTGTTTCTTAAGTAAAAATTATATATATCACATATTATAATTGTCCAACTACGATTCGTCGTCACGCTGTTTGCGTAGTGCGTACGACTTAGCGATGAGTGCCCGGCGAGCCTCGCGCAGCGAGGCAAGCCGTTAAACCGTAGCACTTTGGCAATGAGCTCTGCAGGCGCTCATTTCAGGCGAGACTCACGTAGCGAGGCGAGCCGTTAAACCGTAGCACTTTTACACAAGACGTGGGACTTAGAAAAAAAAATACGAAATGAAAAAAATTACGAGATAAGCGGCGGAACAAAAACAATTACAAAACACTAAATACACACATTAAAATAACAAAAAGGTCACTTACAGCATGGGGAACCAGGAAGGATGTCTGGGAGTGAGGTGGAACTCCAATTTACATCGATAAAGACGATTTATAAAGATCCAAAATCGGCTAAGCGAGAAAAAAATGGCGGCCGAAAAAAATGAAAACGAGGCTACACTACGAACTGCGTAAAACACAGCCAGAGACGTATGTGCTCGAAAAATAACGATACCAAGGATGCTCAATAACCGCACAATGCATAAAAAAGACACTAGCGAGTACATTTTACGAAACAAAATTACACATTTACGCATTAACACAGATTTCCCGCCTAAAACAATGCAATTGTGTTGCGGAACAGCGGATTTCCTGCCTAAAACAATGCATTTGTCTCGCGCACACAGCCTATATGTAGGGCATACTTGACACATAACTGACACTTTCTCCTCAGGTGATGACAGTCTGACTGGACATTTTCTTATGCCGGAAAATCTCAAGAGATTGTTAGCTCTTCAGGATACTGCTTCAGCAATATTACATTAAAAAAGGGAAATATCATTAATAATCATTAATTATTAAATTATTAATTACTGAATAAATAAATAAAAAAAATTGAGGAAATGTATTTAATTGAAAAATAATATCGTGCTTACATGTGTGAAAGAATTGTAAATAACATTCATAATGTTCTTTAATTAATTAATAAATTAATCATTACTAATCATTAATATCAAAAATGGTTAACATTTAAGCATGTGCATAAAAAAAGGAACAAATTGATTCATTAATTATTAATGTACATTATTTTAATAATTAAGTTGGTATATATCATGCTTACCTGTGTGAAAGAATTGTAAATAACATTCATAATGTACTTTAATTAATTAATTAATCATTATAAAAAAAAAAAGGTATACTTATGCTTACATCTTGACGTTACATTTAGTCAGACATTACTTTAATATTAATGAAAATGTATTCATTCTTATTTCATTAGTAATGTACAGTATTTTAATAATTCAGTTGTAACATACTCATTATAAAATATCCCCCAAAAAAGAAAAAGGGAATAGACTCATGCTTACATCTTGACGTTATATTTAGTCAGACATTAATTTAACATTAATGAACATTAATTGAGTCTTATTTAAAGACTAACAGGAATATTGATTGCATGTTTTTAATCTATGCTAACTCATGTTTTTAATCTATGTGTTCATGCTGATTGATTGATATATTCATTTCATGTTTTTCATCTTTCCAAAATTTTCTCTGTTCAGCCTGATTGATTGATACGGATGAAGCAACATATTATACATTAATTTTACAATTGTGTATACTTGCAGTGGTCCTGTAGCTGAATGAACAGAGACAGTGACGTTTGGACCCATTGAACATCATAAGGATAATCTTGACAGGTACAGAATTTTATTATATTACTACAGCAAGAGATTCAGGAATATTCTTTTAGGTTTTTAATCTATCCAAATATATGTCTGTTGCTGCTGATTTAATGATACGGATAAAGCAAAATATTAAAAAGATTCTCATTTTTATTTACCAGTTTCATCGGATCTGCAAGTGAATCAACATACAGCGTGACGTTTGCAGCCTTTGAACAACATCAACATCATCTTCACAGGTATAACATTTAATTTTGTAGTGATGCAACAAAAAAGTCTATATTATATTTTGTGAAAATGGAGAGTACTTATTTAATCATTAACGTATAATAATTAGTCATCAGTTAAAAACAATTTGTAACATGCACTTATGTAAAGTTGAAAAGAGAATACTAATTAATAATAATATTTAAAAAAAAGAAGAAGCTTAGAACAGTTGTGAAAAAAAGTAATTCAATGTATGCAGTGAAGTCAATCAAGAATGAAAGGAATTGAAGGATTAATAATAAATATATATATGTGCAGCTCTTTCCTATTTAATATATGTCAATAAAAAACTTTGAAAAATGGTTTCATTTATTTCAATGTAAAAAAGTACAACATTTTAAAATGCTTGATTAGTTCATTCAGCAACTTTAATGTAACAGTACAAAAAGTAAAAAAAATATGTACACAAAACAAAGAACAAACAATAATTATATCTCTATTTACAATTACAGATTAAAATGGCGGATAATGGAGAAGACAAAATTGAAGGGAAAAGAAAATTGGCAAGGGAAAGGAAGCAAAGGTGGAGAGATACTCAGACACTGGAAACTTCACAACGCTTGCAAGAAGAAGATCGGCAGAGACTTTTAAATAAAAGAAAGATGAGTAAGAAAGCAGAAAGTGAGTGTGTTGGGGCTTCCAAGAAACAAAAAAGTAAACAAAAACATCTCTGTGAACCATTGTCCAATGATTCTATATTGCCTAATGACTTAAATGTAGACACACATGACACCAATGTACATATAGAAAGTGGGTCTGATAACTATGTGGAAAAAATGCATGACAATATGTTTACTACTGCAGTACAAGTAGACACTCATTATGGTGGATTACTTAATGTGGTTTGTCAGTTTTGTGGGGCCTATCAATTTCTAAAGGAAAGACCTACTGACGGAAATTTCATTAGTTGCTGTCAGAAAGGAAAGGTAAGACTTCCACTAAGACACCCATTTCCATATTATTTAGAATGCATTATGAGCGATCCAACATTTCCAAATTATACTAATTTCAAACAAAACATAAGGTCTTATAACAGAGCAATTTCATTTGTTTCAATGGGTTCAACATTAGCAGAAAATGTACCAGGACATGGTCCTTACTGTTTTAGAGTTCAAGGTCAAATTTACCACCGAACTTCACATTTACACCCACAAGAAGGAGAGCAAAGAAAATTTGCACAGTTATATGTCTTAGATACAATGGAAGCTGTGGAACAAAGAATGACGCTTCCAGAAAATAAACAGTGTTTGCGCATGGTCTTTGAACAGCTGGATAAAATTATGCAAAAAAAAACATACAGTCAAGCATACAAACAATTAGCACAGCTTGAAAATGAACAACAGGAACATGCTCAAAGACATCAATTGCCTACACCAAGTGTAACTATGGTGTTAAAAAGAGATCACAACACTGATCAAAGAATATATAATTTACCTACAGTAAATGAGGTTGCCATGGTGTTTAAAAATGAAGATGGTGAACCACCTTTTCAGCTTGATATTAGAATATATCCACGCAATGAAGAACAACCATTTATCAACATAAATATATTAAGCTGTAATTTAGATCCAATGACATATCCCATTTTCTTTCCAAATGGAGAACCTGGATGGGAACCAAAATTACAATTGGAAAGTTATCCCAATACTAAACTTCGTCTTAGATCTAATATTTCCATGCTGGAATATAAAGTGGCACAAACTGCTATCCGGGATTGTTTTAATCCAATTTTACATGGAGACAAACTCACTCAACAATGGATTATTGATTCATATCTACAAGTTGAAGCCAATAATCTAAATTTCATTAAATTTCAACAAAATAAATTAAGAGTAGAACAGTATTGTGGATTAATGGATTATGTGGCAGAATTAGCTTCCAAAAGAGACATTCCAGCTGGAGCAATTATTTTGCCATCCACTTTCCAAGGATCTCCTCGCAATATGCGAGAAAGGTATAATGATGCCATGGCTATTGTCACAAAATTTGGAAAACCAGATTTATTTATTACATTCACATGTAATCCACAGTGGCCATAGATCAAGGAAAATTTGAATCTGGGACAAACTATTTCTGACCGACCAGATTTAGTGGCAAGAGTATTCAAAATCAAACTCAATTCATTAATATATGATATCACTTATTTGGACAATGTGTGGCTTTTGTTTACACCATTGAATTTCAAAAAAGAGGATTGCCACATGCTCACATACTTTTAATACTGCAGGAAAAAGATAAGTTGAATACTGCAGAGAGAGTGGATTCAGTAATTTCCTGCAGAATTGCCAGACCAAGAAAAATATAACAAACTTTGGGATATTGTTATACATAGAATGATTCATGGCCCATGTGGAGACATGAATCCTAATTCACCATGGATGGAAAATAAAAAATGTACTAAAGAATTTCCAAAACAATTTCAAATGCAGACTTATGCAAATTGTAATGGATACCCTTTGTATAAAAGAACACAAGGACAAACAGCTATTATCCATGAGCAAAAGGTTGATAATAGATTTGTCGTTCCATACAATCCACATTTGCTCATCAAGTACAGTGCACACATCAATGTGGAAGCTTGCACTTCGATTAAATCAATTAATTATGTGTATAAATATATATACAAAGGATATGACGCAGCTACTGTTGTTGTGCAATGTGCTGCAAATGAAAACAAAAATCCAATTTTACATGATGAACTATCAAATTATTTAGATGCTCGGTATGTGAGTGCTCCTGAAGCAATGTGGCGCCTTTTGAAATTTGAAATGCATGATCGGTCACATGCTATCTATCGTTTAGCTGTACATTTGCCTCAAAGTCAGTTGGTTTGCTTTACTGCAGGAAATAAAAGAACTGCATTAGATCAAAGTGAACACAGAGATACCACACTTACTGCATGGTTTACATTAAACTGCCAGGATAAGCAGGCCAGACAATTTTTATACAAAGAGATACCATATCACTATGTATTGGTTAATGGTCTATGGCGACAACGAAGAAGAGATGCACATAAAATGATACCACGCATTTATACCGTCAGTCCAAGGGACATTGAACATTTCAGCTTAAGATTACTTCTGCTACATGTTCCCGGTGCACAGAGTTTTGAGCATTTACGTACAGTGAATTACATAGTTTATGATACATTCCTATTAGCTGCAAGACATCAAAACTTCATAGCTGATGATACAGAATGGGAGAGGTGTCTGGAAGAAGCAGCACTATGTCAAAGGCCAAAGCAAATGAGACAACAATTTGCATTCATTTGCATATTTTGCAATGTATCTGATGCTTTCACTTTGTGGGAAACATTTAAATTAAACATGTCAGAAGACTTCTTAAAATGTTACAGAGAACCAATAGCACTGTTAAAAACATTGATGGAAATACAAGAAATAGTGTTGGCTTATGGATTAAATTGTGCAAGTTTTAAGTTTACCAGATCTAGGACTTATAGATGACATCAATTTTGATGATTATGACACTTAGCTACAAAAACAAAAAAACTAAGAAAAACTGGCAACTTTAAATACTTTACAGTTAGAAGCATTTCATGCCATCACAAATGCTACAGATGATGAAATGGTCAAAGATTTGTATCTAGACGGCCCAGGTGGATCAGGAAAAACTTATCTGTACAATTGTTTGATGAGTTATATTCGATAACTAGCTATGCCATTTGCAACAACTGGAATTGCTGCACTTTTGTTAGATGGTGGTAGAACTGTGCATAGTGGATTTAAGATGCCAGTTCCCATTTTGGAAACATCAGTGTCAGATATTTGACTGAATTCCTTACAAGCCAAAAAATTTAAAAAAACTAAACTAATTATCATAGACGAGGCAACAATGAAGTCATGTCATGCACTGCAATGTATTGACAGATTCTTAAAATAAGTGATGGATAATAAGTTGCCATTTGGTGGAAAGGTGATGCTGTTGGGAGGAGATTTTAGGCAAACATTACCTGTTGTGCCACACGGAAATAGAACGGAGATCATTGAAACATGTATCAAGACAAGTAAACTGTGGCAAATATTTACACATCTCAAATTAGAATTAAATATGAGATCTGAAGGTCAAAATGAATTCAATGATTGGCTCATTAAAATCGGAGAAGGAAAACATCCAGAAATACAGCATTTACCAAATGATACCGTTAAAATTCCATCAGAAATTGTTTGCAATGAATCACTCATATCAGCCATATTTCTAAACACTCTTAATAATGAGGATTACTCAGACATTGCAAACAAAGTGATATTAACATCAAAAAATATCGATGCCTTGAATGTAAATAATGACATTTTAAAATACATCAATGCACCACAAAAGAATTATTACAGTGCAGATTCTGTTCTGTCAGATGATAAAGACAGTGAATAGAATTTTAGTATCGAATTTATTAATTCGTTAACACCATCTGGAATGCCACCACACATTTTACAATTGAAAAAAGGCGCAATTGTCATGTTATTGCGAAATATGAACCCAAAAAAAGGACTTCGTAATGGGACCAGATTAATTGTGCATGAGTTAAAAGATCATTTTATACATGCAGAAATTATAACTGGAACCCATAAAGGTGAACGAGTTTTTATACCAAGAATTGATTTAGCTCCAAGTGAGAGTGGTTTGCCTTTTGTCCTTCAAAGGAGACAATTTCCAGTTATCATGGCATTTGCCATGACCATCAATAAATCCCAAGGACAAACTTTTAAGTCTGTTGGGATTTTTTTAAAGGAACTATTTTTTGCACATGGAAAACTCTATGTGGCTTTTTCAAGGTGCACTAATCCAAAAGAAATTAAAGTGCATGTTGAAGAAAATGAAAGTCAGGGTCATTTATTGGACGATGGATGTGTTTACACCAAAAACATTGTCTACTATGAGGTGTTGGAAAGATAGAGGACAATGGTTTCATTTTAATGACAACATTTTATGGTACTCAATATGATTGCACAAAAACAATATTTCACGAAAAAAATCTATAGAATGGACAATAAAACATAGAGAACAGTGGTTTGACTTCCAGTACAAAATTAAAGTACTCTGGGACTCTTTAAATAGGGGACCACTATTTCACTTATGAAACTCTATGTGACATTTGCAGAAAGGACAAACAGAAAAAAAAAAAAAAAGAAACAACAACAACATCCTTAAACATATTGGAATGGGTTAAAAGTTTCATATTAACATGATTGGCCCCACAGAACAATTATCTGACTTTTTCATGATTTACAAGCATTAAATGTTATTGTTTGATGTTACAATTTCATATGTTAAATATGTGTATTTTAAATGTTTGGGACAGTTAGTTAAATATATATGTGGTATAGTCAAACATGTATTATTATTATAAAGTTGCAGCATTTCATAATAATTTGAACTGTATCATTTTAAGACAGAGTATTGATTCAGGGAGTAATCCGATCGCTAGTTAATGGGGTCAGGAAGGAATTAATTTTTTCCCTCTGTGATACAATTGGCCAAGTTTCAATGGGGGTTTTTATTGTTTGCCTTCCTCTGGATTCAATGCTAATTTAGTTTAACAAGAGTTTATCAAAAATGTTACAAATGATAAAAAGCATGTTATTGTTAAAACAATTTAGTTACTCTAAGTTAATATAGTTTGCAGTTACTCATCGATAAATATCAATTGAAAAGTGTTAGTATTGTTAAAAAAATGTTTAAAGATTGCTTAATATACAAGTTGCATGTTACAAACTTTCATGTTAGACTTTACAATATGTATGCATTAAAAATTAACACATTATTATATTGTTATTATATATATCACAATTAAAAGACTGAAGATTGAAAAAAAAATTAAAATATGTTGCTTAAATATAAGTTAAAAGTAAAAAAATAAAAAGTAAAAAAAAATATGTGTATTTATTTTTAGATAAAAAAAGGGGACAAATGTAGCAGACTCATATTGTGTTGCAAAAAAATGTCACAACATTTACATTTTATTGACTGTCATTTTGTTGACGGGCAAGTCGCTAGTATATATATATATATATATATATATATATATATATATATATATATATATATATATATATATATATATATATATATATATATATATATATATATACAGAATATATACATAGGTTACAAACGACCTGACTTACAAAAGACCCCTACTTAAGAAAGGGCTCCAGAGGCTTTTTGTATGAGTTTTATTTTATGTTCTGTTTGTTTGAATTAGAGCACAATAATTTCTGTAAATTATTAATACAGTAGAGATCTATTATTATTGTTGCCCTGTATTATTATTACTACCGTGCCTTGCAAAAGCATTCAACCCCCTTGGCATTTTTTGTGTTTTGTTGCGTCACAACCTGGAATTAACATGGATTGTTTGACGCTTTGCATCATTTAATTTACAGAACATGCCCACAACTTTGAAGACGTTTTTTTTTATTTGTTTATTGTGAAGCAAACAACAAATAAGACAAAATAACAGAAAAAGTCAATGTGCATAACTATTCAATCCCTTAAAGTCAATACTTAGTAGAGCCACCTTTTGCGGCCATCACAGCTCCAAGTCGCTTTTGATAAGTCTCTATGAGCTTGCCACTTCCTCCTTGCAAAACTCTTCCAGCTCCTTGAAGTTGGATGGTTTGCGCTTGTGGACAGCAAACTTTAAGTCTGACCACATATTTTTTATTGGATTGAGGTCTGGGCTTTGACTAGTCCATTCCAACAGATTTCCATGTTTCCCCTTAAACCAGTGTTGCTTTAGCAGTGTGTTTGGGGTCATTGTCTTGCTGGAAGGTGAACCTCCATCCAAGCCTCAAATCACGCACAGTGTGGTACAGGTTTTGCTCAAGAATATCCCTGTATTTCGCACCATCCATCTTTCCCTCAACTCTGACCAGTTTCCCAGTCCTGGCTGCTGAAAAACATCCCCACAGCATGATGCTGCCACCACCATGTTTCTCTGTGGGTATGGTGTTCTTTGGGTGACGTGATGTGTTGGGTTTGCACCTGACATATCGTTTACTTTGGTGGCCGAAAAGCTAAATTTTAGTTTCATCAGACCAGAGCACGTTCCTCCATACATTTTGGGAGTCTCCAACATGCCTTTTCGCAAACTCAAAATGTGCCATTTATTTTTTTGCTGAAAGTAATGGCTTTCTTCTAGCCACTCTGCTATAAAGCCCAACTCTATGGAGCATACGGCTTATTGTTGTCCTATGTACAGATACTCCAGTTTCTGCTGTGGAACTCTGCATCTCCTCCAGGGTTACCTTAGGTCTCTGTGCTGCCTCTCTGATTAATGCCCTCCTTGCCCGGTCCGTGAGATTTGGTGGACGGCCATCTCTTTGCAGGTTTGCTGTTGTGCCATGTTCTTTCCATTTGGTTATGATAGATTTGATGGTACTCCTGGGGATCATCAAAGATTTGGATATTATTTCTATATCCCCTAACCCTGACTTGCACTTCTCAACAACATTGTCCCTTACTTGTTTGGAGAGTTCCTTTGTCTTCATGGTAGTGTTTGGTTTGTGGTGCCTCTTGCTTGGGTGTTGCAGCCTCTGGTGCCTTTCAAAAAAGGTGTGTATATGTAATGACAGATCATGTGACACTTAGATTGCACACAGGGGGACATTATTTTACTAATTATGTGACTTCTGAAGGTAATTGGTTGCACCAGAGCTTTTTTATGGGCTTCATAACAAAGGGGGTGAATACATATGCACATGCCAATTTTCTGTTTTCTATTTCTAAAAAATAGCTTTATGTACATAATTTTCTCATTTCACTTCCACAACTTTAGACTATTGTGTTATGATCCATCACATAAAATTCAGATTAACAAAACATTGAACTTTAGGCTGTAATGTAACAAAATAGGTAAAAAGTCAAGGGGAGTGAATACTTTTGCAAGCCACTGTAGGTATTGAATCCAGAGGAAGGCAAAGAGTAAAAAACAAACAAACATTGAAACAGCCAATTGTATCAAAGAGGGAACAAAAATGAATTCCTTCCCGACCCCATTAACTGGCAATGGGATTACTCCATGGATCATTACTCTGTATTTAATTATACATTTTAATTTATTAACAAATGGTTATCGTCCTACTAACATAAATCCTTAATTATATTTAATGAAACAACTTTGTAAGCCTTTGAAAATACAATGTTAACATCTGATATAGTACCTTAAAATAGTTACATTTAACTTTTAATTGTACGAAAATGCCACCTAATTGGTTTATGGGGCCAATCATGCAAAAGGGTAACATTCCAATATGTTAATTTGTCTTTCTATTTTTGTTGTCTTTGTTATTCTTGTAGTTCTTGAAAATGGCACATCCTAGGTGAAATAGTGGTCCTCTAAAAAGAGACCACCAGACATAAAAGTTCATCTGCTGGGTATAACCACTATTCTCTATGTTTTTTGCCATTTTATAGAGTTTCCTTAGTGGAATATTGGTCCTCTAAAAAGAGTGACATTAAATTTCATCCTCAAACTAAAACCACTGTTCTCTATGTTTGTTGTGGTATATTTTGTGATTTTTTTCTTTGATATAAGGGAAGTGTTCCTTTTTTAATGTTGTTATATTTGAAGACAATCAAATTTTTTTTGTATGTCTAAGTGGCTCCCTTAAAAAGAGCCCAGTAGACTTGTAATTTTGTCTATGGGATATAACCACTGTTTATTGTTGTTGTTTTTGTTTTGAACTTGTTGTTGTTATTCTTGTAGTTCGTGAAAATGGCACATAGAGTTTCCTATGTAAAATAGTGGTCCTCTAAAAAGAGTCCCAGTGACATAAAAGTTCGTCCTGGAAGTAAAACCACTGTTCTCTATGTTATGTTTTTGGCCATTTTATAGAGTTTCTTAGTGAAATAGTGGACCTCTAAAATTTGTCAGAGTGACATCAAATTGTGTCCTCAAAATAAAACCACTGTTCTCTATGTTTACAGAACCTCATAGTACACAATGTTTTTGCTAAAAATGCATCCATCCTGCAATAAATCACCTTGACTTGGGTTTTCTTCAATATGAACTTTAATTTCCTCTGGAATGTTGCATCTTGAAAATGCAGCAAAGAGTTGTCCATGTGCAAAGACAGGTTCCTTTAAAAAATACCCACAGACTTAAAAAATTGTCCTTGGGATTTATTAATGGTCATGGCAAATGCCATGATAATTGGAAATTGTCTCATTTGAAGAACAAAAGGCAAGCCACTCTCACTTGGAGCCAAATCAATTATTGGTATAAGAACTGGTTCACCTTTATGCGTACCATTCATAATTTCTGCATGTATAAAATGACCCTTTAAATCCTTCACAATTAATCTGGTCCTATTCTAAAGTCCTTTTTTGGGATTCATATTTCTCAGTAGCATGACAATTGCCCCTTTTTTAAGTTGCGAAATATGTGGTGGCATTCCAGAGGGAGTTGAAGAATTAATAAATTCCATAGCAAAGTTAGAGTCTTTGTCATCAGCCAGAACGGAATCTGCACTGTAATATATTTTTGGGGTGCATTGATTAATTTTAAAATTTTGCTACTTAGAGTCAAGGCATCTATATTTTTTGATGTCAATATGACTTTGCTTGCAATGTCTGAGTAATCATCACTATTGATAGTATTGAGAAAGATTGTCGATATTAGTGATTCTTTGCAAATTAGTTCTGATGGAATTTCAACAGTATCATCAGGTGAATTAGTTATTTTTTTA
Source organism: Discoglossus pictus (assembly GCA_027410445.1). Classification (NCBI taxonomy): domain Eukaryota; kingdom Metazoa; phylum Chordata; class Amphibia; order Anura; family Alytidae; genus Discoglossus; species Discoglossus pictus. The sequence continues at coordinate 259,812,649 of CM050165.1, read as the reverse complement.
TGTTTTCCTTCTTTTCCTTCTGAATTGGCCAATCATTGAATTGATTTCAGATTTCATATTTATTTATAATTTAAGGTGTGTAAATATTTTCCACAGTTTACTTCTCTTTATACACGTTTCGATGATGTCAGTCCTATTGCCATGTGGCACCAGGTAATGTTTGCCTAAAATCTCCTCCTACCAACATCACCTTTCCACCAAATGGCAAATCATTACCCATAACTTATTTTAATAATCGATCAATACATTGCAGGGCATGATGTGACATCATTGTTGCCTTATCTATTATAATAAATTTACTTTTGTGAATTTTTTTGGCTTGTAATGAATTCATTCGAATATCAGACACTATGCAGACACTAGAATGTGAACTGGCACTTTACATGTTTTGGTAGTCAATCTCAGTGTCATACTCGTCAAAGTTAATTTCATCTATAATTCCTGGATCAGGCAGATTAAAATTTGCACAATTTAATCCATGACAAAGAAAGATTTCCTAAATTTCCATTAATGCTTTTAATAGCTCAATGGTCTCATTGTTACATTTCAAGAAGTCTTCAAACATATGTAATTTAAATGTTTCCCACAAAGCTAATGCATTAGGTACATTGCAAAAGATGCAAATGAAAGCAAATTGTTCTCTCATTTGCTTTGGCATTTGACATAGTGCTGCTTCTTCTAGAATCTTAAGCTGAAACGTTCAATGTCTTTTGGACTAATGATATACATTTGTGGGATAATTTTATGATTATCTTTTTTCGTTGTCGCCATTGGCCATTTACGAATACATAGTGCTGTGCAATCTCAATGTTTAAAAATTGTCTGGCCTCAGTGTCCTGACAACAAGCAGTAAGTGTTGTTGCACTATGTTCACTTTGTGCTAAAGCGTTTACAGTATTTCATCCCCTGCAGTGAAGCAAACAAATTGACTTTGTGGCAAATTGACAGCTAATTGATACCCAGCATGTGACCGATCATGCATCTCAAATTTGAGAAGATGCCACAATGCTTCTGGAGAACTTACATTGCAAGCATCTAAATAAGATGAAAGTGCATCATGTAAAACTAGATTGCCTTGTTCATTTTGTGCACCTTGCACAACAACAGTTGCTGCATCATATCCTTTGTATATATATATATATATATATATATATATATATATATATATATATATATATATATATATTTATACACATATTTGATGGATTTGATAGAAGTGCAAGATTCCAATGTGGATTGTATGGAACAACATATCTATTATCGACCTTTTGGCTACGGATAATAGTTGTTTGTCCTTCTCTTCTTTTATACAAAGGGTATCCATCCCAATTAGCATAAGTCTGCATTTAAAACTGTTTTGGAAACTTTTTTGTGCATTTTTTATTTTCCACACAAGGTAAATTTGGATTGATATCTCCACATGGTCTATGAATAATTCTATGAGTTACAATCTCATAAAGTTTTGAATGTTTTTCTGGATGTGGCAGTTCAGCAGTAATTACTGAATCCACTCTGTCTGCCGTATCTTTTTCTTGCAGGATTAAAAGGATGTGTGCATGTGGCAGGCCTCTTTTTTGATATTCAATGGTATAATCAAATGCCACACATTTCCCAAATAAGTGTGCTTTAGTTATATCATGAATTAATACATTTAGTTTTATTTTGAATACACTAGTCACCAAATGTGGTCGGTCAGAAGTATTTTGTCCAAGTTTGAAATTTTCTTTGATCTCTGGCAATTGTGGTTTACATGTTAATGTAATGAATAAATCTGGTTTGCCAAATTTAGTCACAATAGCCATGGCATCATTGTATTTTTTTTGCATATTGGGAGGAGATCCTTGGAAAGAGGATGGCAAAATCATTGATCTTCCAGCAGGAATGTCTCTGTTTGCATCCAATTCAGTGACATAATCCATCAATCCACAATATTGTTCTACTCAAAGCTTGTTTTGTTGAAATTTTACAAAATGTAGATTATTTGCTTAGACTTGCAGATAGGAGTCAATAATCCATTGTTGTGTGAGTTTCCCCCCACATAAAATAGGATTAAAATGATCACGAATAGCAGTTTGTGCCACTTTATATTCCAGCATAGAAATATTGTTTCTAACACAAACTTTACTATTGGGATAACTTTGCAATTGTAATTTTGGTTGCCATCCTGGCTCACCATTTGGAAATGGATATGTCATTGGATCCAAATTACTACTTAAAATATTTATGTTTATAAAAAGTTGGTCTTCATTGCGTGGATATATTCTAATATCACGCTCAAATGGTGGTTCACCATCATAATTTTTAAAGACCATGGCAACCTCATTTGCTGTTGGTAAATTATATTGCCTTTCATCAGTACAGCGATCTCTTTTGAGAACCATATTTCTCTTGGCATTCCCAATTGATTTATTTCTGCATGTGTCTGTTGTTCTTTTTCAACCTTTGCTAATTTTTTGTATGCTTGACTATATGAGTTGTTGGCCATAATGTTATTGAGCTGTTCAAAGACTATGGGTAAGCATTGTTTATTTTCAGGAAGCATTGTTCGTATTCAACAGCTTCCATTGTATCAAGGACATATAACTGTGTAAATTTGTCCTTGTACTTTAAAACAGTAAGGACCTGGGACATTTTCTGCTAATGTTGCACCCATTGAAGCCAATGAAATTGCACTGTTATAAAACCTCATGTTTTTTTTTTTTACATTGGTATAATTTGGAATTCTTGGATCACTCATTATACTTTTTAAATATCCTGGAAATGTGTATCTTTCTGGAAGTCTTACCTTTCATTTCTCACAGCAACTAATAAACTCTCCAACAGTTCGTCTTTCCTTCATAAAATGATAGGCCCCACAAAACTGACAAACCACATTCATTAAAACACAATAATGAATGTCTACTATTAGGGCTTTAAATAAAGCACAGTCGTGAGCTTCCCCAACATAGATATCATTAGAACTTTCTGTATCTACATTAGTGTCATGTGTATGAACATTGGTTTCATGAGGCAACATTGGGTCATTAGGCAATGTTTTACAGGCATTGTTTTGTTTACTGTTTCTTTTCTTTGAAGCTCTAGCACACTCAGTTTGTGCTTTCTTAGTCATTTTTCTTTTATTTAAAAGTCTCTGTGGGTCTTCTTCTCTTAAGTGTTACGAAGTCTCAGGGGACTGTGCATCTCTCCATGTGCTTCCGTTCCTTTGCCATTCTTCTTTTACGTTCATTCTTGTCTTCTGCGCTGTCTACCATTGTAATCTGTAATTGTAAATGCAGGTGTAAGATACTGTTTTTTTTTTCTTGTACATATTTTTTTTACCTGTCATCAATGCAAAACCTAAAGAGCAGTAATGAATCATTAAAATTACTTGAAATGCATTTGTAATGTTTTCATTAAATGAATGAATTAATTAATCATTGTGTTATTTTTAATTTGCATATTTTAAAAGCTAAATAGCTAAGCATATATATATATATATTGATCAATAATTTAATGGTAAATTTTTTTTTTTTTTTTAAGGACTTATGAAGTTACATAGTTACATAGTTATATGGGCCCTCATTCTATTATCGGCCGTAAATCGGCCGCAAAGCTGCGATTCCTTGCGGGGCTCTTGTTACCTTGCAATTTAATTATACGGCGCCGCAAGGATATCCCCTTACGGCCGGCCGTATATCTTGCAACCGGCCGTAAGCTCAGAAATCTTTAAAAGCAAAAATAAATTCAAGACGGCACTGTAAAGCTCTGTAAATGCTAGGGATCATAATGGGGGACATGAGGATTAATAGCAACCCCCTCTCAAGCTTGCACATCAGCCCAAATCCGAGATTACATTAACTGTTTAATTTCCGGCCGCAGCGTGGGGGGGTCTGAGGTGCTCCAAGCCCTCTGGACTTTTTTCAAGGATATTTGATATAAATTCAAAAAATTTTTTTTTACGGATTTGAGTGAAGGGGAATGTTGTGCTATGAATGCTAACACCTACAATCACTTTATAGTCTCCTCAGAGTGCAGGATGGCTTTATTATGGCTTTATAATGTGCTTAATTGTGTGCCTGCGGGACCTTTTTGCTGCAAGTAAACTGCGGCTCGGTTTTAGCCTTGCAGAGAGGGTTCCCGGAGCAATTGAATAGCAACCAGGATTTTCTTGCGACCGAAACTCTTGCAGCCCTTTAAGATCAAAGGCTTTCCTCCGGCGCGTGCTGCCGCAAGGGATAACAAGGCACCGACCGCAAGCCTGTCGGAATCCCCGGCCGGAAGGGAATAGAATAGGCAAATAGCTTGCGGCCGGTCCTTGCGGCCCCGCATCTCCTACAGCCGATAATAGAATGAGGGCCATAGTATTTAAGGTTGAAAAAAGACATACAGTCCTTCAAGTTAAACCTTTTAAGATCTCCTCTGATCTGCCATATGCGGATTAACTATTAATTCATTCATTGTATTAAAAAATAAATACATAAATAAATAAATAATTCAATTCCCCCTTGATTCCAGACACCGGCAACCGGACTTCTCCCTGGATCAATACTGCCTCGCTAATTATCCATGATAACCCTGAATTCCCTTTTTAATTAGAAATAAATCCAGTCCCCTTTTAAAGTTATCTATCGAATCCGCTGTCACAACCTCATCTGGTAGAGAATTCCACAGATTAACCACCTTTACTGTGAAGAACACTTTTCTTTATTTAAGATGGAATCTTTTTACTTCTAACCTCATTGGATGTCCTCTTGTCAGTTGATAACCTCTTGGCACAAAAAGCTCCCTTGACAAATCTTTATACTGACCCTGGATGTATTTATATAAGGTAATCATATCTCCTCTTAGACGCCTTTTTTCTAGAGAAAATAAGTTTAATTTGGTTAGCCTTTCTTCATACCTTAGCCCCTCCATTCCCCTGATTAGTTTTGTTGCCCTCCTCTGTACCTTTTCCAACTCTAAAATGTCCTTTTCATGAAGTGGTGACCAAAATTGTACTCCATATTCCAAATGAGGGCGTACTAGAGATTTGTATAGTGGCAGAATTATATTTGCTTCCCTGGCTTCTATACCCTTCTTAATACATGCTAATATTTTATTTGCCTTTGCAGCTGCTGCTTGGCTTTGAGCACTGTTACCTAGGTTGTTGTCCACAAGCACTCCCAAATACCTTTCAATATCTGATACCCATAGATTTGCTCCATTAAGATTATAAATTGCATGGCTATTATTCCTTCCCAGATGCATAACTTTACATTTATTCATATTAAATCTCATCTGCTATTTAGATGTTAATTACTCAATTTTATGTAAATACCTTTGGAGGGAAAGCACACCAGTATCTAATTTAATCACCTTGCACAACTTCGTGTCATCAGCGAAAATGGAGACACCACACTCCAATCCTACCTCTAAGTCATTCATAAATATGTTAAAAAGGAGAGGACCTAATACTGAACCCTGAGGAACCCCTCTTACCACATTAGTCCAATCGGAGTATGTTCCATTTACAACAACTCTTTGCTTCCTGTCTTTTAGCCAGCTCTCAATCCATGAGCAGATATTTACTGCAACTCCTGTATCTCTTAGTTTGCACAATAGTCTCCCATGTGGCACTGTATCAAAAGCCTTTGCAAAATCCAAAAAGACTACATCCACTGAGTTGCCTTGATCCAGGTTCCTACTAACCTCCTCATAGAAACTAATTAGATTTGTTTGACATGACCTTTCTCTCATAAATCCATGTTGACTCCTACTTATAATCCTGTTCAAATAGACATATTCTTGTATATTATCTCTTATTAACCCTTCTAAAAGCTTCCCCACTACAGAAGTGAGGCTCACTGGTCTATAATTCCCTTGATTTGCTCTTGCTCCCTTGTTAAATATCGGTATCACATCAGCTTTGCTCCAGTCATCTGGTAGAGACCCTGTGTTGAGTGAATCTTGAAAAATTAAATATAATGGTTTGGCTATTACAGAAACCAGTTCCCCTTAGTACCCTTGGATGTATTCCATCAGGACCCGGGGCTTTATTAACATTTATTTTTTCCAACCTCTTTTGGATTACTTCCTGTGTTAACCAATTATTTGACAAAGGTAGTGTAGCCCCATTATGTTGCCGTGTCCCAACCACTGGTACCTCCCTTGTGTATACCGAAGAAAAGAACCTATTTAGCTCATCTGCCTTTTCTTGGTCACTAATTATCAGACGGCCTGTGTCACATTGTAATGTTCCTTTAGCTTACTTCCTTACCTTCTTCCCATTAATATACTTAAAAAATATTTTAGGGTTAGTCTTACTCTCTTTTGAAATTAATTTTTCATTTTCTATTTTAGCCAGTCTAATCGCACTTTAGCAAGCCTTGTTGATTTCCTTGTATTCCTGTAAAGCAGTCTCTGTCCCCTCTTGTTTGTATAATTTAAATGCCTGTTTTTTACTCTGTATCTTGATCTTTAAATCATTTTTAAGCCACATTGAATGGGATTTACTCCTTTTACTTTTATTCCCACACGGTATATGCCGATGTGTATGTATATTTAGTAAGGATTTAAATGTTGTCCATTTATGTTCAGTATTTTTACCTGCCAGTTCTCTGTCCCAGTCTATACTTTGTATTGCTGCCCTTAGACAGTGTAAATCTGCCCTTTTAAAATTAAGATTTTTCGTTGGCCCCTTAAAATTTTGTTTTTTTAATTCAATCTCAAATGAGACTGTTTTGTGATCACTGTTTCGCAAAGGTTGCCCTATTCCAACATTTGATACTACATCAATATTATTTGTGATGAGTAAATCTAAGATAGCTTCATTTCTAGTAGGCTCTTGTACAACCTGGGCCAGATAATGATCCCTGAGTGTACTCAAGAACCTGCTCCCCTTAGGTGAACTGCTGGACTCATTTATCTAGTTTATTTCAGGGTAATTAAAATCTCCCATTATTAGAACTTGACCATGATTAGTTGCATTTTTAATCTGTAACAATACTTGTATTTCCTCACTTTCAGCTATATTTGGGAGTTGATAGCATACTCCTACTAATATTCTTTTGGAATTTGCTGCTCCGCTATTTAACTCTAGCCACAAACATTCAACTTTATCACTAGGTCCACCATAAATATCTTCTCTGACTATAGGCTTAAATTCAGGCTTAACATACAGACAAATCCCTCCTCCTCATTTACCATTGCCTCTATATTTCCTAAATAGGTTATAACCATCCAGATTAACAGTCCAGTCATGAGATTCATCCCACCATGTTTCATTAATGCCTATTAAATCCCATTTTTCATTAATTGCTAATAATTCTAACTCTCCCATTTTTCCTGGCAAGCTTCTGGCATTAGCAAGCATACACCTTATGTTATGAGTCTGTAGTACTGAAGTGCCTGCCACTGTACTTGAATTACTTAGTACTACCTCCCTATTGACTATACTACCCCTCCCCCCATCTCCTCCCCTATGAGTTGTTAATTCATCCCTTATACCCTCTACACTTTTTACCCCATTACTTATATCTAGTCCCTCTCCCCCACCTACTATTTTAAAAACTCCTCCAGCCTTTCTACCATCCTATCTCCTAGTAGGATACATTTATATACATTAATGAAATAATCTAAAACTGTCATGAATGCAAAACATAAACAGGTAATCATGTGTTCCTAAAGAAGGGCAAACACAAAGAGCTATGAGCAAACTATAGATTGGCCTGAAAAGGATTTGTTATGTTTTGATTACATTCATTAATCAATAAATCAAGTTATGAGGTGTAATTGTCATTTATTAAAACATAAATGGCTAAGCATATATGTATTCATAATGTTTTTTTTTATTATTGATTAATAATTAATAAAATAAAATATGTTAATTAATTAATCAATAACTGTCATCAATGTAAAATAAAAAGACTTAATCCTGTTTTCCTAAAGAATGTCATCATTAAATCACATACCTGTCAAATTGATGTTAAAGCAGATCAAATCCTGCAGAGCTCACTCTCTGTCTTCAGGCCGGTGCGGAGATGAAGAATCTGTAAAATTACATAAAAAGCATTTTTAATGTTTTGATTAAATGGATTCATGAATCATTGAAAGTATCCTGTTTAATTGGCATACATGCAAAACGTAAAGGCCTAATTATCAATATATTCATAATCAAATGCATTCAAACATTTTAAAAAGTGTCACAATATAATAAACTGATTTAAATATTTAAGTGTCAAAGGGTCCTATCCCTGTTAGGCAATAAGCAGGAACATAAATATATAAGTGCATTAGAAAATTACCTCATTTTTGGGTGTTAATTTTTTTTTCCCTGTAATTATTAATAATCAATAGTTAATCAATGAATGTACATTAATGATCAGTACTTCAGATATGTAAATGCAATATTTAATCTATGCATTGTAAAATAGAAAATATTTCTATTTTTAGAATGATTACTAATTACTAATTAATGAATTAATAGACGTTAATTAACTAATCAATCAATAACGGTCATCAGTGGAAAACCAAAAGCGTTAATCCTTTTCTCCAAAAAAAAAAGCATCATTAAATTATATACCTGTAAAGGTGATCTTATTGCAGATCAAATGCTGCAAATGTCACTCTGTGTATTCAGTCAGCTGCACAGATAATTAAACTGTAAAATTAAATGAAAAGCATTTTTAATGTTTGAATGCAATGAATTCATTAATCATTAAGAGTATCTTGTTTAATTGGCATCCATGCAAAACATTAAGGTGTAAGCATGGATATATTGATATATAAATGCACTATAAAATATGAAATGTAGCAAGTGTCATAATATAATAAACTGATTTCAATATTTAACTGCTTTGAGGATACTATCCCTTTCAGGCAATGAGCAGCAACACAGAAATATAAGTGCACTGTAAAATGTATGTATTTTTTGGGCCAGTTTAAAAAAAAATATTACTAATTAATTATGAATTACGGTAAGTAATTAATGAACAAAGCATGTTTAATGTTTGAATGCAATTAATTCATTAATCTTTAAGAGTATGATGTTTCATTAATCTTTAAGAATATGATGTTTACAAATATATCCATACTTAGATGTAAGTATGGATATATTCATAACTAAATGCACTATAAAATATTAAATGTAGCAGGTGTCATACTATAATAAACTGATTTCAATATTTAACTGCTGTGAGGATTCTATCCCTTTCAGGCAATGTGCAGCAACATAGACATATAAGTGCACTGTAAAATGTACATATTGTTTGAGCCAGTTTAAAACATTTTTATTTTTTATTATTAATAATTAATTACTAATTAAGTAATAGTGAATTAATCATTGAATAAATATATTAGAAAAAAATAAGAATTCAGTATATTAATTTATAATTTAAGTACTTTATTAATTAGCATTAAAAAAATATACACAAAACACAGTATCTCAAAAAAACACAAAGACCTTCACAGCGCGCCTCACAAGGAGTGCCAACGGTGCTCGTACAACACAAACTACACCAGGGGAGAGCCTTGCAATAAGCACCAAAAGGAGATCAGCATGGATAATAAGCACAAAAGCGCCTCTGATAACAAAACACACACCAACACAGAGGCTCACAATGAGCCAAGTGATGGGCACCAACAGCACTCATCGCAAGGCTCGCAATGAGCGCCGAATGATCTCAGACCACCAAAAACACTTAGGGCCTCATTCTATTAGCGGCCGCAGCCGTTGCGGGGCCGCAAGGAACGGCCGCAAGCTATTCGGCTATTCTATTCCCTTACGGCCGGAGGCTCCGGCAGGCTTGCGGCCGGTGCCTTGCTATCTCGTGCGGCCGCTCGCGCCAGAGGAAAGCCTTTGATCTAAAACGGCCGCAAGAGTTTTGCAATTCAATTGCTCCGGGAAACCTCTCTGCAAGGCTAAAAGCGAGCTGCAGCTTACTTGCAGGAAAGAGGTCTCGCTAGCACCAATTAAGCACATAAAATAGCTCAAATAAAGCCATCCTGCACTTTGAGAAGACTATAAAGGGATTTTAGGTGTTAGAAAAAATAGCACATAATTATCCTGTACTCAAATCCGTAAAATATTTTATTTTTAATATCCGTAAAATATCCATGTAAAAAGTCCAGAGTGCTTGGAGCACTTCAGACACACCCACGCCGCAGCCGGAAAAAAACAGTTAATTTGAACTCGGGTTTGGGCAGATGTGCAAGCTTGAGAGTGGGTTACTTTTAATCCTCATGTCCCCCAATATGATCCCTAGCATTTACAGAGCTGTACAGGGCAGGCTTGAATTTATTTTTGAGTTTTTATATTTCTGAGATTACGGCCGGTTCCAAGACATGCGGCCGGCCGTAAAAGGAGATCCTTGCGGGGCCGTATAATAGAATCGCGAGTTAACTGAACCCCCGCAAGGAATCGCAGCCTTACGGCCGATTTACGGCCGCTAATAGAATGAGGCCCTATCTCTCTGTGGCAAACAGCATTACCTGCCTTACAATTCTATTGCCGTCATTTTTTGACGGGCAAGTCGCTAGTTAACGATAAATTTGTGTATTGCAGATCAGAGGTGATCTAAAAAGGTTGAACTTGATGGACTAAAGCCTTTTTTTCAACCTAAATTACTATGGGCCTCATTCTATTAGCGGCCATAAATCGGCCGTAAGGCTGCGATTCCTTGCGGGGGTTCAGTTAACTCGCGATTCTATTATACGGCCCCGCAAGGATCTCCTTTTACGGCCGGCCGCATATCTTGGAACCGGCCGTAATCTCAGAAATATAAAAACTCAAAAATAAATTCAAGCCTGCACTGTACAGCTCTGTAAATGCTAGGGATCATATTGGGGGACATGAGGATTAAAAGTAACCCACTCTCAAGATTGCACATCTGCCCAAACCCGAGTTCAAATTAACTGTTTATTTTCCGGCTGCGGCGTGGGTGTGTCTGAGGTGCTCCAAGCACTCTGGACTTTTTACATGGATATTTTACGAATATTAAAAATAAAATATTTTACGGATTTGAGTACAGGATAATTATGTGCTATTTTTTCTAACACCTAAAATCCCTTTATAGTCTTCTCAAAGTGCAGGATGGCTTTATTTGAGCTATTTTATGTGCTTAATTCGTGCTAGCGAGACCTCTTTCCTGCAAGTAAGCTGCGGCTCGCTTTTAGCCTTGCAGAGAGGTTTCCCGGAGGAATTGAATTGCAAAACTCTTGCGGCCGTTTTAGATCAAAGGCTTTCCTCTGGCGCGAGCGGCCGCAAGAGATAGCAAGGCACCGGCCGCAAGCCTGCCGGAGCCTCCGGCCGTAAGGGAATAGAATAGCCGAATAGCTTGCGGCCGGTCCTTGCGGCCCCGCAACGGCTGCGGCCGCTAATAGAATGAGGCCCTATGTAACTATGTAACTATATTTTCTGTATATGGCACTTGCAGACAAAAGTGTAAGCACTCACCATCTGCTACTTCTAAACATAATAACTTCAAGCATATTTTAATTTATGTTTCATTGTAAAAAAGTAATTACAAATTTCTATATTATGCCTTTATGTTTTTGATTTAAATATACATTTTAATACAATGCACATGTTATACTTGGGGATGCTATTTATTTATCCTTACCACAACATTTGTTGATATTTTTTTAATTTATTTTTTATCTTATGTGTGGGGGTTCTTTTCGTGTGTATGCATTGTTCCCATGGTGAGAAAAGGATCTGTGTTCCAAGATACAGTTTTTCTTGCATTGATAAACATGTATATTTATAGTAAAGTATCTTACAGCGATATTGCTTTTCAGTTTTACTTTAGGTTTGCAAAAAAAACGAAAGTCACTTCATGATGATTCTGACCAGCTGGTCTCCTGGGTATGTACTGTAGATGCAGGAAATGTGATCGCTGGACCACCAGGAGACTTTCATTACTATGAGCACTACTATACTTTATTGCATTGAGGATGCAATGAGGTAAAGTGAATATTACAAATTGCATTTACATAGAGAAAGTAATGAGTTGGCATACAGGTGAAAGCACAGGTATTGTAGAAGATCACATTTTGTTTATATATTACACTGTCTCATAATGTTTCCTCATGCTTTATTCTTCTTTATATCCTCCTGCCTTTTTCTCACACACAACTTCAATGCACCCTTTTTCCAACTTAACCATTTCTCCTTCCCATCTATCATCTCCTCTTTTTACTCACATGAGTTCCTCTCCTTTCTTTAGTTACTATCTCCTCCCACTTTTAATACTCATAAACAAAAACATTTCTGTAAGTCCCACTCCCATCTCGCCTCTCTCTTTCTCTCTCTCTCTCTCTCTCCTTCTTTTGCTAGCTACAGGAGATATATCTCCTAACCCAGGCCCCTCATTCATTTCCTCCTGTTATCAATTAAACCTGTCTCTCTCCATCAGACACTGCTTCCCTTGCAGCACTCTAACTTAGAGGCCTTAACTTTAGTAACACACCTCGACCTGGGAACAAACAAGGTGGTTGTGTGGGGATATTGCTTTCCTCTCGTTGCACTTTTAATTCCATACCCCCTGTTCCTTCCCTCCAAATGTCATCTTTTGAGGACTTTGCCAAACACTTGAAAACATTTGTACCACATTCTTCTCTCAACGCAGCTCACACATTTCCTCCTAACACTTAACCAACAACACGCAGCCTTCACCCTTCCCCATTTCCACATACACTATGGCCTCCATTAACCTTGTAAATGAGGATGAAATCTCCAATCTATTATCAACCTCTCGCCTTACAACCTATTCCATCAAAGTTACCACCTCCCCTCTCTACCACACTTATCTCTGCTCTCACTTATATATTCAACCTTTCCCTAAACACTGGAAAGTTTCCATCATCTCTAAAACATGTTATTTTTATACACATTCTTAAAAAAACCTAATCTAATCCAGCTAATGCTTCTAATTATCACTACTTCCACTGGCTTCAAAACTGCTTGTGTGGTTCGTCTATAATGGCCTTACCCAATTTGTTTTCTCCAACTCTCTTCTTGACACCTTCCAATCGGGTTTCTGGCTCAATCATTTCACAGAGACAGTTCTCACAAAAGTCACTAATGACTTGCTCACCTCCAAGTCAAAGGATCATTACTATATTTTAATTTTTATAGATCTCTCCGCTGCCTTTGACACAGTTGACTACACTCTTCTAATCCAAATTCTCTACTCTCTTGGCATCAGAGACTCTGCTCTATCGGGGCTCTTTCATTCAAATCATACCTACAAGGTCAAAAATGTATGTTTCTGTCTATTAGCGTACCCCAGGGTTCAGTCCAAGGCCCTCTCCTCTTCTCCATCTATACTTCTCACTTGGAACCTTAATAAAACATTTGGGATTTCAATATCATCTCTATGCAGATATTTTATATTGTTGGGAAATAATAATTATTATTTCTCTCGGTGCACTACACCTATTCACATATATTCAATAAAGAACCAGAGAAAAAACAAAATAATAAATCTTTATTTATATTATTGGAGACAACGTCGATTAAAAACTTGTTTAAAATCAAGGGAATAGGAAATGATTCCTTAAAAACATTTAATATTGACTCCCTTATTTTTTGCACCTTAGACCCGTATTGAGATATAAATCTATTTTATTTCAATCTCTCCTATTTTGTCTTGATCAGTGCTGATGCATTTCAGGGCAGAACATGATGAATTAAGCAAGGACGTAACTACCCATTTTGAAACAGCCAATAGAAAATGAGACCATCATACTTACATCAGTTAAGATGGAGGTTACATGTCAGTCAATTAGCGTTTGGAGGTCCGATATGCAAAACCGCAAAATACAAAATAATAAAAATGAATGCAGAAACTTTTCTAGTCCATGTGGGTGGTCTGATATCTATTAACTCACTGATTCCCGAGATCGATATAACCCCAAAGTGAAACATAAAATAAAATATTTTTTTACTGCGGATTTGCAAGCTTGAGACTATTGTGCAATTCATTCTAATGTCTTTCCCCATCATTTACAGTGGAGTATTGATATTTTTGTATTTGTTTTTACAGTGCTACGGATATGTCTATAACCTTTTTGCAGGTCCTCTCTACATTTGCCGTTTACAGGTGTAAAAACATTTGCGGGCTTGAGGAATTGTATCATTTGATTAGCAATTTGTTAACATAACTCTTGCGGACGTGAAAGGTCAAAGGCTTAGATGGGGTGTAAGTTCCATTTCTAACAACTGCAAGAATTTCAAGCCCATAACACGTAGCCCGTTTGCAGATCGCAAAAAAAAAAAAAACGCTAATTGAATAGCAAATTAACCATTATTGGCAACTTTAACCTGAATTTTCTCAGTTTAATGAGGCTCTTAATGTTAAAATGTTAAATACAGTTCACTGGATTTTTAAATGAAGTTTAGCTTATAGGAGTTTCTGGATATCTTTAGATGTTAGCATTTTAGGCTATTAGGTGTAGAATATTTGAAGCTTTTCAACAATAAAAAAATAGAAATAATGAGGATACGACTGTCACACTAATTCTAATTTAGTTTTCTTAATTTTTATATTCACTCGAGTATGAATAATTACCTCTGATATAATGACGTTGCAGGTTCAAATCCAGATTGCTTCCATTTAAATAATAGTTTGTATTTAGTTAAAGGAAAACAGGTATGAAGTTTAAGTTCTGAAGTACTGTATACTGACACACGTATTCCTTTAGTATACTTACTCAGAATTGCACTCTTTCCACTACCTCGACTAAAAAGACTGCGTGTGGTTGAAAGGCACTCAAAATCCAGTTGTCTCCTACAGACCGCATTAGAGTTTATATTCATTCTATATTTGAACCTGTGTCCTTGTCACAATATAGGACCAGCAGGAACGGCATTCTCTAGAACTCCCTCCACTTAGGTCCTCGTATCAGATGGATATGACTATTCTCAGTGACCACAAGCAGAGTACAGTGATTCTCTTGTGAAAATAGCATAACTGGCACATTTAGACTGCTAATAGGCAAGCAAGGAAAAATCATAGACATTGTGTCTGGTATCATGTTCATTGGCACAGTCGTAAATAAAAGTTATTATAAAAAAAGAACTGGTAGGATTTATACCCATCTTCCATATTCAAAGTAATTATTTACCTCTGAGCCATCTCTCCACAAAACAAAGTATAAGGAGTCAGAACTGAGACAAGCAAATGAGAATGCTGTAACGGTGTTAATATGAAATTGAAATGATATTTTTGCATTTTATGAAATTATATAATTTTGGATTTAATTAAATGGAGTTGAGGAATACGTAATGCTAGTGACTTGACAACAATAGAAATTTAAGGGACATGATTATATTTAAGAGGTGGAGTGAAGTGGGTATAGTATGAGTGATTGTTGACGTTTGGGTAAAACATATACTAGGCACTACATAGGCTGTGATGTGTGTCACTCAAGACTACAATGGCTCTTGTCATTGCCATCTTATTAAAATGTTTACCACATACTGACTATAGTATGTCTACATGTCAGAAAAGGATACAGCACCTTCAATAAACATATACAGCCTTATTAAATTGCGATTCAGTAAATTTAAAAGGGCTTTATTTAAGCACACAGCATATTTTTTTACAGAAGTTTTTAGTTGGTGAAGACATTGCTTTTGGATAGAAGTTCACTAACTAAAAACTTCTGTATAAAAAATATGCTGTGTGCTTAAATAGAGCCCTTTTAAATTTACTGAATCACAATGTAATAAGGCTGATAATCTCTTAATGACCACAATCACCTATATCATTTTTCAAATGTTATTTCTAGTCTTTTATTAGTGTCAGTAGAAAACATAGTCGCTGTAATTATGCGCACCATCTGCTGCAGTTATTTAACCTTGTTCAGAATACTTACTGTATGCCCTTTAATCACATCTTATCTATAACATTACTTTTGCAATGGATTGAGGATACAATGTACTTTAATATATACTTGGAAACCACTAAAGATGGGAACCCCCTGCAGTGTTGTGCATTATGCTATATATAACACTACAGTAGGTAAAATGAAAGGATTGTTTTTGTTAGCATTTGATTTACTGGCAATTTAGTTTACTGACATGGCACAACGTTATATCATCATCTGAGAGCCTAACCTTTTTAGAGCTATGCCAACCAACTACAAATGCATTTACTGCATAGTACACAGTTTATTTACATTTTACTAATAATAATCTCTAACTGAATAGCACAACTAATTGAAAGAGATGCTACAGGACATAGATCACTAGTATCACAAAGTACTGTTAATAGTTTGTGATGATCTTTTAAATATAGAAACATAGATTTGATGGATCCATCTATTCTGTCCATGTTATCTACCTTAAACCGATTGGCTTAATTAAAACTTAGCAGTGCCTTATAAAGTAATATATGAACCAAGCAAGATGTTAAGCTCGGTAACTGTAGAAGTCTTTGCTTTATACAGGATGTATAAAAGTGAAGGAAAGTAATTTCCCAAGAAAATAAAGCACTCCCATAGTGTGTCATCATTTCCTCATTTAAACTATTTGACACTTCAATATATTGCAATTATGTTGGCCCTTCTGTTCTGATGTATGTCTTTATTATTATAATTCATATGTGTGCTTAATGTGGAGTTGTGTGCTATCTGTGCAGTTGTTTGTGCAGGCATGTAATGGTATGTTGTAAACATCATGCTGTTTCAATTGATTTTGCCTTTTGGATCAGTAAGTTATGCAGACTGATATATTACTTGTAGATTGTTATGTTTAATATAGCTTTAGACTGCATCTTTTGTATATTTCAAAGACAAGAAAAGATTTTTTATGAAATATAATTAATCTGTTGTTTATGTGTTTTAGAGAATTGGAAGAGTAAGGAACAAATGCTTTGCAAAAAATACAGACTAAAATAAACATTTATTACAGTTTATTTGCATTAGTTGCATCTTTTATTTTTATTTTTTCTTTGTTGATTTTTTTTTCAAATTGTACAAAAGTTATACAATTACATAACAAAATAAAAATTAATCAAAACAATCACATTACAAACAAAATAGAATTATATATCATCATATAACAAAGTGCTTTTTTTAATTCTTATGTGTACAATGTTTTCATTGCTTCTTTTTTATTCCTTTAATCATATTAGAGTTGATGGTGTTATCTTGCATTGAGTACTGTTATAGAATATATTTTGTCTTGTTTGCATAGTAACACAGTGCCATAGTAACTAAGGCCTTCAAATTCAATTATGGAAACTCGCCTCTGATCCTTGTGCTGTGCGAATTGTCAATTAATCCAGAGGAAGTCAACAAAAACTCCATTAAAACACTAGCAACTGTCTAATTTGGGTAAACAAATGTTCCTCATTCCAACAACTGGCATTCAAATTATTCTCCTGATAAATATCAAACCTATTGTTGTTAACTGTCATAACCTTGTGTGCTACCCTTTTTATTTCTAAGAACATAACAAACTCTATTGAATTTGCTGTCACAGCCTCCCTTAAATAGCAAGTTCCACAGTCTGAATGCCCCTACTGTGAAGAATCCCTTTGTTTAAGGTGAAACTTTTTCCTTCTAACGTCAAGGGGTGATGTCTTAATAGTTGTAAACCTCTTGGCATGAAAAGTCCACCTGACAA
The DNA here is from genome assembly GCA_027410445.1 of Discoglossus pictus. Taxonomy (NCBI): domain Eukaryota; kingdom Metazoa; phylum Chordata; class Amphibia; order Anura; family Alytidae; genus Discoglossus; species Discoglossus pictus. The sequence goes on along the minus strand of CM050165.1, from coordinate 259,795,059 downwards.
TGCATTAAATGTACTCTAGAAGAATTTATTTAATGTCGACTTACCACCCTGAGGCACCATTTTCCTAGAGAAAACATGCCAACATTAGTTAGCTTCTCATAACATAATCCCTTTAATACCCGTATTAATTTTGTCTGCAATTTATGAGCCCTTGCTAGGTATAAAATGTTTTTTTTTTTTATAAGTAATGCCCAACACAGTATATTAGTATATTCCAGGTAAGGTCTTACTAGGGATTTATGAAGAATTATTCTTTCTTCCCTAGCTTCTGTACACGTCTTAAAGAAATATGCATGGTTTCTGGATTTTACTATGTATGTAACCCCACTAGCCAAACAGAGACCAGCAGCCCTATTAAATTAAAGATGCACTACTAGATCCAATACCAGATCCAATACCAATACCAGATCCATCCATGAGGGCGGTACCGGAAATGGACAGTCCACAGGCGTGAAAATGAGCCTGTGGTAGGAGAGTCAGGAAGTCATGTACAGAAACACTGCAAGGACACGCGTCTATCCGACATATTAAACTGTATATGCCGGTGGAGTCCGAACCACACAAAGAGGCAACCTGATTGCAAGGCTGAAGACGCAGCACAGACAGAAGAAAGCCTGCCGATCATATGGGGAACGGAGCTTAAGCGGGTGTGTGGCTGGCACAAGCCAGGGGAGGCGAAAAAGAGGCGAAAAGAGATGATTCTACACCGAGAGGGCTCTGACTGAAACGCTGATGGCAGGACCAGGCTGTGAAAGAAGTTAAGAAGGTATGTCAGTATAATTACAACGGGACATACAGACTGGGGAGAATATTAAGCCACAGCGATATTATAAGTACAGACCTTTTATAAAGTGTATAAATCAAGAAGTATAAGATATTTTATGGGATGAAGGCAAGAGATATATGACACAGCAATTAGAAATATATCTCCCATAAACAGCAACAGAAGTATATAGCCTGGATGCCATCACTAGAAATGCAGCCACACTCTCTGTCACTCTCTGCCATGCAAAGCAATCCCCATGTCTGAAAGATGGGACAAAAGTTAACTCTCCCAGAAGAAGGATACAGTCTGACATCATCACTAGAAGAGCAGCCACACTCCCAGCTATTTTCTGCCATAAAGAACCATCATTAATAATTTCCCTGTAAAGACAGAGGCTAAAAGCTGGAAAGAATATAAAGGACATAAAACTATCCCCACTTATGTGTTTGGCAAGAACCCTATAGGGGGAAGTATACTGGAGTATAAGAATACAGTAATAAAATATAATATATGCCATATATGTACAAGCTGAGAAAGCAAGGTTTATAAAGCTCTGAAGAAAAGTATTTGTCTCTATTTTCCTCCTAGCGAGAGACGGGCGATAGAGCCCAAGAATATCAGATAGTTCTATTTATGCGACTAAGTAGAATACCTAGGGGGGAGGAAGATTGATATAATAATATGGAAAATGAATATTAATCTTCTAAAAATCAATTGAGAGTTAAATTACAAGGGGACGAAGAGCAAGTATATAGGCCAAAGTGATATATCCATGAGAAAAGGACTAATTTAAATACCACTGATCATAGATCATTGTTTGGAAAAATCTGAAACAAGTGGCCAAGGGAAGTAACTCCATGATCCAGGAAGGGATATAAAGCCTGGGAAATACACCAAGGTATAGACCATTGATAAATCAAGATATTAAGTATAAGGTGGAGAAAAAGGAAGAACAAAATGGCTAATAGAAAAACTACAGCATCTTCTAAGCTTAAAAGTAAGGGGGGGAAAAATCAAACCCCTGACTTGCAATTTTTCTCCCCAAAAAACAAATCAACTCCCCCAGAAACACCACAAGCAGAATCCTCAATACTGGAACAAAATATAAATAAATCTTCAGGACTATCCTCACAGTCATCAATAGAAGGGGGAGAAGAATCTCATGAAGAATTTCTGACATATACTAAAATGAAGGACTTGTTAAACGATTTCCAAATAAAAATAACATCAGAGCGAACAAAACAGATGGCGGATAATACAAAAACCATCCAAGAAAACTCCATAAGAATAAATAAAAACGAGTTGAAATGTGATAAGCTAATATCTGACAACAATATTCTCTTGAATTCCATACAAAATCTGGAAAATAGAATAGAAGACCTTACCAATAAAATCATTTATATGGAGAACAGATCAAAAAAGAAGAATTTGAGAATAAGAGGAATTGAAGAAAAAATACCAGATAAAGAGCTGAAGAAATTTGTAGAGGAGATGTTAAACAAACTAATCCCCCAATTTCCCAAGGAAGACTCAAAAATCAAAATGGTATATAGAATTCCTCTACCTAAGGGCTCGAATAAAGCGTTATCAAGGGACGTTATTGTTAAAATTCATTTTTTACTATTTAAAGACGCCATATTACAAGCTATCTACCAAAAAAAAAAAATTAGATTTTCCTTATGAAAAAATAATTTTTTTTCAAGATTTGTCATCACAGACATTAATAAAAAGGAAAGAATACTCATCTATAACATCTAGTTTGAGAAGAGAAGGAATTATATACACATGGAAATTTCCTCACGGCATCGCAATATTGAAAGATCCAAGTTGGTATAAAGTGGATTCATTGAAAGAAGGACAATCTTTACTACATAAGTGGAATATTTAAATGGACGTGTCAACAAATAAAGAAACAACTCCAAAACTGTTACTTAAAAAAGCTGAATGGACTTTAAAAAAATGATTTTATTGCACAAATAATTAGTTAAAGACACAATTTATATGTAAATTATTTCACAGCATTTCAATATTGAAAGACGCAAGTTGGTATAGAGTGGATTAATTGAATAATAATAAATAATGAAGTGCACTGGTAGAATAATGGAATCACAATATATTTCCAGATTTGAGAGAAATATGAGTCTCTAAACACTAGAAAGGTCACAAATAGAATTTACATAAAATTTAAGAAAAAATAGTATTAGTTTTGAATCACAAATCATAAAATCACAATAGGAAATACATTTTTAGGGGAAGAAAGATCTATAATAATAGCACAATAGCACTTTATAGATAGGAGGAAAAAAAAAAAAAGAGAGGAAAGGAAAGAAGGTGGACATAAGACTCACGACATAATTTATATGTAAATTTCCTCACGGCATCTCAATATTGAAAGATGCAAGTTGGTATAGAGTAGATTTATTGAACAATAATAAATTACGAAGTGCACTGGTAGAATAATAAATTACAATATATTTCCCGACTTGAAAGGAATATGAGTATCTAAACACTAAAAAGGTCACAAATAGATGTTATTTAAATTATTAGAAAATATAGTACTAGGTTTGAATCACATATCATAAAATCACAATAGGAAATACATTTTTAGGTTAAGGAAGATTTATAATAATAGCACAATAGCACTTTATAGATAGGAGGGGGAAAAAGAGAGAAAAGAAAAGGAGGATAAAAGACTCACAAAGGTCACTTTATATATAGAATGCATTTTTTATAATAATATTTAAAATTTAGTTATTAAATATTGATTTTTCACTATAAAATAATCAACTTATGTCTACAAAGCTTAACGGCAAGATTAAGAATAAGTCAGCGAAACAAGGAAATAATTTAAATAGAACTTTATAGAAGAATGATTAAGATGATGGAATGTCAATATTATCTCTCTTCCGCTGAGTTTAAGCTTAGTAATATGAAGATTGCGATGATTCTATTTTTTTTCTCTTCTTCTTTATGTACATAAGACAATTTAAACTTGATATTGGTAGAGAATATATTTGCGGTGTATGATAATTATGTGTTGGAATAGCATGACTTCATGACCAATTTCTGACGTTTTATCTCCTAACATTTCCTAATATTGGCATAAATGCCCTAAAACCAAGATGGACATAAAGTTAAGTCCAATTCAGAGTATGTTTGTTAGTTGTTTGAGTCAGAGTATGTTTGGATCTCCCAAAAATAATAGTAGGTCGTGAGGAAAATGGTAAAAGGATATGAAAGAAGAATACATAGGGAGAAAGCCCCAATGTTTAAAAATATCAACTATAACAAAGAAAAAACTAGATAAAGAATAAAAACAAAATCAAGGGAAGTGGAAAGAAGAAATATTGGAGCTTAAATGATCAAGATATTAACCCATAGCGTAAACTGATTAAATTCTCCTTCTAAAAGGAATATAGCCTTTAAAGAATATAGAAAAATGAAAGCAGATATACTGTTTTTACAGGAAACACATTGGAACAAAGATGTACTGGAATATATGGGTAATAAAAAATACAATTTTAGGGTAGATTCCACATTTAATAAAAAATCTAGAGGAGTATCCATACTATTTAGCCACAAATTAAAAATAATAGAGCAGACCAGAATTATAGACCCTTTAGGGAGATACATAATCTGGGGTGGCCAGATTAATGACAAGTCTATGACCATAGTCAATCTATATTTTCCAAATACCAATCAGATTAGTTTTTAAAAAAAGATCCTTAAAGAATTAACAACATTTAGAAAGGGAAGATGATTATAGGTGGGGATTTCAATATGATAATGGATCCCATTAATGATAGGGTAGGAAAGTCTAATAAAAAAACAATAAATCAAATTAGTAAGATATCGAAAGAATTTAATAAAGAAATGGGTGAATATGATTTACTAGATTGCTGGAGAATACTCCATCCATATGAAAAAGACTATTCTCATTTATCTAACCGTCATAGATCATATTCAAGATTGGATTACTTTTTTGCAGATATAAAGACTCTAAGATTAATAAAGAATATTGATTTAATATTGACCACATGGTCGGACCATTCTATTCTATCATTAGTTATAGAAGATATAAAAGACAACTATTATCTAAATAATAAATGGAGGATTGATCCAATAATTTTTAAGAAAGATGAAATATTAGAATCCTTAAAGAAAGAAACGAGATAATTCTTTATAACTAATACAAATACGCTTAAGTCCAATGTTTCTTTATGGTGTGCCTATAAATCGGTAATAAGAGGTCAAATAATCTCTAAAATGGCCAACATTAGGAAAGAAAGAGGTAAACCATTAAGAGTGCTATACATAGAGGCGAACAAAACAAGTAAATACCTAGCGCAAAAACTTAAGAAGCAAACCAATCAAAGAAAGATTTTAGGCCTCAAGGGACCAGATAATAAAATCTATACTCACCCAGATAAAATAGGAGAAATCATTACAGAATTTTATAAATCATTATATAATATAGAAAACAAGTCAAACTCAAGCAGGGATGAAATAATTCTCCCTAGCATTGATACTGAGGACTGTAATTATCTAGATAAAGATATAACCCTTGAGGAAATAGAGGAAGTAATAAAAAAGGCTAATTCTAACGAAGCCCCAGGACCCGATGGGTTTGACCATTTATTTTATAAGTTCCTTGGGAAGGAAATTAGAATAGGTCTTTTGGATATGTTTAATGAAATTAAAAACTCAGGGAAAATAGAAGTGGAAATGGTTGAGGCAAAAATCATAAATATATTAAAACCAGGGAAAAACCCAGAAGAAATTACAAGTTATAGACAAATTTATCTTATAAATATAGATTTAAAAATATATGCAAAAATAACAGCCAATAGGCTTAATAAAATACTGCCTAAACTAATACATATGGACCAATCTGGTTTTGTCCAAGGACTACTACTCTATGAGTGGCGAAATATAAGACTTTCATGGTCAGGTCGAATAACTACCGTTAAAATGAGTATAATCCCTAAATTAACATACCTATTTAGATGTATTCCGGGAATAGTACCAGTTCATATTATTAAAAATATTCAGAAAATAATAGTTTCATAGTTTCATTTACTTAAATAAAAAAGTGAGAGTAAAAAAGATAATAGCTAATAAAAACTTTGAATTAGGTGGAATTGGAACACCAGACATTAAAGATGTTTGTGAAAATATCGCTATATCCCACATAATCAATATGAATATTAAAAATAGGAATACATGCTGGATGAAGATAGAGGAAGATCTTGTTGGTTCCTCCTCAATTAGATCATTATTAGGAAAATATAACAATGGAAAAGATAAATGGGGTAATCTACCAAAAGGAATAAGATCATTGTTAAAATTCTGGGGTAAAAATAAAGATAAACTAGGACTATTTCATTTTCCGTCCTTATCAGCTCCAATTGACATCTTGGAGAACGGATGTAATAATAAAGTTATAGAACATCTAAAGAAAGCCGGACTTAAAAACATTTTAGATCAATACTGTCAAGGCTCCCTATTAAAATACATTGAATTTCAGAAGAAATATTCCATGGAGAAGATATCTTGGTTAAATTATAAAGGTATGGCAGAAGTACTAAAAAGTAAGGGTTACCAACTGGTAAATGCAGATAAACTGTACGAACTAGAGATTCTTCTAAGTAAGGGCCATGTGACACATCTCATCTCAAAGATTAACAAAATAAGAAAAAACGGTCTGAATTATATAAAATCTGAGAAGGTAAAGGAATGGGAAAACAAATTTAAGATAAACTGTGAAGACCATGATTGGATAAGAGCATTAAGATTAATTAAAAAATCCTCGATAAATAGTTCCCTTAAAGAAATACATTTTAAGCTAACTCAAAAGTGGTATGCGGCCACAATTAATAAATTTCATCATTCGACCTCCCCACTATGTTGGAAAGGCTGTGGCCAAATTGGCACATCTGCCCATATGTGGTGGGAATGTATAAAAATCCAAAATTTTTGGAAAGAATGTTGTAGTCACTTAACAACAATGTTAAAAATTGATTGTCCGTGCTCCCCAGAAGTAATTCTATTTCATCTACAGATAGATAACATTTTTCCTAAGGATAACCTATTGATATCACATATTCTATTAACTATTAAACACTTATTAGTGAAATATTGGGAAAAGCCCCAAATTCCATCTTGGAATGAAGTATTAAATAAAATTAACTACAACAAAGAATTGATGAAGTCTGATTATATTCATGGCTCTAGAGATAAAAATATAATTAATTGGAATACCTGGGAAAAATATATGCAGCAATGAAGAAAAGCTAAAAGGAAAGGAATATTTCTAGGAGGTTATAGTTATAGGAGTATGTAGAATTCTTTTGTATTTCTCATTTTTCTCATTTCTCTTATCTTTCCTTTCTCTCATCCTCATTGTTGAATGATAAGGAGGATGAGAGAGAAGAGGAGGAGAGAAGAATATATAGATATATTGTTGGGAGTAAGAATGAATGTATGTATATGTGGCATATGTAATTGTTAGTGTATATTTTATCGCTTACGAAAAATAAGAAGAATGATAAAAGAAGATAAGGAGAGAAGGGAGGGAACTTCTATTACTAATATATAGCTATACTACTCAGAAAAAGAAGGCGAATATTTTCAGTTTGGTATGGTTTTTCTACTACGTTTCCTCTATCTCCTATCTCAGCGACATTGGGTATGAATCGATTGTGTACGTATTTTGTAATGTCATATATTTATGTTTTTTGAAAACAATAAAAAAATAAAATAATTAAAGATGCACTGGTGTTCAAGCCTGTAACCAGCAAATGGAGGCACAAATATTATGGCCTCCAAATAGGTTCTGGACACTGTAAAAGACAATATAAAAACACCAGTGGACTTTAAAATACGAGGAAAGCATGGAAAGGCATTACAATTATTTGCACAACAATCCCCAAATGCAAAATAAATATTTAAAAAATAAATCATATGTTGGAATGGTCATGCATATGCCAATATGAAAAGACATGCTGCAACATGCATAAAACAATTAAAGAAACACTACCTGATTGAAATGCAACACAAAAACATGATACTGATGCCATATTAATCCTTTCTCACTCACAGATGCACACATATGGACCCTGATATATAAATAGGACCCGCAAAGGGTTCTTACAGAGATGTAAGAGTGCTCTAGTAGCCCTTAAAAATACAGTAAACCACTTTTAAAAAATACAAAAGCAGGAAAGCTCATCAGATTGTCATGCTCAACATTCCCATTGCCACATTAGTGTCAAAATAAAATATGTGCCCCTCTTCTCAAGTGACATTTATCACATAAACATCATATCCCAGTGGTTCATAAGCCATTCCTCCAGACTCCCGGCAGGCAAGATAGAATCCCAAATCAAAGGCCCCTGTTGAATAATAATTGCCTCACCTGTGTTTACACACTGTTAAACAGAAAACCTGACCTATCTGGCTAGCCCTGAGGATTAGCTTGTGAAATAGTTATATACACATTGCCAAAAATAATTGATGCAGCATTTAAAGAAATAGCACACTTATACAAAATCATGTACAATCATTGATATCATCACTTAGCAAACACTGAGGCAAAAAAGAGTAAAGTAATATTTCAATCCAAATGAAAATCACAGGTCAAGAAATACATGTGACCAGTAAAGGCCATGTTGAGGCCTGCCACTATAGTAAAACAAACATCAAAACATTAACTATAGCAATGCAATCAGAAACATCCTGAATCAATAAATACAGATACCGATGATACCGATACTGATACCGTTGTCAGTAACATTATTGGTTTACCCTGTATCAAACAGTGAGTGTGATCTATATATGTATATATATATTCAGCTGGAATTCCAGATAAGTCTCAGATCCATAGGTAACTAATTACAAACCTGAAATCCACCTGCCTATTAACAGGTGCTGTAATCAACAAGCTATATAAACGCATCTCCAACAAGTCATCAAAACGTCTGAAACAGCATGGATTGTTTCACGGTGGAGGATCAGGGAGGAGTGAAAGCTCTAGTAGCACAGGGACAGAGGGATATAAGGGCACCTGCAGACACGGAGGATGACATTGATGTGGGTGACCAGCTGTTGGCGGTGGGGCACAACAAGAAGTAGGTGACCGGGAAGTGCTGGCTTCAGCATACCGATCGGCACAGAGAGGTGAGCAGGTCCAGGAGCCTGTTAGGGCGGTCTGGACACCCAATGTATACAGGGAGAGATTCACATTAGAGGGGTTAACTGATTGGGAGGTGTATGAGCGTTTTAGGCTGAACCTTGCCAGTCTTGGTGAGCTCTATGCAGTCCTGAATGAGGACCTTGAGCCTCACGCATGGACCAATAGGCCTATACCAGGAATGATACAGATGTTACCTGCAATACAACTCCTTGCCTCTGGTAGCTTCCAGAGCACCCTGAGCATAGCCGAAGGAATGTCTCATCCAAGCCTGTCCAATTGTTTGAGTATATTCTTCCGTGCTATTGTTCTGAAAGCTACCATATACATTAGTTACCCTAACACGGTGGAAGAGATCTTGAAGGTGAAAGCTGATTTTCACTGATTAGGAAAATGTGCTAGGTGCCTTTGATTGCACAAATGTTGCATTGATACCTCCTAGAGAACAAGAAGCGCAGAAATCACAAACATTATCATTCTATCAATGTACAGGTTGTTTGTGATGCGAACTTGAGCATACAAAATGTGTTTGCAGCCTTCCCTGGAAGTGCACATGATACCCATATCCTGCGACAATCATCCACCTATGATTTGAGTCCGGGCAATTTCCATCCGGTTGGCTACTGGGTGAGTACCCAGAAGTAATCACAGGCAACCATATCTTACTAACACTGGATACAATAACATATACATTATGTTTCCCTCTATTGCTCTGATGTTCACATGTGCATAAGGGAGTAATACTGCCTGAACCATAACATAATTGCTCATTGCTGTACATAAATCTGTGTTAGCTTGCCCAAACAGTATGCAATTCACAACAACATATACAAAAAAGAGCAATAGATTAATCATAGGGTATACGTTCATATGCTTTGACAAACCTCACAATTTCCTGTTAATACCCACATTTCCCATTTTGTTTACATCAGCACAATGCTCTGTATAATCCAGCATTTGAATTCTAGTTTTGAAGTGTAATGGTTAAGGTAGTGTCATGCAGCAGTGGTCAGGTTTTGCTTTTAATACTGTCTTATTGGCTGTGTTTAATATTTCCTAGGTGTTTTCCTAGTTTCCTCCTGATTTCACCACTGGTCATGCCCACATATTTCAATCCATGCATAGATTCAAGACAATATACCAACCCCATGGTACTACAACTAAAAAAAATCTATGATGCTGTTTACACTGCCTAATCTGTCTTGGACTCTAGGGGCCTCATTCTATTACCGGCTGTAAATCGGCCGTAAGGCTGCGATTCCTTGCGGGGGTTCTGTTAACTCGCGATTCTATTATACGGCCCCGCAAGCATCTCCTCTTACGGCTGGCCGCATATCTTGGAACCGGCCGTAAGCTCTGAAATATAAAAACTCAAAAATAAATTCAAGCCTGCACTGTACAGCTCTGTAAATGCTAGGGATCATATTGGGGGACATGAGGATTAAAAGTAACCCACTCTCAAGCTTGCACATCAGCCCAAACCAAAGTTCAAATTAACTGTTTATTTTCCGGCTGCGGCGTGGGCGGGTCTGAGGTGCTCCAAGCACTCTGGACTTTTTACATGGATATTTTACGGATAGTAAAAATAAAATATTTTACGGATTTGAGTATAGGATAATTATGTGCTATTTTTTCTAACACCTAAAATCCCTTTATAGTCTTCTCAAAGTGCAGGATGGCTTTATTTGAGCTATTTTATGTGCTTAATTGGTGCTAGCGGGACCTCTTTCCTGCAAGTAAGCTGCGGCTCGTTTTTAGCCTTGCAGAGAGGGTTCCCTGAGCAATTTAATTGCAAATAGGAATTTCTTACGGCTGAAACTCTTGCGGCCGTTTTAGATCAAAGGCTTTCCTCCGGCGCGAGCGGCCGCAAGAGATAGCAAGGCGCCGGCCGCAAGCCTGCCGGAGCCCCCGGCCGTAAGGGAATAGAATAGCCGAATAGCTTGCGGCCGGTCCTTGCGGCCCCGCAACGGCTGCGGCCGCTAATAGAATGAGGCCCTAGGTGTGTTAACGATATAGCTGTAGAACTTACAGTGCCCATATTTGTGTGTTCAAGGGTAGGGTGTTTTTGGGCTTTGATTTGGAAAAAGGACTCTTGAGAAGACAATCACAGATAGTGACTGACCTTTTTCAACTAATCTGAATAATATTTCCTATCTTTTGACTAATGTGCTCATCAACTCTCAGTATATGAACATATTTGTGAAGGATACTGCTTTTGGCTTTCCATTCTTCACTAAAAGTACCTACAAAGTTAAATGTATTTTGTAATTTTGGCACTTTGTTTACACTCTGAAGTGTTTCCCTTGGGGTATGAAAAGCCTGTTTTGTGATAGTAATACTATACCCTCTCAACTTAAGCCTAGATTTCAGTTCCATTGCTCTCTATTTAAAAGTAACCAAGTAATTGTGGATTTTGCAATATATTGTGTTCCCATTATGTGAGTCCACCCAGTTTTGATCTATGGGTTAGCATGAGTATGACATGCACGTCTTTTTTAAACAGCAGCTACAGCTATTTGTTCTAGAGACCGACCAATCAGAAGATTGCTGCTTCTCCTGATTGGTTGTTGTAAGCCCCAGTCTTCCTACCAGCCAATCACACCTCATCTGGGACTATTTATTCTGCTCCAGCCTTCTCTCTGTGTCTGTTGTAAGTTCCTGTGACTAGGAGTCTTCCTGCTCCATTCCTGTTCTCTATTGGAGTGACCTTTAGCTGCTGACCCGGATTGTTACTGACTTTGTTGGATTCCTGTCTGCCCCTGATATTTAGCTTGTCTGACCATTCTTTGCTTGTTCCCTTGGACTTATTATTTGGACTTGCCATCCTCTGATACTGAAGTGTTTAACCATGGGGCCCTAACACCCATGCTGGACTCAGACTATGATTTCAGATTATGTCCAGATGAGGTGCTACAAACACTCTCATTTAAATCAAAAAATAATAACTGATGTGCATAATAAATCATAAAATCAGTTTACAATACTAGAAAAATAGTGAATAATCAGTCCGTGTGTGATACTGGAGTTGGACCATTACAGCAGCCCTTTGAGTGCAGCAAGCAATTCTATAAAATTAACTGAAAACAACCCTTCTAATTAAACTTAAATAACAGCTTAGTGGAACTTGATTTGTAATCTATATATTATAAGTGAGATGAGAGCTGTGCCTGCACACTATGAAGAAGTCTTTATTAGTTGCAGAATTGGAACCCTATTTTATGTCTTTAACGGATAATGAACAAAATAAAACATTGCTTTCTATTTAAGCTGCAGATAGCTTTTGTGCAATGGAAATCAGAAACAAGCATATGAAATTGATCTTTGACTAATATTCAGTTGTGTAACTATACTGATTTTGGTGTTAGTATCTAGGTTTTACAAAGAGAAACATTGAGGTTGTTACCCTATTTGGACCTGAAGGTAGTAGAACTTTCAGGGGATGAATCCAAGAGTAGTAAAGAATCACCAGAGGCAGAGTGTAGTTGAGTAAGTTGGCTCAGGTAGAGTTTATTCAAGGATAGACAAAGAGGGATTTGGCAACAGGTAGGATGGGTAATGGTGCAGCAAGGTGGTCATGCCATTACTGGTATATGGAGTAGGTACTAAAGAACAGACAGGAGAAAGTGGACAGAACTGGTACACGCATAATATTTGTAGACAGTCTGGAGTTACTCTGAAATACTGGCAAAAGCAGATGATACTTAAAACAGTCTGGAGGCACACTGTTATGGGATGATGTTAATAAGGCACAGTCTGGTGGCACATACTAATACAGCAGTACTAGTAAAGTAAATGGAAGACATGCATTCTTGACACCTTTGTATGTGTACTGACCTCTATATGATGGAGACTTACTGTAGCACAGCATTACTCTGAAACATTTTAGCCACAAAAAAAACTTTTTTCTCTTCCTTGAAGTCAACTGACTAGATCAAAAAAACATACACATTTCTTATTTTTAACCCCCTTTATTATATGCATTCTCCCACTGTTGTTTGCCAACACAAAAATTATGTTTATGCCCTAATATCATATATATGGAGTTACTATGCATCTTTGTTCTCCTGTGGTGAAGATTCAACTATCCTCATTATTAACTATACTAGTGAATTGCCCGTCAAAAATGATGCCAATAAAACCTTAAGCCTCTCCCTACTCTCTCACCTCTATGTCTATTTCCCCTTCTCTCTCCCCTGTGTCTTCCCCCCCTCTTTCTCTCCTGCTGTCTCTTTTCTCCCTCTCCCTGCCGGTGTTTTTTTCCACTTATCTCCCTCCTCTGTGTTTCTTTCCCCCCTCTCTCACCTCTGTGTCTCTTCCCCTCCCTCCCCTGTGTCTCTTTCCAGCCTCTTCCCTCTCTCCCTCTCCTCCTTCTCCCACCTCTGTGCTGTTCGGATTTGAAACCGTTTGCGGGCTTGGTAAATTGATCAATTTCCCCAAGCCCAAAATGGTCTTCGGATTTTCATCCTTGAAAAAAAAACATGTCCGGCATTGATTTCTCACGTAGCCATTTTCAGACCTCCAAAAGATGCCAATTAAATAACAAATTTGCTTTTAACCTCACTTACAGGCTCCCTGCCTCTCCCCAGTGCTGTGTGTGAGGTTGGCAGTTAATTTTGTAAATAATTGGTGTCTTTTGGGGGCCTACGAACAGCTTCTGAGTTATAGGCTTAAACAAAGCCTTGATTTTTGCAAAGTCTTACAGCCTTCGGCTCTCATCTTGGGCCTCGCAATGAGCACCTTCAGCCTCCTCGCGAGGCCCGCCTTTGGCACGCATTGCAGCCTTCGGCAATCCCGGAACTTTTGGCTGTCGCGATGAGCACCTTTGGCGAACATTGCCCATGTGCAAGCCCATATCTTTTACTTGACGACAACTCACAATTACCACAACTATCATAGTTGATTCTATAATTCTATACCTCTGAGAAAGAAAAACAGGCGGTATTCTTATGTGCAATATTGTTGAATAATTGACATTCTATTGGATGGCTGCTAGGGCATTTCGTTAATGAAACTTCAAAACCCAAAGTAGAAAAAAAAATGTATATGATTTATTGCTATTTTATGGAAACTAGCAATGCTAATTGCTGTTTTGGATCCACATAAAGACCATAAAACAAACCTTGTTATAAATCAATATAATTTAAAATATTAGTGTCTAATGTTTATACATTTAATGAATAATAATTCAGAGGATTATATACATTTGAATATACTATGCTATGTTTTAAATATATTATGAACAGATATCCAATATAGACTTACAGTTGTTGCACTAAAGCAATACTTTTATCAAAATATACTTTAGCTATCACCACTGACATAGCATCATATTTTTATGACAAATATATAAACATAGACTAGAAAGAGATAGTGACCACATGCTGTTGGCTTATCCCTGTGGCAAGAATGTTAGACTTTGATTTGTCAAAATATATGATGGGTTTATGTCTCAATTTGTTTTGCCTAAAAAAATGTTATATGATAACATGTTAGGTTACCGTCATCCACACATCTCACTACAGGAAATAGGAATACAATTCAATTATGTGTTTTAAAATGTCAGTATACCTGAGATTATTCACCTTCAATCTGCTATATCTTGCCTGTGAACTTTTTCCTGCACTGAAATAATAAGCTGCTTGTGGGCTAACTATCTTTTATCCACTATCTGCATCTGCTGACTAACGGGACAGCATAGGAAATAACTTAAAACAGACTTCTGCGCAACATTCAAATTACTCAACACAAATAAAAAAATTAACGTTATCACTGCCAGCAAAACCATGTCTTGGGTGACTGAGTATTGTTTTTGATGAATCCACACATTGATAAACATCACATAATTGTCCTTTATTTCCACTCATTTTCTGTGACTTTCAAGATATTGTTAAACTGCTTCCCACCATAAGTGAAATTATTTCTGAAGGTGAAGTACCTCTACAAAAATTTATCACACAAACCAGGAACCCGCCCCACACTGATGAGCGGCAGTAACTGTGCTTAAAGCTGTGAAATACAGCGATGCATATGCATTGTGGTTTCATTTGCATGTCCCTGACCAGTTTCCCAGTGCAGTGCATCAACTGTATTTCTGAGTAATTTGAGTAGGAAATAAGATTATTAGCTTATTTTTTAAATATTCAAACGGAATCACACATGTACTATTCATTGTTTGTACTATTATTATTATTGTTTATTTGCAGCAACATATTCCATAGCGATAAATATATATATATATATATATTTATGTGTATATACATAATATATATATATATATATATATATATATATATATATATATATATATATATATATATATAGTCAGGTCCATAAATATTGGGACATCAACACAATTCTAATCTTTTTTGGCTCTATACACCACCACAATGGATTTGAAATAAAACAAACAAGATGTGATTTAACTGCAGACTTTCAGCTTTAATTTGAGGGTATTTACATCCAAATCAGGTGAACGGTGTAGGAATTACAACAGTTTGTATATGTGCCTCCCACTTTTTAAGGGACCAAAAGTAATGGGACAATTAGCTGCTCAGCTGTTCCATTGCCAGGTGTGTGTTATTCCCTCATTATTCCATTTACAAAGAGCAGATAAAAGGTCCAGAGTTCATTTCAAGTGTGCTATTTGCATTTGTTGCTGTTAACTCTCAATATGAGATCCAAAGAGCTGTCACTATCAGTGAAGCAAGCCATCATTAGGCTGAAAAACCCAACAAACCCATCAGAAAGATAGCAAAAACATTAGGTGTGGCCAAATCAACTGTTTAGAACATCCTTAAAAAGAAGGAACGCACCGGAGAGCTCAGCAACACCAAAAGACCCGGAAGACCACGGAAAACAACTGTGGTGGATGACCAAGAATTATTTCCCTGGTGAAGAAAACACACTTTACAACAGTTGGCCAGATCAAGAACACTCTCCAGGAGGTAGGTGTATGTGTGTCAAAGTCAACAATCAATAGAAGACTTCACCAGAGTGAATACAGAGGGTTCCCCACAAGATGTAAACCATTGGTGAGCCTCAAAAACAGGAAGGCCAGATTAGAGTTTGCCAAACAACATCTAAAAAAGCCTTCACAGTTTTGGAACAACCTCCTATGGACAGATGAGACTAAGATCAACTTGTACCAGAGTGATGGGAAGCGAAGAGTATGGAGAAGGAAAGGAACTGCTCATGATCCAAAGCATACCACCTCATCAGTGAAGCATGGTGGTGGTATTGTCATGGCGTGGGCATGTATGGCTGCCAATTGAACTGGTTTTCTTGTATTTATTGATGATGTGACTGCTGACAAAAGCAGCAGGATGAATTCTGAAGTGTTTCGGGCAATATTATCTGCTCATATTCAGCCAAATGCTTCAGACCTCATTGGACAGCGCTTCTTACTGCAAAAGCAACCAAAGAGTTTTTTAAGGGAAAGAAGTGGAATGTTATGCAATGGCCAAGTCAATCACCTGACCTGAATCCGATTGAGCATGCATTTCACTTGCTGAAGACAAAACTGAAGGGAAAATGCCCCAAGAACAAGCAGGAACTGAAGACAGTTGCAATAGAGGTCTGGCAGAGCATCACCAGGGATGAAACCCAGCGTCTGGTGATGTCTATGCATTCCAAACTTCAGGCTGTAATTGACTGCGAAGGATTTGCAACCAAGTATTAAAAAGTGAAAATGTGATTTATGACTGTTAATCTGTCCCATTACTTTTGGTCCCTTAAAAAGTGGGAGGCACATATACAAACTGTTGTAATTCCTACGCTGTTCACCTGATTTGGATGTAAATACCCTCAAATTAAAGCTGAAAGTCTGCAGTTAAAGCACATCTTGTTTGTTTCATTTTAAATCCATTGTTGTGGTGTATATAGACAAAAAGATTAGAATTGTGTTGATGTCCCAATATTTATGGACCTGACTGTATATATATATATATATATATATATATATATATATACACAGTGGAATCTCAATGTTTGTCACCCCTTAGATTCGTCAAATCCAATATCAGTCACATATTTAAGGCAGAAATTAAATATTAATTAAAAAATTCTATATTAATCCCAAAACATTGTATAAGCTGTTTGCTAAATTGAGTGCTAGGGAATTGTCGGGAAAGGGACAAGAAATACATTGATCACCAGCATTGGAGTTGACTGATGTTTTAATGGAAGGTAACTCCCCTTTTAAACAATAATTCCTTTGCTCCTCTTCAGCTTGTGCCATCATCTCTCCTCAGTAAAGGTGAAGCTCTGGCTCATTTTTTATTTATTGATGTATCAGATTCGGGGCTGGGATATAATTATTCCAATTTTGGTTAATTCCTAATTAAATTGATTCTAAATTCATCAGATTCAATATCCATCAGTACCTTATGTATTTATGTATATTTATATCTGGGTGTGTACCCATGCTTCAGGCACTTTGATGGAGGAACACAATCCAGGCACGTTTACTAAATTTAACCAGTGATACAAAAATAACAAACAAAACAAGTCAGTAAAGGTAATAGGCCTAGCTTCCATTGAAACACTACCTTAACCAATAAATACATCTTCTCATCAACCAGCTCTCCTCAAGCTAAACCTGGGTGGAGTAAAATAAACAGTCCAATAGTTAGTAAAATCACTGACTTGTATATTTCTACAGATTTCCTGGGCTCCACTCAGTTCCAAACAGTCATAAGCTGCAGGCTTGCTGTCTCATAGTGTGTGTCTTTCTTCAGGTCAGACAAACTGCAAACAATCGGTCTATAAGTAGTTCAACCCATGCTCCAGAAACAGTCTTAAATCAGGGCTGCCTAGGTGCAGCTAAATACCTGAGCAGGAAAGTTAACCGTTGCAGTCTTAAGAGAGTCTGTGGCTTGGATAATCCTGTCACACTTGTTTGTCCCCAGTTCAACACTATGGGGTTGAGCGACCAATGCTGTGAGGCAATATATGCTGGACAACACAAAAACATTGTCAGGTTGAGTTACAGCTATGTGAATTACTTTGAATTACTTTGAAAGGTTGTAGGGTCAGGAACCAAAATGTAACTTTGTTGTTTAAAGTGAAATTTCTTCCTAATAGGTAATATCTAAGGGTGTCTGGGCCTATTTTAGGGCCAGGCATTCTTTCTCTGCAGCAGAGGATATTGCTCCTGAAGGCAATACATTTCTGCTAAAAAACAGGTTGGGATGCTCCTCATTTCCACTATCTATGAAAAGACCAGTCCCTAGATTACAACAGATGCATCAGCATGCAAGATGAACACTTTCTCAAAATCTGTAACTAATACTAACTGGATTGTGCAGACTTTTTGGACCCCATTCCAATATTTCATGCTGGTATTTATGGTGCAACTTCATAAGTAACTTACCAACCTATCTATCCCAATTGTTTAACAAATTCAGCGCTGTGTAAATTGTACTCAAAGCCTATTCAAATTGCAGTTGAGGGTCCTCACTCAAGTTAGTGAGTGTATGTAATGCCTTAACGTAACTGATTTTTCTCTAAAGACATACAAGTACTGAATACCACTGGTAAGGGCTCACAAATGCTTCCTGAGAACTTTCAAAGGCAGTTAAAGAGCCAGTACTGTAATAAAAAATGAAAATTCACTCAAGTGAAAAAAAAATATATTATATTAAACATAGGCATATATTTTGAAATATAAACACAAAATTACAAAGTATGATGTGGGAGTCTGCATCCATCTGTGAACATCAACAATAGTCAATAATGCATGTCAACATATATCAGCTGCAATGTCAACACAGACTCAAGTACTCGTGAGGTTAATACATATCAGGAAAGTCACATGGCCTACAACATGTGGTGTAATGCATTGCCTATTAACAGGCTAGCCAAACCCCAAATATTAGTCATCAACGGCATGGTTCCATAATACAACAAAGTGCTGCGAGAGATCATGCATGTATGTTACATCCAATACATATCCATGAGAAGGTATGTCACGTACACAATTCCGTTTTGTGTTTAGATGCCAGGCTGTGAGAACTGTCATAATGGACAGCCTGGGGCCTTAAAAAGAGGAGTGGTTGGGTAAATGAGGGCCTGTCATCTATGCTGGAGGTGAACCTGAACAGACACATGACTATATAATGCAGTCCATGCACAGGATTTTGTTAGAACAGCAGGTAAGGGACAGGGTTTTAGAAGCACAGGGACCTGAGGATATAGGGCCAAATGCTGAAAAGGAGGAGCTCATTCATGTGGATGTAGCTGTTGAGGGAGGTTAGCAGTCCAGAAAGCTGTGGAGAGGAAGTAGGAGTCCCAGGAGACTTACCTCCATCATAAGAATCTTGTGTACACTTGTCCTGTTAGGTCTCTCCTCCCCATTTCTGTTGTGCATGTAAGAATATGTATGCATATAATAAATACATTGAATTCAATCTAATGTTTGTGCATTCATTAATGTTGATCATAACGTGATTTGTTTACAACTACTTCAAGGTAATAATGATAAAGAACAATCACTTGGCCATACCAACATTATTTTATAATTGACATAACATTATTCACATGGAAACTTTCTAGTAATCAAATGCATGGAGACATAGAGGTGTCTAGACATATTTTACCATCATCCATATGTTATAACTACATAATATTATGTTGTTATCCGAGTTTCCTTAATCTCTTCAAGCAGATGATTTCTTAAAGGACCACTTAATTCAGCACAGTTTGAACTATATTACTAAGACTTCCTAAAAGCATATTGGAATACTTTTTGAATTTTTAAAATACATGCATTTTTTTACTGAGAAATCTAATAAAACAAAATCTGTTTTTATATGTGTGAAAGACCACCCACTGACTCCTCCAGCTGAAAAACAAGGAAACTATGCCCTTCTTTATTACTTTAACTAATCACGTTTCAGGGCTGTGTGTCTCATTCAAGTCTTTTGGAAGTCTTTTGACTGACAGTGAGTGCCTATCTAAATTCACATTGATAGATAAATATACACATTGAAATATTGACAAACTATTTTATATATTTAATAATATAGTTTATATTGTATTACTTTGTCAATAAAAGCGTGATCGTTACCTGCTAAGGAAGATTCTCACACTCCAGGATGTTTTCTTTTTAATTTTGATGTATTCATTTTATTATTCCCTTTCACAAAATGGATAGATGTTTAGGGGACTTTTGTGGTCATTTAATATATGATTTATGCACATCAGCTATACCTGAACACAGGATGGGTATACTGAAATATAATCATTAACTAAATGTAATGTTTGTAAATGGCCAAATAAGTAACTATTAGAAACACACGAAGACATGGATAATGGTATAATAACAATATTGTTTTTTATATCCACATAGCATAGTCTTAAATGTAGCAGACCATGTATTAATGTAATTGGAGTGGTTTAAATGCTACCCAGGAGGACAGGAGGCTGTAGAAAATTGGATCATATGTTGGATTAAAGTTAACACTGTATAATGGTAATGCATAGCACGATATCACATGTGGTCATTACAATACAATAACGATAATTAGATAATTAGATAAACATAAACCTCATCATTTATCACTTCATATAATATAAGCAAATATTAATGACACAAATGCAACAACTCTTGGATTATGTATTCCAAACCAATTACACACAGATAGCGTGATTTTAAAATCTTGGAAATAGCAGGCAGAGCACTAAAATTATCATTGTATGGTTATACAGTATTCCAACAAACTGAGGAGGCGAAATATCTAGAAAGATCTGTATGTACAGTACATTTCTTTATACTGTTACTGTAACAATAAACTGGCTTATTTGGTGGTCATCTACAAGCAGGGCAAACAATGTTTTTGTATGTATGTATCTATTATGAGAAATCATGTCAAATGTCATGACCAATTGCAGATATTTAGCAATGATGTGATATCATGCTTATTTATGATTACAATTAGAAGGCAAAGAGTTCTATTGCTATCTCTCTATGGTATTGTTTTACCACATTGATATTACATGTTAAAGGTATAGAAGGCTTATCATATGATAAGTGGATTGTTATTATACCATGACATCTAAATATGTAGCCATGATTATTGCTGTCAAACAAAGGTCATCAGCTTTAATGTATTTTAAAAAGATCAGAAAAGCCATCTGGTCTGATATTGTTAAGAAGGATAACATGCTTAGCTCACGCATGTATAACTGCTGGGTTTGATTAACATATTGTTGTAGGATTATGCAGTTGCACAGCTATATGTATAAGTGTGATGTCATCAATACAATGGCTATATGGAAACCATTGCATATGGTTTACTTCAATTATTTAGTAACACTGCTTACAAATTAACACATTGACTTTATGGATGTGAACTTGGCCTAAAGTAAAAAATAAAAAAAAGGTTTATTAGTAAATAAAATAAAATACTAAATAGGGACTATAACATCTCTTCTCAATTGCGTTCATCAGTGATCATCAATTGGTGAAATGTTAACAATATCCATATGTGTCTACAGATAAGATGATCGTGGACTATGTGATGGTGGCTATCCACATGGTTACTATAGATCAACATCTGTAAACTGGAAAGAGTAAGTTAACATTTTGAAAACTAACTTACCGTATATACTCGAGTATAAGCCGACCTGAGTATAAGCCGAGGCACCTATTTTACCACAAAATACTGGGTAAAATGAGTGACTCGAGGATAAGCTGTGGGTGGGAAATGTGCTGTCCCCTGTGTCCCTCTTGTGCCCTCTGTGTCTCC
This sequence comes from Discoglossus pictus, assembly GCA_027410445.1. Lineage (NCBI taxonomy): Eukaryota > Metazoa > Chordata > Amphibia > Anura > Alytidae > Discoglossus > Discoglossus pictus. The sequence continues at coordinate 259,773,356 of CM050165.1, read as the reverse complement.
CTCTTGTGTCCCCCTCTCTCTCCCGTGTCTCTTCTCCCCTCTCCCTTCACTGTGTCTCTTCTCCCCTCTCCCTTCCCTGTGTCTCTTCCAACCTCTCCTCAAACCCCTGCTCAACCCCCCTCCTCATCCTCAACCCCCTCCTCAACCCCCCTCCTCAACCCCCCTCCTAAACCCCCCTCCTCAACCTCTCTCCTCAACCCCCCATCCTCATCCTCTCTCCTCAACCTCCCATCCTCAACCCCCTCCTTAACCCCTCCTCCTCATCCTCAACCCCCTCCTCATCCTAAACCTCCCTCCTCATCCTCAACCTCCCTCCTCATCCTCCCTCCTCAACCCCCCATCCTTAACCCCATCCTCAACCCCCCATCCTACACCCCAATCCTCATCCTCCCTCCTCAACCCCCCATCCTCATCCTCCCTCCTCATCCCCCCATCGTCATCCTCCCTCCTCAACCCCCCCCATCCTCATCCTCCCTCCTCAACCCCCTCCACAACCCCCCCATCCTCAACCCCCTCCTTAACCCGCCCATCCTCAACCCTGCCATCCTCAACCCAGCCATCCTCAACCCCGCCATCCTCAACCCCCCCTCCTCAACCCTCCCCTCATCCTCCCTCCTAAACCCCCCATCCTCATCCTCCCTCCTCAACCCCCCATCCTCATCCTCCTCCTCAATCCCCCTCCTCAACCTCCCTCCTCATCCTCAACCCCCCATCCTCATCCTCTCTCCTCAACCCCCATCCTCAAACCCCTCCTCAACCCCCCTATCCTCAACCCCCCATCCTCAACCCCCCCATCCTCAACCCCCCATTCTCATCCTCCCTCCTCAACCCCCATCCTCATCCTCCCTCCTCAACCCCTCCTCCTCATCCTCAACCCCCCTCCTTATCCTTAACCTCCCTCCTCATCCTCAACCTCCCTCCTCATCCTCCCTCCTCAACCCCCCCATCCTTAACCCCCTCCTCAACCCCCCATCCTCAATCCCCCATCCTCATCCTCCCTCCTCAAACCCAATCCTCATCCTCCCTCCTCATCCCCCCATCCTCATCCTCCCTCCTCAACCCCCCATCCTCATCTTCCCTCCTCAACCCCCTCCTCAACCCCCCATCCTCAACCACCACCTCAACCCCCCTATCCTCAACCCCCCCATCCTCAACCACCTCCTCAACCCCCCTATCCTCAAACGCCCATCCTCAACCCCGCCATCCTCAACCCCGCCATCCTCAACCCCCCTCCTCAACCCTCCCCTCATCCTCCCTCCTCTACCCCCATCCTCATCCTCCCTCCTCAACCCCCCATCCTCATCCTCCCTCCTCAACCCCCCATCCTCATCCTCCATCCTCAACCCCCCATCCTCAACCCCTTCCTCAACCCCCCTATCCTCAACCCCCCATCCTCAACACCCCCCATCCTCAACCCCCCATCCTCATCCTCCCTCCTCAAACGCCATCCTCATCCTCCCTCCTCATCCCCCCCATCCTCATCCTCCCTCCTCCACCCCTTCTCCTCATCCTCAACCCCCCTCTCATCCTCAAGCTCCCTCCTCATCCTCAACCTCCCTCCTCATCCTCCCTCCTCAACCCCCCCCATCCTTAACCCCTTCCTCAACACCCCCTCCTCAACCCCCCATCCTCATCCTCCCTCCTCAACCCCCCATCCTCATCCTCCCTCCTCATCCCCCCATCCTCATCCTCCCTCCTCATCCCCCCATCCTCATCCTCCCTCCTCAACCCCCCTCCTCAACCGCCCTCCTAAACCCCCCTCCTCAACCTCTCTCTTCAACCCCCCATCCTCATCCTCTCTCCTCAACCTCCCATCCTCAACCCCCCTCCTTAACCCCTTCTCCTCATCCTCAACCTCCCTCCTCATCCTCAAACTCCCTCCTCATCCTCCCTCTTCAACCCCCCCATCCTTAGCCCTCTCCTCAACCACCCCATCCTGAACTACCTCCTCAGCCCCCCATCCTCAACCCCCCATCCTCATCCTCCTTCCTCAACCCCTCCTCCTCATCCTCAACCCCCCTCCTCATCCTCAACCTCCCTCTTCATCCTCAACCTCCCTCCTCATCCTCCCTCCTCAACCCCCCATCCTTAACCCCCTCCTCAACCCCCCATCCTCAACCCCCCATCCTCCTCCTCCCTCTTCAACCCCCCATCCTCATCCTCCCTCCTAATCCCCCCATCCTCATCCTCCCTCCTCAAACCCCCCATCCTTATCCTTCCTCCTCAACCCCCTCCTCAACCCCCCATCCTCAACCCCCTCCTTAACCCGCCCATCCTCAACTCCCACATCCTCATCCTCCCTCCTCAACCCCCCATCCTCCCTCCTCATCCCCCCATCCTCATCCTCCCTCCTCAAACCCCCCCATCCTCATCCTCCCTCCTCAACCCCCCCATCCTCAACCCCCTCCTTAACCCGCCCATCCTCAACTCTGCCATCCTCAACCCAGCCATCCTCAACCCCCCTCCTCAACCCTCCCCTCAACCTCCCTCCTCAACCCCCCATCCTCATCCTCCCTCCTCAAACCCCATCCTCATCCTCCCTTCTCAACCCCGCTCCTCAACCTCCCTCCTCATCCTCAACCCCCCATCCTCATCCTCTCTCATCAACTCCCCATCCTCAACCCCCTCCTCAACCCCCCTATCCTCAACCCCCATCCTCAACCCCCCCCATCCTCAACCCCCCATCCTCATCCTCCCTCCTCAACCCCCATCCTCATCCTCCCTCCTCATCCCCCCATCCTCATCCTCCCTCCTCAACCCCTCCTCCTCATCCTCAACCCCCCTCCTCATCCTTAACCACCCTCCTCATCCTCAACCTCCCTCCTCATCCTCCCTCCTCAACCCCCCCATCCTCAACCCCCATCCTCATCCTCCCTCCTCTACCCCCCATCCTCATCCTCCTTCCTCATCCCCCCATCCTCATTCTCCCTCCTCAACCCCCCATCCTCATCCTCCCTCCTCAACCCCCTTCTCAACCCCCCCATCCTCAACCCCCCTCCTCAACCCCCCTATCCTCAACCCCCCCATCTTCAACCCCGCCATCCTCAACCCCGCCATCCTCAACCCCCCTCCTCAACCCTCCCCTCATCCTCCCTCCTCAACCCCCATCCTCATCCTCCCCTCCTCAACCCCCCATCCTCATCCTCCCTCCTCAACCCCCCATCCTCATCCTCCCTCCTCAACCCCCCATCCTCAACCCCTCCTCAACCCCCCTATCCTCAACCCCACCATTCACAACCCCCCATCCTCAACCCCCCATCCTCATCCTCCCTCCTCAACTGCCATCCTCATCCTCCCTCCTCATCCCCCCATCCTCATCCTCCCTCCTCCACCCCTTCTGCTCATCCTCAACCCCCCTCCTCATCCTCAACCTCCCTCCTCATCCTCAACCTCCCTCCTCATCCTCCCTCCTCAACCCCCCCATCCTTAACCCCTTCCTCAACACCCCTTCCTCAACCCCCCATCCTCATCCTCCCTCCTCAACCCCCCATCCTCATCCTCCCTCCTCATCCCCCCATCCTCATCCTCCCTCCTCAACCCCCCATCCTCATCCTCCCTCCTCAACTGCCATCCTCATCCTCCCTCCTCATCCCCCCATCCTCATCCTCCCTCCTCCACCCCTTCTCCTCATCCTCAACCCCCCTCCTCATCCTCAACCTCCCTCCTCATCCTCAACCTCCCTCCTCATCCTCCCTCCTCAACCCCCCCATCCTTAACCCCTTCCTCAACACCCCTTCCTCAATCCCCCATCCTCATCCTCCCTCCTCAACCCCCCATCCTCATCCTCCCTCCTCATCCCTCCATCCTCATCCTCCCTCCTCAACCCCCCATCCTCATCCTCCCTCCTCAACCCCGCTCCTCAACCCCCCTCCTCAACCCCCCTCCTAAACCCCCCTCCTCAACCTCTCTCTTCAACCCCCCATCCTCATCCTCTCTCCTCAACCTCCCATCCTCAACCCCCCTCCTTAACCCCTCCTCCTCATCCTCAACCTCCCTCCTCATCCTCAACCTCCCTCCTCATCCTCCCTCTTCAACCCCCCCATCCTTAGCCCTCTCCTCAACCACCCCATCCTGAACTACCTCCTCAGCCCCCCATCCTCAACCCCCCATCCTCATCCTCCCTCCTTATCCCCCCATCCTCATCCTCCCTCCTCAACCCGTCCTCCTCATCCTCAACCCCCCTCCTCATCCTCAACCTCCCTCCTCATCCTCCCTCCTCAACCCCCCATCCTTAACCCCCTCCTCAACCCCCCATCCTCCTCCTCCCTCTTCAACCCCCCATCCTCATCCTCCCTCCTAATCCCCCCATCCTCATCCTCCCTCCTCAAACCCCCCATCCTTATCCTTCCTCCTCAACCCCCTCCTCAACCCCCCATCCTCAACCCCCTCCTTAACCCGCCCATCCTCAACTCCCACATCCTCATCCTCCCTCCTCAACCCCCCATCCTCATCCTCCCTCCTCATCCCCCCATCCTCATCCTCCCCTCCTCAACCCCCCATCCTCATCCTCCCTCCTCAACCCCCCATCCTCAACCCCCTCCTTAACCCGCCCATCCTCAACTCTGCCATCCTCAACCCAGCCATCCTCAACCCCCCTCCTCAACCCTCCCCTCAACCTCCCTCCTCAACCCCCCATCCTCATCCTCCCTCCTCAAACCCCATCCTCATCCTCCCTTCTCAACCCCGCTCCTCAACCTCCCTCCTCATCCTCAACCCCCCATCCTCATCCTCTCCTCATCAACTCCCATCCTCAACCCCCCTCCTCAACCCCCCTATCCTCAACCCCCATCCTCAACCCCCCCATCCTCAACCCCCCATCCTCATCCTCCCTCCTCAACCCCCATCCTCATCCTCCCTCCTCATCCCCCCATCCTCATCCTCCCTCCTCAACCCCTCCTCCTCATCCTCAACCCCCCTCCTCATCCTTAACCACCCTCCTCATCCTCAACCTCCCTCCTCATCCTCCCTCCTCAACCCCCCCATCCTCAACCCCCCATCCTCATCCTCCCTCCTCTACCCCCCCCATCCTCATCCTCCCTCCTCATCCCCCCATCCTCATTCTCCTCCTCAACCCCCCATCCTCATCCTCCCTCCTCACCCCCTTCTCAACCCCCCCATCCTCAACCCCCTCCTCAACCCCCCTATCCTCAACCCCCCCATCTTCAACCCCGCCATCCTCAACCCCGCCATCCTCAACCCCCCTCCTCAACCCTCACCCTCATCCTCCCTCCTCAACCCCCATCCTCATCCTCCCTCCTCAACCCCCCCATCCTCATCCTCCCTCCTCAACCCCCCATCCTCATCCTCCCTCCTCAACCCCCCATCCTCAACCCCCTCCTCAACCCCCCTATCCTCAACCCCACCATTCACAACCCCCCATCCTCAACCCCCCATCCTCATCCTCCCTCCTCAACTGCCATCCTCATCCTCCCTCCTCATCCCCCCATCCTCATCCTCCCTCCTCCACCCCTTCTGCTCATCCTCAACCCCCCTCCTCATCCTCAACCTCCCTCCTCATCCTCAACCTCCCTCCTCATCCTCCCTCCTCAACCCCCCCATCCTTAACCCCTTCCTCAACACCCCCTTCCTCAACCCCCCATCCTCATCCTCCCTCCTCAACCCCCCATCCTCATCCTCCCTCCTCATCCCCCCATCCTCATCCTCCCTCCTCAACCCCCCATCCTCATCCTCCCTCCTCAACTGCCATCCTCATCCTCCCTCCTCATCCCCCCATCCTCATCCTCCCTCCTCCACCCCTTCTCCTCATCCTCAACCCCCCTCCTCATCCTCAACCTCCCTCCTCATCCTCAACCTCCCTCCTCATCCCCCCTCCTCAACCCCCCCATCCTTAACCCCTTCCTCAACACCCCTTCCTCAATCCCCCATCCTCATCCTCCCTCCTCAACCCCCCATCCTCATCCTCCCTCCTCATCCCTCCATTCCTCATCCTCCCTCCTCAACCCCCCATCCTCATCCTCCCTCCTCAACCCCGCTCCTCAACCCCCCCTCCTCAACCCCCCTCCTAAAACCCCCCTCCTCAACCTCTCTCTTCAACCCCCCATCCTCATCCTCTCTCCTCAACCTCCCATCCTCAACCCCCCTCCTTAACCCCTCCTCCTCATCCTCAACCTCCCTCCTCATCCTCAACCCCCCCTCCTCATCCTCCCTCTTCAACCCCCCCATCCTTAGCCCTCTCCTCAACCACCCCATCCTGAACTACCTCCTCAGCCCCCCATCCTCAACCCCCCATCCTCATCCTCCCTCCTTATCCCCCCATCCTCATCCTCCCTCCTCAACCCGTCCTCCTCATCCTCAACCCCCCTCCTCATCCTCAACCTCCCTCCTCATCCTCCCTCCTCAACCCCCCATCCTTAACCCCCTCCTCAACCCCCCATCCTCCTCCTCCCTCCTCAACCCCCCATCCTCATCCTCCCTCCTAATCCCCCCATCCTCATCCTCCCTCCTCAAACCCCCCATCCTTATCCTTCCTCCTCAACCCCCTCCTCAACCCCCCATCCTCACCCCCTCCTTAACCCGCCCATCCTCAACTCCCACATCCTCATCCTCCCTCCTCAAACCCCCCATCCTCATCCTCCCTCCTCATCCCCCCATCCTCATCCTCCCTCCTCAACCCCCCCATCCTCATCCTCCCTCCTCAACCCCCCATCCTCAACCCCACCTTACCCGCCCATCCTCAACTCTGCCATCCTCAACCCAGCCATCCTCAACCCCCCTCCTCAACCCTCCCCTCAACCTCCCTCCTCAACACCCCCATCCTCATCCTCCCTCCTCAACACACCCATCCTCATCCTCCCTCCTCAACCCCCCTATCCTCAACCCCCTCCTCAACCCCCCTATCCTCAACCCCACCATCCGCAACCCCCCATCCTCAACCCCCCATCCTCATCCTCCCTCCTCAACTGCCATCCTCATCCTCCCTCCTCATCCCCCCATCCTCATCCTCCCTCCTCCACCCCTTCTTCTCATCCTCAACCCCCCTCCTCATCCTCAACCTCCCTCCTCATCCTCAACCTCCCTCCTCATCCTCCCTCCTCAACCCCCCCATCCTTAACCCCTTCCTCAACACCCCTTCCTCAATCCCCCATCCTCATCCTCCCTCCTCAACCCCCCATCCTCATCCTCCCTCCTCATCCCTCCATCCTCATCCTCCCTCCTCAACCACCATCCTCATCCTCCCTCCTCAACCCCCCTCCTCAACCCCCCTCCTCAACCCCCCCTCCTAAACCCCCCCTCCTCAACCTCTCTCTTCAACCCCCCCATCCTCATCCTCTCTCCTCAACCTCCCATCCTCAACCCCCCCTCCTTAACCCCTCCTCCTCATCCTCAACCTCCCTCCTAATCCTCAACCTCCCTCCTCATCCTCCCTCTTCAACCCCCCCATCCTTAGCCCCTCTCCTCAACCACCCCATCCTGAACTACCTCCTCAGCCCCCCATCCTCAACCCCCCATCCTCATCCTCCCTTCCTTATCCCCCCATCCTCATCCTCCCTCCTCAACCCCTCCTCCTCATCCTCAACCCCCCTCCTCATCCTCAACCTCCCTCCTCATCCTCCCTCCTCAACCCCCCATCCTTAACCCCCTCCTCAACCCCCCATCCTCCTCCTCCCTCTTCAACCCCCCATCCTCATCCTCCCTCCTAATCCCCCCATCCTCATCCTCCCTCCTCAAACCCCCCATCCTTATCCTTCCTCCTCAACCCCCTCCTCAACCCCCCATCCTCAACCCCCTCCTTAACCCGCCCATCCTCAACTCCCACATCCTCATCCTCCCTCCTCAACCCCCATCCTCATCCTCCCTCCTCATCCCCCATCCTCATCCTCCCTCCTCAACCCCCCCATCCTCATCCTCCCTCCTCAACCCCCCATCCTCAACCCCCTCCTTAACCCGCCCATCCTCAACTCTGCCATCCTCAACCCAGCCATCCTCAACCCCCCTCCTCAACCCTCCCCTCAACCTCCCTCCTCAACCCCCCCATCCTCATCCTCTCTTCCTCAAACCCCCCATCCTCATCCTCCCTCCTCAACCCCCCTCCTCAACCCCCTCCTCAACCCCCCTATCCTCACCCCCACCATCCGCAACCCCCCCATCCTCAACCCCCCATCCTCATCCTCCCTCCTCAACTGCCATCCTCATCCTCCCTCCTCATCCCCTCATCCTCATCCTCCCTCCTCCACCCCTTCTCCTCATCCTCAACCCCCCTCCTCATCCTCAACCTCCCTCCTCATCCTCAACCTCCCTCCTCATCCTCCCTCCTCAACCCCCCCATCCTTAACCCCTTCCTCAACACCCCTTCCTCAACCCCCCATCCTCATCCTCCCTCCTCAACCCCCCATCCTCATCCTCCCTCCTCATCCCTCCATCCTCATCCTCCCTCCTCAACCCCCCATCCTCATCCTCCCTCCTCAACCCCCCTCCTAAACCCCCCTCCTCAACCTCTCTCTTCAACCCCCCATCCTCATCCTCTCTCCTCAACCTCCCATCCTCAACCCCCCTCCTTAACCCCTCCTCCTCATCCTCAACCTCCCTCTTCATCCTCAACCTCCCTCCTCATCCTCCCTCTTCAACCCCCCCATCCTTAGCCCTCTCCTCAACCACCCCATCCTGAACTACCTCCTCAGCCCCCCATCCTCAACCACCCATCCTCATCCTCCCTCCTTATCCCCTCATCCTCATCCTCCCTCCTCAACCCCTCCTCCTCATCATCACCCCCCTCCTCATCCTCAACCTCCCTCCTCATCCTCCCTCCTCAACCCACATCCTTTACCCCCTCCTCAACCCCCCATCCTCAACCCCCCATCCTCCTCCTCCCTCTTCAACCCCCCATCCTCATCCTCCCTCCTAATCCCCCCCATCCTCATCCTCCCTCCTCAAACCCCCCATCCTTATCCTTCCTCCTCAACCCCCTCCTCAACCCCCCATCCTCAACCCCCTCCTCAACCCCCTCCTCAACCCCCCATCCTCATCCTCCCTCCTCAACCCCCCCATCCTCATCCTCCCTCCTCATCCCCCCATCCTCATCCTCCCTCCTCAACCCCCCATCCTCATCCTCCCTCCTCAACCCCCCATCCTCAACCCCCTCCTTAACCCACCCATCCTCAACTCTGCCATCCTCAACCCAGCCATCCTCAACCCCCCTCCTCAACCCTCCCCTCAACCTCCCTCCTCAACCCCCCATCCTCATCCTCCCTCCTCAAACCCCATCCTCATCCTCCCTTCTCAACCCCGCTCCTCAACCTCCCTCCTCATCCTCAACCCCCATCCTCATCCTCTCTCATCAACTCCCCATCCTCAACCCCCTCCTCAACCCCCCTATCCTCAACCCCCATCCTCAACCCCCCCATCCTCAACCCCCCATCCTCATCCTCCCTCCTCTACCCCCCATCCTCATCCTCCTTCCTCATCCCCCCATCCTCATTCTCCCTCCTCAACCCCCCATCATCAACCCCCTCCTCAACCCCCCTATCCGCAACCCCCCATCTTCAACCCCGCCATCCTCAACCCCGCCATCCTCAACCCCCCTCCTCAACCCTACCCTCATCCTCCCTCCTCAACCCCCCATCCTCATCCTCCCTCCTCAACCCCCATCCTCAACCCCCCTCCTCAACCCTACCCTCATCCTCCCTCCTCAACCCCCCATCCTCATCCTCCCTCCTCAACCCCCATCCTCATCCTCCCTCCTCAACCCCCATCCTCATCCTCCCTCCTCAACCCCCCATCCTCATCCTCCCTCCTCAACCCCCCATCCTCATCCTCCCTCCTCAACCCCCCATCCTCAACCCCCTCCTCAACCCCCCTATCCTCAACCCCACCATCCGCAACCCCCCATCCTCAACCCCCCATCCTCATCCTCCCTCCTCAACTGCCATCCTCATCCTCCCTCCTCATCCCCCCATCCTCATCCTCCCTCCTCAACCCCTCCTCCTCATCCTCACCCGGTATTTGCTAATGACGCGGCGCATGTGAAGTCACGGCATTAGCATATACCGGGTGCCGTCACCTGGTATATGCTAATGACGCAGCGCACACGTGACATCACATGAGCGCCGGGTCAAGGAGCGGAGGCCGGAGCAGAAGCAGTAAGTGAGGGGAGAGGGGTAGGTATTTAGGGGGGGTTAGAATGAGGAGGGGGGGTTAGGTTGAGGAGGGAGAATGAGGAGGGGGGGTTATAATGAGGAGGGGGGGTTGAGGATGAGGAGGAGGGAGGGAAAGAGACACGGGGGGTTAGAGAGACACAGGGGGGGTAGAGAGACATGGGGGGTTAGAGAGACATGGGGGGGTAAGAGAGACACGGTGGGGGTTAGAGAGACACGGTGGGGGTTAGAGAGACACGGGGGGGGGGAGAGTAACTTGAGTATAAGGCGAGGGGGCCCTTTTTAGCCTTAAAAAAAGGGCTGAAAAACTCGGCTTATACTCGAGTATATACAGTAATATGTAATATCCTCTACAGAGTGCAGTAGTTAGTCTTAGACCCTCAATCCCTACAATAGTGCATAACCTCAGACCCTGTAAAACTGGTTGTGAAAGTAAGAAGCAAATTCCAAAACAAAATAGATAAGAACTTCCTTTATGAACCAGTTCTTACCTCATTAACTGTACATGTAATTTATAATTCTCATTCAACACCAAGACCACACTAAACAACTGTTATAAAACTTGAATTTTATTATATTATTTTTTTAAAAAATATTTGATATTTATTCAGTTAAAATAGATGTTTTAATTTATATTGTATGTGTGATATCTATCTATATATGTGTGGTGTACGTGTTTGAGTATGTGACAGGATGATAGCATTTATGATATTCACCTGGCATGGTCCATGGATGCAGAGTGTGCATCTGACCCAAGAGACTAACCTCCATTGCCTGGGCGATCCATTCCCTTGGCATCTACTCCCACTCATTGTAGTGTACTATAGATAGAGGACCACCACCAGTTGCTCTGGCTGCCTCCTCTGACATCTTCCTCCTCACCTCTACCTTTCTCTCCTCCTCTCCCTCTCTCCTCTTTTAACTCTCTTGGTTCCTCTCCCTCTCTCCACACTCCTCCTCTCTTTGCTGCTCTCCCAGCTCCCTCCCCAGGGCACCATCTTTCCTCTCCCCACCTCTCCCTTCCTCTCCCCTACTGCCTCTTTCCTCTATCCCCCAAAAAATAGTATAAAATAAATTAATCTAATATGTGATGTTAATGTAAGTGTAATATAGAAAAGTATATGTTCTATCTGCATGATTATTGTGTAAGGGTATAGGGTGAGGGTATAGGGTGTGTGGTATGGGGTTCCTCGTAATGCTTCCACTTGTGAGCTATGTGTCATCCAATGAGTGAATTGGATGCTATCACAATGGGAAAGTAATAGGTTGTCAATTAGTCTGTGGAAAGTTGCTGGAGCTCCATCTAATCCAAATGACAGGACTTTGTATTGAAACAGACTATCTGAATCTTGCCTTTCCAAGCCGATCTATCAGTTCATCGACTCTGGGAATGGGATAACCTCAAATTCTGATATTGTATTCCATCTATGAAAGTCACTGCAGAATCTAACTGTTCCACCAGCCTTTTGAACCATCAAAATAGGACTGCACCACTAACTTTGGGATCCAACAATGATCCGCAGTTTTAGCATTTTTTTATTAAAAAAATGTATCTATGCTTTTTAAGCTTAGGGCTATATTCCTACTCTTACCCCTGCCTTGGTGGTAATGTAATGGTAAATTGCGGTAGTTGAAACATCCAAGTTTTTATTCCAATATCTAATAGTGTAGGTTTCTTCCTTTTGTTCAGGGGGTAGTTCCTGACTGACATGTACTTTCACTTGTGCGGACTCCACGCATTCTACACAGCAAACTTTTTCACTGGTATCATCTCACTATTCAGCTAAGCATGTAACATCTACATGTACCACCTCTCAGGGACAATATTTTCACCTGGCACTTCATGCTCTTCCCACTTTTCTTGTAGCATGTCCAGAATCCCTCCTGTATGACAACCATAGAGATGTTACAATGGGGAAATCCCAGCAGAGGATTGAGGTACTTCTCTGACAGCAAAAATCATGTAATGTAAAAGTTGGTCACAGTTTCCCCCTTTTGCTACAACTCATCCAATCTTGCTCTACAACTCCATCTGTGGATGGTAAGCTGAGCTTCTGAGTGATTTAATCTGTAGGAGCTTGCACATGTCTTTCAGTAACTTTGATAAAAAAACAAAAAAATTAAGACAGCCTATACTCCAGGAGCAGTCTTAAATCAAGGCTGCCCAGGTGCAGCTATTAACCTGAGCAGGAAAGCCAGCAATTGCAGTCCTTTTGGGGAACAGAGTTTTGCAAAGTCTGTGGCTCACATAAATCCCTTGGATAACTCTGTGACAAAACATGTATTAAGTATAACGTAGCCATGACTGCCCAGTATTCCAGATGAATAACCAGCGCATTGCATTTTAAAGTGATACCTTGTTTATTGAACAAGCTCTTTATCAAGTTAGAAGCAGAACTGGTTAAGATATAACTTAAGCATTAGTATAGAGAGAACAGTAATACTGAGAAATAAAAAAAACTCACATGGGACAGAAGACAGATAGATAGATAGAATGATAGATAGATTAATTTTATTTAGCTGTGTTTGATAATTAATCATTGCTACTGTATGTATTATTTTCCATTTACCAATACAGTTTAATTTGCATTTATCTGTTTACAAGAATGCGGTTTAGACAGTCTTAACCAATCAGGATGAGTCATGCAAATGATACTAATCCATTGTATTCATACTGAGAGTATATAAACTCATACTGATGATGTGCATTTATACAGTTTGACAAAGTTCTAGAGTTATCAGAAAAGTCACTGTTCATTCCTCACACGCCTTTTCTTCCCACTGATATTCTATGATATCTTCACAGGATGCAGCATTGCAATCTATATATTTCAATGTGCAAAACACTAAGGCCCTTATTTAGCTGGCTGTGCACATGTCTCCTAGGGCTCTATTAAAAGTGTCTGCAATAAAACATTCTTCAGAGAAGCAGCCACACAGCATACTAAATGAGGGTCTGTTGCTGTAATAACAGAGCTTCACATACTGACCATGTTTTACATCTAAATGAAATGTAATCTAATTAATTTATAGACTAAAAATAAAATCAAGACTATCATCATATGAATGAAATGTGGACTTATTTACTTTAAATTTTCTCCACCAGATTCAAGTAAACAAGATTTTTAATCTCAGTAGTGCTTTTGGTTACCTGTCAACATTTTCAAAACTAAAGGCTACTATTCAAGGCTTCTAGAGTATTCCCCAGGGCAGGTTGCGCTCATGACACATTTCACACCAAAATCGAAATCATCACGAATCCTACTGAAGTGGAAGGACAAATACACAGAGGTGAAAATGGTGTCATGATTTAAAGTCAATCACTGTAACTACAAGTCAAGAATTTCCATCCTTCGGTTGTCTGTTATTTTAGCATTGTATTTTCCTGTAAATGTTTTTCTCTCAAATATTCTTTGTTCAAACTTTCTTCATAATTTATTTATTTATTTATGTATTTACAAGAATATGAATTGATCATGTTTAGCATGTTTTAAATATCTGTTTTATGCACAGTATGCAATACATTTGTTCTTACTGCTGTTTGTTTGTTTACCTTTAGGGTGGAAGTCTGCGAGTTTCAATCCCACAAGGTGCTTTAGGGAAAGCACCATGGACACTGGATTCCAAACTCAAAGACAGGGCCCTCCTTGTTTTACTATGTGTTAATTTGTATGTATATTTGTCTTGAACGTGTCTTATGTACAGCGCTACGGAATATGTTGGCGCGTTATAAATAAACGATAATAATAATAATAATAAAGTTTGTATGGGTATATACTATATCAGATATTCTTGCATTTTTAATAGATAGTTTGTTAAAATGTGCAAGTGTATCTTTAAAAAAGTATGGAATTCAGACATTGGCCCTTATTCAACTGAAATTTACAACAGTTACAGAGCCAACGTTGAAGGTTTAATGAAGGTTAAATTGATCACATATAATAGTTGTCAAACGGCAAGTCGTTGCCACGCTTTGCGAGGTGCGTATGACTTAGGCGATGATCGCCGAAGGCGCTCATCACTTCGAGCCTCGCGAAGAGAGGCAAGCCGTTAAACCGTAGCAGTTAGCCGATGAGCGCTGTTACAATACATGACGCGGGACATAGAAAAAAGAAAATACAGAAGAAAAAAAGATATGAGACGTCAAAATTTACGAGATTAGCGGCCAAACAAAAAACATGAAAAACACACTAAATACACCCCAAAAAAATACAAAAACATCACAGACAGCATGGGGCAACAGCCAGGACGTTTGTGAGTGAGGTAGAACACAAATTTAACTCGATTTAGACGATTTTCGCCACTTGTAAATCGCCTAAGCGAGGAAAAAAATGGCCGCAGAAAAAAAATGAGAACAAGGCTACATGACCCCTACCGCGCAAAACACTGCAAAACGCGTAGCACTTTACACATCACACTACGACCTACAAGATACACTATTACAAAGGCCGGAAAATGCTCACGAGATGCGTACCACATTAATAACATTACGACTATAAAATTCCGCTTTACACAATAAGCCAACGGCTTTACCTCGCGCACGCCGCCTATTTAGAATGCACACTTCAAACATTCATTACACTTTATAAGCAGGGCACTAACACTCACAATGTATATTCTATGCAGACGCAAAATACCAACAGATTGTTAGCTCTTCAGCCTATTGCTCGCTGCATATATCAATTATAAATAATTAAAGTATATTAATTGATTTAAGAAATCATTCATTATTACTTAACTACATATACATAGAAAATATATCTCTCTCAGAGGACCAAAAGTACACGACAGGAGAGGATCGCAATGAGTGCTGAAGGCATGCCTCACAATGAGCGCCAAAGGTCCTGAGGCTCGCAATGAGCACCGAAGGTCCTCACAGTACAAAACGATTTCAATTAGGTCTCAAACAGCATTCCCATGTCTTCAAATTTTATTGCCCTGTCATTTTTGACGGCCAAGTCGCTAGTCTAAAAATAGTTTTCACAGCTGGATGGCAGGAACAGGTAATTGATTGCATATAAACAACATATTCAAATGGAAAAGGATTACAAAGTACTTAGGATCACATATATAGTTGTGAGCGTACGAGTTGTTGCTAACGCTGCGGGCTCGCGTAGCGAGCCCGCGGCCCTCGCGAAGCGCAGCGCAGCGAGCCGAGGCCCTCGCAAAGCGAGGGCAGTGCCCTCGCGAAGCGAGGGCACTGCCCGAGGGTCTCAGTTGCTGGCATGGAGCGCCGTAGGCGCTCCATGCCAGCACCTGAGGACCTCGCAAAGCGAGGGCCGCAGTTGCTGGCATGGAGCGCCGAAGGCGCTCCTTGCCAGCAACTGCGACCCTCGCAAACTTCACGTCGCAACCCAAACAGTACGACACACACATTACGACACTCGCAAACAACATACGACACACGTTCACACACATTACGGACTCGTAAACACTCGGACGCAACTCGCGAACATTACAAAATGTAAAACACAATACATACACACACCACATACATAAAAAAACTTACCTACACCAAGAGGGAGCACCCAGCACCTCAAAAATACAACTTACACCTCGATTTTACTTCAAATAAAACAGTTTAGAGACTAAAAAAAAAACGAAGCGAGAGAAAAAAATGGCCGCCGAACAAAACGAAAACGAGGCTACAGCACTCTAAACTCGCAAAACACCACAAGAAACTCGCAAAACACCACAAAACACCTACGGATATTCCGATACAAACGTATAACACACATTACTCACCATTTGACGCCAATGCGGAAGTACACGACAACGGTTTGGGCTCGCGCACGCACAGTGTTACACTGCACACATTCAGCACGCTTACACAGCAGATCCACACCACTAATGCTGCAGCAACATCAAAACACATTCACAGCTCTTCCACACAATGCTTTAAAATAGGTAAAGTATATTCATTTATTAATGTATTATATATTTCATTATTACACACTAAACAGCATTAGCTACCTTACAATTTCATTGCCGTCATTTTTTGACGGGCAATTCGCTAGTAATAAATAATAAACAATTTATAGCAAATGCTATGAAAATATGACTTGTTATATTGAGCATACATTTATGTAAGTAAGTAATTCAGCAATATACAAAAAGCCCTTTATTATTCAAGACTTCATATCTACACTATGGCCAAATGACATATCCCATGTTTTACATTGGATAAAACCAAGCTGGCATCTGTTTATTTAAATTAACCTGCAGATGCACAGAAATGTTGTGTATTCTGAATATGTGGTTGTAAAAGAAGAACAAGAACAAAAAAGTATAATGAGCTAAAAACAGAGACAATCACACCAGCAGATGAACTGCCATAAAAAGGTCTGAGCTATGATGTCATTCTATAAGTGCATCTGATTTACTCAGACAAGTATAACTTGCATATAAGTTTGGGCCTTATGTGTAACTGTTTGCAGGAGGGAGTTCAAAACAAAGGGTCAAATTGTAGTATTTTTTGTCAATTGTAATTATCAGTCAGTTCAGTCGCAACCTCACTCAGTGTACATCCTGCCACATGTATGAACTACGGGAACAACTGATCCAGAGTCCATACCTCTGTGAGAGGTGTGAGCATGGTGCCTCTCTGGAATCTCAAATTGGAGAACTGGAGAGAAGAATTGCAGCACTTAGTGATATTGCTCCACTGGAAAGTGAGTTGGTGGTAATTCAGCACAGTTTAGATGGGGGTAGTGAGGATGTCCAGGGAGGTAGCTGGGTAACAGTGAAAGGGGGAAGCAGGGGGATCAGGAGGAGGCAGGATAATACTGAGTTGGCAAGCATCAACACATTTGCCAGATTTAGGGAAACTGTTGGGGGATGTCCATTCAGGAATGGCATGGCCAGATGGAGCTGAGTGGGTGGGCAGAGAAACAAACAGATTTTGATGGTACCAGTGGTTGGGACACTGCAACATAATGGGGCTACACTACCTTCAACAAATAATTGGTTAACACAGGAAGAAATCCAAAGGAGGTTGGAAAAAATAAATGTTAATAAAGCCCCAGGCCCTGATGGAATACATCCAATGGTACTGAGGGAACTGGGCTCTGTAATAGCAAAACCATTACATCTAATTTTTCAAGCTTCACTCAACACTGGGTCTTTACCAGATGACTGGAGAAAAGTAGAAGTGATACCTATATTTAAGAAGGGAACAAGAGCAAATCCAGGGAATTATAGACCTGTAAGCCTCACTTCTGTTTTGGGAAGGCTTTTAGAAGTGTTCATAAGGTATAATTAACAAGAATATGTCTCTTCAAACATTATAAGTATTATAAGTAGGAGCCAACGTGTCTTTATGAGGGATAGGTCATGTCAAACAAATCTAATTCATTTCTATGAGGAGGTTAGTAGGAACTGGGATCAAGGCAACTCAGTGGATGAAGTCTTTTTCGATTTTGTAAAGGCTTTTGATACAGTGCCACATGGTAGACTATTGTGCAAGCTAAGGGATACAGCAATTGCAGTAAATATATGCACATGGATTGAGAGCTGGCTAAAAGACAGAAAGCAAAGGGTTTTTGTAAATGGAACATACTCCGATTGGACTAATGTGGTAAGTGGGCTTCCTCAGGGCTCAGTATTAGGTCCTCTCCTTTTTAACATATTTATTAGACTTAGAGGCAGGCATGGAAAGCATGGTCTCCATTTTTGCTGATGACATTAAGTTGTGCAAGGTAATTAAATCAGTAAATTAATTACTTTCCCTCCAAAGGGATTTGCATAAATTGGAGAAATGGACAATTAAATGGCAGATGAGATTTAATATGAATAAATGTAAGGTTATGCATCTGGGAAGAAAAATAGCCATGCAATTTTTAAACTTAATGAAGCAAATCTAGGGGTATCATATATTGAAAGGGATTTCAGAGTGCTTGTGGACAACCACCTACGTAACAGTTCTCAATGCCAAGCAGCATCTGCAAAGGCAAATAAAATGTTAGCATATATTAAGAAGTATATAGAAGCCAGGGAAGAAAATATAATTCTGTCACTATACAAATCCCTAATATGCTCTCATTTGGGATATTTGGAGTACAGTTGAGGGCACCACTTCTTAAAACGGACATTTTAGATCTGGAAAAGGTACAGAAAAGGAAAACAAAACTAATAAGGGCCTAAGTTATGAAGAAAGACTAACCAAATTAAATGTATTTTCTCTAGAAAAAAGGCGTTTAAGAGTGGATATGATTACCCTATATAAAGACCTATATAAATACATCCAGGTTCAGTATAAAGATTTGTCAATGGAGCTTTTTGTGACAAGAGGTTTTCAACTGACAAGAGGACATCCTTTGAGGTTAGAAGTAAAAAGATTCCACCTTAAAGAAAGAAAAGGGTTCTTCACAGTAAGGGTGGTTAATCTGTGGAATTCTCTACCAAGGGAGGTGATGACAGCGGATTCAATAGATAACTTTAAAAAGGGATTGGATATATTTTTAAAATAAAACGGGCATTCAGGATTATCCTGGTTAATTAGAGAGGGTGTATTGATCAAGGGAGGAATCCGATCGACAGTATCTGGGGTCAGGAAGGAATTAATTTTGTTTCCCTTTTGAAACAATTGGCAAAGTTTCACTTGTTTTTTTATTTTTTCTGTTTGCTTTCCTCTGGATCAAATAACAATTAATCTGCATATTGCAGATCAGAGGGGATCTTAAAAGGTTGAACTTGATGGGCTAAAAGTACTTTTTCAACCTCAATTACTATGTAACTATTACTATATAACTATTAAAACTGATAGGACAAAACGTGTATGTTGTTACCACCCTTGAATAATAATGGAATAAAATACAGTATCCAGTCTCAGCAGGCACAGAAAAAAGGATCAGTTGGGGAGGAGACTTAAATGATCGGCATTGCAGTAGCAAAGAAAAAGACAATTTGAACCCAAAAAGTGGCGAAGGTTCAATATACAAATTGCGATCTAACTGTAAGATTTCAGTTGGAGAAGAAAAGAAGCAATAACTCTATAAAGCAAATCTTTAATTGAAGTAAAACTGTGCTAGTGTAAACAATGTAACAAAATTAGCAGCTGAAAATCTGAATTTTTGAGGGCCCTGTTTATAGAAGAATCCATCTTGTCTTTGTTTCACCACTAGGAGTTGGAACATGAAGGCTGTTTTTAATTTATCAATAGAGGGAGGATGGGGAAGAGAGATGAAGGGTATCTGTATTGGATTTAATTTAAATTAATCCCATCAAAAAAGTAAGGTTGTCTAGAAATGTAAACATTTGTATCACACACACAAGAGGATTCCTCCAGGGTTTAGTAGAAACATCAACATTTGTAAAAACTGACTTTATTACTTTTTTTTCTGCAGTCATTAAGTTTTTTTTTACTGTTCTTTAAAGAAGCTTTGCATTCATTTTAATTTTATTTTTAACTGGTTTGGTATATAAAAGTAATTTTTACTTTATTTTTAACTGTTAGAGTATATAAAAGTAGTTATAAAACTGAGCAGGAGTGAATTAAAAGTATTTAAAACATTTATGTAGCTTACTCTAAACTGCCCATACAAGAAACACGGCATAACTGTGACTCCTCCACTTGGCTGTAAGCTTTCTGAGCCCACTGATGATATCCAAAGTGTCACTGCTAATTCTTCCAATGAAAAGCATATACTTTGATTTGTATTACCAATAATGTTTTCCCTTCTTATTCTATGTACATATGAACAAGTCTTGCTAAGAAATAACTTAAGTTCAAATTAGCTAACAGCCAAGGAGAGAAGGCAGAGTTTTGTGTATATTTCCATGTGGGCTGTTATAATAAGATACACAATGTAAAAACATCTTTATAAAGATGTTTGTAAACATCTCAGATTAGTGATTACTGTCTCAAACAGGGTAATATAACAGGTTTACATAAATTAAAAGGATTACATGGTCCAACTAAGTGCAATAAAGACAATGCGATATCTACTTCCTAAAGCAAGTAATAATGATTTTCTACTTGAGGCTTAGGATCATAAAACACACACATATGTTATTACATGTATTTCCTTATTTTAGAGAGAAAGAAAGAGGAATATGAAGAGACTTTGGAATATTATATTTTTGTAGCAACTTAAAAACACTTTATTTATATATTCATTAAAAGTATATATATATATAGTGATGGGGAATTTAAATAGCCTCCAAACATGGGCTTACCCAATACATTGACAGTGACACTAGCTTAATATCAGTGGATTGTATTACATAGTTACATAGTTACATAGGGCCTCATTCTATTATCGGCCGTAAACCGGCCGTAAGGCTGCGATTCCTTGCGGGGTCCCGTTACCTTGCAATTCAATTAAACGGCCCCGCAAGGATCTCCTCTTACGGCCGGCCGTAAATCTTGCTACCGGCCGTAAGCTCTGAAAACTTAAAACTCAAAAAAAAATTCAAGCCTGCACTGTACAGCTCTGTAAATGCCAGGGATCATATTGGGGGACATGAGGATTAAAAGTAACCCACTCTCAAGCTTGCACATCAGCCCAAACCCGAGTTCAAATTAACTGTTTATTTACGTATATTAAAAAATATATATTTTACGGATTTGAGTATAGGGGAATTTTGTGCTATTTTTGCTAACACCTAAAATCACTTTATAGGCTTCTCAAAGTGCAGGATGGCTTTATTTGGGCTATATTTCGTGCTAGGGGGACCTCTTTCCTGCAAGTAAGCTGCGGCTGGCTTTTAGCCTTGCAGAGAGGGTTCCCGGAGCAATTGAATTGCAAATAGGATTTTCTTACGGCCGATTTCTTTGCGGCCGTTTTAGATCAAAGGATTTCCTCCGGCGGGAGCGGCCGCAAGAGATAGCAAGGCGCCGGCCGCAAGCCTGACGGAATCCCCGGCCGGAGGAGAATAGAATAGCAGAATAGCTTGCGGCCGGTCCTTGCGGCCCCGCAACGGCTGCGGCCGATAATAGAATGAGGGCCATAGTAATTAAGGTTGAAAAAAGACTTTCAGTCCATCAAGTTCAACCTGTTAAGATCTCCTCTGATCTGCAATATGCAGAATAGTTATTAATTAAATTATTGATTAAATAATTATTAATAGTATAGTATTGGAGGATGAATAAAGAGTAAGTCAATCAAGTTCAACCTTTTTAGATCTCTATTGATCTTTTTAATGTGGACTATTTATTATTATTTGTTAATTGTTATTTGATCCAGAGGAAGGCAAACAGAAAAAAAAAAACCCATTGAAACTTTGCCAATTGTCTCATAAGAGGAAAATAATGCAAAATTCCTTCCTGACCCCAGAAACTGGCGATCAAATTTCTTCTTGGATCAATAATCCTTTGCTAGTTATCTAGGATAGCCTTGAATGCCCTCTTTATTCAAAAATATATCTAACCCCTTTTTGAAGTTGTCTATCGAATTCGCTGTCACCACCTCCTTTGGTAGAGAATTCCACAGTTTAACCACCCTAACTGTGAAGAACCCTTTTCTTTGTTTAAGGTGAAATCTTTTTTCCTCTAACCTCAAAGGATGTCCTCTTGTCAGTTGAAAATCTCTTGCTACAAAAAGTTCACTTGACAAAGCCTTATATTGACCCTGGATGTATTTATAAACGTAATCATATCTCCTCTTAGACGCCTTTTTCCTAGCGAAAATAAGTTTAATTTTGTTAGTCTTTCTTCATAACTTAGCCCCTCCATTCCCCTTATTAGTTTTGTAGCCCTTCTCTGTACTTTTTCCAGCCCTAAAATGTCTTTTTTATGAGGTGGTGCACAAAATTGTACTCCATATTCCAAATGAGGACGTACTAGAGATTTGTATAGTGGCAGAATTATATCTTCTTCTCTGGCTTCTATACCTTTCCTAATATTTTATTTGCCTTTGCAGCCGCTGCTTGGCTTTGAGCGCTGTTACCTAGGTGGTTGTCCACTAGTACTCCCAAATCCTTTTCAATATCTGATACCTCTAGATTTGCTCCATTAAGATTATAGGTTGCTTGGCTATTGTTCCTTCCCAAATGCATAACCTTACATTTATTTGTATTAAATCTCATCTGCCATTTAGCCGCCCATTTCTCTAATTTATGCAAATCCTTTTGTAGGGAAAGTACATCATTATCTGATTTTATTACCTTGCACAACTTAGTGTCATCAGCAAAAATGGAGACACTACAATCGAGTCCTACTTCAATGTCATTAATAAATATGTTAAAAAGGAGAGGACCTAATACTGAACCTTGAAGAACCCCACTTATCACATTAGACCAATCAGAGTATGTTCCATTCACAACAACCCTTTGCTTCCTGTCTTTTAACCAGCTCTCGATCCATGAGCAGATATTTACTGCAATTCCTGTATCCCTTAGTTTGCTCACTAGTCTTCCATGTGGCACTGTATCAAATGCCTTTGAAAAATCTAAAAAGACTACATCCACTGAGTTGCCCTGATCCAAGTTCCTACTAACCACCTCATAAAAACTAATTAGATTGGTCTGACACGACCTATCCTTCATAAATCTGTGTTGACTGCTACCTATGATCCTGTTCAAATAGACATATTCTTGTATTCTGTCCCTTATTAACCCTTCTAAATACTTCCCAACTACAGAAGTGAGGCTCACTGGTCTATAATTCCCTGGATTTGCTCTAGATCTCTTCTTAAATATAGGTATCACCTCTGCTTTTCTCCAGTCATCTGGTAGAGACCCTGTAGTGAGTGAGTCTTGAAAGATTAGATATATTATATATTAGTATGAAAACAATACTACTTTTGGCAGCTATAAAGTCCTGGGTGGCAATAGTAATTGCAATATAATCTGATACTGATTACCATATAAATAACACTAACCAAACAAAACCGTGTAGCAGTTTCAGGAGCCCAAGGCTGCTCTGTTCCGATGTGCGTTTCCCCGAGGTCTCTCGGATTCTTCACGGGACGCTGTCCAGCCACTTTGGTGCCAAACTTTTAACTGGGAGACTCCTCCCATTACGTGACACGTGCTGCTTGTCACTTGTTACATTGCTCTGTCAGTTAAAGCTATATGTAGGTATACATTCATTGAATGTAAGACTTACCATTGTCTATTACGGCCAAAATAAATGTAATTTTAATTTCTTGAGGAGTATTATATTAATCATTTGTATACTTCTGGCAACTGTATGCTTATTGAGTTTTAGTGGAACTTTAATTATTAGTGCCATATCGATCATCACATACTATGACCAATACCAAAATGGAATTCATTTATTGAGGAGCATTGTTTTTGTCTTTTATATGTTTCCAACAACTATGTACAAATTATGTTCTAACAGAATTCTGAACATTGATGTTACTCCTTATCTATTATGGCCATTACCGAAATAGGAATAATTTCTTAAGAGTGTTATATTAATCCTTTATGTGGTCCCAAAGGTATTGTTTCTGATTATTTGATAATCACACTCCCTCTGAATACCATATAGTAGATGAATATTATGGCCAAAGTTTCAAAATTGTCCACTACGGTATAATCGCTAATTACCACTAAATGCTATTAGGTTACAGAACACATTTGTCAATACATATTATAAGAGAGTGTTTTTAACCTCGATCTCACTTTAGCATCTATTTTCCGGCCATTGATTTTATTGTTGTTTATGATTATATTTGTAACATAATCTCTCTCTTATCATTATGTGTAAATTCCAATTGAGGTAGAGAAAAGAGACCATTAGATAAATGATGAATAGTTAAATCCTTCATTAAGTCCTGCTGGTGCAAGGATTTTGAGTCGAAAAATCCATCTTGCTACATGTTGAAGAAGTAGTCGTACTATATTACCAAATTTTTTGGTCAATCTTATTTTTTCAATTCCACAAAAGTGTAAACAATTTGTGTCTGCATTATGGAATTTGTTGACGTGCCGTGAAACAGGAAAATAATCATGGGTGGGGATCTGACCTCAACCTTACAATACTCCTTAGATAGATCAGGAATCAAAGAAAATACAAAATGTATGAAGCAAAACCAACAAATCAATAAACTAATACAGAAAAACTATTTAATTGACTCTTGGAGAGGACATCATCCCAGGAAAGAGAGTACACTTTCTTCTCCCCCAACTCACGGTACATATGCAAGAATAGA
This sequence comes from Discoglossus pictus, assembly GCA_027410445.1. Classification (NCBI taxonomy): domain Eukaryota; kingdom Metazoa; phylum Chordata; class Amphibia; order Anura; family Alytidae; genus Discoglossus; species Discoglossus pictus. The sequence goes on along the minus strand of CM050165.1, from coordinate 259,749,145 downwards.
CATACTCCTAACAGACAAGCTTCCAAAGCATCAGAGGGATCTCATTGTTAAAAGGAATCAGTCAGGAGAAGGGTACAAAATAATTTCCAAGGCATTAGATATACCATGGAACACAGTGAAGACAGTCATCATCAAGTGGATAAAATATGGCACAACAGTGACATTACCAAGAACTGGAGATCCCTCCAAAATTGATGAAAAGATGATAAGAAAACTCGTCTGGGAGGCTACCAAGAGGCCGACAGCAACATTAAAAGAGCTGCAGGAATATCTGGCAAGTACTGTGTCGTACATGTGACAACATTCTCCCGTATTCTTCATATGTCTGGGCTAAGGGGTAGAGTGGCAAGACGAAAGCCTTTTCTTACGAAGAAAAACATCCAAGCCAGGCTCTGAAGTCTCCCAAAAGCATGTGGGAAAAGGTGTTATGGTCTGATGAAACCAAGGTTGAACTTTTTGGCCATAATTCCAAAAGATATGTTTGGTGCAAAAACATCACTGCACATCACCAAAAGAACACCATACCCACAGTGAAGCATGGTGGTGGCAGCATCATGCTTTGGGGCTTTTTTCCTTCAGCTGGAACTGGGGACTTAGTTAAGATAGAGGGAATTATGAACAGGAATGGCTTCACCAGAAGAAGATTAAAGTTTTGGAATGGCCCAGCCAGAGCCCAGACCTGAATCCGATTGAAAATCTGTGGGGTGATCTGAAGAGGGCTTTGCACAGGAGATGCCCTCGCAATCTGACAGATTTGGAGTGTTTTTGCAAAGAAGAGTGGGCAAATCTTGTCAAGTCAAAATGTGCCATGCTGAAAGACTGAGTGCTGTAATAAAATCAAAAGGTGCTTCAACAAAATATTAGTTTAAGGGTGTGCATACTTATGCAACCATATTATTTTATTTTTATATTTTTTCTTCCCTCTACCTAAAAGATTTCAGTTTGTTTTTCAATTGAGTTGTATAGTTTATAGGTCACATTAAAGGTGGAAAAAGTTCTGAAATGATTTATCGTCATCTAATTTTTTTACAGCAAAGAAACCTGACATTTTAACAGGGGTGTGTATACTTTTTATATCCACTTTATAATAACATATGGAACATTAAAACAGAAAAAGCTATGTGCAACACACAACATAAAGCTATGGGCAACACACGACATAAAGCGAATAAACTCTCCCACATACTGGCCAAATTGAGATCCAAACAAAGCCACAACTAAATCTATGAAATAAAAACTAAAGAAGGCCAAATCACTTTTAATCAAACAAAAATACAGGAAACCTTCCTGAAACTATATCAAACAATTTATTCATCAATCCCTGACAAAAACACCTTTTAGATCAAAAGCTTTCTAGATATCCTAGATCTACCAAAAAAAGATAGCAGAGATTTAGAACTATTAAATTCCAAAATTACCCCAGAAGAGATAGGAGATAGCATCAGCAGCCTGAAACTAGGTAAATCCTCAGGACTGGATGGCTTCTCCAATATTTACTGTAACACTTTCTCAAAACATCTTGCTCCTTACCTAACCAAATTATACAACGCTATTTTAAAAAGCAACCAAATGCCATCAGAATCCAATCAAGCCAATTTAATTTTTTCCCCAAAACCAGGACGAGATCCTCTGGAGGCGAAAAATTTTCAACCTATCTCTCTACTTAATGGGGATTTAAAAATACTAGTGAAAATCATGGCTAACAGAATTTCAAAATGTCTCCGTAAATTAATTCACAGAGACCAATTGTGCTTTATACCGTTTAGACAGGCAGGAGACAATATAACTAAATGTAATTCACATAGCTAAAACAGAAGGTAAACCACTATGCACAATCGCTCTAGTCCTAGAGAAAGCCTTTGATTCTTTAGAATAGGAGTACCTAAAGTCTGTACTAAACAAGATGGACATTATAGGAAATTACATACACCGTTTTAACTCACTTTACAATAAACCAAAAGCCTTCCTGAAGCTACAGGGAGATAATAAGAATTACATAAATATACAAAGGGGAACAAGGCAAGGCTGCCCCCTATCCCCCTTAATATTTGCACTAGCGATTGAACCCTTGGCCCAAGCAATTCGTTCCACAACACAAATACAGGGAATACAAGTTGGTCTACAACAAAGTGCTGCTTATTTGCAGATGACATATTATGCACCCTGACCGAACTTGAGATTTCCATACCATATTTTATGGACACCCTAGACCAGTTTGGCAAGCTCTCCAGGCTCAAGGTTAACCTTAGCAAAACAGAAGTCTTAGGATCCCAATTGAATAAACTCACTCTAAATCAACTAAAAATACCATTTTAATGTGGATGGCATATCACTTACCTATGTATTAACCTAATTCCTGATCTGTCTGGACTGTACAAAGCTAACTACATACCCATGTTTAAAACTCTCACTACAGACACAAAAAAATGGAGCAGATTCCCTCTGTCTGGAACAGGACGGATCAACTCCATCAAAATGAATATTTTATCTAAACTACTTTATTCAGATCACTTCCCATTCCAATACATCTTAAAGATCTTGAAAAATTTCAACAACATCTAACAAGATTTATTTGGAATAATAAAAAACCTTGCATTTCTAAAAATCTTTTATTCCTTAGTAACAAAAAAGGAGGTTTATCATGCCCTAACCTAAGATCTTACTATAGGGCAGCCCAGCTATCCTATATCCCACAGGCACACTCGGTGGAACACCAACCATTGTGGGTGTTCATTGAAAACATGCAAATTAAACCACACAAATGGGATTCTGCAAATTGGTCCCCAAACATCCCCCCCTTCAAGCATCACTCAATGCAACCCTTTTATCAGACATACACTTTCCATATGGAAGTGGATTACAGCAAGACATCCGCCTGCAATTAAAATAACCAACCTAACCCCCACCCTTACTTCCCCCAAAATATGGAACTCCCTTAACGAGGACTCTAACAACTGGTGGACATTTCATAAACTAGACAGATTAGGCACCTAAAAGAACATTACAACTATTGTAAGATTAAACAATACATCACTATGTTATATAGGAAATGGGGCCCTCCGCAAACTAGTTGGTTCCCATTACTTTATCAGAAAACCCATCTAACAAAAGGAATACTAAGTTCATTTTTCAATTCTAAATTCGCCACCAGAATCTTTCAAACCAAATTTTATGAAAAAATGGCAAAGAGACATGGGGATTCAATGGGAACAAAATGACTGGAAGAAGACATGCCTAAAGCTCATGAATGGACCTTTAAGTTATAGTCTACAAGAAACATCCATAAAAATCCTGCACAGAGCCTATTACACTCCAAATAGACTTCATAAGGTAAATGCACAAAACTCCTCCCAATGCTTTAGGCAATGCCCCACTCTTGGTACCTTTATCCACATATGGTGGTACTGTCCTGTGGTGCAAACTCTTTGTTCCACAGTCCAGGAACTAGCTTCTGAAATTCTAAATACCCCTATACCCCTTTCAATTGATATATGCCTATTGGGTAGAAACTTCCCAATGATATAAAAAAACAGAATAAATGGCTACAATTTCTGTTGATTTCTACGAAAAGTCATACAGCACAAAAACGTAAATCTCCTGTTCTTAGAATTCAAGAAGTAAAACATAAGTTGAACCATATAATGATTCACAATAGACGCACACATACACTAAGGAACTCCATCCCTCAATTCCTAGATATTTGGAGCATTTGGTTGTCCAATCCACAGACAATTAACATGTCCTAATTAATACAAATACTCCCAATACACTTCATTAAGCCTAACAGTAAGACTTGGATTACCCCCGGCGGACTACTCAATAAATACTGAAAAGATCAAGACTCTCCATGAAGACCAATTTGAAATTATTTTTGTGATTAATTATTTATTTTAGGTTAAAGTTACATATTCTTTGTATTGTTTTGTCTCTTCCATTGAAAAGGTACACTACAAATAGCTTCACATTGAACAACCTGCTTGGCATAATTTCCAACAGTACTGGAACCTAAACCTGATGCTGAATGTTAAATGGCACTACATATTGAACAACTTGATTAGCATAATTCACAGCAGTATTAGAACTCAGACCTATTGCCGAGTATTTAATACAACTGAACTTCCTTTACGCAACTGTGATCGGCTTATTATATTACTCTTACATGGATTATGATTTAAATTGTAGAGAGAATCACATCCAGCTTTTAAGTACATCACCAAAGGTGAGAGACAACTTTGTAAAAATACATTGTCTAATACTATGAAGAGGCACAAAGTAATCTGCACTAGGAGTATCTATTGCGCTTTCTCCCCCTCCCTTCTTTCTAGATTGTATGTACATTGAATATAATTCAAACTGTATGTTAAAATATTATTAAATCCTGATAGCAATAAAAAAAGATTGAAACAAGATTCTTATGAAAGATGACAGATCTGATACAGTGGTTACTACAGTGATGAATTCAGTTACAATGGATTTAATCATGTGATTTTATTGCCAATTTAGTGTGATGTCTGCAAGGTCATAGCTGATATCATTAGTTAAGTAATACATAATACCTGGAATGATAACATCATAAAATCTCTTGGTCTGTATAAAGGAGTAGTTTTTAGTTTTACATTTACTATGTTTTGATGTGTTTTGTTAAATACTATGGAACATAATTTAAATGTGAGTTTAGTGAAGAAAATAAAACAATGAGGAACTGGGTAAGGGATAGGAGCAATAGTTTTTAATAGAAACTGTCATGTGCCACATGTTTTTTCAAGTGTACCTCAATTCACAATATTTATGGTTCAGCATACTTAAAGTGACGCTGAAGCCACCATATGCATATAGATCTCGTATGACACATGATCATGTCTTATATCACTAATACATCACAATGTATGTTGATAAAGTTATTCAATTGCTTTTATAAATGACATATATTTACAGAACTGTACATATTAAATATGATACAGATGTGTGAAACTAAGCAGAAGTACAGTATCTGAAAGTTGTGCAAAACAAGAAGTGGCATTCCTATGATAAGACCAAGTTTCATCCATATTTTTTTATTTTTCTTTAATTAATCATATCACTGTCTAGTTATATGCTATAAAATATGTAATAGGTTATATGTATACTAGCGACTTGCCCGTCAAAAATGACGGAGCAATAAAATATGAAACCATTACAATGCTGTTTGCCACACAGTGTGAAGGTTTTTGTACTTAGACTGTAAGTTTGCGAGTTTTCAATTGTGTCTCCTTGTCTTGGAAACAAGCACTATGTGCATTTGATTATATGCTCAAAAACAGGCGCCTCCATTCTTTATTTATAAGTTTGTTAAGTTTGTTTTTTGCCATGTACTAAACCCCTGTACAGCGCTACGGAATATGTTGGCGCGATATAAATAAAGATAATAATAATAATAATACTCTGAGTACCTTCGGCGCTCATTGCGAGCCTCTCCTCTGGTGCACTTGTGCTCCTCTGAGAAGCTTCTGCACTCATCACAAGACAGATACATATGTCTATATTTTTTAAATAATAATCAATTAATTAATTACTTAAAAAAATAATATACTTTACCTATTTGTAATGAATATTTCCATCAATGAATAGCCTGAAGAGCTAACAATCTCTTTTTATTTTCCTGCAGTATGTAATGTCCAGTTGGACTGTTGCTGGCCTGTGGAGAATTTTTTATGAATGTCCCAACTGTGCAATAGAAGTAGGCTGCGTGCCAGAAGGCAAACCGTTGGTTTATTTGTGTAAAGTGCTACTGTAGATGCGTAATGTTGTGAGTTGCAAGTTAGGAATGTAAAGTAGCATCGTTTGTGTATATGCTATGCGGTTTGCAAGCATTTGGTGTGCTTTGTAGTAGTGTATTAGGTACCTCGTATGTTCCTGTGTGAAAGTGGTACGCGGTTGGTGGTGTTTTGCTCGGTCCAGGGTCGTGTAGCTTTGTTTTCATTTTTTTGGCCTCCATTTATCCAATTTTCGAGTGGCGAAACTGTTTAAAATCAACATAAATTCGCATTCCACCTCACTCTCAGATGTCCTGGCTGTTTCCCCATGCTGTGTGCGATGTCTTTTTTGTTTTTCGAGTTTCGGACGTTAACTGCGTATTTTTCCAACCTCGTATTTTTTTTTTCTAAGTTCCCTGTCTCATATTTTATTTTTTTTAAGTCCCGTATCTCGTAATGTTTTTTTTTCAAAGTGCCGCGTTCGTCAATTGCTTGCAGCCTAACAGCCTTATGGAATTGCGATTCGGCCAATTGAATAGAAGCACATAGCATATTTTTTTTACAGAAGGTTTTAGTTAGTGAACTTCTATCCAAAAGCAAGGACATCACTAATTAAAAACTACTTAAAAAAAAAATGCTATGTGCTTAGAGCCCTGTGTAATTGGCCGAACTGCAATTTAATAGGGCTGTAAGGCGATCCCGAGTTTCCTAAGTGTTTGGAGGCTAAGTCCCCCGTATTTCATAACCTCCACTGCTCGCCTCACTTTGCGAGGCTCACAGGCAATGAGCGCCTTTGGTGCTCATCGCACAAGTGCTGGGAGTTGTAGTGCCTTAACAACTTGCAGGCTATGAGCGCCAAAGGCGCTCATTGCCCAAGTGATGCGAGTTGTAGTGCCTTAATGGCTCAACTCGCTACGCGAGGATCGCAGGCAATAAGCGCCTTTGGCGCTCAGCGCCTAAGTGCTGTGTTTTGAGTTGTAGTTTGATAACGGCTCGCCTCACTACGCGAGGCTCGCAGGCGATGAGCACCTTCGGCACTCCTCGCCCAAGTGCTGTGAGTTGTAGTGCCTTAACGGCTCACAGTGTTCCGAGTTGTAGTGCCTTAACGGCTCTCCTGGCTACGCAAAGCATGGCAACGTCTCGTAGTTCGTCAATTGTAATATGTGATAACTTAGCTGGTGGCCGGAAATATATAAATATATCTTGGCTGGTGGTCAAAAATCCCAGCTTAAGAGGCAAATGACAAGCTGCCCATGATTATTGCCTTAGGGCAGCCACCGACTTGGCATCATTATCATCTAGAAAGCCAGCCTAAATCCTAATAATTTATTAATGAGTCCTAATGAATAAATGGGATGCAGGAAAGACAGGGCAATAAGAAAGAGATGAGAAAGATATGGAGAGAAGACAAAATTAAATGAGAGACATTTTCCATATGCTATAAATACCTCAATTCACAATATTTATGGTTCAGCTTAAGGCAAAAGGTGGAATAACATTTGCAAAGACAAGCTGCCCATGATTATTGCCTATAGGCAATCAGGCAATCACCCCACCTGGCATCATTATCATCTGGAAAGCCAGCCCGGAGTCATATCTATAATCTTCAAATAATAGTGATATATAGGTATATATGGAATGCAGGACAGACTGCGCAATAAGAAAAAGATAAGAAAGTGATATGGAGAGAAGAAATAATTAAATGAGAGACATTTTCCATATGCTATTAATTGAGAGAAAAGTAGCTGTTATGTCTTTTCTCTCAACTTTAAATTCTGATCAGTTAAAAAGATACATTTAGTGGCCCTGTTACTGAGTACCAATTCCTTGTTATAGGAGAAAGTTTCTTTTATATTTTTACTAAAATTATAATTTTTTATTGTATTAATAAATGAAGAATATAGTTACTATATACAATCATAGAATAATGTTAATATTTTTATTATCCTTTATTTGTAAAGCAGCAACATATTCAGTAGTACAAGGCAAAAACAGCATTAACACATTGCAAAATAATGGAGGGCTGTCTTTGTGATTGAAACCAAACGTACAGTACATACTTTCGTTTCCAGAGCAACAAGATATGGGTGTGATACAGGAGGGCAATAGATGCAATATGGCAGTGTGAAGGCAAAATGCTCAAGAAAGTGGAGGTTGCACTGTAGGTTGTTGGTGGGAGTGATTTAATGCTGTAAAGTGTGCAATTGTGCATATTAATGCTGAAGGTGATACGCTTATTTAAACAGATGTGCTTTTAGTAATTTTTTTAGGGATTTTAGCTAGGAAGACAATCTAGTGGAGCGAGGCAAGGAGTTCCATAGGATAGGGGTATCATGAGAATATTCCTGGATGCAGGAGTGTCAGGAGATGATAAAAGAGGCTTGAAATAAGAAAGTCATTAGCAGAGAGCAAATAGGGTAATTGGGGGGACTATCTTGACACAAGAGCTGAGATATAAGGGAGTGCTCTGTTGTTGAGACCTTTGAATGTTATTGTGGACACTATAGGAAGCCAGTGGAGTGATTGTCAGAGAGGAGCTGCAGACACTGAGCATTGAGTATAGTATATGAGTCTAGCATACACATTAATTATTGATTGGATTGGAGATGAGTGATGGAGAGGCCAATAAGGAGAGAGCTACAGTTGTTGAGTCGAGATATGATAAGACAATGCATTAGAATTCTAGTCTTGTGTAAGAAAGTGATGTATTTTGGACATATTTTTTAGGTGAAACGGACAAGATTTTGTTATTGATTGTATGTGAGGATTGAAGAAGAGGGCAGAGTGCAGTAGAACCAACCACCGAGAGAACGGACCTGGGTGGTGCACGTGATGATGGCATTGTCAACAGTGATATATATTTGAGGAGTAGAAGTTGTAGTAGAAGTTGGGGACACTAGAAGCTCATCATGTTGAGTTTGAGTTAACATGCAGACATCCAGGAGTATATGCTTGCGAGGCAGTTGGCAACCCTTGCTAGAAGAGAGGGGATAGATCTGGTGCTGAGAGGTAGGTTTGCTTGTCATCTGCATATAGATGATACATACATTTTATTTAAGGATATTACAATCTTGAAAAAAATGCAGCATAAAAAATGTGTATAATAATGTATAATGTATAAAGTGGTATTGGAATGAATATAGAATATATAAATATAATTGGATCTAAAATACCAAAGATTAGAGAAAATCACTTATAACAAATATAATAATAAGATTCCTTTGTTAAGTCAGTCAATACAATGATTTTGCACTAAACATCCAAATATACCAGTCAAATCAATGCTATTCAGTAATCCTCATTTGCCATTTAGCTGTAATCCCAGGTTTACTGAATAAAGGTTTGACACCAGAATCTAAAATATTGTAAAAACAAGATCAAGGCATGGATATCCTTATTGCTATAACAATATAGTATAATGCAATATATTGCTGCCCAAATGCTTTGTAACACTCCACCACTATGTGGCTTTGAATAGCAATTTTCTCCTTTCCAATTGTTCCTTTCCAGTAAGGTGCTAAAAAAACACTGCACCACAATTGGCTGTAACAGCTTTACACATTAAGGGTACTTGCGGTTTTGACATCAAATTCTGCCCAAATTGGAAGCCTCCTTGGCATGCAGCATATTATTGGAATAACTCAGTTTAGGATACCCATGTCCCCAAAGAGATGTTGCCGATGGTCCGTTTCACCTAGACCCTCTAGGCTTCCTCAAGGGCAGCATTCGATATCAAACTGCAAGTACCCTTCATGTGTAAAGCTGTTACAGCCAATTGTGGTGCAGTGTTTTTTTTAGCACCTTAGTTTTTGGGCACCAATATATTGCATTATACTATATTGTTCTAGCAATAAGGATATCCATGCCTTGATCTTGTTTTTAAAATATTTTAGATTCTGGTGTCAAACCTTTATTCACTAAACCACAGTTACAGTTAAATGTCATATGAGGATTACTGAATAGCATTGATTTGAAAGGTATATTTGGATATTTATTGCACAATCATTGTATTGACTGACTTATCATAGAGATCTTATTATTATATTTGTTATTAGAGATTTTCTCTAATCGTTGGTATCTTTGATCCAATTATATTTATCTATTCTATATTCATTCCAATACCACTTTATACATTAAATATTTTCATGGTTGCTACCAATTATCTGATCCTCATGTTTAAATGGTTTTGATTATACACCAGTATATAAAAAAAAAATGATTTATGCAGCGTTTTTTTTGCAAGATGTTAATATCCTTAAATAAAGTGTTTGTATTATAGAGAAAAGGTGTTACGCACCAGAATATATGTGTGATCACATTTAGTTTATTGCATACAGATGATACTGAAAACTAAACAACTTTATTAGAGTACCAAGGGATGATGTATAGATGGAAAAGAGGAGGGACCTAGGACTGAACCTTTGGGTATACCAACAGACAGAGGGTGTGAAGGCGAAGAAGAGGTGCAAGAGAAGGAGACACAAAATTTACGATCTTAAAGGTAGAATGTGAACCAAGAGAGAGCTGTGTCATGGATGCCAAAAGAGAGGAAAGTTTGGATTAGAAGAGGGTTGTCAACTGTATCAAAGGCAGCAGAGAGATCTAGGATAATTACTACAGAGAAGTGGACCTCTGACTTGGTGGAGAGCAAGTCATTAGTGACTTTTGTGAGGGCTGTTGCTGTAGAGTGTTGGGGCCAGAATCCAAATTGTGCCCGGGTGGGTAGAATGATAGGGCAATAGTTAGATGCAGAATCAGGTTGTTTTTTTTTAAGATTAATAATGGTATGTTTTAAAGATGATGGAAATTGGTCAGTGTTTAATGAAAGGGAAAGGTTGAATATATGTGCAAGAGCTGGGATAAGTGTGGTAGAGAGGGAATGGATTAGCTGTGATGGATAAGTCAGGTGAGATGTTGATAGTAGAGTAGAGACTTCATGCTCACTTACAAGATCGAAGCAGTCCATAGTGGGTGTGGAATTGGGGAGGGGTAAAGGCTGGGTGTTGTCAGTTTGTTCAGGGGAGGACATATTAGAGCCAAGTTGAGAGGAGAGTTAGTTTTGGATGTTTCAATTTTATTTTTAAAGTGTATTCAGCTGTGAAACTGGAAGGGACAGGAGGTATGGGTGGGCAGAGGAGGGTGTTGTTTGGCAAGAATGAGGGCAGAAAAGTAGGAGTGAAAAAAAAGCTTATAATTGAGAAAGTCTGTTGAAGTGTGAGATTTCCTCCATAGTCGTTCAGCAGCACAGGTGTACTTCTGGATATGTTGTGTTTGTGCAGTGTGCCATGGTTGTGGATGAGAGCCAGGGCATCTGCTCATGGTTATGGGCGTAAGAGTGTCAAGGGTGGAAGTTAGAGTCAAATTGAACTGTAAGGTGGCAATTTCAGGGCAGGGGAGGGTGGTGAGGGGGCTGAGAAGGGGTTGTATCACATTGGAAAGTTGTTGTTCATCAAGTGCATGCAGGTTTCTGTGGGTTCTGGTGGTATGGAGTGAAGAAGGGTAGTGAGTGGAAGGTGTGATAAGTTTGCATGTTAGGAGGTGGTGGTAAGATAGAGGGAGTGAGAAGGTTGGAGATTGTGCAGACATTGGTAAAAATAAAGCCACAGAAGTGTCCATCATGTGAGTTTGGGGATTCTATCCATTGTGAGAGGCTGAGAGAAGAGATAAGTGAAAGTAATTTTGCAGCAGTTCAGGAGGCGGGTGTCTCAGTGTTGAAATTGCCAAGAATGAGTGAAGGTACATTGTGGGAGAGAAAGTGAGGGATCCAGGCGGCAAAATGATAAAGAAATTTAGAGAGTGGTCCAGAGAGTGAGAAGAGGTGGAGAGTGTGAACTTTAAAATATGAGAATTGCAGGGAGGGAACCAAGAGTAGGTAATGAAATTTGCAGTAAGAGTAAAATAATACACCTCTACCTTACTTGTTTCCAGGTCTAGGTGTGTGACTGAAGTGAAAGCCACCATATGAGAGTGCTGAATGGGAGGCAGTGTCTGATGGAGTGAGCCAAGTTTCAGTGAAAGCCAGTAGATTGATGGAGTTGGAAATAAATAGGTCATGGATGAAAGTGAGTTTATTGTAGATATACCTTACATTTCAGAGGGCACAGGAGAAGGGCAAAGAAGGAGATTTGGGACAGGAGATGGATATTACATTTTGGTGTATTGCGTGTGAGGAGATGAGAGTGGGATTTACAGAATTATTTATGCTTTTGGGCTTTAGAAGAGGAAGGAGATAGTGACTGGAGGGATACTTGGAGCTCATAGAAGGAAAGAACAGGATAAGATAGCAGGGAAAGTGAGATGGTTATGCTGTTGGAGATATGATGTGGAGTAACCTAGGGGAAGAGTCTGAGGAAGAAAAAGTAGATTACAAAGAAGAAGAAGGTATGAGGGGTAATTGTGACACAATGAGTAAGTAAAAAGCAATAGACTATGTAAAAGATAAAATATGCTTGCCTTGATTATTATTGATGTCTTAAATGATATTCAATTTATGTGTGGTCAATACATGTTCAATCCAGTTTAATTCCTGTATAATTGTACTTTGCCACACATTAGAATGCTCCCTTAAGACATACTGTATGAACTGTTGCAATTGATGTTACATCTTGCAAATGCCTTCGCTTGCAAATGTCTTCCCAGTGTTACTCTAGATTTACAGGACCTGATCAGTCAGCTGTGAAAAGTTTGGTCTAATTTGTAGTTCACAGACTGGCAAATTAACTAAATTATGGTAAGAAGGTGTATGTACCTTATCAGAAAAACATGTGTTTAATGTACTTAATTGTTGCAAATGGTGGGTAGTAAATGCTTTCAACATCAAAAGTATATGCATGGACGTTTAGCTGGTTAGATAAAAGAACAAAACATACAACATACCCCAGAATATTGCTAAAAACATTTTGGAAGAAGTCAGTCAGTGTAGAAATTCAATGTAGAAATTCATACTCCAGAATAATGCTAAAAACAGGCAAAATCTAATAATATTAATTCCTATAATTGAATTGTGTGATTGTGATTTTGAGTTAATTTGTGAATCATTGTTACCATCCTTAGAATAGAATCCATAAAATCAAGTGATTTTTGTTTTACCTTACCAACAGGTGTTTTTGAATTTCGCAAAAAGGACATCAAATTGTTAGTTAATATGTCTCTCAATGTAGCCAGAGTTTAGTTATCATTCAAAAATCATCCTATATTATCTGTATGAATCTAAAATATTGAACTGTGGATAATTGACTGCTCTTAAGTCATATGAAAAAACAATTGAAAAGTTGTCACCGTAATTTGGTTTCTGAAAGCAGGAGTTGGCCTGTGCTATCTGTCTCCCGCTTTTCAATTAGAATTGAAGCTGCTTGGATTATTCCACAAATATTTTGGTGTTTTCCAGTTTTCATTGCTGATCATTGAAGACTCCAGTTTCTTCAGAGCAGATGAATTGCTTCTATAAATTACCTCAAGTTTAGACAGTGTTGAAATAGTAAACTGCACAAAATTATTATTTCCAAGCCTGTAGTTTTGCAATATCAGTGATACACAGCAGAATAAACAATTATTTTAAACATATTCAAGTGGCATTTAAATTAACTGTGTTGTTTAGCTCTCATACTGTACAATCAGTAGGTCTACTTTAGCATTACCACATGAAAACATGACTCTCCCCCTCGCTGCTTTAACTTTACTAGAAAATGAACTGTGATTGCATATAACCTAATTATATTCAGCATTTACATTCTAAGGCCTCCATGCTAATCCCCTATATCACGTATTACACCATGTTTAAAAACAAAGTAAAATTAGCTAACCAATGTTAATCAACCATCCCTGAAATACATCAAGGGTAACACACAGCCCGGTACTCAAAGGGTGAATACATATCAGGAAATCACATTGCCTAACAACAAATTCTCGAATGCATTGTCTATATGTATAATATATGAACACAAAATAAACACATTTATTTATATTCAATCCATTAATACAATTTCCACATCTATTTAATGTAAAAAAATATATAAATAAATACAAAAATAGTGCATTTATATGTCTAAATATAATAGTTCTTTGCCACAGTTACGGCACTTTGTCTCACTCATTGTAATAATCAAGACATTCTCATTTTCTATTGGTTTGAGTACTACCTACACTGAAATCTCTTGCGGATAAGGCAGGATATATGGATGTGGGCTGAGTGCCATAATATTGCAAGTGTAAAGATTAAAATAAATGTGTATTGTAGGGGAAAAAAGCTTCTGCAGTCGATTTACATGTATATCACAAATTAAACCGCTCGATTACCATAGGGGCATAAGTTTATGTTAATATATTTTTCACTGGAAATTTATAGTGTATAGTATGGAAAGGCACTTACTGTGGATTTTATAAAACACATTTTATCTCTCTTGTGTAATTAGAAAGGTATAATCTACATCTGCATCTATCAACTAAGACCTGAATCACTGAATTTGCAGGCACGTTTCTTATGCACAAATTGTACCAGCAAACCATCAAACATAGAGCCTGATTCGATTGAGCTCTCGCTCGATCCGGTAGCCCATAAGTGAGGTTGCAAGTTAATTTGCTATTCAATTGGCGTCTTTTTGCAGGCTCCAAATGGGTTACGAGTCACGGCCTTGAAAAAATTGCGATGGTTAAACCCATAACTTACAGCCTCCTGAAGCCTTTGATCTTTCACTTTTGCAAGCGTTACGATGGGTAAAATCGAAAATCGCTATTCAATTGCTACAATTTCCCCAAGCCCGCAAATGATTTCACACCCTTAAATGGCAAATGAAGGAGAATATCCTACAAGTGCTAGAGAGGACCCACAAGGAGGTTAAACACTTATTCATAGCACTGTAAATGCAAATAAAAAAACAATACTGCACTGTAAATCACGGGCAAAGCAATGAAAGACATAAGAATTAATTGCACAACAGTCTCAAGCTCGCGAAGTGGCAGAAAACTAAATTTGTAGTAGTTTAATTTTCATTTCAGGGTTAAATGGATCTCGGGTATCAATGAGTTAATACATATCAGGCCACCCACATTGACTGGAACTCTATTGGCATTCATTTTCATAAATCTTTATTTTGAGGGTTTGCGCCTCTGATCGCATATCGGACCCCCGAACCTAATTGATTGACATGTAACCTCCATATTTTACTGCCATAATAATGACAGTCTCATTTTCTATTGGCTGATTTGAAATGGGAGGTTATGGGCTTGCTTAATTGATCACGATCCTGCCCTGAACTGCTACAAACCGGTGCATGGTTTAAGGTTCGGCTTTGGGACAGTAACTTGCGAGCTTGAGCAATTGAATAGCATCGTAATCGGAGACGAACAGGAGCATGTAACACACTCACACTCATACGGCCTACTAAGATTGAGATGCGGGCATGCAATTGAATCAGGCTCATACTTTTCAGCCCTTGTGGCTCATCAATGATGATATGAGGATGGACATTGCTTAATGGGCATTGCCAGAGGCATACATTGTTCTATAACACAGGAATGTGACAGCAAACCTCAGACATACTCTTTGGACTTTTGGACCACACCAGTACGGTCTTTGCTTTTGAATGGTGTTTCAATCTGGTATCAAGTAAACTTCCCTGTCATTTCAGTGCTGAATCTTTCTGATATGTGCATGGAAAAGTATCCTCTTTAATAGCACATGAGAAAGAAACTTGAGATACCCCTGAATGGATACAGACACATAGAGCAAGCCAATGTGGTTTTATGTATTTGGTTCAGCATTTTTATTTATTTACTATAATTTCCTTTGCAACCCTTCATGCTTGCATCCAACCCTGAAACTGGTGTATACACAGTGAGTTGCATTGGCTAGATGCACAAATAAAAATTAGTTGGGCAGGAAACGGTGTATTTCTTGTTAGCTATGTGGATGTTTTTAACCCATTTCTAGACATATAGATATTGAAGGTTTTGAGTACAAATACCACCAGTTTCTACCAAGTTATAATAATTAATTAATCACACAAAATCAAAATGAATATGTAAACTGAAAAGGGATTGGTATGAGAAAGCTATGGGTGCTGCAATGCTTTTCAAATAATTATTTGATCTACATACAAAATATTAATATAAGGGGAACCAAAAGCCTTTTTTCTATATTGCAACTGAAAGAGGGTATTTGATAATGTGTCATTGTGTCATTTGTTTCAAATTATGCTGTGAAAGCATAATACAAAAACTGCGACTAAGCAGTAATATAGATATTTGCCAGTGAAATATATATATGTACATATGCTATGTGTTTTTTACTTACTATAAGTAGAGCAAAACACAACTTTGTTAATGTTTAAAATGTGCTCTTTTAAATGTATGAAAAAAAGAATTGTGTTTCATATCCCTTTAATGAGATTTGACCTCATCTCTTGTATTGAAGGTACTTACTGTCATCACTCATCCATGTGTCTTTATACTACAGAATGGGTATAGAAATCAATAAAGTCAATAAAGCTAATTTAATTATAATTTTGCGGTAACAGTACTTTAATTTTTAATTTAGTATACTTAAATATTTTGCTCCTATAGTTGATGTTATCTACATTTGCCATTATGGATCTAAGTAAATTCATAATTTTTTTTTTTTTTTTTTTCTATTAAAACATCTTACTTAATCTATTCTGGAAGTCCATACATTTTTAATAACTACAAGTAAGGTTTAATGAATCAAGCTATAATGTTAACCTCTATGCAGATTTTTTTTTAAACTGTTACTGTATGCATTAAGTTCTAAAATTATATTAATTTACATTACATTTGGGAAAACACTATGTAAATTATATGAAATCTAAATTTACATGCTATGAACTAATGTAAAATGCACAGGGCTAGAGGACTGCTTGACTGCTCTAGCATCTGGAGGCAGCAGTGAAAGGATTTTAACTGGGTGCAACTATAACATTTACTCCACATCACATTACACCCTATGTAAATATAATTCAAGCCCTAGCTGTCTCCACATTGTCCATTTCTTCATGGGGCATGGGGCTAATATTTAAATTATGCAGTCAGGACCTCTACGGCAAGGGTTAATTATTTTGGGGCCATGGGGACCTGCATTGCACCCATATGGCAAGGGTTAACTGTGTAGATGCAGTGTGGTCTTTGATGGACCCCTGCCCCATTGAGGTTCATTTTTGGAGCCACAGGGGTCCTATGATACTGAAAGGGGGAAATAGAATAGCTAGGGAAAGTGACTTGGCACTTTTTGCCAGTGTAACTTTATGATATAGGGAATAGAACTGGGCTCATAGTGCCAGGAACAGGGGTAATTATAGGGAAATGGTGGGGTTGTGGTAGTTGCACTTATAGAGTAAGAGAACAGTGAAATAATGTAAGTCAATAGTAAAGATGTTGCTGGTTGTTTCATTTTTGTGGTTAGTTTGGGTGAGAATAGGTGGGCATAAATACATTTGCTGCAGTATTTATAGGATTAATTATCCTCTCAACATGGCTCAAACACACCCTTCTCTCAACAAACTGACTTAACCCCTTTATAGCGCTATGGAATATGTTGGTGCATTACGAATAAAGGATGATAATAATAATAATATTAATATTGCAACAACAATAGGATTAATCTAAGGATTAGTATAGTAATAGTAAGACAACACAGATAAAAAGTGGTGTATAGCTTACAATTACAATACTGATAAATTGTATTCATAGTCATATTACCTACATTTAAGCATTATAAAGTATTACACTCTGTTCTTGAGGGATATAAAGAAAAAAATAAGCCTTATTACAACATTTTTAGAAGCTAATATGCAAAAGAGAAAATGACCAATAAAGCAATATATATGATATTTACAATAAGAGTAGCATATAAGTATGTAATTATAAATATATTTTCACTAACACATTTTCATGATTTTCTTATTCTAGCTTTGGTATATATTTTTCCTACAGAAAATCACCGAAAATGTTATTTTGCATGTTAAAATCTGCAAATACCCATTTGTTGTAATTGCTGACCATTATGAAATATATAGCAGAGGTTTTATAGTATGAGAGCTGCCTTATTTAGCGCAAAAAGTGAGTCTTGCAAATAATTGCTTCTACCATCCTTCTTCTGTAAAGTCAACACCTTATAGAATATCACCTTGAGAGCTGAGGCAAAATGTATCTACAGAATAAACTAGTAATAGCATAGATATAACTGTATTTGCATGTGTC
Organism: Discoglossus pictus; assembly: GCA_027410445.1. Lineage (NCBI taxonomy): Eukaryota > Metazoa > Chordata > Amphibia > Anura > Alytidae > Discoglossus > Discoglossus pictus. The sequence goes on along the minus strand of CM050165.1, from coordinate 259,731,203 downwards.
ACACCACAGCCATTTAACATTCTAAAAGGTTGTCCTGAACATTGGATGAAACTTGTGTTTAAAATATTGTTCTATAAAAAATTGGTATATTATTAGTTTCATAGAATCTAAAGTCTCTGCAAACTGAGAATACCCAATGAACACTGAAATGTGAAATTGATACCAAATGAAGAAGTAAAATTGTGAAAATACTATTACTATTACTATACTATTACTGTAAGTAGATACTGTTCTTTGGAAACTGATTTCATAGAACTTTAGGTTATAAGGTATAATGATTTGATGTAAGTAAATAAAATATCCATTGTTTTTAGAACTGTTTATATTTTGCTTAAAGCACCACTGCAGTGTTTATACAAAATGGATTAATGTATTTATTTAAAAATCGTTTTTGAAGAAAACAAACAGTACAGTCTTTAAAGTTTACATTTGAACTTTATTATTTCAGTTTTCTGAAAACCTGTCTGCAAATTGAGGTGCCCATGGGGTTGGAGAGTGTCTGCTCAGGAACTTGAGTGACTAAGACAGGGAAACTTAAACGAGTCGGACAAAAAGTTAGTATAGCCTCCTCATACACATTTTTTGTATGGGCTTGTTGGCATTTAGGGTTAGAGGAGATGGCTACTAATTATAGACTGTAAAGAACTAAACCAAGTTTTACAACACAACTTCCCTGGCCTCTAGGCAGCCTCCAACCGCCATCAGCCAGATCCTCTAACTGTTATCAAGTAAGGGGTATGGGTGACACAGATTTTCAGTACTAGCCGGTACGTCTCAGAAGCAGATATAGATGGTCCCTGAATCAGATGGCTTGCTCCCCTGTCAATAGACTGGCAATGCTTTTGAGCCCCCACCAGTAAGGAGTATGAAGCACTCAACCTCTTGGATGATGATGGACAGGAACTGGAAGACAGGAACACTGGAACATTGGAACACTAGAACAGTGGAGTCAGCTAGTTGAGCAGGGAGGAATCCCATCCGGACCTTAAAGAAAAAAATCCCTTTTCACCTCTTGGATTCTCAGAGACACAGTTCAGACACTTGCTGATATTAGCCGGCACCAGGTGTGGCTATGGAAGTACGTCTTATCCCTTGTTCAAATTTCCTGTCTCTGATGATTGAATTAGCATGGACTGGAAAGGTGAGGGGAGCATAGGGCCGCCAGGTGGGCCATCAGAGGGAAAATCTCAGAGAAGCCTATGTCTCAATGCAAAGTCAATAGAGAAAATGGAAGGAACATAGTTCTTTCACGGAAAGATTTTCAGTGGAGAGCAGCAGTTTCCAAGCTGATCATCACACCAAGACATAGACATGAAAGTTAATTAAATAAACAAATTAAAATACCACTGTATAGGCAACAAAAGTATAATTCAATTGGCAGTGCAAGTGGTTAATAATAAAGTAATCACACAGAGTTTACATGACTGCCAGAACACTGAGCAAAGTTCTCTCTGTGTTATTCTGGAAGCTTGTATCTAACAACATAGCACAGAAACAGTTTACTGATGATTACTATTTCATTATTAACCCCTCACACTGCCGATCTAATTATAATTTTGTTGACCATACGGTGCTCCTTCAAGTATTCATAGTATAGCACACCTTGATATAACCTACAGATGAGGTTCCAGGTGGCTGCAGTCTACTTTCCTTGCTTCTGACACTCTCTTATTGACTCCCATAACCATGGCATTTTTAATCTATTTTAGTCTATTTTTTTATTTTTTTTACTGTACCTGATCTTGTTCAGTTTGATCATTAGCAAAATTGTATCACAGATGTGTTATTTAGTTGTGCATAGCTACAAACTGTCTCATCATGCATTTTCCTGGCTAATGAAAACAAACAGAGCTATTGAAGTTCATTAATTGCAACAGCTTTAGTCTGTTCTTTATGTGCACTGCTTTTTGTTCAATGTGAGAAATGGGCAATTTCTGGAGAATTAGTAAATAGTTTTGAACCAATCAGAGTCCTCAAATTCACTAGAACATTCTGTTTAGGAAAGAAAAAAATCAATTATTGCTGATAATTTATAAAGTGCTTAAAAGCACAAACAGGGTACTGTTTTGTTTTTCTAAGTAAATATGTGGTTTAATGAACTAGGTCTTAATACTACTAAGCATATAAAATATGACATAAAATCCCATTTGTTCATCCTTCAAACATAGTAATGAATGGCTACATTTACTTCACAATACATTATAATAGATGAAAGTAGCAGTCATTTCAAAAACAATAACATGCTTTTCAACGTTATGATGGTGCATAGGACATATGATGAGACAGTATACATGAATCCATATATTCAACCCCTGGTACCGAACATTTGAAAATCTACTAAGGTTATTTTAAGTGCCACCATTTGCTCATCATGGCGTCAAACTGAGTGTTTGGGTAGGGCAATATTGCAGTGATTGGGTTTCTACTTGATCTTTTAGTTTTGTAAATATATTGCAAATGGCTATTAAAGTTTTAGCACATTATCAAGGAAAAATGGCTGGGCTTTTTAAGCAAAATATTGAAGTATACTAACTATCATTAAATAACACAGAGAGTCAGCCCTCTCCCACAAAGGAGAAATCTATGGAGCAAATATAAAGTCTAGGCAGAGGGCACACCATTGTATTAGAAAACAAAGGGACATCTTTTATATTGAATTTCTCTTCTACCCTGTATATTGCTGAAACAAATATAAAAATACACTTCACCTATGGTTACACTATGATGACATGGATACTTATCGTGATGACATGCTCTACTTATCATTAATACTGTAGTCCCATATTTAAAATATGGCATTTTAAAGAACCGGAAAAAAGGCTAAATGTTTTTACAAAATAAAAATAAAGGCAGGCTTTAGGTTATTAACTATTACAACAAAAATATATTCTTTATTGGGGCAGCCATCATGTTGAACCTAATTAGATTTTCAATAGTCTTATTAAAAGCGTTGACGCTAAAACTGAAGCATTTGAATGCCTCTCTGTATTGACGTCACCTGCCATGTGTAGAAGCAGAGAAATAGAAATAAAAACTCCCATCATACAATTATGTTAATGGTTAATAAAGTATGCATTTATTCTATTTTGCTTTCTAAAACATTTTGCACATTAGCAAGTTTAGTTTGTCAACTTTAGGGGATATCTAACTTTAGCCAATATTAATGAAATTATTTGAGTGTTCCAACCTTAAAGATGCCACCTTATATTACAGTAGCCACTATTTTATTTGCCCTATATTTCAATCATGTTATTATCATCACCATAAGATTATGTTTTCTTTTGTGATCTGCCACAGTAAATACAAGTATTTTCATCTACTTGTAGTTTGTCAAAGTTTCCATATAACATGATTCTACAACTCATGTCTGAGCTTTGGATGGAATCTAGCACAATATAAGTACATAGTAGTTATTATTTTTTCTCTCTGACTACATTTTCTAAATATTATACGAAAGAGGGCAATGCATGCCGAAAATTCTTGTTATTGGGAGTATTGTGTACAAGGGACTGGAAATCTAGCACAATTGCTATGATCGCATTTAAAAGAAAACTCTTCTGTACAGTGGCCAAGACACACCTGAGCCAAAGGGCTTTTATATTGCATAGTACTCTGAAAAAAAGTTCTCGTATCTCCTAGGTTTTTTACTTACCTGTTATCTGCTGGGATAAATGTCCTTCAAGTTATTCCATTTAATTGCTTTGATTGTCAAGGATTTTAATATGCATTTTTGAACAAACATATATCCAGTATAAATATGATTTAATGCAAAAGAAAATATTTTATAGAAATAATACTAAAACAATTGTGTTTGACTTTTTTTTAATGACAAATTCATTTTCAGAACATATGATTAAAAAATATAATGGCACCTATAAATATCTCAATATACAAGACAGATAGATGTGCCAATCACCATCACCATCCTTATCCAGACAGATCAATACAGTAAGGCGCTCAGACATAAGGCTCTCAGACACGGAAAATGATTACTTAGTGAAGATTGTTCAAATAAAATATTATGATAGTTAATATACTTCAATATTTTGCTTAAAAAGCCCTGACGTTTTCCCTTGAGACTGTGCTAAAACTTCCCTACCCATTTGCAATATATTTATAAAATGAAAAGATCAAGGACATACCCAATCACTGTAAACTTGCCCTTCCCAAATACTCAGTTTGATGCCATGATAAGAAAATTGTGACAGCTAAAATAAACTTAGTAAAAATGATTATAAGATACTTAAATTTATGATTTTCAGAAGTTCAGTTACAGGGGTTGAATATATGGATTAATGTATACTGTTTGAGACTGTCAGGTGTCTTATCAAATGTCCTATGCATTATCATAGTGTGGAAAAGCATGTCATCTTTTTGAAATTACTGCTAAACTGATGTAGTTAAATGTATTTACAGTTACAGATTTTAGAATGTTTGAAAACACCCAGAATAGGCTCTATATAGAATGAGACTGCATGAGTTAGGACACTTAATAGAACCTACTATTATATTTTCCTTAATTAAGCCTTATGCTATATTTATGCTTATCTGATATTCTTAAATTCCTTAACTCTTACTGGAAATCTATTACATGTATTTACTACTCTTTCTATAAAGTAGTAACTAATTATTTATTTTTTTCAAATATATTTTATTGTAATTAAAATAAAATACAAAAACATAACAATTATTTTGCAGATATACATAAATACAAAAATGTTCTTATTCTTTTATATAATTTTTCATAACATTAATATAAATAAAAAAACAACTGGGGGAATGAAGAGGAATAGTGGGGTAATTTAAGAAATGATTGGCTTTCTCTTTCTTCTGATTTATTTAGGTTCTTACTGTATGTTATTAATTTATTTATTTTTATAAATTTTCAGTGTCCAAATGTTCCAACAGGATATACATTTTTTTAAATTTTTCATCTATATCTGCCGATATGATGTACATTGTGCGTATATATTTCCAGTGTTTTATGGATAGTAATTTCTCATATTAATAAATCTTCCAGCTAAAAAATAAGCAAATAGCAAATCAATTTAGCAGATCCCAGATTAGAAAGATGGTATGAAAGTTAGTCAATGGCAGTTATAAACAACTATAAATAAATTCAAAGTAATTTAAAGTCAATATATTATTTGGGACAGACTAAAGATATAACTTTAATGTCAGGTTTCCGGACTAACTTTAAGAAAAGCTTGATATAAACATTTTTATATGAAAAATGTTCACTAAACTACATTTTTAATTTTAGGCAGTTTTATCTATATATTTACATAATTCTTGAAAAAAAAAATCTTTACAACATTACCAAAAGATAAGCATTTTTTTTATAAAATGTTTCTAATTAAACAAATATGTATTTATCATACTGAGTGGAGTTTATTTTTATTAATATGTGTTATTGTAAATGTGCTATCTTTAAGTGGTGGCAATAAATTGGTGTAAGATTTGTGCTTGACAATTTGCTTAAATTAAATAAGTGACATTGGACATCCTATTGTTCTAAACATCCATTTTTTATTAACTACCTTACACTGTTTAGACATAATATGCCCTGCATCATTTTGATCACTGGCACTTCTTCATTGGCCCCACACTCTAGTGCACATAACAGAGTGAGAGACACATGCAAATATAAAATCAAAGGCATACATAGAAATAAAGACTAGAAACAGAATAGACATACAATTGATGTTGTAATGGAGTGCAGAGAGAAGCCAGACAATGGTGGACCAGATAGAGAGAGAGGGAAGAAAGAACAGATAGAGAAAGGAAGAACCAGGGAGCATTCAGAGAGAAAGTGAGAGAGAAAGAATGGCAAAGAGGTGAAGCAAAAAAAGGACCTGGAGGGGGGGAGACAGAGTGAGGAGTCACCAGGTCAAGTGGGAGAGAGGGCTAGAGAGAGAGGGGAACCAAGAGACCATAGTAGTTGAGGGATAAAGAGATTGGGGCGGGCATTAGAAAGAGAGGAAGTCCAGAAAACAAGATAGAAAGAAAGAGAAAGGAATACCCAGAGAGAAGAGGGCCAGAGAGGGAGAGTGTCAGACAGAGAGAAAGGGACTAGAAAAAGGTACAAAAGACTACAAAAGGAAAGACAGAGGAAGCTACCAAAAAGGAATAGGGCTAGAGAGAGATGAAAAGGTCCTCAGACTTCTTCACTGCTTCTTTCACTGGATCGAAGAAAATTACGTTAGACTTGTTCAACCCTCAGGATGGTTCTCAGTTATAGTTGCAGGATCCTCATGACAAATGTGTTTAATAAACTTGAAAAAATCCTTACTTTTCCTGGTCCATGTCTTGCTATATTGCTTACTATCATCAGTACAACACAGAAAATATTAGGTTTTTGTGACATCATTAGGTGTAGCTATATAAGTTACCCCTCAGGCAGTTACTTGCATGTTTATCATATAGTAGTGTTCTGGAAATTGAAAATATAGAACATTGTATATAGTGTGTAAAGTATAGAATGTATAGTATAGAATACAGAGTATAACAGAACATTTTATAAGATATAGAACCTTTTATATAGTGTGTATACTATCGAGAGTATAGTATAGTATAAAGTACAGAGTATAGACCACCATTTAGTAGAGCTGAGTACAGAACAGAACAAAGAGAATATTGTACAGAGAGAGGTGAAGAATATAAGGTATAATATAATTCAGGGTATAGTAATGTATAAATTAGAGTTTAGAGTACGAGCAGATTATAGAAAGACAAAGAAGGATGGAGCAAGAGTCAATAAAAACACGGGGCATAAAGAGAAGAGGAAATTCATCAGAAACTGGAAATAAGAAAGAAAATGTTGAAGAGGAAACAAAGGAGAAAAAAAGTCGAAGAATGGAGGAAGCTGAGAACCCTAGGAAAGGTACTGATACAGGAAGTAATGGAGTATGTGATGTGTAATGACTTCATCTCATCTCCATAGTAGAGTTAAACAATACAAACACAATGTATTTTTAGTCAATATAGTAGTTTAGCAATCATTTTCCAGATTTCCTTTTATTTTTACAGATCATGTGAACAGTTTCTTGTCTATCACAAAAGAATTGATTGGAGGAATGTGTAAATCTCTGCTTAAGGTAAAACTACTGATGTATTCTTAATAAAGTAACTTATATACAAGGTGTTATAGTTTATCTGTGTGTATGTTCTGTATGAATCTGTGTCTGATATGTGAATGGGGGGTTGGCATGGATGCTCTTTATACTGTGGTGGCTTTGATGTTTGTCTATGTAAATGGTTGGCTAGCACTGCTGTTTTATCTAAATAGGATGTTCTGTGTGTGTTGGGCAAGAGAGGATAATGCCAATGTTTGTGAATGTAAATAACAATTCTGTTGTTCTGTTTCAATGTTTGTACTATGTTAATATGTTTTACACTCCATAGAAGATTTATCATCCTCAGCTGCAGTCTTCTACATCTTCATCGGCAGAGACTCCAATCCCTAGTGAGTCCTCACTCCTGGCAGAACCCTCACTATCTGCAGAATTTACTGAGCCTTCCCTGCGCCTTTCCCTGGACAACTACTCTCTACTTTGTGTGTTGGGTAGTGGGGGCTTTGCAAAGGTGGGTAATAATAATAAACTATACTATTAAAGAAGATGTTATACACCCATAAGTATCTACCATACAATACATACATTTTATTTATGTGTATGTTCTTGCTAACACAAATATACATGTTGAGTTTTTTAGACATTTCTCTTCATGCCTGTAGGTTATCTTAGCACAGGTGACTTGCAGTTCTCAATTTGTGGCTCTGAAAGTTGTAAGCAAGACATTTCTGAAACGTGAAGCAGATATAGAAAGTGCAATGGCTGAGAAAAGGATTCTGCAAATGTCATGGAAATGCCCCTTCCTCAGTTCTGCCTATGCTACATTTCAAAATGATGTGAGATCTTACACACTATGCATAAGTAAAACTATTTGTATTGGAATTAAAGGTCTATATATGCTAAGCTCCTTTTATTATTAAAAAACTAATATAAAAACAAAAGTTAGCAACAAAATACCATCCTTGATGACTCTCCAAAATCGAGTTTTTGAATCGCCTATCCCTTATTAGTGACTGAATCTCTATTCTCTCCTAGTCTTATTGGCTAATATAACAGCCAATTATGAATGTAATAGTGTTACCCTTCTCTGGTCAACTATTGAAAGAATCAATCAGAATGCAAGGGACTCTCATAGTTACATAGGGCCTCATTCTATTACCGACCGTAAATCGGCCGTAAGGCTGCGATTCCTTGCGGGGGTTCTGTTAACTCGCGATTCTATTATACGGCCCCGCAAGGATCTCATTTTACGGCCGGCCACATATCTTGGAACCGGCCGTAAGCTGTGAAATATAAAAACTCAAAAATAGATTCAAGCCTGCACTGTACAGCTCTGTAAATGCTAGGGATCATATTGGGGGACATGAGGATTAAAAGGAACCCACTCTCAAGCTTGCACATCAGCCCAAACCCAAGTTCAAATTAACTGTTTATTTTCCGGCTGCGGCGTGGGCAGGTCTGAGGTGCTCCAAGCACTCTGGACTTTTTACATGGATATTTTACGGATATTAAAAATAAAATATTTTACAGATTTGAGTATAGGATAATTATGTGCTATTTTTTCTAACACCTAAAATCCCTTTATAGTCTTCTCAAAGTGCAGGATGGCTTTATTTGAGCTATTTTATGTGCTTAATTGGTGCTAGCGGGACCTCTTTCCTGCAAGTAAGCAGCGGCTCGCTTTTAGCCTTGCAGAGAGGTTTCCCGGAGCAATTGAATTGCAAATAGGAATTTCTTACGGCCGAAACTCTTGCGGCCGTTTTATATCAAAGGATTTCCTCTGGCGCGAGCGGCCGCAAGAGATAGCAAGGCACCGGCCGCAAGCCTGCCGGAGCCTCCGGCCGTTAGGGAATAGAATAGCCGAATAGCTTGCGGACGGTCCTTGCGGCCCCGCAACGGCTGCGGACGCTAATAGAATGAGGCCCATAGTAATTTAGGTTGAAAAAATACTTTAGTCCATCAAGTTCAACCTTTTTAGATCTCCTCTGATCTGCAATAGGCAAACAGAAAAAAAAATCCCAGTGAAACTTTGCCAATTGTCTCAACAGGGAAAAAATATATAAAATTCCTCCCTGACCCCAGATATTGGTGATTGGGTTGCTCCCTGAATCAGTACTCTCCCTCTATTTACCCTTAATGCCCTTTTTATTTACAAAATATATCCAATCCCTTTTTAAAGTTATCCATCAAATCCGCTGTCACCACCTACTTTGGTAGAGAATTCGACAGATTAACCACCATTACTGTGAAGAACTCTTTTCTATCTTTAAGGCAAAATATTTTTACTTCTTATCTCAAAGGATGTCCCCTTGTCAGTTGAAAACCTCTTGGTAGAAAAAGTTCCCTTGACAAAGCCTTGTTTTGACCCTGGATATATTTATATAAGGTAATCATATTCCCTCTTAGACACCTTCTTTCTTCATAACTTATCCCCTCCATTCCCTTTATTGGCTTTGTTGTCCTTCTCTGTACTTTTTCCAGCTCTAAAATGTCCTTTTTATGTAGTGGTGCCCAAAATTGTACTCTATATTCCAAATGAGTGTGTACTAGGGATTTGTATGGTGGGATAATTATATTTGCTTCCCTTGCTTTTATACCCTTCTTAATACATGCTAATATTTTACTTGCCTTTGCAGATGCTGCTTGGCATTGAGCACTGTTACCTAGGTGGTTGTCCACAAGTACTCCCAAATCCCTTTCAATATCTGATACCCCTAGATTTGCTCCATTAAGATTATTTTTCCTTCCCAGATGCACAACTTTACATTTATTCATATTAAATCTCATCTGGTCTATAATTCCCCAGATTTGTTCTTGATCCCTTCTTAAATATAGGTGTCACCTTTGCCTTTCTCCAGTCATTTGGTAGAGACCCTGTGTTGAGTGAATCTTGAAAAAACAGATATAATGGTTTGGCTATTACAGAGCCCAGTTCCCTCAGTACCCTTGGATGTATTCCATCAGGACCCAGGTCTTTATTAACATATATTTTTTCCAACTTCTTTTGGATTTCTTCCTGCGTTAACCAGTTATTTGGCAAAGGTAGTATAGCCCCATTATGTTGCAGTGACCCAACCACTGGTACCTCCCTTGTGTATACCTTAGAAAATAACCTATTTAGTTCATCTGCCTTTTCCTGAGCACTAATTATCAGACGGCCTGTGTAATGTTCCTATAGATTCCTTCCTGGCCTACTTCCCATTAATATACTTAAAAAATATTTTAGGTTTAGTCTTACTCTCCTTTGCAACTAACTCTTCATTTTCGATGTGTTGATTCGCCTTGTTGATTTCCTTGTACTCCCATAAATCAGTATAGGATCATTGGGATAAGAAGGGGTTAAATTACCCCCACCCCCACCCCACCCCCACACACACACACACACACAAACAGCACAAGGGGAGGAAGAAGGGGGCTTGATGAGTGTTGAATGTCCCCGGGCTATGCCGGGACTCATAGGAGGTAGGGGGCATAGGCAAAAGGGTTATAAACCCCAACTTTACAATGTATTAATTCTTAGATCCTTCCCAGCCATAATCGAGGCAAGGAAGGGTACAGCTTAAAGCAGTATCTCTTATCACATAACAGGTATCGGTAGGGGTTTTGTTGATGTTGAGTTTATATGTAAGGTTTATGCTTTACTTCAAGAACCCACAGGGCTATACTGGAACACATAGGAAGAGGATATATGTATTGTAGAGTCATGTAATTGCACTTTAGGTAGAAACATAGAACAATGACTATGCCATGATGTAGTGACCCTTTTCAAGGGTTTACTAGTAACAGTCTGCTATGGGCTGTGATAACTCTGTTAAGAGTTACATGGGTTAATGACTCATAAGATTTCCTAAGGGACCCATTCAATCAAGCCTTAGCTTGATTACAACAAAAGCTGTAATTGCTTAGGAAGTGTAAAAGTAAACAAATGGAGCATGAACTGCATTCTATACAGTGTTATTCCTAAATCCTAACTTGTGCAGGGTTCGCTGAAGAGTTTTCCAAATCACTGGGTTAAGGCATATTTTAGGAAGATCTTCTTACCAGACTAATATAGGGTAATAACAGCTCAGACTTTTCAAAACATCAGAAATCACTTTAATCACTATTTTAACAGCTTTCTTTTTTTCTAATTAATTTTGTTAGATAAACAGCATTTATTGTATATGCACATCATTTACACTCCAGGGTAGGATATTATTTTTCTTTATTTTATACTGTAATTTTAATATAATCAGTAACATCTGAGATTCATTTTTCAGGATACATACAGCTGTTGCAACTATTGTGCACAACCTGGGTGAAGTTTAGCACTCCTGGCAGTTTATTTGACCAGATGATATGTAAAATAGTAATAATGAGCCTCTAGCACGTTTATGGTCATTTTGGATGTGATTCACAGTGGATTTTGTAAAGCTAGCAAAAACACCCTCTCCATTCAAGTTTTAGATAGATTCAGATCATATCTTCATGATTAGGTAGTGTATATCATTGTGCTGTTGAGGTAGAGTTATGTGATTTTTATGTATACAGTATATATATGTACCGTATATATATATATATATATATATATATATATATATATATATATATATATATATATACAGTACTCCCTGTGAAGGGTTATGTGATTACCTAGTAACATACAACTAAATTGTATAATGTCTTCAAATCCAGTATATAATTCTTAATACATAAAGTGGGGTACAACCTGGCATAGTGAGGGGTTATCACACGTTAGGACAGTGCATTTTAGCCATGGTATTCTAGCTCGACCAGTTTGAAACATCTACAGTATCACACTAACCTCACCTATCTCTCACTGATCCTTCTATCTTGCCCCAGGATTATTTGTTTTATGTACTAGAGTTCCTAAGTGGAGGAGATCTCTACCATCACATTGATATCAATGGACGACTGGATCTAGCTAGATCAAGGTAAGTATATTGAAAAGAAGCTGTGAGTTAAAGCTTACAGATACAATACATCCAAAGTACTATTACATTTGTATAAAAGTGGGACATTTTATAGGCATATGTTATCATATACTCCAACCGGTCCCTTTCTGGATAGCTACTTTGTCATGGTAAAGAAGCTTGCGTACTTCAGTGAAGCTGTGAGCTATACCATGGAGGGTCACCCAATATGGGCAGGTTATAGAAGAGAAGTCAGACTAATTATCATCCACTCGAAAAGGAACTGGCAACCGACTTCAGTATCTTTGCCAGACAAAAACAAAAACTCCAACCAGTATATTATAATCAGTGTATAGGATAGCAATACTTTGCTTCATTTTACAGGGCAGCATCCAATAATTTAAACATAGAATTTTAACATTTTAAATTATGACATTTAAAGAGATTGTTGGCAAATGTGTTTAATGTATTTATTGCATGAAAACGAATGTAACATTTTAAAAAAATAACAATGGAGCAACACAGTTGCCGAGGAAAGTATTTGCTCTTCCAGTATCTTGACCTGTTAAATGAAACAGATAGGAGAAAACATGAATGCTAAATCAATTAGCTGTACTTACTTAGGGCTCTATTCTATTGCCCAGTTTGTAAATTTATGCACACTTGAAATCACTCTTAATATTGCCATAGATTCTATTAGCTACTCACAATCCGATTACGAGTGACCCACCTACAATCACTACGGGCAAGCCAAAGACACAAAACTGGCCTTAGAGCTCCATTAGTTTTAGCACAGCTCAAATGTTACTCCCCCCCTGTGCCTCTCCCCACTCTCCCTCCCCTGTATCTCCTTCCCCCTCTTCCTCCCCCGTGTCTCCTTCACCTCATCTCCCTCCCCTGTGTCTCCTTCCCTCATCTCCCTTCCTGGTTTCTCCTTCCCCCATCTCCCTCCCCTATGTCTCTTTCCCCTCCATCTCCCTCCCTGTGTCTCCTTTCCCCCTCCCTAATGTCTCTTTCCTCCCTCCCTCCCCTGTGTCTCTCCCCCCTCTCCCTCCCCTGTGCCTCCTTCCCCATCTCCCTCCCCTGTGTGTCCTTCGTCCCACTCCCTTCCCTGTGTTTCCTTCACCCACTCCTTCCCCGGTGTCTCCTTCCCCCTTTCTCCCACCCCTGTGCCTCTCCCCACTGTCCCTCCCCTGTGTCTCCTTCCCCCCTCTCCCTCCCCTGTGTCTCCCTACCCCCATCTCCCTCCCTTGTGACTCCTTCCCTCATTTTCCTTCCTGGTTTCTCCTTCCCCCATCTCCCTCCCCTGTGTCTCTTTCCCCTCCATCTGCCTCCCCTATGTCTCCTTTACCCCTCCCCTATGTCTCTTTCCTCCCTCCCTCCCCTGTGTCTCTTCCCCCTCTCACTCCCCCGTGTCTCTTGCCCCCATTCCTTCCCTGTGTCTCTCCCCCCACTCTTTCCCCCTCTCCCTCCCCTGTGTCTCCCCCCTCTCCCTGCCCTGTGTCTGTTGTCCTTGTGTTTCTTCCCCCCTCTCCCTCCTCTGTTTCTCTCCTCCTCTCCTCCCCATGTCTCTCCCCCTCCTTCTCCCCTGTGTCTCCTTTCTCCCTTCCTCTCCTCCCCTGTGTCTCCTTTCTCCTTCTACCTCCCTCCCTCACTCGCTCCCTCCCTTGCTCGCTCGCTCCCTCCCTCTCCCAGCGTGCATGCTGTCGCATAGCTCAGATGCGCCCCCGCCGCAACTCGAAGGCACGTCTAACACCTTGCATTGCGTGACTCGTGGCACAATGCACATGCACAACTTGCAACTTGCAAGCTATCGTTGTAGTATTTGCGAGTTTGTCGTAACTTTTAACATAGCGTTACTGACAAACTGGCAAGATTACGTCTAACTTCCATGTTTTACTGAAATTATGATGATGGTCTCATTTACTATTGGCTGTTTCTACGAAGTAAACTAGGGGCGTGCTTAAATATTGTCATATTATATGATCACGCCCCCTGAAATCCTACGTAAAGAGGCAGGATTATGAGTTTAGGCTTAAGGAGGTAAATTGCGAGCTCGAGTTAATAGAACATATCTAAACAATTATAAAAAAAACTGCACAAAATTAATTGGTTGCAATCATTTGTGGACTTTGCATAGAATATGGCTCTTAGGCCCTCATTTAATTGCGATTTGGCCAATTGAATAGTGCTCTAAATAAGCACATAACATATTTTTTTTAAATACGTTTTTAGTTAGTGAAAACCTTGCTTTTGGGTAGATGTTTACTAACTAAAAACTTCTTTAAAAAAATATATTATGTGCTTATTTAGACCCCTATTCAATTGGCCAAATTGCAATTGAATGAGGGCCTTAGTGTGTAAATGAGCACTTTGACTTTATAAACACTTCCTCCAAGTTACAGTTCATAACAAGAGGTATTGGTAACAATTACATTTTTTTGATCTTTAGATCATCAATTTTACATGAAGAAAAAAGCTTAAAACATATTTTATCATAATTTATGAATTTCCTCTATCTTTCTGTTTTTCACTGCCAACAGATTCTATGCAGCTGAAATAGTTTGTGGTATCCAATTCTTACACTCCAATGGCATCATCCACAGGTTGGTAAAGTGCGACATCATTAAAAGGACACTAAAATTAGAGTAAAATTATTTTAAACGAGCATGAAAAACTGATATTTTATTAGCCATTTTGTTTCTAAAGTAAATTATTCATGACAAAATCTGTATTATTCATAATACATTTGTTATGCAAATGAGCAAAACATGAATACTAATTACCTGCTTTGATGTGCTAATTATAAACAAAATTTGTCAGTTTGTTCATGTGGTGGAAAAAACAATGACTCCCAGCTAGATCTCCTTCTCCAGCTTTGTGAAGGATTCTAAGCTACAACTTTACATAATTGCTGCAAAAACAATGTTTCTGAAGAATGATTTACTGTACAGAAAAAGCCTAGTACAATGTCTAATGCTCTTTAAGCGTAAACCAGCTTCCTTCACCAATCAAAAAATGGCAGGATGGGTGTATTCTCATAACAGTCACTTTTAAACTTATCCACCTACTTGAATATAAATAGAGGTATGTACTTTATCTTGTGCAGGGACCTGAAACCTGAGAACATTTTAATGGATCATGAGGGGCATGTTCAGATTGCAGATTTTGGTGTATCCAAGGAGAATGTGGGCAAGGATATCAAGATACAGGAAGTTGTGGGCACAATAAGATTTATGGCGCCTGAGGTGAGATATTATCTTCCCTGGAATAGTCTGATCTGGAGCCTCCATACCTAATTAGATTATGGGCTTGTGGGAGTCATGAATGACTGTCAGATATGTATTTATTGGTTCTGTTTTAAATCAGTGTGGATATATACAAAAAATATGCTTAATTTTTTTGCTGAGGACAAATAATGACAAATGTCCCATTTACATCTATCCAGATTCTGCTTGAAGAAGAATATTCATTTGCAGTAGACTGGTGGTCCTTTGGAGTTCTCTTATTTAACATGTTAGTTGGTGACACTCCATTCTGCAAGACTAACAGCCGCAATGAATTGATTCTATCCGTCATACATGATACTCCCCACTACCCAAAATGGTTATCAACTGACTCCAAACAAATAGTGAGAGAGGTGAGAAATAAATTAAAAGTCTTCACTGCGCTGTAGCAAATAGTTGTGGTCAGCTCCTTCTATTGTAATAGTAGCAGTCGGTATGGCATATGCTAATTAACCTTTAGTCTGCTTAGAGGGCTAGAGAGAGTAGAGATGATTTACTTGTAGGGTGAGGTGGGACAGATAAATGAAGTGTAGTTGTAGTAGGAGGTATGTGGGGAGTGGTTGAGGAGAAAGCAATGGGACAGAAAGAGTGACAGGATAAGAGAGCACTGGAGGGAAGAGAAAAAAACACCTGCAAGAGGACACATCAGCGAAAAGACTGAAGTTGCGTGGAGCTGGCCAGGTGAATTAGCAGAGGAGGAGCAGCAATGGCTCTCACCATAAAGAACTCCCTATGGACAAACCTAACTGGAAAGGGCTTGAGGTTGAACTGACTGTCTCCCTGACCAGTAACACCAGAGATTACAGAGGGTATGCAACCAGGAGAAAGCACTCAGGAACACCATACAATATGGAGTAGAACAGAAATGCCCAAGATGAGGAAAAACGATCAAAGAGAGAGTGACAGAAAATCTGAAGCTAGTGTGAGCACTATGAGGACTGAGAAAAGACAATAAATGAAAGACATGTGGGGCAATGAACAGCCTGAGAGAATAAGCTACAAGCAATACAAACTGTGCTTCGATATACAGAGCCACCAAAATGAAGGAGGAACGAAAAAGCAACAGGACTAAACAGAAGAAAAATGGCAGAGCCATGAGGGACAGAGACGGTAATGGAAAGAGCAGGCCTAGAAAACATGCAGGGCAGAGAATAAGAGATGAAGATAGTGGATGGGGGGCATGCGGCAGCCTCAGCAAGAAGGGCAAAGTGAAACTGTTTCCCAGCACCTAAGGACACCAAGGCTAGACAGCAGCAGAGATGGCTGTGGAGGAAAAAAGAAAAGCAGAGGATGCAGACGGAGGAAGACCATGAAAGGTCCATGAGGGGTGAACCGACCACCGCAGATGGCAGATGAGAGAGCCCAAGGGAATGAGGAGGGATAGTGGCCTGCAGAACGTATGGGCAAAATGGGAGACAGCTAAGGTAGAGGTAAAAGGGAGCCCAAAGGACAAGGAAGGAATTGCAGGAGGAAGAAAACAAATGGGAAGGAGTAATGGGTGGGTTGCCGGGATGAGTGTAGCAGATAGAAGGCAATGGAGCCAGAAAAAAACCCACATGGGATTAACAAGCATCCCAGAAGGGGGGCAGACCAGCAGGCAGAGTCTAAAATGGAACAAAACAAGTCAGAGGTGCTTATCAGAGAACAAACTAACCTTAATAGGTTAGTTCTATGGACATGATAATCCACTCTGAGAGCAACCTCTTTTAGCTCACATGTGCCCTTCACAGGGAGAAATATAATGTAGTATATCAGTCTGGTCTCAATCAAAAGAGTGACCCAGCCCCAAAATACCAGGCAATTCTACCCTGAACAGGAGAAACAGCAAACCACAGACGCATTTCAGCCTTCATTAGGCCTCGTCAGTGAAGTGGAGCTGTACTCCCTAAGGCACAGTGAGCAAAGGGTCCATGTCTGGATTCCACTATACCTCTAAGGGAGACTAAATCCTAAGGGTAATTTGCATAAACAAAACAGATAAGTCAGAGGTGCTCATCAGAGAATGAACTAACCTTAATAGGTTAGTTCTATGGACATGATAATCCACTCTGAGAGTCTAAAATGGGCAAACGAACACCAGCCACCACGACTGGCGTCTCACACCAAATTAGATGTTCAGCGTATGTGTGTGTGGTAGGAAGCAGGGGCAGGAGCCCGGTGCTGTGTATTTTTAATATGTTAATTTTCAAAAAAAAATCTGTAGTGTAGAGGTCCCATGGGGCCCCCTACCCCAGCTCAACCCACCATAGCCCTCTGGACCGAAGTGTACCCACCCCTAGTCTGAAATTGGTGTGTGCCTGTTTAAATAAGAGCATTTCTGCTGATGCTCCAAGAGATGTCAGTGTGGAGTAGTTCAGAACGCTTGGGATGTGTAACAGGGATTAAGTGAGAGTGCAAGGGCTGCAAAGATCAGCAAAGTACAGGATTATGGGTTCCGTAAGGGAAGAAAGAAAGGAGGTAGTGCTGTGCGGGTATGGATGCTGAGAGGGGATGGCTCCTGACAAGGACCGGGTGGGATGGATTTTAAGAGGAGTGGATGCTGTGATGGGGTGATGGAAATGGGTCTGGAGTAGGAGCACTGAGTTATTTGGTTCTGGCAGGGCCCAGCGCAAAAGATTTTCGATACCCCTCCACAAACCTTTTTTTTTGCACCAGGGCCCTCCATTCTCTAGCTCAGCCAATGGTAGGAGGTGTGTATCAATGATGTATCAATGATGCTTTTAAACAAATACAAGAGAATTTGAGAATTACAGTATGAGAGATTATTAAATACAAATTTAACAAAAACATGACTACACCACTTAATATTAAACTTAAATTCCTGTTCTTCTCTGCTTTTGTATGCAGCTTCTTGTCAGGAATCCATCCAATAGACTGGGTGTTAAATGCAATCCCCGGAATCACCACTTCTTAAAGGACATTGATTGGGTTGCACTGGAAGCCAAGCAACTGGAGCCACCTTACAAACCCCATGTGGTGAGTGCTGAACAACGCTATAGACATGGATCTAACCAAAAGTAGCATGTATGATATGTGAACTACACAAGTGTCATATACTCTGTATTCAGTAATATAATAAAAGACACTAAAATACCATATTTAAACTTTTGTCTTTGAACAACTGGGATACATAATGCATAAATAATCTGTAAGTCCTTATAAGTTCATCACAATAGACATAATAGTTATCTCTTCTCAGGAATCTCCAGGAGACTGCCAGAACTTTGCAGACAGTTTATCGCAGAGTTTTATGTATTCTCTCATCAATGAAAATAGATCACCTTTTCTAAAAAAACACCTCCAGGACTTTACATGTCTGTGCCCCCAATGGCAGGAACCCTGATATCTGTCTCTGCTGGATGCTAAGTAGCAATATGATTTTCACAGCAATTCACATTATTACATGATTATTAAAAGAAAATGACTGGAAGATTCCAAAATGGTAGAGGGTACTTGAACTCCAGGGGATATGGGATTAAAATTATCCTCTTATCAACCCATCACACACTTTTCAAGGCAAATGGTACCATAATCAAAGGGCAAAATATACTATACTCTTTGATGCCCTTATTTTGGGAGGAAGCACTGGTATGTCTCATGGTTCATTCTGACATCAAACGCCTATAAGAGCATTTAGATGAATTTCTATCAAGAACTAAATTAACTGAATAGTTTACTGATCATCTGAGATTACCTGAACAACATCATCATCTATATCAAACTAGAAGAAATACTGGGAGAAATCCACCCCAGAACATCATTCCTATTCACACCTCTCTTGGTCACTAAAGATAAGGATGCAATCCATAATCTAAAACCAGCCTCAAAGTCTGGAAACCCTTCTTATTGATAGATATATCTTATTGATAGAGTTGGCAATACGTTCACTGGTAGTGCTTTCACATTATGTTCCTAGATGCAAGGGGAAGACATGGTGCACCATCTAGATCTCTGTTCTGCCACAGTCAAAAATATGCAATGAGGGAGTTATTTGCAATTAATAAGGTTAAGCACCTAAAATAGCAAAACACTTTCCCTTTTCATTAAATCAGTTACTCCCTTCTCTCTCTCTCTCTTTCTAGCTCCAGTTTCACAGCTTGTGCACCTATGTTTTTTGAATAGCTCCAGATGGTTATGCTTGGACTCTTAAGGTAGAAAATGCTGATCATCCTCTTGTTAAAATTTGTATTTAATTTCTCACATTTCTCTTTTTCCATTTCTATATTTTTCCCATTCTGTATTATTATATAAAATCACTATGCTCTCTTTTTATACATCACACTACTTTCGAACTTCCTGGTTACACTCCCTTTGGTATTTCTTACATTTGCAAAATTATTAAATTTTCATACTCTTACACTGTTGAGTCAAATCCAGTTTATTTCATAATTTCCTGACTATACCACTCACGTTTTGGTTTTCCATAAAACATGCAATCTTTAAATAATTCATTCATATCTATCCAGCTCCTGCTTCTTGTACTATGCCTGGACAATAAAGTTTCAACTTCCTACTCTGCACGTCTACCGCTCAGTCTATAACTCACCCAAAGGTTATGCCATTACCTAAAATCTTCATCTTCACAGTCAGACATCTACCTCTCACTGTAGGCAATGTTCTTCCATGTACAATACGATTGACCATCAAAGGTAAAAACTGCTGCTCATCTCTACTTAAATACTGACTTTTTAAATTGAATTTGTATCATTTGTCCTAACCTTGCTCTCCCTTTGTTCACCTCTTTCCTAACTAATTTACAATTACGCCACAACTATCTCTAGTATTTTTATTTTAAATGTAATTATTCAGTCATACCCTGTGTATTTTAAACTTCATGGCTATGCTCTCACAACTTTTGCTTTTACATAAAATTTCTAATATTCATAAAATTACTAAATCCTCTCCAGTCTAAGCTTCTCCGCTTTCAAATCCACCTCTCAATCTCTCTGCAGATACTCTGGAGTTATATCTAGACACCAAGACTAAATCAATCTGTCAATGGAAATAAATGCTTCTTATCTATTTTGCTGAACTGCTGACAATGGTTTAATGTATAACATTTGTCATTCCTTTTTGATATTTTTATCACTCTGTTAATTCACCATGTTCTCTTTTTGTTCTCCTAAACTCCCCAACCGCTTTACCTTCCTATCTGTGCCACCAGTTTCCCACTTGCATCTTTTTACAAATATTACATATCCAAGCTCTTACATTGCTCATACCCCCTCTATCTTACAACTGCCTTACAACTGCCTTACAATATATATTAATACATATTAATATTAATATATTAATTACTCTTTACTACTTGGACATCTACTGCTCCATAGTTTGCACATATGTCGACCTCTATCTGCAACTGTCTGAAAGTTACATCTCAGCCCAAAGTTCTAACATTACATTCCACACATTGTTTGCCCTTGACATTTTTGGATGAACCTCAGAGGTAAAAACAATTGCTTATTTACAATCTTTAATGTCTGTGTCAACATGTTTTTATTTTAATTAATTTCTTACCATTTTCCTTCTCATGGTGTAATTACTCACTGCTACCTCCCACTTTTTAAAACTTTATAGCTATGCTCCTACTGTCTAGCTTTTTAACAAGTTATTTGCATGCTCTTCTCTCAGTGATATAATGTCAGAGATGAGGGATAAATAACTTAGTCTGATGATAAACCCAGGCTTGAAAATGATTACTATCAATAGATGTTATTTATAGATAAAAATGAGACAGGGAGGTGGTAAGGGCTAGTGTCTGTCTCTTTCTGTCATTTTTGTGTTAAGATAGCATTCTTCTGCTTCTCACTCATACATGTTTAAAGTAAAGGATAAGCATGAATAGTGACAAAGGCAAAATGCTCATCCAGAAGGCAACTTCCACTTTTTTTTAGAAATAGAATCAATTCATGTAAAAATTAAATGTTGAAGAAGGACAAGAATTGATAGTTTTACTTCTTAGATAAATAAAGATGACTCAAGGGACATGGAAAGCATGTTTTTCATTGCTGCATTTTTATCAATGGAAAATGTCAACATGCCATTCCTAGGATGCAATACTTTTGCTGCCCAACCCTGTCCCTTTGCCTCCCAATATTAGTTTACTGAACAAATTCACAATTGGATAGTGGAATTGGGTGTCAGATCTATATCAATTAATCTACTATTTTCCCTTAACATCCATCATTTCTCATCACCAGTTCCTAACATGATTACAGGACAGGGGCTTTACCTGGTGGAAAACAAATAAACTTACAAAAACACATACTTGGATCTCGGATGAAGGAACACTAACCTATAAAACTCTAAGAGACAAATTTGATCTCCCTCTTCAGGAGCACTTTTTCTTTTGCCAGGTACAACACTTTTGGCCTCAGTCAATTGAGAAATTGAAACAGAAGCTCTAATGAGGACCCTAAAAATACAAAGATCATCTTATACTCTCATCAGATCTACATTGAGAAAAGACATAGTGGCCAAATTACACCGCCACATGGTATATATCAAGTACCTTCAGTCCTTTAGTTGTGTTTGACTCTTTGTAACCCTATGGAGTGCAGCACACTTACTTATGTCTCTGTTCTTTGCTTATCCACAATGTTTGCATGGAAAACATACTGGAGTGAGTTGCCAGTTCCTTCTCCAGTGGACTGTGATTTGTCTGACCTCTCTACTATGACCTGTCCACCTAAAGTGCCCCTACATGGTATAGCTCACAGCTTCAATGAGGTACATAAGCCCCTTCACCTCCACAAGATAGCGATCCAGAAGGGGACCAGGGGAACATACACTACACTAATCTACTTGAACCCATCAGGAAGGGCCACAAACACACATGGAGGCTGTGCAGAGGCATGTGGAGCAACAGCCAACTCGCCTCCATCTCTTCTATGGTCATCCTGAAAAGTCCCACACCATTGCTGGGGGCCATGTGCCAAGATGTATACCATTATCATATTGTATCACAATTTGGACTTTGCATGTGTATTAACCCTTTATTATTATATATGTATATATATATATATATATATATATATATATATATATACCGTATTGGTCCGAATATAAGTCGCACCTTTTTTCCAATTTTTAAGTTTGCGAGTTACGGGTGCGGTTTATACTGGCGACCATAAAAAAATGACTGCCGATTTGCGAGCTTTCGCGTTACGTGTGCAGCTTATATTCGCGAACGTAAAATTACTGCCGATTTGCGTGCTTGAGACTGCATTGTAGCAACTGAATAGCGATTTGCGAACGTAAAATTACTGCCGATTTGCGCGATTGCGAGTTAAGAGTGCCGATTTGCGCGCTTGTAGCAATTAAATAGTGATTTACGGTTTTAGTGATTCTAATATCCTGTAAGTCCTGTAACCTGCAAAGGAAGTTACAGTACTAATTAGAGAGCCTATTTCTTGCCCTGGCTGATCACTTGGAGAGAGTCTTTTTCTCTCCAATTTTAAGGGTTCGGCTTATAATGAGTACTATCTTTTTTCAATTTTTTCCCCTTGAATTTTACAGGTACGGCTTATATGCGGGTGCAGCTTATATTCAGACCAATATGGTAGATATATATATATATATAAAATAAATAGTACATGTTACTATTTGAATGTCTAAAACAAGTTTAAAAAAACTGTTTCCAGCTGAGAATTCTGAGAGAAACACTGCATTCTGGGAAGCTGAGCAGAGACATGCAAATGTGCCCACAAATGCCCCGCTCTTCAATCCATAGCCTATTTTAAACATGTATTCCTTTAAGTTTATGCCTGCTGTATTACACAGCTTTTATGCAAAACCAAGGTTGGATTATCCACAAGCTGGGTATCCTATACACGTACAGCTGTTTCAAGCTTATTGGCTGCCATCAGCATGGGGCGGGATCCCAGCTTGTGTTGTGGACCTTATGAGTAGGTAGTTCACCACAACAATCATTTAATATATGGTGGGCAAAAGAGAGATAGAAGCCCTTGACTGTACAGTATTATATTATTATTAGTATTATTATTATATGTATTAATCTATTGCATAGTAACCAGGGTTCATTAGGTTACTCATATAGGAATGTAATGTATGTGGATGTCCCAAAACCTCAACTATTGAAAACACACTGACACAGTGATAACGGTATAACAAAGCTTAATTTCATAAAGCACAATCAGAAATGTACAAGACTGTGCATTAATATCATGGGTGTGGTGTGGACGGATCCCAGAAGGGCAAAAAAGGGGATACCTAAAGGGGGTAATGTCATAGTCTAGAATAAGCCTGATGCATAGCACCTACCAGGGTCACATGTGGTCACTACACCACTGCACCCGGAATCTGATGAAAAATCGAAGTAACCAGTAATGCGCATTGCTCAGATAAACAAATGCTAGAAATCATGGATAATGTCATACAAATCTATTCCACACACAGTGTATTTTCATATATTAAGGAATAATCCAACATTTATGAGCAGAATCTGTTACACAGAAAGAGGAGGTTGAGGAACATGCTTTCATGGTTGGAGATTGTCCTATTAAGCTACAGAGACAAGAAAAATATATCAATCAGAATACTGTTTGGATTGATTTTTAAAACCTCAACTCAACGGCAATCCACAGTGAACATCAATTGCAAAAATGTTCAACATAACCATATATGTACACACTCTGTAGCCAGCCAATAGTATGTCAACATTAATACAAAATAATATTCATTGAGGAGTGTGGATAAGGAGAACTTAGGGCAGTGGTTCTCAATCCTCTCCTTAGGATCCATCAAACAGGCCATGATTTAGGTGAAACTCTGTAACCAAAGGTGAGGCAACTAGTGTTCAACAGCTGGTGGAGCCTCAAATTGCTTCACCTGTGTATTCACACAGTGTTTCACCAAAATCATGGTCTATTTGGTGGGTCCTGAGGAGAGGTTTCCTCTTTCTGAGCACTGAACCCCCACCTTCCGTGCCAGTGCACTTCTTCCCTCTACCACGGCAAGGAGGTTTTCGATTGTTGGGTGCATCCACCTGGAGTGGCTGTGTAGCAGCTGACGTTGACATAAAGGGATGAGATGAGGAGACTGCAGGCTCTGGTTGCGGTGGGGGTAGAGTCTGTGGAACCAAAGGCTGGAGGGTATTGACCTGGCCTTGCACCAATTGCACTATTCACTCAATGAGATGTGTCTGGGCTTGTCTTTCCCTATGAGTCTTTCACTCATACCTCTCCATCCTTCAATTGTGCCTCCTCACCTCACCATATAGCGATCTGATGCTGTTGAATTGTAGGGGTTGCAATCTAATTTTGCCTTTCCAGCTGGAATGTCAGTCGTTGCATTAAGATGACATTACTCTCATCCTCCATCCAGATGTGGTGCATGAGGACCCTCAAAGTGCCTTCTGAGGAGGTGTGAGGTCTATCACTAAACATAGCTGGATTGTCGATGGGCTGTGAGTCCAGCAGTGTCACCCATGGATATGGAGTTGCCTGTGGTGCAGGTGTGGCCTGTGATGATGATGTTGCCCATGGCCATGGTGTTGATGTTGGTATCATCCGTGTCGGTGGTGTTGGACAGTTTTTATGAGCCCTGTCTGTTGGGGCCCGGTCTGTTGGTGCAAGGTTAGGAGTGGAAGAGCAGTGGGGTCCAGCCAATTCATGTAATCTGACCAGGTGGCAGTGGTGGGCCCATTGAGGGTGGTCTTGATGACCAGGACATCTCTGAAGGTGGTGCTGGCTCCATGACATTTGAAGTGGTTGAAAGGGCTTGGAACATGCCCATGAAGCGTGTGAGGGCCTGGGGGGATTCTTACAATGGTGGTGTGGGTCGCAGTCTTGCTGCTAATGAGCCAGCTTCCTGTGATTGTCCCGTGCCCTCAGCTTCCTCCACCACCACTTGCATGGGTGAATGTGGATCCTCCTCCTGTGTCTCTGTGAGCGTGGTGCACCTTCTGGGTACTGAAATGAGAGGACAATATTATTTGAGTATTATTTCTCTAAACAATTGTTTGCTTTATGTTTCCATATCCATGACATCATGGTCACTTGCAAATGGCTGTGGTGTTTTTTTTACGCAGATAAACATTGACCTGTATCATGAGCATTGAGGATCATGGCTCATATCAATATATGTAATGCTGGTGCGGTGTGCAATCTGCAGTTCATTAGGACACATGCTCAGCCTAATCTGCTATGCAGTGTGTGAGACTGACCAACCTGTGACCAATTCTCAGCAATGGTTGTTAACATGCAGATGAGACATGGTCCAGTTTAGGCTAGTACATGACATGCACATGCAGCCTTACAGAGTCTGCATCCGCATATGCCGCAGTGTGCACGCCCATGTACTCTCTTGTGGTTGGGAAATCAATCTGGAACTATTTGGTGACTGCTACTCAGAATCAGTTTTAACTGCATGTATTGGACAGACATTTCATTGATAACAATTAAGACAGTAATATGTTTTTGTCAGAAGTTTTACTGCGAATAAAATCCAATCTTAAATCGTTATGATAATATTATATGATATTCCTATTATAACCTTTCTTTTCTATCCAATGTATTAAAAACATTTATGCTCTCTCTCTCTCTCTCTCTCTCTCTTGCTCTCTCTCTCTCTCTATATATATATATATATATATATATATATATATATATATATATACAAATATATGCATCTCCATTTTTGGATAATATCTATGTAAAGATTCCTGAGCTAATTGGAAAAGTTTATCTTGAGTACTATTTGTTAAAATTTGTATTCCCTCAAGTTTTCATAGTAAGGTCCAGACTTGGTGGCGCCTTCACAGATAAGAATGTTTACAGTGAGCACAGATCGTAAATTCTTTCTTGCTATATATAACTGACACCCATTATCACTGATCATATCTTGTTTATACTTTTGTAGGTTAGGGGTCATTATTTTATTTTATTTTAATTCTCTGACTGTAATTTGAAGGTTCAAGAGTGCCCTCTTGTGTTTCAAGAAATTAATTTACACCTAATAAGTCTCTAGAAAAGAATATATTATATTAAGGGTTAAAATTCTTTATGACATCATTAGAATTTCTGATTGGTTGCCAAGTACATAGCCTAATTTGTATACCTGATAAACAAATTTAGTTGTGGGTATAATTTGGAGAAAAACATGCTCTCTGGAGGGAGACGAGGAAAAAGAAGGAGACCCATGCACACATCCACACAATAAACACAGACTCCTGGACAGACAAAGGAATTAGAAGGCTGACAACCAAGATATAGGAGCTCTCTGATATAACAGCTGACGGCTAACATTAGAGAGACACAGACACATCCCAGGGAGAAACCTCCATAGTACTATTTGGAACATTCCCAAAACACATAGATAATTCAAAATGCATTCTACAAAGAAAATCTCACAGATTAACAAAATAATCTATACACTTACATACCAAGAACATCTTCTGAAATTTGAGAAAAGATCCAGAATTCCAATGGGCTGAGTCATATGATGAAACCAAACACCAAAAATAGGTATTGTATTAAAGTCTAATATTTCTCTAAATGTTATTTCCTTTTCATTACAAAATGAATCATAATATATTTTGTTAATTTAATATAAAATAGATTGCTTTATCAATATTTATCTGATATACTATATATCACTATACATTTTGAATTATAAGTCGATGTATAAATTGCAAATTAATTTAATAAATACCACAAATATCAGCTGCTATAGCAATCTAATATATCTGATAATTAATTGTAATGAAAAACATTTTCTCTTTTGAACTAGAGATAATACTATAATTCGACTATAAAATCATATAAAAATAAAATGGAATGATATCTTAATAAATAGATATTTGTAAACATACCAAAATAATGAAAACTATCTTCAATGTCAGAATTACTTTATTAATTACATTAAGCATATGATGCATGTCTTATATATGATTTTGTGGACAATGTGATAATAACTAATACTTAATAATTGCTATACCTTGATTGTATATACCTACTTGTTACAGAGCCTTGCAAAACTATTCACCCCCCTTGGCATTTTTTGTGTTTTGTTGCCTCACAACCTGGAATTAACATGGATTGTTTGAGGATTTGCATCATTTAATTTACAGAAGATGCCCACAACTTTGAAGACGTGCTTTTTTCCCTTTTATTGTGAAGCAAAAAACAAATAGGACAAAATAACAGAAAAAGTCAATGTGCATAACTATTAACCCCCCTAAAGTCAATACTTTGTAGAGCCACCTTTTACAGCATTTACAGCTCCAACTCCTTCAGGTTGGATGGTTTGCACTTGTGTACAGCAATCTTTAAGTGTGACCACAGATTTTCTATTGGATTGAGGTCTGGGCTTTGACTAGGCCATTCCAACACATTTACATGTTTTCCCTTAACCACTCAAGTGTTGCTTTAGCAGTGTGTTTGGGGTCATTGTCCTGCTGGAAGGTGAAACTCCGTCCTAGCCTCAAATCACGCACAGAGTGGTACAGGTTTTGCTCAAGAATATCCCTGTATTTATCACCATCCATCTTTTTCTTAACTCTGACCAGTTTCCCAGTCCCGGCTGCTGAAAAACATCCCTGCAGGGATGGTGTTCTTTAAGTGATATGAAGTGTTGGGTTTGCGCCAGATATAGGGCTTCTTTGATGGCTGAAAAGTTCAATTTTAGTTTCATCCGACCAGAGCACCTTCCTCCATACATTATTGGGACTCTCTCACATTTTCGCAAACTCAAAACGTGCCATTTTGTCTTTTGCTGAAAGTAATGGCTTTCTTCTGACCACCCTGCCATAAAGCCCAACTCTATGGAGTGTTTGGCTTATTGTTGTCCTATGTACAGATACTCCAGTCTCTACTGTGGAACTCTTCAGCTCCCCGAGGTTTATCTTAGTTCTCTGTGCTGCCTCTCTGATTAATGCCCTCCATGCCCAGCCCGTGAGTTTTGAGGGCGGCCGTCTCTTGGCAGGTTTGCTGTTGTGCCATGTTCTTTCCATTTGGTTATGATAGATTTGATTGTGCTCCTAGGCATCATCAAATGTTTGGATATTTTTTATAACCTAACCCTGACTTGTACTTCTCAACAACATTGTCCCTTACTTGGTTTGAGAGTTCATTGGTCTTCATGGCAGTGTTTGGTTAGTGGTGCCTCTTGCGTAGGTGTTGCAGCCTCTGGGGCCTTTCAAAAAAGGTGTGTATATGTAATGACAGATCATGTGACATTTAGATTGCACACAGGTGGACATCATTTCACTAACTGTATGACTTCTGAAGGTAATTGGTTGCACCAGAGCTTTTTATGGGCTTCATAACAAAGGAGGTGAATACATACGCACATGCCAATTTTCTGTTTTCTATTTCTAAAAAATGTTTTATGTATATATTTTTCTCATTTCACTTCACCAACTTAGACTATTGTATTCTGATCCATCACATAGAGTTGAGATTAACAAAACATTGAACTTAAAGCTGTAATGTAACAAAATAGGTAAACACTTTTGCAAGGTACTGTGTATTAAAATGTACTGAATTATTATCTATATTCTTTTATAATAAATATATTCTCACACAATACAGTTCTGTTTATTTCATGAGACCATGGCTTATATATATATATATAATATATATATATATATATATATATATTGTGTAGTAAGAATTCGTAATTACTCAAAATTAGCCAAAATATAACTAGTCATTTGCCCCCCATAAATGACGGTAAAAAAATTAGATGTGTCTCCCCCCTTCCTTCCCCTGGGTCTCTTTCACACCCTCTCCCTCCCCTGTGTCTCTTCCCCTCCCTTGTGTCTCACCCCCTCCTTCCTCCTTGTCTCTTTCCCATCTCCCTCCTCTTTGTCTCTTCCCCCTCTCCCTCCTTTATGTCTCTTCCCCCTCTCCCTCCCCTGTGTCTCTCCCCCTCTCCCTCCCCTGTGTCTCTTCATCCCTCATGTCTCTTCCCTCTTCCTTATGACTCTTTCACCCCTCTCCCTCCCCTGTGTCTCTTTCCCCCGTACTCCCTCCCCTTTGTCTTTTTCCCCCATTTTCCCCTCTCTGTCCCTTTCCCCCTCTCTTTCCAATTCCCTCGCCGCACCGCGAGTTATGCACTCAAGGAAACTAAATTAGTAATATGTCATTCTTAATTAATATTAAAAAAGGTTATTGATATTAATAATATTACCATATTAATTGCCCAAACTGTTTGCTTCCTTGATTTACATGGTTATTGCTGCCCCATATATCTGTAGTCATAACCAGATATCTTACAGTGCTATTGTATGTCAGCTATCTATGGGCCTCATTCTATTATCGGCCGTAAATCGGCTGTAAGGCTGCGATTCCTTGCAGAGGTTCTGTTAACTCGCGATTCTATTATACGGCCCCGCAAGGATCTCCTCTTACTGCCGGCCGCATATCTTGAAACCGGCCGTAAGCTCTGAAATCTAAAAACTCAAAAATAAATTCAAGCATGCACTGTACAGCTCTGTAAATGCTAGGGATCATATTGGGGGACATGAGGATTAAAAGTAACCCACTCCCAAGCTTGCACATCAGCCCAAACCCGAGTTCAAATTAACTGTTTATTTTCCGGCTGCGGCGTGGGCGTGTCTGAGGTGCTCCAAGCACTATGGACTTTTTAAATGTATATTTTACGTATATTAAAAAAATAATTATTTTACGGATTTGAGTATAGGGTAATTATGTGCTATTTTTGCTAACACCGAATATCACTTTATAGACTCCGCAAAGTGCAGGATGGCTTTATTTGAGCTATTTTATGTGCTTAATTGGTGCTAGCAGGACCTGTTTGCTGCAAGTAAGCTTCGGCTCGCTTTTAACCTTGCAGACAGGGTTCCCGGAGCAATTGAATTGCAAATAGGATTTTCTTACGGCCGATTTCCTTGCGGCCGTTTTAGATCAAAGGATTTCCTCCGGCGCGAGCGGCCGCAAGAGATAGCAAGGCACCGGCCGCAAGCCTGCCGGAGTCCCCGGCCGGAGGGGAATAGAATAGCAGAATAGCTTGCGGACGCTAATAGAATGAGGCCCTATATGTACAGCTAAGCATCATAAGATGTGTAGTCTTGTTTCCTCTTCCCAAGGAAGCAAGGAGGAGCACCGACATTGCTGTGTTGATTTCTGCATTGTGCTGCTGTTTTCTTGCAGATTATTATAGGGTTAAAAAATTTACCCAAGTGCAGTGTTTATATTGGCAGGTACCAGATGCCTATGTAAACAGCACTGGAGGTGTGGAAACCTTTTTCTTTAAATAAAATAAATCTGTATCTGTAAAGAAAGACTCAATGCAATTTGTGTTTCTGATATAAGCAGCATGTGTTAGATTAGATAAAGTGAAAAACAGGGACATTTCCATATACATTTCATTCATCATTCCATACCTTTGTATAATTCTTGTTGTTATCACAAAATATGTTATAACGCTTGTTACTTATTTTTTCTAATAAAACTTGAAAGTTAAAGTGGCATTTACTTCACTATAAGTGCTCTTCATTGTGTGAAAGAGCACAAGATTCTTTGTAAAAATGTGATATATTGCTCTTTTTTAATAAACTAAGAGCAGTTAAAAATTTACAGTCTTAGGTTTGTTTACAAACACACTGCAGACTGTCCCATGATTTACAGCATCTATCAGCAACAGGGAACGGTGTTCCGAGTTCAGTGTGAACAGAAATAATTATGGTTTTACTCTACTTTTGGAATGTCATCAGCCATCAGTTAACCACCAAGTACCATATTTGTGAGTTTCTAGCAGTCATTTCCCTGCACAGATGGATTTGGGAAGGGTTAATGATCTTTATGCTCTGCTCTCTGCACATAATTCTTGTCTGGAGGCAAGCCTAATTCTCATGTAAACAGAACTTCATTTATGATTTGTTCTGTAAAATAAGCACCTATTTAAAAAATGCAAAAGTATTTCAACATGTTTTCAAGAAAACATTACAGTGGTGTGCTCCAAGGTGTGCTGAATTAACTGGCCCTTTAATAAAAAAATGAGGGTGCTTGGTAATATAATTTTTTGAATGAAGGTCACAAATGGAAAAATTAATTCAGAGTTTAATTAATTTTAGAGGCTTGGCCTCAAAGAGATCTACAGAATAAAGTATGCTCTCTGCATTTCCTGTTTTCTAATGTTTAAACCATACTCTTAAAAGGGATGTTCTTGAAGGATTAAACAATTGGAAAGTTAATATTATTTTGTTACAAGAAACAAATACAAGTAGAACATAATAAACTCAAATAGTAATGGATATGGGAGGCTATTGTGACGATATATAAAATAAGAGCTACTAATTTATTGTTTTTCAGTATCAAGGTTATTACAGTATATGAAAATGTTTGATTCCATGACTGTCAGATAAAGAAATGGTATGGGAATAGAATATTTTAAAGCAATAAAAGACCAAGTAATATCACATTTACAATGAGTATATAATACATACTATCAAAAGATAAAATCAACATGTTTCTGCTAGCTCATCTAACAATTATAGATAAACAATACAAGAACTACCAAGTTCTTATAGACCTATGCCATTGGATAATAATTAAATACAGAAATATGTCTGGCAGGATGAAACACATATTCACAAATTGTTGCATACATTTTAAACTAAATTTATTAAGTTATTATTATTATGTTCTCATTGGTTACCAAAGTCAGGAAATTGCTCATGATAATTTTAAGTTATAATAAAATAAACACCAAATTTTCTTGTTAACAGATGCCTTCCTCCACATACATACTAAGTATGGATTCGGAGAAGGCACTCAACAAAGTGCATTTGGAATAACTGAGCGATATAATCATTTTGGAAATAATTATATTTTTTACAAATGGATTAATATCTAGACAGAATGAATAATTACTGCTGTTACTACCTCCTATTGTTAGACCTATTCAATGGAACCACTGCCAGTTAAAGAAACAGGTCCAAGGAATTAAGACAGGGAAGACCTTATTAAAACTTGTGTTATTGGCAGTAGCCATCAACTTTGTCCCGCATCAGTGTCATAGCCTGCACATAAATCTGACACTTCTGCAACTTCCCCTCTATGAAACACATGGAGGCCAAAGGTAAAATCTGCTTCTCATCTCTAGGTTTAAGTTTTGTAAAGTTTCTTTTGAATTTGTACATAATTTTACAAAGTTTTGTATATTTATCATGTTTATATCACCATGCTTTATTTTTGTTCACCCCACACCCCAAACCAATTGACAACTTTCTGGCTAGATGCCTGGCACACTATGTGCAACACCTCTGAAACTTATGTTTCCTGCTCATCTCCATGCTGTAATGCAGACAAATTTTTAATTTCTTACATTTGTCCTTCCCAACAGCATATTTTTATCACTAAATCATTACACACTTTTATCCAACACTACTTCTAAATTATATCCAACTTCCTGACTTCACTGTGTCTGCACCTTCCCTGGTCCTGGAGCCAAAGATAAACACGGCTGCTAATTTTCCTGAAATACTGTCAATTTTGTATTTTATTTCTCACACTTGTTTCTTGGCATCTGTGTATTTTTTACAACCTAACTACAGTGTGTGCATATTTATATAACTCATTCCAGTCATTGCTTCAGATTCAGGTCTTTGGATACTTTACATCCATTTTGAAACATGGGACATTCTTACACTATGATACCAAAAACATATGGGCCTTTTTTCGGTCACAGTGCTTAACACTAAATTAGAATTCAAAAACAAAAACAAACCTTTATTAAAAAAATAATAGAAAAACATGGTGCATTAAAAAGGGTTTGATAATAGAAATCAGGTAAGATGTATTATTCCCAACAACAGTATATGATTAGTGATGTCGCAAACATAAAATTTTCGGTTCTCAAACCGCGAACGCGAACCGCCGCAAATGTTCGCGAACCGGCGAACCCGGCGAACCGCCATAGACTTCAATGGGCAGGCGGATTTTAAAACCCACAGGGACTCTTTCTGGCTACAATAGTGATGGAAAAGTTGTTTTAAGGGGACTAACACCTGGACTGTGGCATGCCAGAGGGGGATCCATGTCAAAACTCCCACGGAAAATTACATAGTTGATGCAGAGTCTGGTTTTAATCCATAAAGGGCATAAATAACCTAACATCCCCCTCCATCATCATCCTCCCCTGTATCTCTTTACCCCCTCCCTCATCATCCTCCCCTGTGTCTCTTTCCCCCCTTCCTCATCATCCTCCCCTGAGTCTCATCCTCCCTCATCATCCTCCCACCTCCCTCATCATCCTCCCCTGTATCTCTTTACCCCCTCCCTCATCATCCTCCCCTGTGTCTCTTCCCCCCTCCATCATCATCCTCTCCTGTGTCTCTTTCCCCCCTCCCTCATCATCCTCCCCTGTGTCTCTTTTCCCCCTCCCTCATCATCCTCCCCTGTGTCTCTTTTCCCCCTCCCTAATCATCTTCCCCTGTGTCTCTTCCCCCCCTCCCTCATCATCCTCCCCTGTGTCTCTTTCCCCCCTTCCTCATCATCCTCCCCTGTGTCTCATCCCCCCTCCCTCATCATCCTCCCACCTCCCTCATCATCCTCCCCTGTATCTCTTTACCCCCTCCCTCATCATCATCCCCTGTGTCTCTTCCCCCCTCCATCATCATCCTCTCCTGTGTCTCTTTCCCCCTCCCTCATCATCCTCCCCGTGTCTCTTTTCCCCCTCCCTCATCATCTTCCCCTGTGTCTCTTCCCCCCTCCCTTATCATCCTCCCCTGTGTCTCTTTCCCCCCTCCCTCCCTCATCATCCTCCCCCCTCTCTTGATGATTAGGGGGGGAAGAGACACAGGGATAAGTGTGAGGGGTGTTAGGGTAAGGGGTGTTAGGGATAAGGGTGAGGGGGTTAGGTGTTAGGGTGAGGGGTGTTAGGGATAAGTGTGAGTGGTGTTAGGGTTAGGTGTTAGGGTGAGGGGTGTTAAGGATAAGTGTGAGGGGTGTTAGGGTAAGGGTGGGGGGTGTTAGGGATAAGTGTGAGGGGTGTTAGGGTGAGGGGTGTTAGGGATAAGTGTGAGGGGTGTTAGGGTTAGGGTAAGGGGTGTTAGTGATAAGTGTGAGGGGTGTTAGGGTTAGGGTAAGGGGTGTTAGGGATAAGTGTGAGGGGTGTTAGGGTTAGGGTGAGGGGTGTTAGGGATAAGTGTGAGGGGTGTTAGGGTTAGGTGTAAGGGGGGGGTGTTAGGGATAAGTGTGAGGGGTGTTAGGGTTAGGTGTTAGGGGTGTTATGGATAAGTGTGAGGGGTGTTAGGGTGAGGGGTGTTAAGGATAAGTGTAAGGGGTGTTAGGGTGAGGCATGTTAGGAATAAGTGTGAGGGGTGTTAGGTCTTAGGGATAAGTGTGAGGGGTGTTAGGGTTAGGTGTTAGGTTGATGGGTGTTATGGATAAGTGTGAGGGGTGTTAGGGTTGGGTGCTAAGGTGAGGGGAGGATGATGATAAGGGGGGGAAGAGACACAGGGGTGTCCTTGCAGCAGAGATCAAAAGAGTCCCTCAGGACTGTATTTCACACTGTGTACAGTAGCCTAGCTATGGTTTTCCCTATTGATGCAGTATCACCTACACTCAACCTCCTCTCAGTAAGACTGCAAGTTAGTTATGATTCCAAAATGGCTGCTGTCCATGAGGTAGAAGGCTCTGGAAGGTAGTGTATGCTGCTGATTGGCTGGAATGTGTCTGCTCACTGTGACATGCAGGGTCAAAGTTTGCTCAATGATAAAGTATAGGGGGCGGGTCGAATATCGCATATGTTCGCAGTTCCCCGCGAACGCGAACATGCTATGTTTTCGCCGGGAACAGTCCGCCGGCAAACTATTCGCGACATCTCTATATATGATGTATTATTGTGTAAGTACAGGCCAATGCATACTAGCAAATGATATATACCAAAGTGAGAAAATCACCAAATGACTGAATACAAATACACCTGATCTCTAATGAAGTAACCAAACCAAGAGACCTTATAACATTCTGTCACTCACAGAGGATATACACAGAATAATAAATCCAATGTCTCATTACAGAGACCTCCTGTCTTAAGGGCTAAGATATGCCCCACAATCTGGCTTAAGATCCCCTGCATTTAATGAAATATATAAATATATATTGGAACATGTGTCTCTTTGAGACCTCCTGTCTGAGGCTATGGTGTGGCCCACAATTTGGTTCCCTATTTTAAGTACAGCACCATGCAGTAGCAGCCGCTGAATTATGTCAAGTGAGTGACATCAACTGATTACAATAAGGTCAATAGTGATAAATTAAAATCAAGAACACAATTCAAACAGCGAAAAACCTGAATACACTTCTAGCCAAATGATCCATAATAGGAACATCCCCTAGTGAGTAAACTAGCATATCAAAATCATGCAATGCACTTGGGCTAAAAAACTCATATGTGAATGCTAGTTAGAGGGCAAAATGCTTTAAACAATAATTTAAATGGACCTGACGGTCCAACTAGACCGTTTTGCTGCAACAGCGGTTTTGTCATAGGCCATATGTAAGGTAAAAATATCTGCATACCTATGGGATTTAAATGCCTCACTTCTGGAAAGTATACCCTGAGCTGATAGGCTAACAAAAGGAAAAACGATTATTGAGCTCCAGTGGCGCGCATGTGTAAATCAAATAAAAAAAGTGCATTCGCATATTGAACAACAAAATTGCGCTTGCGCTCAATAGAATCAGAGTGGCGCATGTGAATGTTTAGATGCAGAGTCGCGCATGCTTATATTGAAATCAAAGTCGCGCATGCATATATTAAACCTTGGGGTTACTTATCTTGAATATTGAGAACAGGAACAAACAGTAGAAGCCCTTTAAATCATACGTAAAAAATGCTGAAGAAGATATAAATCAGAACAACACTATAAAGTAAAGAGAAATACTGTTTATATTATTTTGCAATCTGTAATATAAGTATACCTATTATCCAAGAATATAAATAATAAAAAAAGACAGTATGAATTAGTATTGTGTCTTGCTCATCAATTAAAGATTGACAAATATTAAATATAGTAGTAGTGAAGGTGATGAAGTTTTAACAAATAATGTGGTGCCTTGTGCAATAAACAATAAAATAAACTATCATACTATATGAAAATGGGGAAAAGAGTGATGATATTTATGTTGAATAGTAAGCAGTTAATACCTCTCAAGTGCATACTTAATGTTCATATATTAGTGTGTATGTAACCTATTTGTAAGCAAAGGGTGTGAAAGCTAATGAATTGTGTACTTTGCATAGCAAGTGTAATAAATGCATAAGATAGTAAAACTTGAAGTGCAAAATCAACTAATAAAACTTAGAAAGTGTCATATAGAGCTTTTAATATAGTAACGCCATTTTTCATAGAATCCAATAAATGGAAATATAATTAACCATAGTTTATAAACAATTAATCATTTTATTTATGTTGAAAGGTAATATTGGCAACTTCTCTGAATAATGACTTGTTCTGAGCCTAAAGGACATTTGCGTTTGGGGCCCTCCCCCATCCCGCCTCTTTCTGTGGGCGGGGCCCTTTAAACAACACTTCCAGCCACCTTCTCCTAGCAGCCTCATTTTTCATTTTGGCCCATTAGCTGGAGGACGCATCTCAGAGTCTCCTCACGCCTTGACTATTACAAGCCTCCCCTTGCAGTTTTTGACCTACTGCTGCACACAGCAGACTCCTTCTCCATGCTTCACGACAGACTCACCCCTCACGACCTCACTTTTCTCACGTTGGGCTCACTCTTCATGCTGCACACGACAGCTACACCCCTCATGATGCACAGAGTAGTCTCACCCCACAGTGCTGCAAAAACAGCAGCCCACTCCACACCACTGCTGCACACAGTAGCATCAACCCTCATGCTGCACACGACAGCTTCACCCATCACGCCTCACACTATAGCCTCACCCTGCATTGCTGCACACGGCAGCCTCACCTCTCATGCTGCAAATAATAAATAAATAAAAAAATATATATATTTTTAAACAGCACTCCACGTGCTGCAAACAGCAGCTTCACTCCACACTACTGCTGCAAATAGCAGCTTCACCCCTCACGCACAGCTCTCTGCAGCTTCACTCCCCATGCTGCACATGGCAGCCTCACTCCACGTGCGGCAAACGGCAGCTTCACCCCTCATGCACTGTTCATGGCAGCCTCACTCTCCATGCTGCACACTGCAACCTTACTCCACTCGCTGCAAACCCTGTCTACATCATGATTATCTTACCCTCTAAGCAGGCTAAGATTCAGTAGCCCCCGGCACACTCCAGCATCCCCTCACCAAGGAGGACTGACACCCCCTTTACAGGACACCTGTACTTGTATGGATAATCTCTCATTTTCTTCAGATGAACACAATAATATAAGAACAATTTATTTTGATTTGTCTGTTTAACTTGTCAATTGAAAATAAATATATTAATTATTTTTAGTATGCCAGCCATGTCATGTCTGCCTCTTAAGATAATTGCCTTCAGCATTTTTTGTGTGAAATCTACATCAGCTATTGTACCATCATCTTGCTTTGTTTGTATATATTCCACACTACTTTACATTTACATATTCGTGCCTACACTGCTACTCTTAGACTACCTACACGTTACATTTTCATGGACTTTCACTGTACAGCTCCTGTATTTTAGAATTCCATGCTCCCACTATTTTTGCTTTTCCTTAAAATCTTCCATTTTCATAATTTTGTTTCTGTTTAGCGCTTACTTGTATGTGCATCTACTTCTTACTCTGTATGCAACTCTACTGAATATTATGCCTGGACCCTAACAGCCTAATTAAATTGCGATTCGGCAAATTTAAAAGGGCTCTATTTAAGCACATAGCATATTTATTTTATAGAAGTTTTTAGTTAGTGAAGACCTTGCTTTTGGATAGAAGCTCACTAACTAAAAAATTGCTGTGTGCTTAAATAGAGCCCTTTTAAATTTGCCGAATTGCAATTTAATAAGGCTGTAAAGCTCCAACTTCACAAACTGAACAAGTACCTCTCAGTCTGTCTTAATCTCTGACTAATGCTGTATTACTTTACATATTTTAGCAATATGTTTTAAATTAATTTATTTTATTTCATAAAAGGTGATTGGAAAAATTAAATGGAGAAAAATTATTTGCAAATATGTTAGTAACAAGCATCAAGTATTTGCTAGAATAAATGATTGATGAGCCGGACAGTTTGACATCAGTATATCTTCAAAAAGGACACAGAAGACATCAAAATGGTGGTGGATCATCTGATACAAACTTGAAAATAATGGTGAAATGCTGTTTAATTTCTAAAACTAAACAATTGTTTTTGTGATAGATATGTTTTAGTTATTTCTAGTATAGCCCTTTAAGTCCTCACAAAACTACAAAACAGAATAGAGGCTTTGACAGTGATTATATATCAGCTTTATTACTTTACATACTCAGTCATATAAAGAAATAGTTTAGAGGCAGAAAAATTACCTCTCATATGAGAAATTGTGAGTTTAAATCCCAGTTCATTTAAAAAAATATTTATTTTGTTTAGGTCAAAGGATAAAACAGAGAATACTTATAAACTTTAAGATAACTTTAAGATAACTGTGGGGACTGTAGTGCTTTGGTAGTCCATGGGCCCTATTAAACTTGCCAAATTGTAGTTCCTGAAGCCTGTTAAGGAGCCCGCAAAAGTTCAATTGGCCTCTTTTAGCTAACCGTAAATTATCTGCGGGTTACAGGCTGAAAAACAACTGCGGTTGCCAAAATCGTAACTACGACCCAGCTAAGCCTTTGATCTTTCAAGCCCGTAAATGTTACAGTCGCAAATCGCTATTCAATTGCTACAATTCCTCAAGCCCACAATTGTTTTCACACAGAGAAATGGCAAATGTAGCCAAATATCCTACGGTTACTAGAGAGGACCCCCAAGGGGGTTAAACACCTGTTTGTAGCACTGTAAATGTAAATCAAAACTCAATACTGCACTTTAAAAGATGGTGAAAGCGATGAAAGACATTAAAATTAATTGCCCAACAGTCTCAAGCTCGCAAACCTGCAATACTTTTTTTTTACGTTTTATTTTAATGTTATATCAATCTCGGTAATCAAGGGATTAATACATATCAGGCCAACCACATGAACTAGACCGTTTTTTTCATTCATTTTTATTGATGTTCACATTGCTGGATTACGAGTCTGATCGCATATCGGGCTTCAAAACACTAGTTGATTGACGTTTAAACCGCGCCTTTAACTGACGTCATGATGACGGTCTCATTTACTATTGACTGTTTCTGCATCAGTAGTTACTGGCTTGCGTATTTGGTCATGATCTTGCCCATAAATGCTACATATGAAAGCATGGTTTTTGGATTGCTGCCATGTAGTTGCAGGCTTTTCTAATTTAATCACTCTGTAACCGCAGTAAATTTCAAGCCTGCAACTACATGGCAGCAATCCAAAACCATAAACTATGCTTTCATATGTAGCATTTCAGGGCAAGATCATGATCAAATCCGCAAGCGCGTAACTACTGATGTAGAAACAGCCAATAGTAAATGAGACCGTAATCATGACGTCAGTTAAAGGTGCGGTTTAAATAGGGCCCAAACACTCATTGCCCTGGTACACTCATTTGCAGTTTCACCTCTTTACTTGCATTGCATAGACTGACTATAAAAGTTCTCTACATGCATAAAAAAATTCTCTACATGCATAAGCATTCATTTACAAATATATGTGGCTGTAATGCTATTTACTGCAACATGCACCACCTACTCTTTCATCTCTACATATAAGGGTCTGTTTACTGCCTCGGGAAGTCTTACTAATATACAACGGAATAAATATAGCCTCAATTCATCCACTCTAAAACCCATAAATGCAACTACTTTTATCTCCGTCACTTGAGCATCAATGTCATATTCTAATACTCTATGGCCCTTTAAATAGAAGTAGATGAGGACTGCCTTGTCGACAAATATTGGTCTCTTCTCACCAGTGGCGGGGCTAGTGAATGGAGAGCTTCGTTGCAAAAAAATATTTTATTTTTAAAAACATAATATATAATATAAGATTATCACATATAATAGTTGTCAAACTACGAATTGTCGTCACAAGGGACGCAGTTTGGGGGCTCCAACGTCGACTGCAATGAACTGAAGGCTCATTTGCGAGGGGACGCATTTGTGGAGGTGGAGGCTCTACGGCGCCTCACAAGCGGTTACAAACAC
The DNA here is from genome assembly GCA_027410445.1 of Discoglossus pictus. Lineage (NCBI taxonomy): Eukaryota > Metazoa > Chordata > Amphibia > Anura > Alytidae > Discoglossus > Discoglossus pictus. The sequence continues at coordinate 259,690,730 of CM050165.1, read as the reverse complement.
CCACACAAGCGGCACTTTAACAAAATAGATCTAACATGCAATCACTAAATACGGACTTACACAAAAAAATACGGACCGCGTGTCTTAGAACGGAAAATTTACAGACTTAGCCTAAAAAATAACGGCTGAACTGCGCACCTGAAAACATTAAAAACACAATAAATACACAGACAAAAAAACATAGAAAGCTTACCCACAGCAAGGGGGGCACCCAGAACCTCTGCAAGTGAAGTTTTACCTCAATTTAAGTCCAAATTCCCGAGTTTAGGCACACGAAAATCCTCATAAGCGAGAAAAAAAATGGCCGCCGAAAAAAACGAAAAAGAGGCTACAGCACCAAGAGCATATGGCTTTTCAAAAAAGCCGTACGAGGTAAAGATACAATTGTACCAAGGACGCTAAATCATCCACACCTGCGTGCCACATACACATTCGCCGCCATTTTACAACACTAACTTACACAATGCGGAAGTACACAGCTACCCTAAGGGCTTTCCCTCGCTCACGCATCCTATTTACACTACACAATGCACACATTGCTGACACTTACACCTCAGCTCCACAACAGTGCAAGCCTATATTGTATGCTGCAGGAACATCAAAACAGATTGTCAGCTCTTCAGCACAATGCTTCCTGCATATATTACTTCAAAATAGGTAAAGTATATTAATTTATTCATTTATTAATTATTTAATTAGCATTCAAAAACACATATACACAAAAAACAAAACAAAAAAACACTATTGCAATAAACACAAAAAACATTCACCTCACAACGAGCGCCAACGCTGCTCATAGCATACAAACTACACCAGGGGACAGCCTTGCAATAAGCGCAAAAAGCAGATCAGCGCTGACCAAACAATAACAGGAAAAGCGCCTCTCAGAAAAAAAATACAACAACCAACAGCCTCGCAAGGAGCGCCGAAGGATCTCAGACCACCAAAGAAATTAATGCATGTGGCAAACAGCATCACCTGCCTTACAATTTTATTGCCCCGTCATTTTTGACGGGCAAGTCGCTAGTTATATATAATAATATAAGTAATTATATATATATATATATATATATATATATATATATATATATATAGTATCTCACAAAAGTGAGTACATCCCTCACATTTTTGTGAGAACACTGAAGAAATGAGACTCTGCTATAATTTAAAGTAGTAACAGTCTGTATAGCAATGTAAATTTGCTGTCCCCTCATAATAACTCAACACACAGCCATTAGGAGGACCAGTTCTTTGATTGCTCCAAGGATGGAGTCTGATCCCAGGGGGGCAACATTGTGTAGACCCTTTCCAGTTTCCCACAGGGGCAACTGGAGCCGCCGTGTCCTGCCTCTTAAAGTGGTCGTAACGCCATTGGAAAGCTTTAGGAGCACTGGACTGTGTCTGAACCTGACCCATCTGGGCCTTGTGTGCCTCTCTATTGTCCTGAAGAAGTGGGTCTATATGGTAGTAGCTGAGGGCTAGCAGCTATTCATCCACTTAGCCCAGGTACAAATCAACTGGGTCAAGGCATAGGGCATGAAATAGGTTGGAGTAATTTCCTGGCTTCATGTGGATGTATTGTTGGGGCACAATGTGGGGCCCATAGAGAGTCGTTATATGGCCATTGTGACCTGCACCCAAGCCAAATGAGCCACCTCCAGGGAGAAACAAGAGGAGCCAGAGCCTGCTCAAGCTGCAGTAATCCATCCAGAGGCCATTTGGGAAAAGGTTAGAGCCATGGCCAGGCTCTACTGAGTTTAATGGGAGTTGAAGCAGGATCCTTTTTTAGAAGGAGTTAGGGCTAGAGAATGACTGGGGAGACAGGACCAAAGAGAAACACACTCTCTGGGTCTCTGAATACAGCCAGCGAACAAGCTGTCTCAAACTTCCAAACACTCCCTGAACACACTCTCTGGGCCTATGAACACAGCCAGCAAGCAAGGTACATCCATTGGACTCTCCACATCGGAAGATATCCCCTCTTCATACAGATTATTCCATTAATGTCTGTGATATTATATTTAAGCACATAGTTTATTTTCTTGTTGTTTAGTGACGTTAAAGCTTATTCTGATTTAAAGTATTTATCTGATCCCCATCTGATCCCCTTCCTTATGCTGAGACTCCTTATGCCTAATTTCCTTGCCCCCTCCCCCACCTAATTTACAAATGTTTGTCTATTTCAGTTGTCAAATTTCCAAACACTCCCTCAACACACTCTCTGGGTCTCTGAACACAGCCAGCAATACCCTCCCTGCCCATCTACACCCGCCAATGTTAGCTTTAATTTATTTAATCACTCAAACTGCTTGCACCTGGTCAATCACGCATGATTGCTATCCCTACTTATTCATCACAGATTACTCTCTTGGTCACTATGTTCCCTTTTACTTTCTTCATCTTACGCCCCTGCTTGTGTCTCAGACTATCCTCCTCATTTTCTCCACATTATGTCTCCAACACCATTGACAACTCTGCTCTGCTCCCACAAGCTCCTCTCTTTCCTTCAATCCCTATTTCAATCATCTTCTAAATCTCATAAACAGAAATGATTCTGCAAGTCCTACTCTCATCTCCTCTCCCTGCTTACTTTGCTGGCTCCTGGAGATATGTCTTCTAACCCTGGCCTCTTTGCAAAGACTAGTAAGTGCAACAAGAGATATAGCATCCGGTACCTCGAGAAGTTAATTTACACGTCCATTTAAGTCCAAAAAAACAAGTTTAAACTGCCGAAAATGACCTAAGCGAGAGAAAAAATGGCCGGCGAACAAAACTAAAACGAGGCTTCAGACGTAACTATACTACAGTGACTCGCAAAACTGAAACACATACTATGCGGAATGTACCACACTAATATTAACCACCATTTTGAAAACTACTACGCACAAAATGGCGGATGGAACGCAAATTGTAAGCTGGAAAGCAAATAGCACATGCGTACTGCGTTCTAACGGTCTCAGGCACTTGAAAGTTTATAAATACTGCCTACTTTCCAGAAAATTCTACATTTCTACTCAGGTGATGAACGGAGTGACTTCATAGTTAACTGCTGCTGTTACTTGAGAAGAGAAATGTTTCCTAATTTCCTACTTTACATTGTGCAAATTACAACTGAGAGGTAAGCTATAATATATTCAATTTTATTATCAAGACAGGACAAAAAAAAAAAACTTTAAGTATGAAAATGTCATTCATGTATAGTGACATGTGCCACGCACATTTATGTGTACAGCCCCTGCAACAAACTGATCTTAACCCAAACTAATTAAACAACTATATTTAAATGACATTACAAAAAAATATATATTTTACTATTAAAATATGATTCACGCACATATATGTGTGTAGGCCCGAAAACAAACTAATGTTAATTGAAACTAATTACAGAAGTATATTTAAAGGACATTAATTTATTGGAATTCAATATATAACCAAAAGCTCAATCTTTTTCCTTTTTTTTTTACTATTCAAACAGACTCTGCATCAACAGCGTCACTCAAGAATTTGCACTGTGTATTGTCAACCACAATCCCTTTTAAAGAACACCAAGAAAGAAGAGGTAAGATAGAAAAATACATTACATGCTGAAAAAGACCATGCTTTGCTAAATCAAAAAGAAGAAATATACAATTAACCATTTCACTTTCTTTTTCTACACTACAAGAAGACCGTCGGATTAAGATTGGCAGGAGGGGACCCTCTGTCATTCGACACTTCAATCAAGGTAAAGTATAACAAGTACAAAAAAGAAAGGAACTATATATGTTTAATGGCCGCCAATATAACAAATGCAGCAACCAACAACTGGTGAACACAAAATAGGATAATGCTAAAAATATAGCCTGATTATAAAAAAAAAAAAAAACATTCATTTGCATTGTAGAAAAATATTAAAGCTTCATAAAAAACACTAACTAAGCAAATCAAGTATGCAACATATGGTAGACACAAATAGGATTGTACAAAAACACACTAACAAATAGCAAACTAACGTAATATTCTTCTTTAATGTTAAGAACCTATAAGCCTTACAAAGAATCCTAAATAAGCATACCAAAAGTGGTAGACACAAAACAGGATTGTACCAAAAATCACACAAACACATAGCAAACTAAATTAATATTCTTCTTTAATGTTTAAGAACCTATAATCCTTACAAAGAAGCATAAATAAGCATACCAAAAGTGGTGGGCACAAAATAGGATTGTACCAAATATCACACAAAAAAATTGCAAAGTCAATTAATATTCTTCTTTAATCTTTAAGAAACTATAAGCCTTACACAGAACCCTAAATAAGCATACCAAAAGTGGTAGACACAAAACAGGATTGTACCAAAACTCACACAAACACATAGCAAACTAAATTAATATTCTTCTTTAATGTTTAAGAACCTATAAGCCTTAAAAAGAAGCCTAAATAAGCATACCAAAAGTGGTAGACACAAAACAGGATTGTACCAAAACTCACACAAACACATAGCAAACTAAATTAATATTCTTCTTTAATGTTTAAGAACCTATAAGCCTTACAAAGAAGCCTAAATAAGCATACCAAAAGTGGTGGGCACAAAACAGGATTTTACCAAAACTCACACAAACACATAGCAAACTAAATTAATATTTTTCTTTAATGTTTAACAACCTATAAGCCTTAGAAAGAAGCCTAAATAAGCATAACAAAGTGGTGGGCGCAAATAGGATTGAACCAAAACTCACACAAACACATAGCAAATTAAATTAATATTTTTCTTAAATGTTTAAGAACCTATAAGCCTTACATAGAAGCCTCAATAAGCATAACAAAAGTGGTGGACACAAAATAGGATAATGCTAAAAAAATTGCAATCAGATCCAAAATAATAAAAACAATAATAATTACAGTATAAAAAAATAATCACTGGAATATACAAATACATTTAAATTATTTGGAAAAGGTTGCACAAAAAACAGCATAGCAGAAAAATTCACCGTAACACATACAATACACAAAAATAATGACATTTTTTCTTTATTACAAATACATTCACATCAAATAACATTTTCATTTTTCCTTTAAAACAGATACTGCGTGAAGACCATCGGACGAGGACTTTCAACAGAGGACCAGACCATCGGATGAGGACTTTCAACAGAGGACCAGACCATCGGACGAGGACTTTCATCAGAGGATTACACCATCGGACGGGGACTTTCAACAGAGGACCAGACCATCGGACGAGGACTTTCAACAGAGGACTACACCATCGGACGAGGACTTTCAACAGATGACCAGACCATGGGACGAGGACTTTCAACAGAGGACCACACCATCGGACGAGGACTTTCAACAGAGGACCAGACCATGGGACGAGGACTTTCAACAGAGGACCACACCATCGGACGAGGACTTTCAACACAGGACCAGACCATCGGACGAGGACTTTTAACAGAGAACCAGACCATCGGACTAAGACTTTCAACACAGGACCAACAAAGATTCTGCTTGAAATCACACTTCAACCAAGGTACAGTATAACAAGTCAAAAAAGAGAAAACTAAATAAACATGTTTGCTCTGCATCGATGTCAACAGAAAATAAAAAAAATAACAACCACCACTAACTATAACTTTTACCAAAATATAACTAACACATTTCTCATCTATCTATTTGTCTTTTATGGCCAATAATGTTTAACAGTAAATCAAAACTTCAATGTAGCCAGAACAAAAAAAAAATTGCATAGTCCAAAAAAGGCTCAAAACAGAGACTCATTCAATTATGATTTGCCCAGTTGAATAGTACTCTAAATAAGCACATAACATATTTTTTTAAATACGTTTTTAGTTACTGAAAACCTTGCTTTTGGATAGATGTTTACTAACTAAAAACGTATTAAAAAAAATATGCTATGGGCTTATTTAGACCTCTATTCAATTGGCCAAATTGCAATTGAATGACGGCCCTAATGTACAATATTAAGTATAAAACGTAGCCACACACATAAAATAGAATAGCACTACAAATAGTACTAACAACAAAAAACAACAATAGAAACATTTTCAGAACCACAACATGTAAGCCTTGAAATAACATTTAAAAATACTATTATAACAATCCCCTGTACAATAAATTACAAAGATTAATTTATGCTCTCTACTATTCCTATAAGCCAAAAAAAAAAACATAGTCAGGAAAAGTCTCAAAACACAAAGTCAATGAAATTTGTCATTCGAAATTACCAGTCCTAATGTACAATATTAACCATACAAGTGTCACCATACACATAAAATAGAATAGGACTACAAATAGTACTAACAACACAAAAAAATAGAAACATTTTCACAGCCCCGACATATAAGCCTTTAAAGAAAATATAAAAATACTATTAGAACAATCCCCTGTACGATAAATGACAAAGACTAATTTCTGCCTTCTACTACACCTATAAGCCAAAAGTACAACAAACAAAAAAAAAAATAACAAACAAAAAAAATACACCTACTATATCTCCAAGAAACTATAGTGTAATTACCTTGAGTATGCTATGCATGTAAGGCAAAAAATACAACCTACAAAAGAAAGGAAAAGGAAAAAAATAAAAAAAACACTTATTTAACAGTACTAAGAAAGTACCGCTACAATCAACTAGAATTACATAGAAACAAACTGTTGATAAGATTTTTTTGTAAAAACAAACTTAACATCTCAAAATGAACTAATGATACATTATTTTTTGTTTACAGATTAACATGGCTGATAACGAGAGTAAACAAGAAAAGAAAAGACGCCAAGCTAGAGAATGACAACAGAGAGCAGACAGCCAGCAGACACCGGAGCAGAAGGAAATTCAACGTGAAATAGAACGCAAAAGACTTGCAAGCAAAAGACTATCAGCTGCACAAATTAAAGATACGCCAAAAAAAGCTACCAAGCAAATAAAGCATTTAGAACCTGTTCCTCAAACATCAGATGACATTTAAACTGAAAAAATAAAAAACATACCAAAAAAATCCAAGAAAAAAACAAAGCATTTAGAACCTGTTGTTGAAACATTACATGACATTTCACCTGATGAATATGAAAGTCAAACTACTATATGCTTTGCAAATTGTCCTTTACTCAAGTCTTTAGCAGTAGAGCTTCATAGTTGTGGGGACATGACTACTCAATGTCAGTTTTGTGAGGCTTATTATTTTAAACAGGAGAGACCCAGAGATGGCCAATTTATTAGTTGCTGTCAAAAAGGCAAGTTCAAACTTCCAGAAAGAAAATAATTTAAAATCTATTTACAAAATATTATGACTGAACCTACTTTTCCAAACTACAAACATTTTAAGACAAACATAAGATCCTACAATAGTTCCATATCCTTTGCATCTATTTGGGCAACATTAGCTCTTAATGTACCAGAACATGGTCCTTACTGTTTTAAAGTCCAAGGCCAAATTTATCATCGGACTTCCCATTTACATCCAGAGGAAGGAGATCAAAGAAAATTCGCTCAACTATATGTCCTAGATACAATGGAAGCTGTTGACCAACGTATGCAGATAAAAGAAAATAAAAAATGCTTACTCAGTGTTTTTATAGAGCTAAATAACATTATGGACAATAACCCCTACAGTAAAGCTTATAAAAAATTGGCAGAAGTAGAAAATGAACAACAACTTCATGCAGAAAGACATCAATTACCAATGCCAAAGGTTAATATGGTGCTTAAAAGAGACAGACATACTGATAAACGTTGTTATAACTTGCCAACATCAAATGAGGTTGCAATGGTGTTTTCAAAATGATGAAGGAGAACCACCATTTTAAAAAGACATTAGAATATATCCCAGAAATGAGGAGCAACCTTTCATTAAAATGAGTATCTTAAGTCCAAATTTAGATCCAATGACATATCCCATTTTTTTCCCACATGGAGAAGCAGGTTGGCAACCAAAATTAACACTTCCAAGTTACCCAAATGCTAAAGCCAGAATCCGAAATAATGTTTCTATGCTTGAATTTAAAGTAGCTCAAATTGCCATTCAAAATACATTTAATCCAATTTTATGTGGTGGAAAACTAACACAACAATGGATTATTGATTCCTATTTGCAAGTTGAGGCCAATAATTTAAACTTTATAAAATATCAACAAGATAAATTACGTGTAGAACAATATTCTGGACTAATGGACTATGTTGCTGAGGTGGCTACAAAGCAGAGACATGACAGCTGGCAAAGCCATCATTTTACCATCTTCCTTTCAAGGATCTCCTCGAAATATGAGAGAAAGATACAATAATGCTATGGCTATTGTCACCAAATTTGGCAAACCCGATTTATTTCTTACATTTACATGTAATCCACAATGGCCAGAAATGACACAAAATTTACTTCTTGGACAAAGTGCTTCCGATAGACCAGATTTAGTAGCCAGAGTTTTTAAGATTAAATTAAATGAATTAATACATGACATCACTATAAGTCAGTTATTTGGCAAATGTCTTGCTTATGCATTTACCAGTGAATTTAAAAAAAGAGGCCTTCCACATGCACATCTTCTGATAATACTTCAAGAAAAAGATAAATTAGATACTTCTGACAAAGTGGATGCAGTCATTGTTGCTGAACTACGAGATCCAGAACTATATGGTAGACTATATGAGATTGTTACTCATTGCATGATTCATGGACCCTGTGGTGAGCTTAATCCACAATCACCATGTATGGAAAATAATAAATGTTCCAAAGAATTTCCAAAAGATTATAGAGACAAAACCTATGCCAATTGTGATGGCTATCCACTTTATAAAAGAAGAGAAGGAGATAGTGCCATTATTCGTGGAAAAAAAGTTGACAATAGATATATAGTACCCTACAATCCACATTTACTCATGAAGTACAACGCCCACATCAATGTAGAAGCCTGCACTTCCATCAAATCCATTAAATATGTCTACAAATATAATTAGAAAGGCTATGATGCAGCTACTGTAGTCGTCAAAAGTGCAGACAACCCTGAGTTAGGACATGATGAACTTGCATCTCATTTAGATGCTCGCTATGTCAGTGCGCCAGAAGCTATGTGGCGGCTTTTAAAATTTGAAATGCATGATAGATCACATGCAGTATATAGATTAGCAGTACATTTGCCACAAAGACATTTAGTGTATTTTCATGCTGGAAATGAAATGAATGCATTGGCCCAAAGTGAAGATCGTCACATTACACTAACTGCATGGTTTGAATTAAATTCCACAGATTCAGAAGCAACACAATTCCATATCACTATGCTTTTGTGAATGGATTATGGAGACCGAGAAAAAGCAGAGGCAATAAAATAATCCCAAGAATTTACACAGTCAGTCCAGGAGATGTTGAACGTTTTTGCTTACGGATATTACTTTTAAATGTTCCTGGATCACAAAGTTTTGAACACTTAAGAACTGTTAATGACATAGTATATGAATCCTTCCATTTAGCTGCAAGACATAGAAACTTACTAGCTGATGATACAGAATGGGAAAGATGTTTAGAAGAAGCAGCACAATGTCAAATGCCACGGCATATGAGAGAACAATTTGCATTTATTTGTATCTTCTCAAATGCTCCAAATGCATTAGCTTTGTGGGAGACTTTTAAAAGTAATATGGCTGAAGACTTTATGCGACGATACAATGAACCCATTATACACTTAAAAGCATTAATGGAAATCCAAGAGGTATTTTTAACTCATGGATTAAGTTGTGCAAGTTTTAATTTGCCTGATCCAGGTCTTATAGATGACATAAACTTTGAAGACTATGACATTCAACTACAAGTAGAAAGAACAGAAGAAAGACTTGCAACTTTTACAATTGCAAACATTTAATGCCATTTAAAATGCAATCGATAATGACATGGTGACAGAGCGTTATTTCTATGTTGATGGACCTGGCGGATCAGGAAATACCTATCTATATAATTTATTAATGAGTTCGGTACGAGCACAAGGTCAAATAGCAATGGCGTTTGCCACTACTGGAATTGCTGCACTTTTGTTAGAAGGTGGAAGAACTGTACATAGTGGCTTATAACTGCCAGTGCCTATTTTAGAAACTTCTGTTTTAGATATTCGCATGACATCAATACAAGCAAAGAAATTGAAAAAATTTAAATTAATTATAATAGATGAGGCCACAATGATGTCATGCTATGCCCTCCAATGTATTGACTGTTTGCTTCGTGAAGTCATGGATAATACTTTTCCATTTGGTGGAAAGGTAATGTTGTTAGGTGGGTGATTTTAGACAAACATTACCTGTCGTTGTACATGGAAATCGAACTGACATTATAGAAACCAGTATAAAGTCAAGCACACTATGGAAACATTTTACCCATCTTCAACTGCAACAAAATATGAGATCAGAAGGCCAAACTGATTTCAATGATTGGCTTATTAAAATTGGAGAAGGCAGAACAGAAAAAATACCACATTTACCTGACGACACTGTAGAGATACCACTTCATATGATTTGTCATTAAGATATTATATCAGCAATATTTGAAGTTAGCATAAATAACCAGGAATATTCCGAGCTTGCCAACCAAGTCATACTAACATGTAAAAATAAGGATGCATTAATCCTCAATAATTAAATCTTAAACAAAATTAATGTACCACAAAGAAATTATCACAGTGCTGATTCTGTACTTGCTGATGACAATGAAAGTCAGGCTTACTTTTCTACTGAATTCATAAACTCACTAACTCCTTCTGGAATGCCACCACATATTTTGCAGCTAAAGAAAGGTGCAATTATCATGTTACTGCTAAATATGAACCCCAAAAAAGGCCTATGCAATGATACAAGATTAATTGTTGAACAATTAAAGGACCATTTTATAGATGCTAAAATTTTAACTGGTACCCGTAAAGGAGAGAGAGTTTTCATACCAAGAATAGATTTAGCACCAAGTGAAAGTAGTCTCCCTTTTATACTTCAAAGAAGACAATTTCCCATTATTATGGCATTTGCCATGACCATTAATAAATCACAAGGACAAACGTTCAAATCTGTGGGTATTTTCTTGGAAGAACCAGTATTTGCACATGGTCAATTGTACGTTGCGTTATCACGGTGCAAAAATCCACAGGCTATTAAAGTTTACATTGAAAATAATGAAAGTCAAGGTGATTTATTAGAAGATGGACGTATTTTTACTAAAAACATTGTCTACTATGAAGTACTATAACTTTTCATTATTAAAGAAATAAAACACATGCAAAACAATTTTAAAAGCATTAAACAATACAAAACAATAAACAATTCAGTCATAAATAATGAAAGTACTGTTTATGGATAATTCGCCTCACAAAACACTTGCTTTGCATTATTTTTAAAAATTATGTTCAAATGTTCATTAACTATGTTACTGTTTCTAATGTTACAAGTTTGAAAACAATATTTTCAAGGTCATTACTTAGACTGATAAGAAAGTTCAAGTTTAAAAAAATATAATTTCAAGTTCTTTACTTCAACATATTACAAAGTTCATGTTAAGAGCTCAACCACATTTTTAGTCACAATGTAAATATTGTCTGTTATGTTAATATTACTCACTGGATTAATGTTTATCGCCAGTTCATGCGGTCAGGAAGGAATTAATTTAATTGGGTAAGTTTAAAGGAGGGTTTTTACTGTTTGCCTTCCTCTGCATTCAATGTATATTGAAGTTAACAATTATTCTGATAAAAATTGCATGTTAAAAAAACATTGCCTCAAGTTTACAATACTGATTACTTTAAAGTTAAACTGTTTTTACATTCAAATGTTAATACATTTAATACAAAATTATGTTAATATATTAATTCACTATGTTACTGTTTATAATGTTCCAAGTTGGAAAAATGTTTTGTCAAGTTCCTTAGTGACACAGATAAGAAAGTTCAAGTTTCAAAAAATATTATGTCAAGTTTTTTATTTAAATATATTACAGAGTTCATGTTAAAATTGGGTACATTTCAAGGAGGGTTTTTACTGTTTGTCTTCCTCTGGATTAAATGTATATTGAAGTTTAACAATTCTTCAGATAGAAATTGCATGTTAAAAAAACATTACCTCAAGTTTACAATACTGATAAGTTTAAAGTTCAACTGTTTTTACATTCAACTGTTAATACTTTTAATACAAAATTATGTTAAAAAATGTATTGACTATGTTACTGTTTATAATGTTCCAAGTTCAAAACATGTTTTTCAAGTTACAAAGTTACACAGATAATAAAGTTCAAGTTTCAAGAAATATACTTTCAAGTTTCTTACTTACATATATTACAAAGCTCATGTGAAAATTGTGTACGTTTGAACAAGGCTTTTTACTGGTTGCTTTCCTCTGGATTCAATGTATATTGAAGTTAACAATTCTTCAGATACAAATTGCCTGTTAAAAAAACATTACCAAAAGTTTACAATACTGATTAATTTAAAGCTCAACTGTTCTTACATTCAAATGTTAATACTTTGAATACAAAATGCTTTAACACTTATTGTTCACCAAGAGAACAATACTTACAAGTGTCAAATATGTATATTAATAACTAAACAACTTTCCAAACCTACACATCTCATTGCCGTCATTTTTTGACGGGCAAGTCGCTAGTAATAATAATAATAATAGCAGCACAGATGCACAGACACCCACAGAAGAGATGACATAACCAGTGGGATCATTTCAACCAGTTGGCCCCTCCATGTGACACATAACGTATCAAAAATATTTTTTCCATTGTCCTCTGACGATCCTTAATATAGTCAATACATCTATAAAAAAATCGTTGTCTGTATAACTGACAACAGTTTTTTTTATAGATATATTGGCTTACCAGAATGCATTCTACCAAGTTTGTTTTTTTACAAAAAAGGTAAAAGTCTTTCTAACTACTTGAGAATCAAGCACTTGGATCACCATCCTTAGATCTCAGGGCCAAACATGTAATTTTCACATGCTGACAATCTAATACTGATCAGCCCACCCTACAACCTTAGGGGACTGTTCACCATGGGTACATATGTATGTATTTATTCAGGGGTTGCCATCATTTATTAGAGGGGCACTGACCTGAGGCTGTACAAATTACAAATATAGAAAAATAGATCTCCTGCTTGGGTTGCTTGAAATAACTAAATATAATTTCAGTGTGTTTAAAATTAAGGTCTAGTTTTATTTTTACAAGTCAAATTGCAGATACACTATAATTATAAGATTGCAGGACCATGTTACTCTGTAAATCAGCTAACTTAAGGAATCTCAAGTGACGACAAGCAGTAAAGTAAAAGTAGAGCATTTAAAAAAAAATTTCTTTCATGCCTTTGTCTTTGCAAATGTAATTAATACATTATTGTTACATACTGTTCCAAAATCTATTATTATATTTATATATTATATTATTATATTTGTATATATATATATATATGTATGTATATATATATATATATATATAGATGTATTATGTATTAATATTATTAATATCTACAGCTTATTGTGTATTACTATCTACATTAAAACAATAACAGTAATGCAGAGAAAACTGACACAAAAGATAATGATATAGAAGCCAAAGGCTGAAAAAAAAGACATATGAATATTTGCATATGAAAGGAATCCATTTTGAACTAAAGCACAAAATTTTCTCCCCGGTAGCTGCTTATTTTGTACATATGGGACATCTGCAGAAATCACAATTGACTTTGAGGGTGGTTGGAGGATCACAATATAGTTTTGAGGAAGCTAGTGAAGGCAACTAGCAGAAAGTAGATGGGGTTCACTTCTTTTTTGATTGGAGGATAACAAATATTAACTTGATTACATTTCAGAGTAGTTTAGCCTCAATTATGTGGTGTGAAAAAAACAATGAAGTTAAAATGAGGACAAACGAGGAATGCATGAATAACTATGTTTTCTAAAACATTTCAATAACAAGTGTTTTGCTAGCATAAGTTTGAAGGGTGCTTGGGCAATAATTGCTGGTAATTTACAGCTTAATTAATATAGAGATTTTGTTAAACTCCATTAATTCACTCTTGTAAAATAACCCCCAACCGAAAATTAAGAGACAAATTAGAAGGTGAGTAGGCATCACTCATATTGAGCCATCACTGTTTAGCATAGTATATGCTTTAATTTAGAGAATACTGTTTGCTTTATATTGGCAGATCCAAAATTAAAAATAAGAAACTTGTTAATAACTTTTTTTATATTTTATACAGCTTACAAACTTGATGCCAATTTTGATAAGACTCTAGCAATACAGTTGGGAGTTTAACAGATAATGAATAATTCAGAAGAAAGGTTTGTCTCTTATAAAGTACATAAACATTAAACAAACAAGATAAAATGGTACTGAAAAGCAGTACTGTAAAATCATACAATTATTTTCTTTGTTGCTGTTTCATGCTTGAGCTGGTTATAACTTGTATTTGCTGGTTCTTTAATTAGTGTAAGTTCTTAAGGCTGCATCTCATGGGATACATCAATATACCACTGGCCTAGAACTTAATGGTCTCTGTATTTATACTGTCTCTCCAAAATATAGAGCAAACACTTTTTGTTCAAATTTCTCCAAATATTCTGACACTAATATCTTATTCTGACCTTAGTTCTGAAAAAGGATGATCTTTTCTTACTTTTTAAATGTAATACTTTCGAGTACAAATCCAGCATTCTGTGTTTTATGCTTATAAGCCACTTCCTCTGTATGTTATTAAAAGGTTAATACCACAGTTGCATACATCTACACTAGTGATGTCACGAACATAACATTTTCAGTTCGCGAACCACGAACGCGAACCGCCGCAAATGTTCGCGAACCGGCGAACCCGGCGAACCGCCATAGACTTCAATGGGCAGGCGGATTTTAAAACCCACAGGGACTCTTTCTGGCCAGAATAGTGATGGGAAAGTTGTTTCAAGGGGACTAACACCTGGACTGTGGCATGCCGGAGGGGGATACATGGCAAAACTCCAACGGAAAATTACATAGTTGATGCAGTCTGGTTTTAAGCCATAAAGGGCATAAATTACCTAACATTCCTAAATTGTTTGGAAAAACGTGCTTTAAAACATCAGGTATGATGTTGTATCGATCAGGTAGTGTAAGGGTTAGGCCTGCATCACAGTGACAGACCAAACTCCCCGTTTAACGCACCGCAAACAACTGCAAACAGTCCATTTGCACAACCGCAAACTCCCCATTTGCACAAGGTTGGATACCAAGCTAGCCATGTCCCGTTCCTTGTCCTCACTGATGTCATTGAAGGTCTTTTCCTCCACCCAGCCACCAAGGGTTCCCGAAAGGTGACAACAAGCCCCCTGGGACGCCTGCTGTGTTTGGTATTCCACCTCCTCAAAGCCACCTTCCTCCTCTGACTCCTCTTCTTCAGACTCCTCTCACTGCGTTGCCTCTCTCTGCATTATTATAAGGTGTGTTAAGTAGTACTACTCTTATCAGTTTAATACCTGTTACAGCACATATCAGGGGGCGTGTGTAAGGCCTGGATTTTTAGAACCAGGAGATGGAAAAAGATGCTTTGTTGGTCGTATCACTTCAATTTTGGGGCACCGCACATGGAGTCAAAGGTGCCACCAGATAGGAGTGGCGTGTTTGTAAGTACTACTCTTATCAGTTTAATACTTGTTACATCACCTATCAGCGGGCGTGTATAAGGCCTGGATTTTTAGAACCAGGAGATGGAAAAAGATGCTTTGTTGGTCGTATCACTTAAATTTTGGGGCATGGCACGTGCAGTCAAAGGTGCCACCAGATAGGAGTAGCGTGTTTGTAAGTACTACTCTTATCAGTTTAATACTTGTTACGTCACCTATCAGGGGGCGTGTATAAGGCCTGGATTTTTAGAACCAGAAGATGGAAAAAGATGCTTTGTTGGTCGTATCACTTCAATTTTGGGGCACGGCACGTGCAATCAAAGGTGCCACCAGATAGGAGTGGTGTGTTTGTAAGTACTACTTTTGTCAGTTTAATACTTGCTACGTCACCTATCAGGGGGCGTGTATAAGGCCTGGATTTTTAGAACCAGGAGATGGAAAAAGATGCTTTGTTGGTCGTATCACTTCAATTTTGGGGCATGGCACGTGCAGTCAAAGGTGCCACCAGATAGGAGTGGCGTGTTTGTAAGTACTACTCTTATCAGTTTAATACCTGTTACAGCACCTATCAGGGGGCGTGTATAAGGCCTGGATTTTTAGAACCAGGAGATGGAAAACGATGCTTTGTTGGTCGTATCACTTCAATTTTGGGGCACGACACGTGCAATCAAAGGTGCCACCAGATAGGAGTGGCGTGTTTGAAAGTACTACTCTTATCAGTTTAATACTTGTTAGTTGTTACGTCACCTATCAGGGGGCATGTATAAGGCCTGGATTTTTAGAACCAGGAAATGGAAAAAGATGCTTTGTTGGTCGTATCACTTCAATTTTGGGGCATGGCACGTGCAGTCAAAGGTGCCACCAGATAGGAGTGGCGTGTTTGTAAGTACTACTCTTATCAGTTTAATACCTGTTACAGCACCTATCAGGGGGCGTGTATAAGGCCTGGATTTTTAGAACCAGGAGATGGAAAACGATGCTTTGTTGGTCGTATCACTTCAATTTTGGGGCACGACACGTGCAATCAAAGGTGCCACCAGATAGGAGTGGCGTGTTTGAAAGTACTACTCTTATCAGTTTAATACTTGTTAGTTGTTACGTCACCTATCAGGGGGCATGTATAAGGCCTGGATTTTTAGAACCAGGAAATGGAAAAAGATGCTTTGTTGGTCGTATCACTTCAATTTTGGGGCACGGCACGTGCAGTCAAAGGTGCCACCAGATAGGAGTGGCGTGTTTGTAAGTACTACTCTTATCAGTTTAGTACTTGTTACGTCACCTATCAGGGGGCGTGTATAAGGCCTGGATTTTTAGAACCAGGAGATGGGAAAAGATGCTTTGTTGGTCGTATCACTTCAATTTTGGGGCACGGCACGTGCAGTCAAAGGTGCCACCAGATAGGAGTGGCGTGTTTGTAAGTACTACTCTTATCAGTTTAGTACTTGTTACGTCACCTATCAGGGGGCGTGTATAAGTCCTGGATTTTTAGAACCATGAGATGGAAAAAGATGCTTTGTTGGTCGTATCACTTCAATTTTGGGGCACTTTGTGACATTAGCTTCTTACGCTCAAACATGTCCTTTACAGGCACCTGACTATGGGCAGATGAGCAGGAACTGCTCAAGGCGAGAGACGGAGTGGCGGATGGTTGAGAGGGGGCAAGGAGGACAGTAGTGGTTGATGTGGCTTATGATGCTGCACCAGGAGGAGGATGGCGGCTTTGAGTTTGTGTGCTGCTTGTACTTATGTTTTGGTCTGGAGTCACCCAAACATTAGGGCTCAACCTGTAGAGGATAAGGGAACCAGGCTACTCTAGACCTCATTCATCATTACAGGTTTTGACAGATCGGTACTATGCGTGCAAGCTACTTTGACAACAGATATGAGTGGCACTGTGCTCTTGCAGAAGTTGGCAGAGTAGACGCTGTAGGTCTGAAACACACGCTTGCAGACAACTAACTGCTATGCAATCTATTACAGTATAATTGTTTTGTTTGTTTTAAATGTACACTACTGTTACACCAGATATGAGTGGTGTTTTAAGTAGTACTACTCCTATCAGTTTAATCCCTGTTATGTGCATTTTTGGGCGGTTTGTTTGTTGAAGCCACAGTGCAGCACCAGAGGCTAGAAAAATTAGGCATGTACACATGCCTGAAAAATTAGGTATTGTTGATCTTGCAGCGAGCAGAGAAGAAGGTAGGCCTGATTCAACGCCCCATCCCCGCATATCCACACTCAGAGATTCAGGGGGCGACCCTTACAAGGCCACGGGCAGGAGATATAAAGGGGGGCCATCCCAAATAAGCACACAAGCAGGGACAAAGGTAGTGAAGAGGACATAGAGGCCCATGGACTGACGGTCGCCATCTTGGCAGGAAAAGGGCCCAGCAATTAAGCCAAACTGACCCAGCACAGGCAGCTACTTGAGTCAAACGCTGTACAATTACACCTTAATAAAGCTGAAACATGCAGCAGCAGGGATTCTAAACGGCAACACGTGGACAAGGAGGCTAACAGCCCCCACAGTCTCTGCACCACTCTTTTTAACAGATAACCCAAGAGGCTAACCAGGGACCTTGCCCACATAAAAAACAGAATTTTATTGGAGGAATTATTAGTGTCTTTACCCCCCAAGAGAGGACATAATATACAATATCTTTAGAATACCTGATGGCCAAACCTCCTTTAGCCCCAATGCTATCCAAGAAACATTTCAAAACTTCTATCAGACCATATATTAATCCCAATCCCGCTGCAGCGGATCTGACATAGAGTCCTTCCTACTACAGCAAGAATTCCACAAAATACCTGTACCTCAATTGGACAGCTTGAACCTAGACATATCCCAAGAGGAAGTTAAATCTACAATCCAAGATCTTAAATTTGGCAAGTCCCCAGGGCCAGACGGTTTTACTCATCTGTAAAATAAGAAATTTGAGCCCTTGCTTACCCCCACACCTAACATCTTTGTTTAATGCTATACTAAATGGAGAACCTATGCCCCCTTAATTGAATCAGGCCAACCTCATAGTCTTTCCAAAAGAGGGTAGGGACCCTTTAGAGGTTAAAAATTATCGCCCCATACCCCTGATAAATGTGGATGTCAAGATCCTAGCTAAAATTATGGCCAAACGAATATCTAACTTTTTACTGGACTAAATACACAAGGACCAAACGGGGTTCATTCCTTTCAGAGAGGCAGGAGATAATGTTAGGAGGGTTCTGAACGCCCAGTTCTTGGCTCAACAGTATAACAACCCAGTTTGCCCTCTAGCCCTAGACATAGAGAAGGCTTTTGATGCGGTGGAATGGCCATATATGTACAAAATGCTAGATAAGTTTGGATTTGAGGGACGCTTTCTCAACCTGCTCAGAAGGTACTACGACTCACCAGTAGCTAACGTAAAGATACCAGTACAGAGAGGGACCAGGCAGGATTGCCCACTCCCCCCACTGCTCTTTGCTCTTGCCATTGAACCCCTAGCGCAGGCAATCAGAACCAACCATGCCATCCAGGGGTTTGAAGTAGGACACCATCAGTTTAAGTGTTCACTATTTGCAGACGATATGCTTTGCACCCTAACCAAGCCCCTTCTCTTTATACCAGCACTCATGTCCACTATAAAAGACTTCAGCAAAATCTCGGGCCTCCAATCCTTGCAAAACAATATTTCTCTTTCAATGGAATCCTGTTTACTGGGGATACACATAAAAAAAACTTATCTCAATCCTAGAACAAGCTATTCCAATTAATGGCTTTAGCATTTAAAATACACATAGCTACACGGGCCCGGATGGATTTACAAATCTCTAATACTAAACTTTTATAGTCTTGTTATTACCCCACTTAGCCACACTTTTCAATCAAATTTTAGAAGGCTCTCCCATGCCACAAGAACTAAACCATGCAAATATGATATGTTTCCCGAAAGAACGACGAGACCCATTAGAACTTAAAAATGACTGCCCCATATCACTCCTAAACGGGGATATAAACATTTTGTCGAAATTAATGGCAAACAGGATTTTGCGATTTCTCCCCTCCATAATCCATAAAGACCAAACAGGGTTTATCCCCCGTAGACAAAAGGGGGACAATATCAGACGGACACAAAATTTAATCTCGTGGTCATCCCAACATCAAATACCCACATGCCTTTTGGCGTTAGATATAGAAAAGGCCTTTGGAATGGCCTTATTTAAAAGAAATTTGGGTTTGCAGGCAAATTTATGAACTTGATAGATACATACTACAAATCCCCGTCAGCCAGATTAAAACTCCCGGGAGATCGCTTACAACACATAAAGATTCAAAGGGGAAAAAACAATTTTTTAGATTTATTTGGAATCATAAAGCCCAGAGGATCTCAAAAAATAATATGTATAGACCAAAAGGGAAAGGGGGCCTATCATGCCCGAATCTCAAACTGTATTACAAGGCAGCGCAGCTGGCTTTCATTCCTCTGGCGCATTCTCCAAAACACATCAGCCGCTCTGGGTATTTATGGAAAATGTAAGCATGTCACCTTAAACATGGGATACAGTAATATGGATTCCAGGCCTGTATACTTTTTTGAGAAACTTGAAAAACCCGTTGATTAAGCACTCATTAAAAAAATGGACAGAGATGAACTGGACACAAAAACTGGACACTTGGGTATCAGATCTTACCCCTATCGAACCCAATACCCACTTTAAGATACATCTTCCAGAAAGCTCTCTCAGTTGGTGGAAGTCTCAGAACCTACTAAGGGTTGGTCCATGGTGGCATGCCGAAAAAATAATGACCTTTGAGTGGGTGAGAGATAGATACAATTTACCCCTGGCTGAACACTATAATTTTTGCAGGATACATCATTTTATATATACGATAAGTGGTACGGGAACCCCTCAAAGAAACACCTGGCTACTCAATAAATTTAGGGATTCCCCTTTCAGTCTGGTATTATTAGCCTCATGTATGAACTATTTAATGAAAACTCATGGGCAAACAAACCAGACTATACCAAAGCCTGGGAGAGGGATTTGGGCACCGAGTTGGCAAACAGCACATGGGATAAAAGTTGGCAAGGCTTAAGTAGGGGATCTTTAAATTATAGTCTGCTTGAGACTTCAATAAAGGTCCTACACAGGACATATATTACTCCTTTTAAGCTAAATAAATGGGATCCAAAACGGAGCAGCTCATGTTTTAGGAACAGTGGTAATGAGGCTACAATTATTCATGTCTGGTGGGAGTGTTCGGCAGTCATAAGACTATGGGAAGAAACATGCTTACTAGCTTCTACAATGTTTAAGATTCAGATTTCTGCATGCTGGGTGTTCTGCATGTCTGTCTCTGGCCTGCTCAAAATAGGCTATTAAAGTTCATCATGTTGGCCACAAAGAACCATATAGCCAGACAATGGAAATCGGATACCCTACACTTTAAGGTGGTTAAAAATAAATTAAACTTTATCCTTATAAATGAACGCCTTACCCATTTAGTAGACAACTCCATGGATACATTTTGAGATATATGGTCTCCGTGGCTGCAATTAAGGGATAGCATATCATCTGGAGACAATTAAAGAAATTTAGGTCCTGAATAGGGGCTCCCCTAAATGGGAGAGGATATTCTCAAAAGAACGGGATGGATGGAGGTGTGTGTGGATCTTTAGAGGGGCGGAGGACGGAGGTAAGTGCTATATTTTACATCATATTTATGTAAAAAAGGAGGATGTTTGTGGACCTTTCCCTTTCCGAACATGTTAAATGTTAAAACTAGTTATTTTTTCCCCCAATTATAGTCGGATTCAAGACTTAAAGGGAATCAACTTAAAACAAACTGAATTAAAGCTATATTAATAACTGAAAAGTAAAAAAATATATATATTTTTAGGCTACAGGTACAACCAAATCCAGATAACATACTAGCCCTGGATATGGTATAAGCTCCAAGATTATGGAATGGAAAGGGGTAAACTGAGTATTAATAGAGATAAGGTAACTCAGTGATGTATTAACATGTATGGATATATACGTAACATGGAAATGGTTGTTTGAATATGATATATTACCTGACCTAATAAAATATTTTTTGAAAGAAAAAATACACATAGCTAGTAGTTGGAAAACCCCAAATTAAAACTTTCAGGAATTAATAAAAAAAATCAACTATTTACTGCTTAACGAGAGATTTAACCATGTAGTCTTGGATAGAATCACCCAGTTCCAGACAATTTGGGATCCCTGGATAACATCCCCATTAAGTGCCCCCCTAATATAATAAAACATTTGTTAATGGTTGAAGCGACTCGGGGGGAAGGACCGGAGTGGGGGAGCCCTGGAGGAGACCCTTCAGAAGCAACCGGCGGCAAAATCATCAGAGGAAAGGAGAGGTCGTCTACTGAAGCCTGCCCTAGGGTAACCCAAGGGCGATTGAGCAGGTTAGATATTTTAAATAATAAGCTACTGCTGGAGTGATGATAGATAATAGGACTTTGGTGTTAACTGCTGATATACTCTTTACTATTGTCTGTTTTACCATGTCTTAGGTTTCTCTTAAAAATTGCAATCACAGTAAAAAAAAGAAAATGTATTAACCAAAAAAGTAAAAATAAGAAGGCCTAGCCAGCTAATTTTAACAAAATGTCTTCATTGTAAATATGTATTTTTGCACAACTGTTGTGTTATGCAAGACTGTTCAATATGCTTTCTTTTTCATTACATGCCGTACGCCTTCTGACATAAAAATTTAAATAAAAAAATTAGGTATTGTTGCAGCCGCTGCTGATGGCGGATAAGTCACGCAAGTTATCCGGCATTCACAGATAACATACAGCAGCGTGTGGACCATTTTTAGCCGAAGGCAGCTCATCTCATCAGGCCTTTTTCAGTCGAATGTATCGCCCAGTGTCAGTCCCTTCGGGATCCATCCCTCATTCATCTTTATAAAGGTGAGGCAATCTAGACTTTTTTGCCCTAGGCGACTTCTCTTCTTGGTGACAAAACCTCCTGCTGCACTGAAGGTCCTTTCTGACAGGACACTTGAAGCGGGGCAGGCCAGAAGTTCAATTGCAAATTGGGATAGCTCAGGCCACAGGTCTAGCCTGCATACCCAGTAGTCAAGGGGTTCATCACTCCTCAGAGTGTCGATATCTGCAGTTAAGGCGAGGTAGTCTGCTACCTGTCGGTCAAGTGGTTTTCTGAGGGTGGACCCCGAAGGGCGGATGCGATGCGTAGGACTGAAAAAGGTCCGCATGTCCTCCATCAACAACACGTCTTTTAAACGTCCTGTCCTTGCCGGCGTGGTCGTGGGAGGTGGATTACTTTCACCTCTTCCCCTGTTATATTGCCCTTGTGCTGTGACATCACCCTTATATGCTGTGTAAAGCATACTTGTTAATTTGTTTTGCACCTGCTGCATCCTTTCTGATAATTTGGTAACATTTCAGGCACTTTCTGCTTATAACGGAGGTCTAGTAGCGTGCACACCCAGTACAGGTCGTTCCCCTTCAGCTTTTTTATACGAGGGTCTTGCGACAGGCACGACAGCATGAAAGACCCCATTTGCACAAGGTTGGATGCCGAGCTACCCATGTCCCGTTCCTCGTCCTCAGTGATCTCGCTGAAGATATGTTCTACCCCCCAGCCACGTACAACACCACGGGTACCAGATAGGTGACAACAAGCACCCTGGGATGCCTGTTGTGATTGGTCTTCCTCCTCCCCCTCAAAGCCACATTCCTCCTCTGACTCCTCTTCCTCACAATCCTCTTCCAGCGTTGTTGCAGGTCCAGCAAGCGATGCTGATAAGGCTGTTTCTGGTGGTGATGGTGACCACAACTCTTCCTCTTCCTCGTCACGCTCATCTACGGCCTGATAAAGCACTCTTCACAGGGCACGCTCCAGGAAGAAAACAAATGGTATGATGTCGCTGATGGTGCCTTCGGTGCGACTGACAAGGTTTGTCATCTCCTCAAAAGGACGCATGAGCCTACAGGCATTGCGCATGAGCGTCCAGTAACGTGCCTAAAAAATCGCCAGCTCCGCAGAGGCTGTCCTAGCACCCCGGTCATACAAATACTCGTTAATGGCTTTTTCTTGTTGGAGCAGGCGGTCGAACATTAGGAGTGTTGAATTCCAACGTGTGGGGCTGTCACAAATCAAGCGCCTCACTGGCATGTTGTTTCGCCGCTGGATATCTGAAAAGTGCGCCATGGCCGTGTAGGAACACCTGAAATGGCCACACACCTTTCTGGCCTGCTTCAGGACGTCCTGTAAGCCTGGATACTTATGGACAAAGCGTTGTACGATCAGATTACACACATGTGCCATGCACGGCACATGCGTCAACTTGCCCAAATTCAATGCCGGCAACAAATTTATTCCGTTGTCACAAACCACTTTGCCAATCTCCAGTTGGTGCGGAGTTAGCCATTGATCCACCTGTGCGTTCAGGGCGGACAGGAGTGTTGGCCCGGTGTGACTCTCTGCTTTGAGGCAAGTCAAGCCCAAGACAGCATGACACTGCCGTATCCGGGATGTGGAATAGTATCTGGGGAGCTGGGGGGGGGGGGTGCCGTTGATGTGGAGCAAGACGCAGCAGAAGAGGACTCAACTGAGGAAGTTATCAAAGAGGATGGCGTAGGAGGAGTAGAGGAGGTGGCAGCAGGCCTGCCTGCAAGTCGTGGCGGTGTCACCAACTCCTATGCAGAGCCACTCATTCCATGATTGGCAGGCGTCATCAGGTTTGCCCAATGCGCAGTGTAGGTGATATACCTGCCCTGACCATGCTTTGCAGACCAGGTATCAGTGGTCAGATGGACCCTTGCCCCAACACTGTGTGCCAGAGATGCAATTACTTCCTTTTGCAAAATCGAGTACAGGTTTGGAATTGCCTTTTGGGCCTTCCACTACGGTGTCCCAATCGCTACAAATTTTTTGAACGCCTCAGACTCCACCAGCTTGTATGGTAAAAACTGGCGGGCTAAGAGTTCAGACAAGCCAGCTGTCAGACGCCGGGCAAGAGGGTGACTTTGTGGCATTGGCTTCTTACGCTCAAACATGCCCTTGACAGACACCTGACTATGGGGAGATGAGCAGGAACAGCAAGAGGTGAGAGACGGAGTGGCGGATAGTTGAGAGGGGGCAAAGAGGACAGCAGTGGTTGACGTGAATGAAGATGCTGAACCAGGAGGAGGATGGCGGCTTTGAGTTTGTGTGCTGCTTGTACTCATGTATTGATCCCATTGGCGTTTGTGATGTGACATCATGTGCCTTCGCAAAGCAGTTGTACCTAGGTGGGTGTTGGACTTCCCACGACTCAGTTTCTTTTGGCACAGGTTGCAAATGGCATCGCTGTTGTCAGAGGCAGACACACACAAAAAAATTCCACACTGCTGAGCTCAGCTGTGATGGCATTCTAGTGGTGGCAACAGCATGCGTTGATTGGCGTGCTGTCTGGCTGACCCCGGGTGCTGATGCATGCTGTCTGACTGTGCCACTAGCTCGTTGCGATGACCTCCCTCTGCTTCCAACTAGTCTCCTCCTCCTCTCTGTCTCCCCATCTGAACATTCCCCCTGTTCTTCTTCTCTTCTAGCGGGCACCCACGTGACATCCACGGACGCATCGTCATCATCATCACCCACCTCACTTGTATATGACAACTGAACAAAGAAAGCAGCAGCGGGTACATCATCATCATCACATCGTACGCACATGTGTGTAATGCTGCCTGACTGAGACATATCCCTGTTATCTACATCCTCTGGCAATAATGGTTGCGCATCACTCATTTCTTCAAACTGATGTGTAAATAACTCTTCTGACTGATCAATTGAATTGGCTGTGGTACTAGTGTTGGTGGTGGCGGCAGGTGGGTGAGTGGTAACTTGAGAGGTGCCCGAAGCTAAGCTGGAGGAGGATGGTGCGTCAATGTTCCAAGCGGAAGCTGTAGAAGATTGGGTGTCCTGTGTTAGCCAGTCAACTACGTCCTCTGAACTTTTCAAGTTCAGGGTAACTGGCCTCTAAACACTGGGCATTATTGTAAGGCCAAAGGGAATCACAGCACCACAACCATGACAGACTCTGCGGGGTGTCTTGCCTCTGCCTGTCATTTTTGTTTTAAATGTAGACTGCTGGTACCCCAACTACATTGGATTGGTTGAACTTGGCACAGTGTATTTTAAAATTATGAGAAAACATTCTGTAAACTAAATAAAAATCATTTTAGGAGGTTGAGAGACAAAGAAACCGGATGGGGGGATACCGAGCAGAGCACACCATCTACAGCCCACTGGGAGACATACTCATCCATTCCCCCAGAGGACAAAGCCAGGTGGTACTCTGCCCGGATACGGGAGCGCACCAGCACCCGGAACATGGCCTCAGGTGACAAGGGAACCCCCCCTATCAAACACTGCTTCCTGGACTTATATATAGCCAATTTGGCTAATGCCAGGAGCAGGTTGACGAGGAGGTCCCTGGCCTTATTGCCCCGGGACACTGGGCGCCAAAAATAAAAATGTGAGGGGAGAAATGCAGCCAGAACTGCAGGAGGAGGCCCCTCAAGAGTGACAAGAGGGGCTGCAGTCTGGCACAACTAAAATAAATATGATACACGGACTCTCCCTTGCCACAGAATGGACAAGTGGAGGAAGAGTCCGTGAATTTAGCTAAGTACTCTCCCGTGCTCAGTGCACATGGAGCACTCTCCAACTCAAGTCCCCGGTGGGTCGTGGAACTAAATCAGAATAAAGTTCCCTCCACCGGGGCCTCTTGGCCTCGTCAGCTGGTAGGACCCGCCTCCAAATGGTATCGGGACGGGTCACGAGGGCAAGGAAGTGCACTGTATGGAGCACAAGAGAATATAAGCTCCAGGCCTTGAGGGTTTCCTGGTAGTATGCCGGCAACACCGAGAGGTCTTTCCCAAACCCCTCGGGCCTGATCAGAAATAATTGCCGGTCATACCCCAGGTTGCGCAACTGGCGATAAAAGCTGGATGCCAGTGCGCACCACTGAGGAGAGGGATCTGCATATAGGTATCTCTGCAGGTACTGAAGGCGGAAGGTGGACAACTGGGAGCACACACAAACTACTCCCTGTCCACCCTCCACCAAAGGCAGACTTGCCACCCCTGCAGAGACCCAATGCCTTCCCATCCAGAGGAAATCTAACAAATTCCTCTGGATATTGGTGACAAACTCTGGGGTCGGACTCAAATCAGCCGGTGCCAGATCTGAGAAGCCACCAGCTGATTCACCACTAGAGTCAGCCCCCTAAGGGAAATAATTTTTGCTAGACCCCTCCATCGTCCCAGACGAGAGAGGACACTGCCCTCTAACTCCCTCCAGTTGTCTGGGACGGAAGCGTCCGCAGCGGACAGGTAGACCCGCCAGTTATTTAATGACATCTGCCTCCCACGTGATGTCATGAAACGTGGGTGGTAAAGAGTCTACCTGTAAATTACCCTCTAAAAGGCCTGTGCATTTGGACCAGTTGATCTGAGCGGAGGAGGCAGCTGAATATACCTCCTGGCACTGTATTGCCAGCTCAAGATCAACTAAGTCCTGGGCCACGAGGAGCACATCGTCAGCATAAGCTGAAAGGACAATCCGCATGTCTGGATCTTTTAGCACCAGCCCTGTGAGCCTTTTCCTCAGTAGGCAGAGGAAAGGCTCGATGGCCAGTGCATATAACTGTCCAGACAAGGGACATCCTTGATGCACCCCTCGTCCAAATACCAAAGGTGCTGTTAGGGAGCAATTGATTTTAAGTAAACACTCTGCAGAGGCGTACAGCGTTGTTATAAAGCCCACAAACTGTGGGCCAAAGCCGAACGCTTGCAGAGTGGCTATGAGGTAACCATGGTCCACCCTGTCAAACGCCTTCTCTTGATCCCGGACCAGAAAGATACTATCAAAGATAGTCCGGCCCGGGATCGCATAGGACTGGTCAGGGTGAACCAATTCTGCCAGCACAGACCCAAGTCTAAGCGAGATGGCTTTAGCTACAATCTTGTAGTCTGTGCTGAGCAGAGAGACCAGTCGCCAGTTCTTAATAAGCTGGAGATCCCCCTTTTTGGGCAGCAGGGCAAGTACTGCCCTGCGACAAGACAGGGGCATTTCCCCGGTCTCCAGGGCTTCCCCAAGGACCAGATGGAAATCAGGTCCCAGAGTCTCCCAGAAAAATTCGAAAAACTCTACAGTCAGTCCGTCCAGTCCTGGAGACTTCTCACAGGACATGTCACGGAGGGCTTCAGAGAGCTCTTGAAAAGATAGTGGTATATCAAGCCGCTCTCTGACACCCTCACTGACTGTGGGGAGCCCCTCCCATAGCACCCTGCAGGCGACTGGAGAAATGGGATCCTGATCTCCCGCAGGGCTGACGCAGAAGGCGGGTACGGCTCTGGACTATTCCGGTCCAGAGCGTCGAGGGTGCAGTTGAAATCACCCCCGAGTACCAAACACTCATCTGCGTCAACCGTCTCCAAAAACTGGGACAGTCTGGCGAGGAACCTCACTCTCTCAGGCCCTCCAACAGGGGCATATATATTAACTAGGTTAATGATGCTACCCTGCTCTCGGACCCGGAGGTGGATTAGACGGCCTGGGATAACAGCTTTCACAAGCAGCAGCTCTGGCTGAAAAGACTCTGAGAACAGGGTCACCACTCCACATGACGCCGATGTGAAGTGGCTGAAGAAGACCCTGCCTCTCCACTCCAGTTGCCACGAGGCCTCAGCCTCTGGAGTGGTGTGAGTTTCCTGCAGGAAGCTCACAGAGTACCCTCCCTGATATAAATAGGAAAGTACCTGGAACCTGCGGAAACTGTCTTGACAGCCATTGGTATTTAGCGTGCTGATGTGCAAAGCCATTACTGCGTGTCAGGAATTGTGCGTTCCTCAGACCCTTGAGACTGCTGATAGGACACGCACATTTTATAGAATTTCCGGACGTGGAGATGCTCTGCAGTCCCAGAATTCTTGGCCCTAGTGCTGACCACTTGATATTGCTGGAGAGAGTGGAGAATAAACAACATATTCTTCCACCTCTCCAAGGCCAGCCACACCTTCCTTTTCTTTTGTCCATGAAGGGTGCTCTCAAGGAATAGATCTATTTCCTTGACAGGGATAACCCACCCAGAATCTGATGTTCCTTCTAGTGGGTCACCCCTGGGCTCCTCTTGGCTGAGGGCTTTTACTCCATCCTCCCCGGCTGGAGTCAGTTTCCTCAGCTTTTTTCTCAGGGACTCCCTCTTAGATGATACAGAAGGAGTCCCTGTAGCACCCTTCAAGGTAAATAATGGACCCTTGGATTGCTGCTGCACCCCTTTAGCTTCAGGAGTGCATTCAGGGGTAGCTGGCTGGACAGCAGTGGCTGGCATGGCTTCCTTAATGGAAGCCATGGAGGCTTTATATGCCTCCTCTGCCAGTTCCACCGCTGCTTGCTCAGCTTGGATGGCACCGATGTTAGGGTCAGTGGACGGCTGAGGAGGGTAGACAGGCTCTCCCATGATGTTAACAGGAAAATCTGTTTTATCACCCTCCCCCATTTCCACTTCCCCTTGTGCCACATCCCCCCTGGCAGACAAATCCATGGGGTCCTGAATGGGGGTTATGCCTATATTCCCCCCCTCCAGTAGTGACTCGGCCTGGGGCTCTAACAAAGCCCGAGGTACGTCACTAGAGAGTGACACTGGAGGAGGAGACTGACTGGTGCCCTTGAAGCTCAGCACCTCAGGGACACTGACTACCCATTCAGCAGGGGCTTTGTTGGGACCCCCTTCAAAGGCCAGAGGCAGAACCTGATCTTTCTTGTCTACCCCTGCCTCACTTGGGAGACCTCTTGCCCCTGCTTTTCCTCCAGACCCTTTTCCACATTAACCCCTATAGGGTCTGGAGAGAGAGATGTGTGGTCTGGCACCGGCTGGCTGAGCTTAATAACCGGGCCAGACAATGTCACCGGATGAGGAGGAGATGTTTTGTTCCTCTTCTTGCTTTTAGAGGGAGGTGCTCCACTATAGAGCACTTTCCACTTATCAGCAACCTCCCTGTTGGTTTTATGCTTCCTCTTCCTGGGGACGTCACTCCTGGAAGAGGAGCTGCCACTAGCTGCCTCCCCTGCAGAGGGCTTATTATCCCTCTGCTTACACTGTGCCCCCACACTAACTGATGTAATTATGGTAGGGGCAGATTGGGACTTGGGAGATGCAGCTGTGACACTGGGAGGACCGGTGACATTCTTCCCCTTTTTCCCTGTGTCTGCAGTCTTGCTGGAGACCGCAGACACAGATGGCTTTTTTGGGGAAGAAGGGGGTTTGGAGGCCGTGGTGGTGGCTTGAGGAACGGCCTCCTTGCCTGTGCTCTGTGGGGGGCTATGACCCTTGAGGTCCCCGCTGTTATGGGCTCAGCTGGGATGGGTGCTGTACTGACGGAGGAGCCATTTGCTGGGGCTGGGGCATGATGCTTTACATTAGGACAATTCCTACGTGTATGCCCCAACCCCTTGCAATGATAGCACTGCACCTCCGTAGTGCTGTAAAAAATCCTGTAGAGCACCCCCTCAAATGGGCCCCCAAAAGACCCCTCTATGTTTTCTGCACCCTGAGGCAGGCACATTTGTACCTGCCTCTTGAAAGAGAGCACATGACGAAGTGCTCTCTCTCTGCACCCCAGGGGAATTTTAATAAATGGTGTTTTTACTTCCCCTAGGGTTAACAGGTGGGGGCGCAGGAGGAAGTCTGGTAGGAAGGGGGGCACATTAGAGAGTGTTACTTTTGTGCCCAACCCTTCCAGGGGTTCTATTGGGACATATAATCCCCCCACTGTGATGCCTCTCTGTATAAGAATGTGAGCAGCAGCCAGAGTACGGGTAAAGAAAACTGCTTTCCCGTACATTTTGCTGGCTGCTACTATAACAGAGGGGCTGATGACATTAGCTGCAGCACGCAAATAGATATCAATGCGGTAGACCCCAGACATCTGACATTTAACCCCATGCTTCCTGGTGATCTGCCCCTCAGCCCCAGCGTGGTATTACTGGGGCCAGCAGAAACCACCTGTGACCAGGTATTAGCCACAGGGGAAGATCTGCTGGCAGAACCACCATGAGCTGGGGATGCCTTATCTGCCTGGGGCCTATGCTGTGCAGTGCTGGAGCTAGGATTTTCAGGGGCCATTATTCCCCCTTTTGACCCCTGAGGCTTCTTAATGGTCTTATCCCTCATGTTTAGACCCTTTTTTTTTTTAGTTTATTTGTTTTATTTATTTTTATTTTTTGTTTTATGATTTTCTATTGTTTTCTTTTTAAAAATATCTAAGTGTGAAAAAGAAACAAAAAGACAAAACTAAGGGAGAGAGAGAGATGATGCTTGGCAGTGGAAGGGTTAATGGCCTGTTGCAAGGTGTCTAATTGCAACAACACAGAGAACACAGAGGCTTTTTAACCCCTCTGTGTCTCTGTGTCAAAAGTAAAAAAAAAAAAACCTTTTCAACAAAAATTCTAATTGTTTTCCCCCCCACTGCCTACAAAGATGTTACTTGTCTTCTCTCCCCCAAAACATAAAACCCAACACCAAACAAACAAAACTTCAACAAAACCTAATAAACTTTTTTAAAGAAAAAAAAAAGTCAAAGTAAAAAAGCTCCAGGAGTGAAGGTGTAGTGCTAAGGGAGGTGTGTGGCAAAGTATCCAGGAGACAGCTCACTCTCCTGGGATAGAGAGCTGAGCCTGACTCCCTGAAAACTAAAACTTAAATTAAACTAAGAAAAATACCACAAAAACTCCCAAAAATGAACAACACCGTGCACAAAATGCTTATAAACAGAAAGGTGTTAAAATAAAACTTGTATTTGAGGGACTAAGACCCTAAAAAGCCTTTTGTTTAGAGCTCAAGCATGCACACAACATGCTCTCTGGCACAGTACTTGTAAGCCTGACATACACTCTGGCTAGCGGTCAAGCAAATGAACTAAGATTTAACAAAATAAAAGTTTTGGTTTTTTAAAAGTAGACAACTAGTAAACAATATTATATTGTATGCGTTGTGCACACACAGTATAAGCTGTGAGCCTGACACACACACTTGCTAGCAGGGGCTAGCAGGGAGACAGGCAAATGAAGTTAGATTACACAGAAAAATACAAAGAAAAAAAATGATGTTATAGCCCTAAAAAGGGCATATTGAGGTGCTGTGTTTACAGCAGAGATCTGATGAGTCCTTCAGCACTGCACTGGACACTGAATAAACTTGCCTAGCTATTGATTTCCCTACTCAATCAGCAGCACCTACACTCTCCCTCCTCTCAGTGAGACTGAAAGTTAGTTATGATTCCAAAATGGCTGCTGTCCATGAGTTAGAAGGCTCTGGAAGGGAGTGTATGCTGCTGATTGGCTGGAATGTGTCTGCTGACTGTGACATGCAGGGTCAAAGTTTGCTCAATGATAAAGTATTGGGGGCGGGTCGAACATTGCATATGTTCGCGGTTCGTCGCGAACGCGAACATGCTATGTTCGCCGGAAACAGTCCGCCGGCGAACTATTTGCGACATCTCTAATCTACACTCTAATTTTTTTACATTTGTATATATATATGAATATTCATAATTAAGTAATATTTTGATTTACATTTAATAGTTTTTTTGTTTAGTTTTTTCTAGAAAATGTATATAAGTGTGAAAAAAATGAATTTAAAAACCAGGCAATCAAGCAAGTCAGAACACTAATACAATTTGCAAATGCTATCTTGAAACTAAATTGAACACACTTAACTAATGCTATAAAAACACTAGTCACAACTACCTCCCACTACCATTATATATATATATATATATATATATATATATATATATATATATAAAGAGTGAGGTATCTGTGAATGTCCAGTAATCCAGTTGAACAATCAGAGAATTGCAGTGAATAGTGATACCTTTTTTATTGGACAAACTTATTCATAATAAAGCGACAAGCTTTCGCTTTTTGACTTGATAAAGAATCAAATATATATATATATATATATATATATATACATATATTTTTTTTTTTGTATTATTATTTTATATATATATATATATATATATATATATATATACGTACACTTTCTTAATGGGTGACAATAATTCACCCCCTGAAGTTGCAACTTCAAAATGTAGAATTTTCCCAAACACTTGGCAATTTGCTTTACTATACCCTTTTATTCTTATGATAAATCTCATTCTATCATATTTTTATATCACTATAAATAAATGTATATAGGATATTCTCCTGTGTTATGTGTTTACTTTTTTATAAGTTTGCATGAAATTATGGTCTACTTGCTCCCTAACCATATACCATATGGAAATAAAAGTAAAAGGAGTAAATCACATCCCATGTGGCTTAACAATGATTTAAAGATCAAGACACAGAGTAAAAAACAGGCATTTAAATTATACAAAAAAGAGGGAACAGAGACTGCTTTACGTGACTACAAGCTCAACAAGGTTTGCAAAAGAGCAATTAGACGGGCTAAAATAGAAAATGAAAAGTTAGTTGCAAAGGAAAGTAAGACTAAACCTAAAATATTTTTTAAATATATTATTGGGTAGAAGGCCAGGAAGGAAGCTAAAGGAACATTACAATGTGACATAGGCTGTCTGATAATTAGTGATCAGGAAAACAAATGAGCTAAAATGGGGCTACACTACCATCACCAAATAACTGGTTAACGCAGGCAGTAATCCAAAAGAGTTTGGGGAAAATAAATGTTAATAAAGCCCCAGGTACTGATGGAATACATCCAAGGGTACTGAGGGAACTGGGTTCTGTAATGGCCAAACACTTATATCTAATTTTTCAAGATTGACTCAACACAGAGTCTCTAGCAGATGATTGGAGAAAAGTAGAGATGATACCTATATGTAAGAAGGGAGCAAGAACAAATGCAGGAAATTATAGACCTATAAGCCTCACTTCTGTAGTGGGAAAGCTTTTAGAAGGGCATTTAAGGGAGAGTATACAAGAATATAATCCCCATTAAATTTGAAGCCTGTAGCGGCATCGGGCTTGAAATTCGGCTGCGTTACAGAGCTATTAAATTGAAGCATGCTGCGAGTTACAGGCCGTAGATGCAAACCTGCGGCCGTGAACATGATCAATTAGTCAAACCCGTGGAGGTTAGATTTCAAAGCCTTTAGGATATCAACTACAAGTTTCGATCAGACCTCCATTCCAGAAATAATGCAATATTAATAAATCAGTAAATATTATATTCTAGTCCATTATATATAGTAACACATTGATTACCGGGATCAATATAAGTCGGAAATTAAACAGAAATAAAAGCATTTTAAATTCCAGATTTGCAAACTTGTGAATGTTGTGCTATTAATTTTAATACCTAACATCACTTTCCCTTTAATTGAGAATACAATAGTGTGTGTATATTTGCATTTACAGTGCTATGGATAGGACTTTACCCCTCTAGCTGGTCCTCTCTAGTACCCGTTGGCTTTTTGGCTAAATTTGTGGGTTATGGGTTTGAACAGCAGTGGATTCATAGCAATTTAATAGCGATTTTGAAAGGTAACAGTTACAGGCTTGGCAGATTAAAGGATGTTTGGCTGCAGAGTTCAAATTTCGACGTCCCATAGGGTTTTTCCACCTGTAACCCTCAGATCGTTAGCGGGTTGCTTTACTGTGCCAATTTAATAGCCACAAGTCTTCAGTGCTCATCGCTCTCATCGTGTGGTACGCAATAAGCAGCTTCGGCGCTCATTGCTAGCCTCTCCTCCTGTGTACTTCCCTGGGTCTTCTCCTCTGTGTGTGTGCTGAATGTTTGCATGGCGCACAATGACTGCCGCTGGTTTTATTTTCAGTATTACTGTATATTTTGTACGTTTTGTGAGCCTGGCGTTGTTGAGCCTCGTTTTCATGCTGTTTCTGAAATTTTGCGTTTTTCGTACACCCTTTTTTCCTTGCTTGCGAGTGACAAAACCCACTAAATTTGGGTGTAATTCGCTTGCAACCTCACTTCCAGGCTTCCTGTGTTTCCCACTGTGCTGTGTGTAAGTCACTCGCCTTTGTCACTCATTGCAGCCTAAGGGCTGCGCAGCTGTTTTGCCTTGCTTCGAGGGGTTTGCATGTGTGATGGCACCACTGACTGCTTTGCGATGCTGCGTGACCAACATTGCAAAGGTTGCAAACACTGACAACTAGATATGTGATAGGTCATGCCAAACAAATCTAATTATTTTCTATAAAGAGGTCAGTAGGAAGTTGGGGTTCTACCTTGTCATGGTGAAGGGGCTTGTGTACTTTGATGAAGCTGTGAGCTATATCATATAGGGTCAGCCAAGATGGGCAGGTAATGGAAGAGAGGTCAGACTAATCACAGTCCACTGGAGAAGGAACTGGTAACCCCCTCCAGTATCTTTGCTAAGAAAGCTTTTTGGACAGGCATAACCAGAGACATAATGATATGGCACCGGAAGATGAGCCCCTCAAGTCAGAAGGTGCCTACCACATTACTGAGGAAGAGAAGAGGGCAAAGACAAGTAATACCAGATCTAATGAAGTGGTTGTGTCAAAGCCGAAACGACACCCAGCTGCGCATGTGTCTGAAGGGGAAAGGAAAGTCTTCTGCTGCAAAGACCAATTCTGAATAGGAACCTGGAATGTTAGAATTATGAACCAAGGCAAACTAGATGTGGTCAAGAATTAAATGACAAGGTTAAACATTGATATCCTGGGAATTGGTGAATTTAAATGGACTGGAATGGGACATTCTACTATGGTCAAGAATCCCGCAGAAGAAATGGAGTAGCCATCCAAGTCAATCAAAAAATTTCCAAAGCAGTGCTTGGTAATAACCCAATAAATGACAGAATGATTTCAATTAGAATTCAAGGCAAGCCATTTAATATCACAGTGATCCAAGTCTATGCTCCAACCACGGATGCTGAAGAGGCTGAAGTTTTCCAGTTCTACGAAGACATTCAAAACGTCATACCAAGATGAGATGTTACTATCATCATAGGAGATTGGAATGCTAAAGTAGGGAACCAAAAGACACCTGGCATAAATGGTGAATTTGGCCTTGGAGTACAAAATTAAGCAGGTCAGAGATTAGTAGAATTTTCTCAAAATAATTCTCTGGTCATAGCAAACACCATCTTCCAACAGCCTCCAAGATGACCCTACTCATGGACATCACCAGATGGACAATATAGAAATCAGATTGACTATATACTTTTGCAGTCATAGATGGAGGAGCTCTATACAGCCAGCAAAAACAATACCTGGAGCTGACTGCGACTCAGACCATGAGCTTCTTATTGCAAAGTTGAAAATGAAACTGAATAAAAGAGGGAAAACCATCAGACCAAGTAGATACAAAATAAATAATATATCTTGTGAATATGCAGTGGAAGTAAAGAATAGATTTAAGGGACTAGATATGGAAGAGAGAATGCCTCAAGGACTTTGAATGGAAGTTTGCAATATTATCCAGGAAACAGCAACAAAGAATATCCCCAAAAGAAAGGAAAGTAAGACAGCAAACTGGCTGTCTGATGAGGCTTTGAAAATAGCCCCTGGAAAGAAGGAAAGCAAAACTAAGTGAAGTCAAGAAAAGATTTGTCCAACTGAATGCAGAATTCCGGAGGATAGCAAGAAGAGACAAGGAGACATTCTACAATGAGCGATGTAAAGAGATTGAAGAAGATAATCAAATGGGTAAATCAAGAGAAAATTGGGAACCTACAAAGGCACCTTTCAAGCCAAAGTGAGTGTGATAAAATACAAAAATGGTAGGGACTTTACAGAAGAGGATCAGATAAAGATG
Organism: Discoglossus pictus; assembly: GCA_027410445.1. NCBI lineage: Eukaryota > Metazoa > Chordata > Amphibia > Anura > Alytidae > Discoglossus > Discoglossus pictus. The sequence continues at coordinate 259,654,305 of CM050165.1, read as the reverse complement.
AGGTGGCAGGAATACACTGAATATCTTAACAGGGAGGATCTTAAAAGCATTAATGACCTCAATAATTTGTCCAATGAGCTGGAGCCAGACATCTTGGAGAGTGAAGTGAGATGGGCCCTAGGATGTCTTGCTGATAATAAGGCTGCAGGAGTTGATGGAATCCCAATTGAACTATTAAAAGTTCTGCAGGATGATGCTGTGAAAGTGTTACTTGCCTTATGCCAACACATTTGGAAAGCTCAACAAAGGCCAATAGACTGGAAAAAGTCAGTTCCTACATCCCAATCTCCAAAAAAGGCAGTGCCAAAGAGTGCTACAATTATCAAACAATTGCACTAATTTCACATGCTAGCAAGGTAATGTGCAAGATTCGACAAGCTCATCTCCAACAATATATGGACCCGGAACTACTAGATGTGCAAGCCGAGTTCCTTAGAGGAAGAGGCACAAAAGATCAAATTGCCAATGTCCGTTGGATAATAGAGAAAGCAAGAGAGTTCCAAAAAAACATTCACTTTTGCTTCATAGACTATTCTAAAGCCTTTGACTGTGTGGATCACAACAAAATGTGGCATGTTCTTAAAGAGATGGGAGTACCAGATCATCTCATCCTCCTCCTAAAGAATCTGTATGTCGACCAAGAAGCTATGGTCAGAACCGAACATGGGACAACAGAATGGTTCAGGATCAGAAAAAGAGTGCAACAAGGTTGTATATTGTCACCTTATTTATTCAACTTATATGCAGAGTACATCATGCGTAAGGCTGGATTGGAGGAATCCAAAGCCAAAATAAATATTGCTGGAAGAAATATCAACAACGTCAGATATGCCGATGATACTACTCTGTTGGCTGAAAGTGAGGAGGAACTTAATAACTTATTGATGTGAAAAAGTTGGGTTACTGCTCAATGTTAAAAAGCTGAAGATCATGGCAAACGGCAATCTCACTTCCTGCCAAATAGACGGGGAAGAAGTGGAGGCATTTATTTTCCTTGGATCTAAAATATCTGCAGATGGTGACTGTAGTAATGAAATTAAAAGATGTTTGCTTCTGGGGAGGAAAGCTATGGCAAGCTTGGACAAGCTAGTAAAAAGTAAAGATATTAAACTATCAACAAAGGTCTGCATAGTTCAAACTATGGTATTCCTATTAGTAACATACGGATGTGAGAGCTGGACCATAAAGAAGTCTGAGTGCCGTAGAATTGACGCCTTTGAATTGTGGTGTTGGAGAAGACTGCTTAGAGTCCCTTGGTCTGCAAGAAGATCCAAAAAAATTAATACTTCAGGAAATCAAGACAAACTGTACACTAGAAGGTATGATCATGAGGCTGAAGCTCAAATATTTTGGCCATATGATGAGACGGCAGGATTCCCTAGATAAGACTCTGATGCTGGGAAAGATGGAAGGCACAAGAAGGGGACGACAGAGGCGGAGATAGTAAGATGAGGTCACTGAAGCAATAAACATGAACTTGATGGAGCTCTGAGAGGCAGTGACTGACAGATGCTCCTGGCGTGCTGTGGTCCATAGAGAGTCGGAACAACTAAACAACAAAGGAACTTGGATCAAGGCAACTCTGTGGATGTATTCTTTTTGGATTTTGCAATGGCTTTTAATACAGTGCCACATGGGAGACTATTGTTTAAACTAAGGAATACAGGAACAGCAGTAAATATCTGCTCTTGGATTAAAAGCTGGCTAAAAGACAGGAAGCAAAGAATTGTTGTAAATGAAACATACTCAGATTCGACTAGTGTGGTAATTGTGGTAAAATGGCAGATGAGATTTTATTTGAATAAGTGATGTATCTAGGAAGGAAAAATAGCCATGCAATTTATAATCTTAATGGAGCAAATCTAGAGGTATGAGATAATGAAAGAGATTTGGGAGTGCTTGTGGACAACCACCTAGGTAACAGTGCTCAATGCCAAGCAGCATCTGCAAAGGCAAGTAAAATACTAGCATGTATTAAAAAGGGTATAGAAGCCAGGTAAACAAATATAATTCTGCCATATACAAATAACTAATACGCAGGCCCGGATTTACCTTTTTGGAGCCCCTGGGCAGTAAAGTGGAGGAGCCAAAAAATGATGCACAAGAAGACCCACAAACAGTTTGCTATTGACAAGGAGACTAAGGACATGGATTACTGGTACCATGTCCTGTATACCAATGTGACCAAGATAAACTTATTTGGTTCAGATGGTGTCAAGCGTGTGTGGCAGCAATCAGGTGAGGAGTACAAAGACAAGTGTGTATGTCTTAGAGTCAAGCATAGTGGTTGGAGTGTCATGGTCTGGGCCTGCATGAGTGCTGCCGGCACTGGGATGCCACAGGTCATTGAGGCAACCATGAATGCCAACATGTACTGTGAGAGCCTGGGAAACATGAGACTCCTCCCAGGAAGTAGACGCATGCACTGCTAACCGTGAGCAATCGGACCAAGACACAGGGCGTTTGCAGCTGCCAGTTAAGAGCCAATGTTAGCTAAGGGGACGCAGCACTGACTGGATCACAATGGATACACATTCGGAGAACTGATACGTGCATACCCTACATACCCAGAACAACGCTACATCAAGAGGGGTGAGAGCACTGCGAGAGAGTGGGAGAACGCTGACGGAGTACAACCAGGCTATATCCAGAGCTCAATAATGTATGGATGGAGCAAGCTCCCCCCATTTAGGGAGAACATCCAGATCACAACAGGAGGGATAAGATGGAACGGGAGTGTTGTGAGAACTCCCCGAAGGCGACTGGAGCAGAGCGAACGCCCAATCGGCGATATCACAGTTTGCAGACCTACTAGAACTCCGAACTCCGGAAGGTAAAGTGACATTACATTTACATTTATATCTGAACTGTGCACCAGTATATGAAAGAGCTTGTCTACTAGCTGCGCTTAAAGGGAGAATCGGCAGTGTGAGTTGAAGGTGGGTCCTGGCCATTCTAAATAAAGCAGCATCCCCCTTTTGTGGCCCTGGGACTGAATCTACACTATAGTAGCGCCAAATTATCCCAGAATTATATTTAAAATTAAGGCGTTGTGTGAGAGGAACACAGATAGTGCTCATAGAGTACCTAAAATCTACAGAGCCCATATTTGTGTGAAAACAAGCAACTTTCTTGTTTATGGACTCAGGATTGAATGTAAATCTTACTGGGGCAGAATTTTTCAGAAACCTCTCAAAACAGTAACGCTTTGTAAAAAGGCATAGTGTTAGTACTCATAGAGTGCTTAGAATTTACAGAGCACCAATATATGGGACTGTTGGATTAGATGGCGGTGGAATTGCCATACCTGAGCAGTTAAATCTACATCATAAATAGCGATAAACAGACTATACACCATTTTTGATAAAGGATCCTTATAAAGGAACAACCAGACATCTTAGTATATCAACAGAAGACACCCTTAAACATTCATTACAAGGGCTTTTTTGCTAACTGGAGAATATATAGTAGAGCATTACATTTTGACTCAGTGTATACATAGCCCATTTGGCACAACCAACTTATAGTGTACACCCAGCCCTTCTAATTCACAGCTTACAAGTTACTGTGGGATACAGCTTGACACAGCATCCTAGTTAAAAGCATTGCATGATATGAGAAGCATCTCTCTCTATGTCAGCTCAGACACATTTTTTCCAACAAGGATAAGTTTCTGAAAGAAAAGAAGAAAATATATATCTAAGAAATAGAAGGTTAAGAAGAGACACCTTAACAGTAGGAGTGCATTTATAAATTGCAAACAATTTCATTAGGTTTTATACCTCCCCATAAAATCTATCTAAGAAACATCTATTTACAGACCATATTTAAATAATTACTAGATGGTTACTACTAGAAGACCATCTCCTTTTTTTACCCTTTACCCTTAGTTCTGTTGGTCATGTGAAGAAGAAAGTGGTTATTTGGTGTAACTGTGCATTTCCATACACTGTCAGTAACAAATCTACTAACCATTGTAAATATTGTATATATGTGTAAATTATCTTGAATTTCTTCTACGCTAAGGGTTTGCTTTAAACTTAGTAGAGGTAAGTTTTGACCTAACTCTATCTACTCAGGGAAACAGCTCTATAAAGCTTTTTTTTGTTTTCATTTTTCTTTTAGACAAAAAAGCTGTGACTCAGTATACACAATGATTTCCAACAGAGAGACTGGAACTTGGTAGTGGCGAGGAGACAGACGCTCAAAATTGTCATGAAATAGAGTATGAAGAAGGTAAACCTAAACAGAAAAAAAATATGGCCCCTGTAGGAGCTTATGGAATGTTTGAATAAGACACATGGTCTGAAAGTTATTTCCTATAATGTCAATGGGCTAAACACTCAGTTTAAGAGACATGCGATATTGGATTTCCTAACAAAAGAAAATACAGATCTCTCATGTCTCCCAGAGACTCATTTCTCAGACAAAAATGTGCCAGATTTATCCCAAAGAACATTTGAATACAGAATTTTCTCTAGTGCACATTCTAAGACCAAAGGGTAGTGATCCTATTTAATAAAATAAATATAATTAAAGTAGAACACTGCAAAATAAATAAAGAAGGAAGATCAATTATATGGATTGGTCTAATTAACAACATTCAATATACAATCGCAAACGTTTATGCCCCAAATCATGGCTAGAATAGATTCTTAAATAAAATCTTGAATCATTTTTCCAAAATTAAGAAAGGGTTATTGGTCATTTGTGGAAATCTCAATATGGTTGGAGATATAGAGAAAGACAAAAATTCAACCAAAATATTAGCTACAGATAGCCAACTTGGCAGACCTGCCAAAAATGTTAACATTAGCTTATTGAAACCCCAGCTATTTGATAGGTGGAGAGTGTTTCATCCGGAAGATTCTGATTTTACGTTCTTCTCGGCAAGACATCAGAGCTACTCGAGAACTGATTACATTCTAAAGGACCAAGTAACCCTACAAAAACTATTTCTATTGATATACATCTGATCTCTATATCAGACCATGCTTGCGTATCATTGATCTTGAATAGCTCTGAGAAATCTAAAAAAAATTGCCACTTTAGAATTCATCCAACTCTCTTTGAAACAAAGGGGGATGTAAACAAACTGAGACTAGAAATCTCTACATTTTCTGAGTTGAATGAGAACTCAGTTCCATCTAATATCACTTTATGGAATTTGCATAAAGCTGTCATCAGATTTTAAAAGCATAATCGGCGCATAATATCAAAACGTTCGGCAAATCTTTAAAAAAACTATATATAGAGCAAGTGCTATCCAACAATTAAATACAATTTCTATTAAAAAGGAATATACCCTTAAGATCTCTCAGATACTAGCACAAATAAAAAATATCCTCCAAAAAGTGAGTGATAACAAAATCTGTCTGTAACAACAGAAATGTTATTATTCCGGTAACAAAGCCGGGAGAATGTTAACATATCAAATAAATAGGAAAAATCCTAACAAAAAAATAGAGAAAATCTTGGACAAAAAAAATACATCTTGAACCTATAGATAGAGGCAAAACCTTCTTAGATTATTATAGCTCGCTATATAATCTTGAGGGAAAATCGGGCTTTGTTAAACCAGATAAATTTCTGAGCAAAATAAATCACCCTAAGATTACAGAAAACCAACTAATGCAACTAAAGAAAGAATTAACGGTGAAGGAAATTCACAATTGCATAATAAAAGCTACGGTACACGACGGCTTTCCAAATTATTATTATAACATTTAAAAAAAAGAAATGATAAAATATTTTAAATGTATGTATAACGAAATAAAAGATCAAGGTCAAGCACCAGCAGAGTCGTTACATGCCACAATAATAACTATCCCCAAACCGGATAAAGATCCAACTTTGAATAGGGTCAACTGGGATTTTATAGAAGCTGTTCTAGATAAATTCGGATTGGGCAGACTCAGAAGCCCTGTAGTAAATTCACTATATTCTAATGTTAAGGCTCATGGTTTCTCCTCTGAAACATTTAAAATTTAAAATGGAACTAGACAGGTGTGCCCTTTGTCCCAACTGATTTTTGTAATGGTGATGGAACCACTAGTAGAATCAGTTAGGAATGCGACCAAGAGCATCCCTATTAAACATTTGCAAAATAAAGTCACGCTTTTTGCGGATGACCTTGTAGTCACTGTAACTGACCCAGTGGAGTCTTTGCATAAATTACAAGACATTATATCAGAATATAGCTATGTTTCATATTATAAAATGAATATATCTAAATCAGAGGTATTACCTATGAAGAGTAAATTAAGAAGAAAACTCTCAATACCTCAAAAGAAAAGTTTCTGTACAATCCTCTGTATATTAAAATCTCTAAACTTCTATCTGAGCGGGGGAACTTAACTTCTCATGGTCAGGCAGAATTGCCACTATTAAAATGCCAACCCTGCTAAAATTAATATATATCATGAGATGTATTCCCCTGAGAATACCAAAATACCAACTAGGTAAATTTCAAAGTTTATTAGATAGATTAATTCATAGAAACAAATGCCCAAGGTTGAAAAGAACTATTGTTTCAAGAGATTTTGTTAAAGGAGGTTTATCTTCTCCAGATATGTTTGAATATCATAGAGCTATATGTCTGACTCATATCTTGAAATTTTCTATACAGTATGTAAAAACAGACCAACATTTTTGGATATCGAGAGTGCTCTCTCTCTGAGTGAGTCCTTTTAAATGGAATCCTTTGGAATAAAGGGTTAGATAAAAAGGTAATACATATTCTACCTCTGGTGGTTCAAACTCTGAGCTCACAATGGTTTATAATAAACGCTCAATTAAATCTTGTTAACCTCCCTTTGCCAAATACACCTTTAAAAGTATTATACTCAAAAGTGTCTACAAATAAGTTAGATTGGGATCAATGGGGCCTTAGGGTTGTTTGTGACCTATATCAGGAATCAATGCTGAAAACATTCTAGTCTCTAGTCCAGACAAGTAACCTTCCGAGAGCACAGTGGTTACAATACCTAACAATTAAAAATATCTTACAGGAACTTAGATTTTCTGAAAAAAAGATAATTCCACACATCAGATTTTGAAAACTTGATTATTGTAGAGGAAAATCAATTGATAACCAACTGTATCAAAATTTAAAAACATTATAAATATAATAACAAGACAAATAAGAAAGGAAAATGGGAAAATGTATTTGGATTAAAACTGTAAATTAAGTATTGGTTTAAAGCATTCGAGAGAACAAATACTAATATAATATGTGTGCAATTAAGAGAAACATACTTTAAACTAATACAAAGGTGGCACCAATCACAGGAAAAACTATCAAGAATTGCTCCCTTCCAAAATTCTGGAGAATGTTGGAGAGGATGCAAAGAAAAAGGCATCCTTGAACACATGTGGTGGAGTTGTTCAAAATTTAAAAAATTGTGGGAAGTATGTATTCAACAAATATCGACAGTTATAAATTGTAAATTACAATTGGTACCAGAACTAATTATTTTCCATATTTCCTCAGAATTCATAGAGCATAAGAAAATTTGCATTATTTTTAACATATTAATGACTGCCAAATATCTTGTGGCACTAAAATGGAAAAACAATGATGCATCATCTTGGTCAGAGTATAAATCTTAATAGAAATAAACAAATAGAATTAGATTATCTCTGGTCCGAACCTAAGAGGCACAAGAATATAGCCAACAAATGGTCCCTTTGGGATTAATATTGCACTAAAATAGGACTATATTGACATAGGCAAGATTGAGCTCTTTCTCCTCGCCTACATATAATAGTTGTCAAACTGCGAATCGTTGTCAGGCTTTGTGAGCTCGCAAAGCGAGGGATACAGTTCTGGCCGCAAATGAGGACCCTCGTGAAGCGAGGGGCCGCATTTGCGGCGGTGGAGGCTCCAACGTCAGCTGCAATGAGCTGAGGGCTCATTGCAGGCCGCAAATGCGGACCCTCGCAAAGCAAGGGGCTGCACTTGCGGAGGTGGAGGCTCAAACGTTGGCTGCAATCAGCCAAAGGGGCCGCATTTGCGGAGATGGAGGCCAAAATGCATCCAGCAAAAAACAATTAAAAGTAAAATAAAAATGACAAAAACATCCCACACAGCACAGAGGGACAGCCAGGACCTCTAGGGGTGAGGTTGCACATGAATTAAATTTGTTTTTATGCAGTTTACCCACTTGAAATTCGGCTAAGCGAGAAAAAAAATGGCGGCGGAAAAATATGAAAACAAGGCTCAATGACCCCGGTAATTAAAGTCCAATTTAATGCGTTTTAACAATTTAAAATCGCCTAAGTGAGGAAAGAAATGATAGAGGAAAAAAATTAAAACAAGGCTACACAACCCCGAAATGCGCAAAGCACCACCAGACACATACGAATCTTGACAGGGACGTACGAGTTACTAAAATGCACACTTCGGCAGCACGGAAAATGTTTGCGACCCGTGTAGCACATAGACTAACTACACCATTTTACAACACTAACACTACGCATCTAAAATGGCGATTTACACAAATAAAGCAACGGTTTGCCCTCGTGCACCCAGCACACAGTATTTCTAAGGCACAGCTGAGAAATTGATGCCACTTTCTCCTCACACCAGCAACAGGCCAACTGTACATTGTATGTGGCAGGAAAATAAATATAGATACTTAGCTCTTCAGGCTATTCATTGCTGCATATATCAATTACAAAAAGGTAAAGAATATTATTTTATTAAGTAAATAATGAATTAATAATTATACTAAAAACATTGACATATATATCTGTCTTTGTCATTAGAGCACAAGTCACTCATAGGAACAAAAGTAAATGAGAGGAGCAGATCCCTATGATTGACAAAGGCGATCATTGCAAGCCATGCGATGAGCACCGAAGGCGCTCAGCGCGAGGCTCACAATGAACGCCAAAGGTCCTCAGAGTATAAAAATCTTTACATTGTGTGTCAAACAGCATTGCCATGGCTTAAAATTGAAAGGCACTCAGGAAGAGGCTCGCAATGAACGCCAAAGGTCCTAGGAGTAGAAAAAGCTTTACATTGTGTGTCAAACAGCATTGCCATGGCTTAAAATGTTACTGCCCTGTCATTTTTTACGGGCAAGTCGCTAGTATATATATAAAAGATAGATAGATAGATAGATAGATAGATAGATAGATAGATAGATACATAGATAGATAGATAGATAGATAGATAGATAGATAGATAGATGAATGGATGTAATCATATTCAGTCAGGATCACTTTTACTCATACAATCTAAACATTTTAGACTAGGGCCTCTTAATATTATATCAGCATTCACTAAGGGCTCACTATAATTATAATACAAATATATACATAATCAGCTAGGGTGCCCTGTATTGAAATAAGTATACACATATTCAGCCATGGTCTTGTTCAATCAAATAAATATGTACATATTTACATATTTATGTCCCCTCTAATACTATATAAGTACACATATTCAGCCAGGGTCTACTATAATCATATTCATGTATAAATATTCAAAGAGGGTCACCTAGATTTATCATAGTAATACAGTATATAAATATTTAGTTAGTGTCTCATACAAACAGACATATATTCAGCCAAGGCCTCCCATTGACAGATACAGATCATAAGCTAGGGACCATTATAATATAAATATTCAACTTTGATTGTCTATTATTATATGAATGTATATTCAGATATATTCACCTATAATCATATGAATGTATACATATTCAGCCATGTTCACCTATAATTATAAACACATACATATTTAATCAGGGTCTATAATCATAAATCCTCCATGGTGTCCTATTTTTATTTTCTAAGTATAAATTATAATAATATATAATTATAATATAAACACATATATATTTATACTGGAACTATAATTAAGAAAAATGTACACATATACAGCTAGGGTCACCAATAATTAGCATAACAGTATATAAATGAACAGTCAGGGTCTCCTATTATTGTAATCTATATGATTAACTTATATAAATATATCCAGGGTCAATTCAAGGCTTTGTAAAATGAACTTTTTGTGCCAAGAAGTTTTTAACTGACAAGAAGACATCCTTTGTAGTTAGAAGTAGTTACAAATAAAAGTAATAATAAATAATAATAATAGAAGTAAACAAAAAAAGTCAACTTAAAAGAAAGATAAGGGTTCTTCACAGTAAGGGTGGTTAATCTGTGGAATTCTCTACCAAAGGAGGTGGTGACAGCGGATTTGATAGATAACTTTAAAAAGGATATAGTTTTAAATAAGAAGGGCATTCACGTTTATCCTGGATAATTAGAGAGGGAGTATTGGTCCAGGGAGGAATCTGATTGCCAGTATCTGGGTTCAGGAAATATATTTTTGTTTCCCTTTTGAGAAAATTGGCAAAGTTTAATTGTTTTTTTTTTTCTGTTTGCCTTCCTCTGGACCAATTAACAATTAATCTGCATATTGCAGATCAGAGGAGATCTAAAATGAATGAACTTGATGGACTGAAAGTTTTTTTTCAACCTCAATTACTATAGGCATACTAAGAATTTGTATAGTGGCAGAATTATAATTGCTTCTCTTCTTAATACCCTTCTTTTTTTTTTTTAAAACATCTTTTTATTAAATGGAGTTTGCGTCAGAACAGAAGTGGATTAATACATTTCAACCATTGGTGAGCAAATATATGCAATGTTCATAGTAGCCATACTTATTGCATCATATTTATCTAGTACATATAGGAATTCCTTTATAATTTTTGTGCTTGGAATTGTACCACATTGCTTAATATCACCTAGATATCCTTTGGTGTTCTCCAAATTTTTTTTTTTTTTTCCTTTTATATTGTCTTCTAACATTTTATTCTTTACACAAGTTAAAACAAAAATACAATCAATTATCAACTGGGGAGAGAGGAGGGGGGGAGAAAGGGTAGGTGGGGAAATAGCACACTCACCGTCTCGAGTAACACTGGTCGCAAGTAGGCTCTGGGGCCCCATCCGTCGCCCAGTGGCCCTCTGGCCCATCCCCACCCCGAGGCTGGGGTCTGAGCTAAACTGTGGCACTATGTAAGGAGTCCAGCCAGGGAGACCAGATATCCAGAAAGCTGGGATAGCTGTGTTGCATGTAATGTGTCAATTTTTCATTAATCATTATAAAGTTTATCCTGGTAATGACATCATTTAGATTTAGTGTAGGGGTTCTCCAGTGTCTGGCTTAATACCCTTCTAAATACTGTACATGCTAATATTTTATTTGACTTTGCAGCTGCTGCTTGGCATTGAGCACTGTTACCTAGGTGGTTGTCCACAAGTATTCCCAAATCGCCAAGAGTTGTTCCATTAAGATTATAAATTGCATAGCTATTTTTCCTTCCCAGATGCATAACTTTACATTTATTCATATTAAATCTCATCTGCTATTTAGATGCCTATTCCTCTAATTTATGTAAATCCTTCAGGAGGGAAAGTACATCATTATCTGATGTAATTACCTTGCACAACTTAGTGTCATCAGCAACAATGGAGACACTACTTTCTAGTCCCACTTCTAAGTCATTAATAAATATGTTAAAATGGAGAGGACCTAATACTGAACTCAGAGGAACCCCACTTACCACATTAGTCCAATAGGAGTATGTGTCATCTAACACAACCCTCTGCTTTTTTTATTTTAGTCAGCTCTCAATCCATGAGATATCCAGATCCATCCAGATATTTACTGCAATTCCTGCACAACAGCCTTATACATGGGGGTGCCAGGCCCCCATTCTCCATTCTTCGTTTAGTAGTCTCACTGGAGATTCTAGCTTTTTTCCCCTGTAAAATATATTGATGTATATCTCTCTGCATTTTTTTTTAGCCAGTATTCTGGTGGTACCTCTGGTATTGATCGGAAAATATATGTTAATTTTGGGATAGCTATCATTTTTACTACCGCAATCCTTGCTGTCCATGATAGATACGTCAATCTCCAGTCTGTCAATATCTTTAATATTTTCCTATGAATAATAGCCACATTGTTTTTTAAAATATTTTTTAGGTCAAAAGATAAACTTATACCCAGATGATTTATTTCTTTAGCACTCCAATTAAAAGAGTAAAGATCTCTTAACTTATTTTTAATTTCAAGAGGAATGCCCCTAGTAATAATATCTGTTTTTTGTCTATTAATCTTAAAATATGAAATTCTACCAAATTAACGCAATATTTTATCCAGGTTAAATAGTGATTTTTTCCGGATCGGTGAGGGTAACAATCATATCATCTGAATATACCGTTGCTTTATATTCCGTATTCCCAATTTTAACACCTTTAATATCTTTTGTCATACTTATTTTTTCAATCAGCGGTTCTAAAAATAGAATAAACAATAATGGGGACAGGGGGCATCCCTGCCTCGTTCCATTAGTAATACCAAAGAAATCCGTCTCAAAATTTATACCCACAATTTTTGCTCTTAAATTACTATAGAGAGCTCCTATCGCTTTATTGGCAAAATCTCCCAGACCATATTTCTGAAGTACCACGTGGAGAAATACCCAGCTGACTTTTTCGGCATCTAGTGACAGAGCCAGCATGGGAACCCTTTTCTTTACGCTAAATGCAAAAAGATTGATTAAACTCCTAATATTATCGCAGCCCTGCCGAGACCTAACAAATCCCACTTGATCCAAGTGAATGAGTCTATTAATAAGAGGATCTAACCTATTTGCCAATATTTTAGAATATACCTTCAGATCAAAATTTATTAATGATATCGGCCTATAACTCTTCTTATCTGCTGGGTCCTTACCTTCCTTTAATATATCTATAATTTTAGCTTCAGTCAGTTCTGCGAATATATTCCCACTGTTTTTACATTCATTAAACATCTTAGCTAAAGGGGCTTTCACTATATCGAAGAATGTTTGATAGAATAGTTTGTCTAATCCATCTATACCAGGTGCCTTGTTATTCTTGCATCCCTTTATCACTTCTTCAGCCTCCTTCTCAGTTATATTTTTATTCAGGGTATCCAATTCTAGGAAGGTTAATGTCACTTAAAAATTCCTCAATATCACTTAAATCCATTTTATTTGTCTTATATTGCATTTCTAAATTGTAGAGCTTGGAGTAATATTGATAAAAAATATTCCCTATTTCTTTCGAGTGTTGATGAACCTTTCCATCCTCCCCTTTCATCTCAACAATCGAATTAGCTATTCTTTGTTTTTTCATCTTATTAGCTAGATATTTTTCTGTTCTATCTCCCATCTCATATTTATTCGCTTGCATCTTCCATATTAATCGATCTAATTTATATTGTTCAATCTTTTTTATTTGTAATTTTATTACCGTATATACTCGAGTATAAGCCGACCCAAGTATATGCCGAGGCACCTATTTTACCACAAAATACTAGGTAAAATGAGTGACTAGAGTATAAGCCGAGGGTGGGAAATGTGCTGCCCCCTGTGTCCCTCTTGTGCCATCTGTGTTACCCTATCTCTCCCATGTCTCTTCTCCCCTCTCCCTTCTCTGTGTCTCTTTCCCCTCTCCTCATTCTCAACCTCCCTCCTCAACACCCACTCCTCAACCCCCCTTCAACCCCCCATCCTCATCCTCACCCCCCCATCCTCAACCTCCCTCCTCATCCTCCCTCCTAAACTCCCCTCAACCTCACTTTTCAACCCTGCATCCTCATCCTCCCCCCTCAAGCCCCCATCCTCATCCTCCTCATCCTCCCCCCTCAAGCCCCCTCCTCATCCTCATCCCCCCATCCTCAACCCCCTCCTCACCCCCCCCTCAACCTCAACCCCCTCCTCAACCTCAACCCCCCTCCTCAACATCAACCCCCTCCTCAACCCCCATCCTCAACCCCTTCCCCAACCTCATCCCCCTCTTCACCCCCCCTCAACCTCAACCCCCCTCCTCAACCTCAACCTCCCTCATCCTCATCAACCCCCCCTCACCCCCCCATCCTCAACCCCCATCCTCAACCCCCCCTCAACCTCAACCCCCCTACTCCTCATCAACCCCCTCCTCAACCCCCCTAAGAAGCAGGTAAGTAAGGGGGAGGTATTTAGAGGGGAGAAAGTGAGGAGGGGGTTGATGAGCAGGAGGAAGGGAGTTGAGGATGAGGAGGGGGAGGGAAAGAGACACGGGGGGTTAGAGAGACATGGGGGGGTTAGAGAGACACAGGGGGTAGAGAGACACGGGGGGTAGAGAGACACTAGGGGGAGTGACTCGAGTATAAGCCGAGGGGGACCTTTTTAGCCTTAAAAGAGGGCTGAAAAACTCGGCTTATACTCAACTATATACAGTATATCTATTTTTTTCCAGAATTTTCAAATTTGGATCTTTTTTATTTAATCTGTGTTTTTCTTCTAGATCAATATATAATGTTCTTAGAGTTTTTCCTCTTGCTCTTTTTAACTCTGCTGTTTTAGCTGTAAAGATCCCTCTTATATATGCTTTCGTCGAGCACCATAGGATCAAAGGTGATTTTACCGATCCTGTATTTATCTCGAAATATTCTATTAAAAGTTTCTTACTCTCGTCTACTATTGATTTGTCTTTTAATAATATTGATTCCATTTTCCAGTTATTACATTTATCTCAAATTTCAGTAGCTTTTATTGTTAGCAATATCGGGGCATGGTCTGATACAGCACTAGTACCTATATTTATATTTAATACCTTATTTAATATAGAAGCATCACCCAAAATATAATCTATTCTTGAATACGTATTAAATCTCTTAGAGAGATAAGTATAATCCTCTCTCATAGGATTACTTATTCTCCAAAGATCGAAAAGGTTCATATCTATCATCATTTCTCTCATTTTTTTTACTCCACATATTTTATTACTCTCTTTAGGGTTCTCTGGCCTATATGATTTATCTTTTAGTGGGTTCATCACCTGGTTGAAATCTCCACAAATTATCGTCCTACCTTTCTTAAACCTATTTACCAGCTTTAATGTACTTATTATAAACTTTTCTTGTTTCTGATTTGGCGCATATAAGTTAACAATTGTATAGGGAATATTATTAATATATCTCACCCATATGATATATCTGCCTTCCTCATCAATTTTTTGAAACTCTTCTTTTATCATTAAGCTTTTACAGAACAGTATGGATACCCCTCTAGCTTTTTTACTAAATGTAGAATTTATACTCTTTGTGTGTCTCCTGCGAAATAATAGATGTACTAGATTCCCTTCCAAATTAGTTTCTTGTAAACATATGACATTAATTTTTAACTTAACATACTCTGCCATGACAATTCTTATTTTTATTGGAGAATTCCATCCATTAATATTATGGGAAACTATCCTTATAGACATCTATTCAGCTGTTTTAATTCTATATTTATCCTCTTTTTCATCTTCTCTAATTTTACCCATCTTGCTCTTAACTTTCCATTTAACTTCACATTCATGCATCATTTCATAACATTGACTGTATTAGTTCTTTGATACAGTCTCCTTTTGGGGTATCTTGACCTGTTGGTCAGAAATGGTTGGCGTTATTCGTTGGGAATGGTACGTCTAAGATCAGTAGATTTCTTCTTATATTATTTACATCTTTACCCAATTCCTAAGATTTCTCTCATTTATTCACAACCTCATCCTCCTTTTCTCATATTTTCATTTCACCAAGAATTATTTTTAAAGTGTATAATATATTATAATTTTATGTATTATAATTTCTCCCTACCTACATATTATATATATTTATATCATCCCATATTGTTTATCCAAAAAGTGCTTATGTGCAATGTTATGTGCCATAACATACTTATAACCGTGTATCATCCCTTTCTCACTTGTATATCTAGCTCTTAATAAGAGAGAGCATAGAGAACAAAATAAAAAAAAGGACAACTAATTCATTGATATAGGTCACCACAACTACATTTTCCTTAATTCCTTTCGTGTTATACTATCTTAAAACCTTTTTCTATGTGTACTAAATAAGTATTAACATTATTTCTTAGCAATAGTCATCTTATATTAGTATAGTATAGTGCATTTGTACTAATTCATTAATATTTATATACCTTAAACACCTATCCTTTCCATGACTTTGAATCTTAAAATGTTACAACCTGTGCATTATCATTATTATTTTATAACTTAAATATTGCATTCCTCCTAACATTACAAACTTTAAAGTGCATTTCTACCCTTATCTACCCCTCCCCACTCCCCCAACAAAGGTAAAAAAGAAAAAAGGAGAGAAAACAGAACACCAAAAGGAGGATGGGAGAAGGGAGAGAAAAACTTGTTCTTCATTCCATTCTTTGTCTCATAATTTTTTTCTTTCTCCTATTCAAAAATAAGCACATAATAAAAGTATCTCAGTCCCGAAATGTGTCTCTAGTTAAACATTGAGTCTCTGAATGGACTTTCCCATGATTCTACTTTATTTGCCATTTTGGGGCTGATGATATAGAGTTTTGCGTAGAAGATGTTTGCACTTCCATTTCAATATTCCAACTTTTAAGTAAGTCTTCTTCTTCCTTTACCGATTTAATTTTATGCCATCTTGAATTTTTATTAACTGAAAGTCCCATTGGCATGGCCCATCTGTATTTCAGTTTTTCTCTTCTTAAAGCTTTTCTAATAATGGAAAACTCCTTTCTTTTACTCAATGTATAGGGCGAGACGTCCGAGAAGATTTTTATATTTTCATAAGGTGCCAAAAATCCTTACGCCCGTAGGCTTATTTTGCTTATTGCATCTCTCATTGATGTAGCCTTACTATTACATCTCTCTAGGTTTTATTTACCAAAAATGTAGGGATCGGAATCATAAAAAAAAAATCAAATCTATTTTCAACTTGGGAAAATCCTGGAACCAAGGATGCAAATGACTTTGTTAAATATTTCTCCAGACCATCATCTGTAATGGTTTCCAAAATTCCTCTAACAGGTAGATTATTTTTCCTCCATTTATCATCCAGAGTTGCAACTTTATGGCTCAGTATTATTACCTTCTCTTCTAATTCTAGATTTTGTCTTTGTAGTACATTAAAGTCCAGTATTACCTTTTCCAGTTTTTCCTCAATCTCCAAAGTTTTAATATTTACTGCTTTAATTTCCTTTACATTCTCTAGAATTTGTGTTTTAATATCCGACATAAAGTTTATTTGAAACTCTTGTAATAATATTTTCATCTTTGCCACCGTAAGTATTTCATCTTCGTGTAAATTGGATTCCTTACTAATGATGCTTTCATTTAAACTCTCAATAAATTGTGTTCCAAATCTGGAGAAGTTGGTAAAGGAGTTTCCTGAGGTTTCCCTTTATCTTTTGGAAGGAAGAAAGTACTTGATTTTTGATGAGTGGACTTTTTGTCCTTATTTTTTACTCTTCCAGGCATAATGAAGAGGATTACACAGATCTTGTCTGGTTACACTCCCCCCCACAGAGCAGCCTCCAACTTCCAGGCGTTTTTGAGGTATCCAGTATCTGTATGGTGTCTTGCTTACACCTGGCCTTGGGACTCTTAGAGCCGGACTCTTGGTGCCTCCACAGGCTCCCTTACTCCCAGGGACAAACTAATCTCCTCACCCATATATTTCCTCTGGGTATTATCATGGGATAACAGGGGGATTTTCGCACTCTGCATATTCCTTATCTTATTTTCCCAAGCTCATATTCTCCTTCTCAGGTTTATTTAGTATATATTTTATAAATTGGCAAACGCCATTATCTCCTCCGTACCTGAGGCTTTACTGAGTATTCTACCCCTTATTTACGCACCAACATAGAATTGCCATAGAATTGTGTAGTGCTCTATAGTAGGGTTATAGGAAAATTCCAGAAACAAACATAATCAATTTTCATGTACTTATGTCATCTCCTTCTCCTTTTTCTTTATGCCCGTATATACAGAGATGTATACATTATTTGTGGTTTCTACTTTTGCCACCTTAGTATCCTCCTCTTTTTCCCCAAAATTAGATTTTAGTGTGCTTTGCTTCTATCTGCAGTGTTTCTGCCCCTTATTTACATACCGGCATAAAATTGCCATAGAATTGTATATTGCTCTATAATGGGGTTATAGGAAGATTCCAGAAGCAAGCATAGTCAGTTTACATATACTTGTGCCATCTCCTTCTCCTTTTCTTTATGTTCATATTTACAGAGATGTATGCATTCTTTGTGGTTTCTAGCTTTCACCACCTTAGTATCTTCCTCCTTTTCCATAAAATGAGATTTTAGTGTGCTTTATTTCTTTCTGCTGTATACTGTCTGTCCCCCTCTTCACTCACCCCCTGCAACTTTCTCTGGGTCTGCCATACACCTTGCTGTCATCCACCTGTCCTCCCATCTGCCTAGTGCGCCATTACTCACCATTAAATGCGGTTCTTATCTGGAGGTACACCTCACTCAGCGGTCTCCTGTATCTGGATGGTGTCTTACTTACACCTGGCCTTGGTATTCTTCAGACAGGGCTTATGAGCCTCCGCGGGCTCCTCAGCTCCCAGCAACTAACTGTTCTCCTCTCCCCAAGTAAGTTTTGGGTATTTGCAGGGGGTGGGGGGTAGTAGCATCAGCTTCCAGCGTTCTGCATCTTGCTGCCGTACCACTCCAACCGCCAAACTCCGCTATCAAACGGCGCAAATCCCCATTTCCGGTCACGCCCACCCACATCCACTGAGTTGCCTTGACCAGGGATAGGTAATGTCAAACAATCTAATTAGTTTATATGAGGAAGTTAGTAGGAACCTGGGTCAAGGCAACTTACAATCACTGAGTTGCCTTGACCCAGGTTCCTACTAACTTCCTCATAGAAACTAATTAGATTGTTTGACATTACCTATCCCTGGTAACAAATCCATGTTGACTCCTACTTATAATCCTGTTCAAATAGACATAGTCTTGTATATTATCCCTTATTAACCCTTCTAGAAGCTTTCCCACTACAGAAGTGAAGCTCACTCATTTATAATTACCTAGATTTGCTCTTGCTCCCTTCTTAAATATAGATATCACCTCTGCTTTTCGGCAGTCATCTGGTAGCAACACTGTGTTGAGTGAATCTTGAAAAATTAAATATAAGGCTTTGGCTTTTACAGAACCCAGTTCCCCAAGTACCATTGGATGTATTCCATCAGAACCTGGGGCTTTATTAACATTTATTTTTTCCAACCTCTTTTGGATTCTTCCTGCGTTAACCAATTTTATGCTGAAGGTATTGCAGACCCATTATGTTGCAGTGCCCCAACCACTGGTACCTCCCTTGTGTATAACGAAGAAAAGAATGTATTTAGCTCATCTGCCTTTTCCTGATAAATAATTATCAGTCGGCCTGTTTCACATTGAAATGTTCCTATAGCTTCCTTCCTGGCCTTCTTCCCATTAATACATTTAAAAAAATATTTAGGGTTAGTCTTACTCTCCTTTGCAACTAACTTTTCATTTTCTATTTAGCTCTTTTGCAAGCATTGTTAACTCCCTTGTACTTACGTAAGGCAGTCTCTGTTCCCTCTTGATTGTATCATTTAAATGCCTTTTTAATCCGTATTTTCATCTTTAAATCATTGTTAAGCCACTTTGGATGTGATTTCCACCTTTTATTTTTATTCCCACATGGTATAGGGTGATAAGTATGTATATTTAGTAAGGATTTAAATGATGTCCATTTAATTCAGTATTTTTACCAATAAATTCTTTGTCCCAGTTTATACTTTGTATTGCTGCACTTAAACTGTTAAAATGTGCCCTTTTAAAATTAAGAGTTTTTGTTGGCCCCATACAGTTTC
Source organism: Discoglossus pictus (assembly GCA_027410445.1). Classification (NCBI taxonomy): domain Eukaryota; kingdom Metazoa; phylum Chordata; class Amphibia; order Anura; family Alytidae; genus Discoglossus; species Discoglossus pictus. The sequence continues at coordinate 259,634,573 of CM050165.1, read as the reverse complement.
TTTTAATCCAATCTCAAATTAGACTGTGTTGTGATCACTATTTCCCAAAGGTTGCCCTATTTCAACATTTGATATCATATCAATATTATTTGAGATAACTAAATCCAAGATAGCCTTATTTCTAGTAGGTTCTTGTATAACCTGGGCCAGATAATGATCCCTCAGTGTACTCAAGAACCTGCTGAATTACTGGTCTCAATTATCCATTTTCTTTCAGGGTAATTAAAGTCTCCCATTATTAGAACTTGCCAATGATTTGCTGCATTTCCAATCTGTAACAATAATTGAATTTCCTCGTTTTCAATTATATTTTCGGGTTTTTTAGCATACGCCAACTAATATTCTTTTGGAATTTGCTGCTCCGCTATTTAACTCTACCCACAAACATTCAACATTACTGCTAGTTCCAGCATAAATATATTCTCTGACTCAGGCCACTTTTACCATTTCCCCAATATTTCCTAAATAGGTTATAACCATCCCACCATATTTCAGTAATGCCTATTAAATCCCATTATCATTAAATTGCTAATAATCTGAACACGCCCA